>OZ007592.1:282449049-283649049 GCA_963931845.1 Maratus michaelseni | reverse complement strand
TGCGAAGTACAAACACACGCTCAGAGTTTAATATATATTCGTGTAGTCAATAATGTATATAGTAATATGTATTCGTGTATTCGTGTAATATATGTTCGTATTTTAATAGATTCGTGTTCATTTTCCTTTTCTTAAAATTATGATGTGATTTTTAGCAGAAAACTCTCATTTCTATATAACGGATACTCATGCTTAATAATCAGTATAGATGAAAAAACATTTAAATTTTTTGTTATAAATATGGCGTGAAACTCATCTATTTTCTATACTTACTGATCCTTGTAATATTAATGTAAGGAATTGATTCACACTCATTTTAAAACATATTGGAAAATTCCCATTTTATTTCAAATATCACGTCCCTTTTTCCCCAAAGAAATCCCTTTTTAATGACATAAATATGGAGTGAAACTCATCTATTTTCTATACTTACTGATCCTTGTAATATTAATGTAAGGAATTGATTCGCACTCATTTCAAAATATATTGGGAAATTCCCGTTTTATTCAAATATAACGTCCCTTTTTCCCCAAAGAAATTCCTTTTTAATGACATAATTCTTGTTAATTTCCTTTTCCAGGCAATTAATGTCAATACTGGCATAGGGGAAATTATGTTACTGTAACGAAATAATATTAAATCTTTAGGTTTTATCAACAAAAAATGGAACTATTAGCATTCGTCATTTTTTTAGGTAATACAGTTATTTCTTTTATTTTTAAGAATGAACATACTATTTCTCGCTATCCATGACATCTTTTTCGACATGGATAATTTTGCGGAGCAAATTATTGACATTTGCTAACCATTTTCTTTTTAAACTTCTTTTTACTTTTTTTACAATTGAAATAAAAAGTACTGTATAGTTATATTAGCCGTGCGCAGACGGTAAAGCGCCAAGTATTGTTACCACACAAAAGAAAAAAAAAAGAAAAAAAGTAAAGAAAAAACCCAAGATCATTTTATTTCACCATCAAAGCATATCCGCTTTATTTTCGATCTATGACGTCATATTGGCCTGTTTCCTATGGCTACGCATATTAAAACCTTGTATTGTTATCAAAAACTAAAAAAAGTACGTTTTATTTCTAATAATATTATTTAATCTTCTTTTTATTTTTTTTAAATTTTTTTACTTCATTTTCATTTTTCACGTGAAAAAATTTCAATTGAAACTAAATTGTTGAGTAAAAATTATTATTCCGGGTTTTGATTTGGTTTTCGCAACGATAAAGTATTAGCAACGGTAAAGTAAATTTAACCAGTTTAAAATATTATACGAAAAACTGTCCATTTATTCTCTATGAAAATAACGAAATTTTGAATTTTTAAGAAAATTATTTGAATAAAATAAACAAAAACCAGCCTATGTGCATTTGAGTGTTATAATCAACCTATATGCAAAGATACGGGATCATTAAATGCTCCATTTTGACGCTGGCTTCAGCCTAACATTTGCACACAATCGGATTTATAATATTATTAGGACTATACAAAAGATTGAAATTTGAAAGTCCAGAATCATGTTTCTAAGAATATTTGATATTATTGAATTTTAAGATAACTGAAAGTTTTACGAGTAAAAAGGCTTTTTTTCATTATAGAAGAAAAAATAATAAGACTTACATGTAAATATTAATTTGAAAATAGAGTAACTTACAGTATTGTGGAATAGTATTTCCATTTGTAGCCATACAATACCCTGATACTGTTTAAAACTCAAAAATTTAATACAATTACAAACTTCAAGTATCTACGATTAGTTTGTATAGACAAATATTATTTTACGATATTTCATCCCATGCAAACAAATAATAATAAGAAACGTATTTTGAGGGTATTGTGAGGTAGTCAGAAAATATGGAATAGGGGTCCTCATCAAACACTTGCTTCCAATGTAAATTTCATTTAATAAATATGAGTTACTTTAAAACTACATTTATAGAAAACAAACCTCGACGTTTCGGTTAATCTTTATAACCATCATCAGGAGAAAAAAAGCTTCATAAATATGAACAGCAAAAATTAAAAATGTGTTGCATGATTGAGTCACAATATTCAATCTGCCAAGATGCTGAAATAACGTAAATAACAACAATATATTCAAAATACGCCTGGTGGCGCCCTCTATCAATCCGCAATGTAACTGGAAGTTATGTTCAACGGAATTAAAGTTCACTTTAAAATGCATTTCCATATGGCTGGAACAGGAAATGATGGGATATCGTTGCAAATTTAATGTTTTCTTGGAATAGGGGGTTAAAAATGAAGAAAACGAACAAAAATTTGGCGAAAAATATTTAATGGTATCAAGAGAGCATGATCAAAATATAGTGTCTAGGTAGTCGAACAATATACTTCAGTTCATACTTCAGATTTGCACAAATAAGAAATATAAGGATCTGTATTTGCGTCACCATAATCATGGAGTATTATGAAATATTGGTATTTCATATAACCCGACACCACCGGTTTCAGAAAAAATTTACTCTATCTTTATTCGTGTGAATCGCGAGCTAAAAAATATCAGTATTACATCAAAAACTGTTAGTTTTTCAGTGATAGTATTTGCTTAATTTCAATATAAAAATATTACATATAATAATAAATAAATAATATTGAAAAATTATCTCCTGAAACTTTCCAAACACGAAAACAAATATTTAATCACACTACGTGAGCTGCACGTTTTGGAAGGGGGCATTCTGGAAATGCTCTTAAATAGTTTTTGATATTGTCGCATGGTGGCAGCACTTTACCAAAGAGAAACCTTAGTAATCCATATTACCCGACTATTCTATAACACCCGAATTTCCCCCATATTCCCTGTAAGATGAAAAAAAACTTTTTTTCTTTTAGATTAAACCATTATATAAGCTAAATTGATTGGAAAATTGCACTTGCGCGAAATTCTGTTGTTCGCCAGATAAAAGTGCACAAATACATATTTTGAAGGCTTCAGTAACCAACTATTAATCTGTGCTCTAACCCTTCATCGAGCTAAAAGGAGCTGCTCGTAGTTAAAAATTTCATGGATCTCTTGTATCGATTAGCGACATTTTTATTTCTGAAAAATCGGTATTTTAATGATATAATGAAGGTAGGATTTTGTATTTCGATCAAGAGTAATATCGTCATGTTATTTTATATTTCTAATATGTTAGTATGAAATCCTTTTTTGTTTGATTTTAAAATTTTTATTACAAGAAGTATAAAAATCTTTGAAGCTTGAAATAAATGCTGTACATATTTTATTTATGAAAACTAATATTTTTATTCCAGATAAATACAAATTAAATAATTTAATATTCATAGTGTTGCATTTTAATTAAAAATATTGCGTGTTAATTATTGAATAAGGATCTTTATTCAACAAACTTTCAAAAATGATTCAATATTTTATAATTCACTATTTCTTGCAAAAAGTCATACAAAATATTTATAATTTTCTCATTCTTTGAAATTTTAAGAATTTTAGACGAAAGGACATTCGTCGTAACAGGATAATCTAAAATATTTTGATCTTAGCTTCTCGTTCTTGTTATTTAAAGTATAATATGGATTGATATAAATTTTACTCTCAATAAATCGTCAGAAATCCCCATTAAGCTCATTTTTTTTTTAAATATAAAAACAAGATTACAAAGCTCTTGCTTGCTGGCAAATTTTGTTGGCGTGTGATAGTAGTTAAGATAAATAACTAAATACGTATATATATATATATATACTAATTATTTTTTCTTGAACATTCCGTGCATAATACATTATCTCAATATTTAACCATAGAATATCTTTATTTACATGCTTGTTATTCATTTTAAAACATACATGCTTTTATACAAGATCTTTTAATAAATTTTATAAATTCAATGTATATGACAACCCTATTTTGATAGCAAATGAAATTAATAGTGATTAATGAAGAATCTGACATATTTATCAATCTATAATAAATTCCAAACATCCATTGGGTTGATGCAAAAGCTGATATCATTTAATTTCGTGTGTGTGTGTCGAACAGTATTCGGGAATGAGTCAGATACATTCTCTTGCACACTAGACTAATAGCGAAAAGAAAGCTTCTTCCCACAATCGGGATACTTTTTTCATAAGTGACTCGACAACTTTTCAATCAAAATCAATAAGCAACTCAGTCAATTAAAAAAAATATTAAAATAATAGTCATACGAGTATGAATATATTTTTTAAATGCTTCATCAGTCCTGTAATTTAAAGCTATCTTTTGTGAAAAGAAGTTTGATTCAAATGTTCTATCAAAATATTGCTCTCCCCGATTTTCATTGTTTATAATTTAAAGACGTCTTTAATTTTTTAAAAATATGCACCAAAGTCTAAGGCACGAGAAAGGTTTGAAATTATGAAAAGATTTATTTATTTTTATTTTTATGATTATTATTATGAGTAATTGTTAAATTTTTATAAATTTAATGAATTTGTTTTAATATAACACACAACAATGAATGAGGTATCATTGGAAAGATTTTTGAACCAGTTTCTGACATAGTACACTCACATTTTGTTAAAACGTTTTTTTGGTTAAAAATTAAATCAGCATTGATTTCATAAATGAAAAGAAAGGTTTTTCTCAAATCAATGTTGCCAGAAAAATAAATTACCGCATTATATCGTGTTCAACAATGATTATATATAAAAAAAAAATAAATATTACAAAAAGATAAAGTGGGAATAAAGTTAGTGTTGCACGTGTGTTTTTAATATTTATGATTAAAAAGAAAAATTCAAATTCAAATGCATAGAAGAAAAATACGCCATCGATCGATCGAAGCAGTTGTATTCCACGTGTAGCGTAAATTGTGTGCTTTGTTATATTAAATTCCATTCTATTTTATATGTATTCAATTTACTGTTATTTTTCCCGAAGTGGATGATATTATCCTCTAATGCAGTTAAAATACGATTGTTATTTTGTTTTCTTGCCTTTTGCTATCTTTAATCAGATTTTACTGTAACTTTGATGGAATAAATGAGATGATATTCTGGGTTGACAAATTTTGTTTGCAGATATTTTTAAACCTTATTTTTTTCTGTAGAAGTTTAAACCTGCATCTAAAAAATATTAGACAGCAGTGCGAAATCCTTGCACAGGTCCACTGATTATTATTATTATTTGTATAATGTTTGAACTTTTAAAAATGTCGTATAATATGTCCGACAGGAAAATTCTTAAAATTATGGTTGTACGAGTCGTAAACATTGAGCTGTGCAGACCGGCGATACCTGCGAAGGCAAAACTTTAAACTTAATTATCTTGAAACTCATTTTTTCAGCGAGTTTACCTCGACAGCTTTAAAACAAGTTAACGAATTTACATTTTTCTTTTTTTTCTTTTCTTTTTCTTTTCTTTTTCTTTTCATTTTTTTTTTTTTGTCTTTTTGAATAAACGAAATTAAATTCCCTAAAAACTATACCTGTAAAATAAACAAAGACCATTTTTGTTCAAGTTATAATAATAAATATATGATTACTTTTATTGGTTTTGAATTTTTTGATTTGATTTGATTTGATTTTATTTTATTTTAGGTATAATCGACAGATAATGTAATAAGTAGTATAAAGGACAAATAGCGTCTCAAAAATGTCGAAACTAAACTTCAAAATCGTGGCAAAAGTATTTTTGCAAGTTTATTTTTGATCGTACAATATAAAAACATTTGTTATTGTTGCTTTTTTCTTTACAATTATAGAAATATTTTTCAGTTCAAAGGACAAATAAATAAATGCAAATAGAAGTAATAATCTAAATTATAACAAACCTCCTAATCAACAATCACACTTACAGTCAATTTTCTTCATTTCAAATCTGTCTGGTCCCCTTAAAACGTCGTAAATTTTTATTAAATTAATTTTGTTATAAATAATAAAGTAAAAAAGTATCACTGTGTCTCTCACCCTGGAGCATAATGAGCACATACATAGCATCCCAAATTGACATACTTGTTTTACTTACCCATCATACGTAGTCTTGTAATCCTAATAATATTATAAATCTGATTGTGTGCAAATGTTAGGCTGAAGCCAGCGTCAAAATGGAGCATTTAATTATCCTGCATCTTTGCATATACGTTGATTATAACCTTCATATGAACATAGGCCAGTTTTTGTTCATTTTATTCAAATATTTTTTTTAATAATTCAATTTTTTTTTATTTCCATAGAGAATAAATGGACATTTTTCCATAAAATTTAAGCCTTTTACTTATCGTTGCTAGGGCTTTGATCGTTGCCAATAAATAAAAACAGGGAATTTTTTTTTCTCAACAATTAATTTTCAATTGAACGATTTTCACGTGAAAAATGAAAATGAAAAAGAATTCAAAAGAAGATGAATTTCCGTGATATTTGAAACAAAAATATGGAGTATTTGTTATTATACATGAAGTATGAATATCGGTTACATTAAAAAGATCTTTTTCTGTCAAAAAACTGCGTTATAATTAGAAGGAAAAATGAACAATAATTATATTCTTAAAAATAGATTTCGCTTGGACCATGGAACTATGAAAATGATCCTCTCCTACAAATATGACGTCATAAATAAAACATGTATTTTCAAATAGTCGTAATAATACAAGGAGCATGAATATCAATGTATAATGAAAGTAGATAGATAATGGACGTAATATTTAAAATGAAAAACTGAAATATTTTTTATCGATACTGATTAATAATTACCTTGAGTACCAGTTACATACAAATGTGAGTTTTCCGCTCAAATTTACATCCTGATTGCCAGAAAAAGAAAATTAACAAGAATTATGGCATTAAAAAGAGATTTCTCTGAGGAAAATGTGACGTCATATTTGAAATAAAACGGGAATTTTCAAATGTGTTTTACAAGGAGCGGGAATTAATTCCGTACATTAATAATACAAGGATCAATAAGTATAGAAAGTAGATTAGTTTCACGACATATTTAAAACGAAAAATGGAAATGTTTTTTTTATCTATACCGATTATTAAGCATGAATATCAGTTACATACAGATGAGAGCTTTTTGCCAAAAACTACACCATGATTAAAAGAAAAATGAAAGAAAAATAAATACGAATCTATTATATTAAAATCTGTCCGCCTGTTTGTATCATGATTACAGTAAAATTTTTGAAAAATAAAAACGTATTTTCACATATTCAAACTTTATGAATCAATTTATTCTGGAGAACAAAAATCGTCTATCAACATATTTTCATTTAGAAATAAAGATTTTGTTTTCAGTTATAGATTAAATCAAGGAGGCAAATTTAAGCTCCTTGCATTTAGGTCTACAATAATTGCTCCCTATTCACAAGAATTGAATTTAATGATAAAGAATATACTATTTCCATTATCTTTGAAGGATTGCTATTAAAACGTTTCACAAAGCCGTTAAAAGTAAAACGGTTTACCAGGTAAACTTGACATATGTTTTCATATAATTCGCCGATTTACACGATTTTATTTGGCCCGCCATTTTTCATTGGTTGCAGTTTCCTTTTCGTGATTATTTGTCACAAAATTTCACTTTTTTAAAACTTAGATATGTCAAGGCCTCTATTATAACATAGAAATACTGTATTATCTCCTATGGAATGTGACAAAGAGTTAGTTAATTATTTACGTTTCTAATTATGGGGAATGAAATATTTTGCTTAATTAATGCATTTATTCCTCTTTTAATGATACGTGAACGAAGTTACGGGTAACAGCTAGTCGTTTTATAAATCGAAAAAAAAAATTGACGGATTTACATGTTTCCGACACTAGAGATTCCGAAAAACATATTTTTTAAAAAAATGCCATCCGTCTGTGTGTCTGTGTGTTTGTAAACGCTCTATCTCCCGAACAAATTGAGATAGAGACTTGAAATTTTGTATGTGCTTAGTATGTAATAATGAGAAAAAGTTTATTGAATTTCAGTAACCTCGATTATCCGGAACTATTTTTTTCGGACTTTTAAAATATTCGTTCTGATAAAAGATATATAGCAATTTTCGAAATAGTTTATTTTAAGGAGAGAATATAAAAAACAATAAAAAGCATAAATTTTGCATAAAGAATGAATTCGATCGGATAATTAGTTGCCGAGATATTTATAATCCTATTTTCCACACTCTGTATTTCATTCATATTTCAATTCAAAGATATATTTTAATTGGAAATGAGACGCTTAATCCGGCGCAGTAAGCCGTTACTTAATATGATTATGAATTTTGGAGTTATAAAGATGTTTTTTTACGCAATTCAGTAATATAGCATTTATAGACAGTTTATGACGTCACCAAGCCCCGATTTTATTCGAATTGCAATGCATTTTATAAGTAGTTTACACATGTTTTATTTTCATATTTTATATAATGCATATCCATGATGGGTAAGTATTACGGTCGCCCCCAACGACTAATTTTTTGTTTTGTTTTGTTTTTAAAGAATATTATAACTTCCATTTAAATAACTGCCGACTGTTTCGATTTTTAATCATCGATTGTTTGTCACCACTATTTGAGAAAATAAATGTATGATGTAATTAATCACACATTTCCACGGTTAAAAAGTAGAATATTTCTTTTTCAAAACATTGTGTCAAAAAATCATAGCAGTTGGCAACTTATGGATAAATTTGAAATTGTCTAAAGTATTAGAAAATCAAATATTATCTATTTTTCAGTAAGATAAATTAATAAAGAGAAACAAAATAATCCTGCAAACTTAACGCTCCCCCTGTATGTGATTTCTGTATTTGTGACTGATATAAAATTTCTTTTGTAGAACTATATATATGTTATATAAAATTTATCAAAAGTATTGCTGTCTTCGTTTCTCATTCTTTATGATTTAAAGAGTCCTATTAAATAAACTACAAAGTGCAATTATCATGAAAGTTATTTTGTTGTGAGAAAAAAAAACTAATTGTAACAACATGCCGTTTCCCCGATACTGAAGCGGAATTACCACGTGCACGGCATCTCAAACTGACATTATGTCAACGACGAACATTGTTCCGTGTAAATTACGGGGTGGGAAAGGTGCATTAACAAGCTTCGTTTGAGAAAATGGATGTGCCACCCCAACATTTAATGCTTAATCTTTTGATGTTCTCTTGCAACTGAAGGGTGCTTAAAGAATGCTTCGTTTTGTGTGAAGGCAACGAGATTCGAGTGATATAGTCCTAATCCCCTTGCTTCTCATTAATGGTCAAACAATGGCATTCCTTGGTGATACTTATTGCAGACGGGCACATTATAGAAACTGATGCATACATTAGAGAATTAAAATGTGCTAGCAAAATTAAAGCGAAAATGGTAATTGCAAATTTCAGCAGTAGAATAGAAGGCAATCAAAAGAGAATTAATTTCTCTTTTACGAACTATTTTTCGACTGAAATAGATAAATAAATATTTATGCAACATTTCTGAATCAGTTGTATAAAATAATCTTAGCAATTGGCAGCTATGAATAAATTTGAAAATTTTTAGATTGTTAGAACTTCTCATAAAATGTATTTTTAAGTAAGATAAATTAATAAAGAGAATTAAAATAATCATGTGAACATGTCGCTCCCCCTGTAGGCCGTTTCTTTGATATAAAACTTCTTTTGTAAAACCATAATTATTATATAAACTTTATGAAAAAATTTGCTGTCTCCGTTTATGATTCTTTATGATTTAAAGAGTCCTATTGCTTAAAATTGAAAGTGAAATTATAAAATTTACTAGGGGGTTCTACCCCCTGGTTGCTAACGCTTTTCAACCCCCGTAAATTGCAATGCAATTCACATTGGAAACGCTACACGGTTCCAGATCGCTACGCTCGCTCGCCACTTTTTGCAGAAACTCTAACCAAAATTAGTACTATCATAAATCATTTTAACATATGAAATTTGCAAATTAATTTAATGTAAAAAAAAGATATTGAAATCTTCGTTGAAAAAACAATTAAAAATGCATTTAGTTGGTCCCACCGATGGGCATACACCATTTCAGCATTATGTAATTTTGAAATTTTTAAAAATAATTAACTGAAAAATTACCTTGAAAACACAATTAATTTAAAACTTCGTTCATTGAGCGTATAATATTGTACAGCATGGCTTAAATTTAATTTTAAAAACTGTTAGAAAATACTACATGATAGCAAGATAGTTTAATATAAATCAACAAAAATCGTTTAATGTTCGTTCGACGTGGAAAATAGAATATCTCTCAGACGCTTCGAAAGTTAAGAAAAAGTAAACAACATGTTTTCTGCTGTGTTTAACAGAAACCCATGATGAAAAAGCTGTTTTGCTGAATGCATCACGCGACTGTAAAATGAACCAGTTACGATTGCTATTCATACATCCGCCAAAAAATCGTGCTGCATTTAAAAATAGCTCATGTGCTTAATTTGGATTTGCTGAGTTAAAACTAAAGGCCAGTAAATATGATGCCATATTGACAAAATTGTATACTGCAACATTTTAGCTTTATATAGACTCTAAAGGTCATGACGTCATTGAGAATTCCTGACAAACAGTTTCTATGCATTTCCTGCCTGTTGCACACGTTTTTCCTGCAGGTAACCCCATCACACAATGGAAAACTTACTCAGAAAGCGGTTGTTTGTTTTAAACAATTCTACCGTGTGTCATCACACTTTTGGAGTCTATATGAGATTGCATTATTTCTTTCAAATCTAACATGATTTTCACCATGAGAGCCATTCATCTCTGTCGAGATTAGACCGTCATTTAAGAAAGTGTTTTAAAATTCCTGAGTTTCATTAAATATTTATTATAATTAATTGGAAATTATATTAATTTCCAAATATTTTACTTTTTGCATACCAAGGATCTTTAAATAAACTAGATGGAACCCGTCAAAACTTGACGGAAAAAAATTACTATAACAATATCAGTAAAATAAGCTTCTTTATTATTTAAGAGAGGGATACTATGAAACAGTTTAAAAAAATTATTTCAAAAGGTTTTTTCCCTAGAGAAATACACAGTACTATTTCCGATGCAAACTCCAAATAAACAACCCGTAAACAACAGTGTAATGCAAATCAGTTCGACATTACCGCCATATTACCCACGGCAAGAAAATTTCATGGACCTAAGAAGTATACAAATAGTATATAGTTCGTTTCAAATCCATATCTTCTAAAACGCATCCATTGTTATAAGCTAATCAATTTTTATGTAAAGATGGAGAAATTTTTTTACAATAATAATATATAATCTGTTATGAGGGAGATTTTTAACGTTTTCAAGTGTAATTTATTTGTATGGTTTCTTCGGTCCCTTTACATAATCAGGATGACTATCACTTTTCCACCACAGTCGGGGATCTTTTCTCTCTTATACATTTAAATACCTAATGGATCATTAAAATAATAATCAAATTATAGCATATTCTGATGCAACATATACATCAACGAATTCAAGATGTCAATTTTATGCTCAACATAAACTAAAAATAGTTTTTTTTTTTTTTTTTTTTTTTTTGGCAGATTTCAGTTTAGCGGCAAAAATGCTCATCTTATGGATAATCCGATCTTATAATTTATGAGGGGTTGTTTATTATTTTATTTTTTTCAGAGAGATCAATTTTCAATTGTGGCAACTTTCCCAGGATCTATTTTACATTTTTGAAGCAAACTGATGGTCATTGCTGAGATAGATATAAAAATTATTTCATGCTTGAAAATTATTTAAAAAGTCATTAAAATAAGCGGCAGTTTTCAAATAAATTTCATTCGAAAGCTAACATTTTTCTAATTGATGATATAAGAATTTAAATTGTAAAATGTAGTAATGTGTAGTGAAAAATTAAAATTTGTAGCATTTAGAAGTGATGTAAGCGCGATGAAATCAAAAACGATAGCGCTGTTTGTTGTCACAAACGTTATACATTTCTAAAAATTGCCACTGTGTTTTGGTTGGCGTCAAAAAGTAGACTACCATTTTTTGACGAAAATTCACAGTGAAAGAAATAGTACTTTGCCGCTAATAAGGAACTGTTAAATGAACTTATAATAAACTTACCAAAATAATTCCTATAAAATATTAGCCTTACATTGTTTATTTTAACTAAAAATACAATCATTATTTCAAGTTTTTTTTTTCCTACCAAACACTATCTTTAATAATTTTAATTTTCCTGAAATCCTTTACTTTTGTGAATTTTTTTATTAAAAAATGAAATCTTCTAACCTATAATTAAAAAAAGGGTACTTCTCTATTATCCCGTCGACAACTATTCATAACAAAAAGCTATTGCCAAACTAACGCCAAATAAATAGGAGAACGTTGCCATTGGAATATCAAAATAAATAAATAAATAAAATATAAGAATTTAAGGACACAATTGTTATTTTAATTAATGAAATAACATATAAATCACTAAAACATAATGTAAAATACACGCAAATGTCGAATTAAAAACCACTTGATGACATAAACACGTATAATGCCTCTGACATCAAGTAAATGGAACTGTATTTTTGGCGTTTAATCTTACAGTTTGGCGATTACTTTTTTTATGAAAAGTGGACGACGGGATAGTAAAGAAGTACAAAAAAAAAAGAATTGGTAACCAATTCTAATATTTATAATTAAGAATTGAAAAATCAGTTAAAATTACATCATGGTGACACAATCATACACATTTTCCCCTTTAGTTTTATCAATGTTAATCAACGTCATTTTTGCCGGCACAAACTTTTCACATGTACTTTATATATGTTACTTTTATGCTTAAACACCACGTATTCAAATTTTAAAAAAATTGTATTTAATTGTAATGAAAAAAAAATGACGTCAACAAAGTTATAATGCATAATGATAAAATAAACCCAATGGACAATATTCCCATGACATCACAATAAATATGAATTTCTATTCGCATATAAAAATGAAGTGCACGCGATAATTATTTTTACCGAAATTTAACTTGGAAATTAAATAATAAAAATAAAAAGGAATAAAAGCCTCGTGTCTTTAATATTTATTATTTCTTTTTTTATCCTCGCAACCACGGAGTATAGAGGAAATGTCTGTGCCTCGCAACAGTCTGATTGCCCACTTTATGACGTCATACGTAGAAGTAAAAGTTTAATTTAAAATTACGGCTAATTATTTAAATTTTCGAACAAACGAATGTACGATAACAAATTTGTGTCCAAATATCTTTCATTTAATAAAAGAATGATGTACTTTGATGCAGTAGTTTGTTCTCACGAATTGTCGAAAGAAAACCCTTAGCGTTTTAAATATATAGATAGCAAGAGTTCAGTCTATTTAGCTGCAGGAATAAGCGATAGTAAATATGACGTCATCACTGAAAAAGTTATAGTAAAATATATTCATGTATGAAAATACATCTTTTGTTTTTCAAATGACGTCATTTTCATCAGCGGAAACACTTCGCTTTACATATTACTTACTATGCTAGATTATTTACTGTTATTCTATTTACATGGATTACTTAATATTATTTCTCAATAAATAATCTGTGTTCTGCTCTTCCGCGATTACTGCGTAATTAAACGAGATCATTTTAATATGTTTACATTTTATGAAAGTTATTAAAATTTTCTTTTAAATATGATGCATATTTCAGTGATGAAATCGCGTTTCGGATTGGTGAAATGCAATAAAGCAAATTAATTTTATATTACTACGGTTGTTGCCACTCAGCAAGCTACAAATTCAGCCTTATTTTCGTGCTAAGTAAGAGATATGTGTATATATCTGGAGGCACGGCAGTGCCTCCGCCAAGTCGAGAGAGGACAGCCGTAAGCATACTTTTCTGGAAGCAACTCTGAGCACTTTTGACCCCCCCATATCTCCGCGCTGGAGTATCCCAAAAATTTTAAACTTCAATTATAGAGAGTATTTGGCCCACAGAACCAAAATTTAAAATTACAACTTTCTGTTTTTTCTAGTTCAGGCGATATATGAACTCAAACATTCGATTTTTTGTCACTTCTTACTCACTCGTTCACGCGTCATCAAAAAGATTGGGTAGATCCCGTAGCCCCAGAAACTTGACATTTGGAAAAAAGGTAGTGTTTAGGATACAAAGAAAGGAAAAATTATAAAATCCAGAAAATTCGAAAAAAAAACATTCGAAAATTCAACAAATTCCATCAAAATTGAAAATTGAAAATAATACGATCTTGTAGTCTTGGAAACTTAAGATTTGGTGTGAAGGTAGTGTTTAACATCCAGAAAAAGAAAACATCAAAAACACCAAAAAAAATCGAAAGCAAAATTGAAAAAATCGAAGAAATTGAAAAAAAACGAAAATTTGAAGACAATCCGATTTTGTTGCGCTAGAAAATTCAAATTAGGAATAAAGGTAGTATTTAGGATACAGAAAAAGGAAAATTAAAAAAATCCAGAAAATTCGAAAAAAAAAATAAAAAAATTCGAAAAAAATTGAAAAAATGAAAATAATTTGATACGATAACGCTCGTATTTATAAATTAATTTGGATGAAACTAATTGTGTGTATTAAGCTCACCAATGCCTCGACCGAGTTCTTTGGCCAGCTTGGTCCGCCCTCTTGTTTCAAGATGGCGGCCACGGAAAATTTTAAAACTAAAATAAATATACAAAAAAGTTAAAAAAATCAAGTTTATTTTTTAATTAGGTGTTAGGACTTGATACAAGGATTCCAGAGCATTTTTTGTTTTACCTCTATCTTAAAAATTGGCTGAGATAGAGCAGTTTGAAATTCTAGGGTGGCTGACATTTTGAAACAAAACAGCACATTACAAAAAACCAACGATAAATTTATGGTCAATAATGGTCAAGCAGGTGCAATCCCGAATGAATATATTTTGTGTTAACTGTAACTTTGACTTCGAAATTTTGATACGTTGCATTTTCTATTTGTTGATATTTTTGAACTATGATTTACGCTAAGTGAAATGTTGTTGTTGAAGAGGGATTTTCCATGTAAATCCGAAACGTCCAATTTTAATATGTTTTTAATGTTTTATGAAAGTGTATTGTAATGTCTGTAATTTTAATGATTTTAATATAAATTTATAAGTTTTAGTGAACGCGATTTCTCGCAAATTATTTTCTTTCATTGTTGTAATCATTTTCCCAATCATACGCATAAAACTATATATTCATATTCATTAGCGCCAAATTCTCGCCAAACTTGGCGACAATTGGCGAAATATCGCCAAATTTGGCGACAAAAATAAGTCTTCATAAATGAAGCCAACTTGGCTATAGATCAATAATTTGGCGAATTTCTTATTCAAATTCAGTGTAAACGAATCTTTTGTAAACGGTTTCTTTGCATTTTAACTTGCTGTTTTCGAGTAACATTAGCTAAAATTTTAAAACGAAGATATAGGAAAGCTACCTTTTCCTGCCGGCACAGGCCGGAGGACTTTTTTATGAGTTGTCGGATGCAATCTATGTTTTGCATTAAATAAAGTAAAACATTGAAAAACAAATCCCACAGGATGGGGATAGTTTGTTTTAGATAGATTTTAAGATAATCTGGAGGCACGGCAGTGCCTCCGCCAAGTCGAGAGAGGACAGCCGTAAGCATACTTTTCTGGAAGCAACTCAGGGCACTTTTGACCCCCCTATATCTCCACGCTGGAGTATCCCAAAAATTTGAAACTTCGTTTTTCTAGAGTATTTGGCACACAGGACCAAAATTTAAAATTACAACTTTCTGTCTTTTCTAGTTCAGACGATATATGAACACAAACATTCGATTTTTTGTCACTCACTCACTCACTCGTTCACGTGTCATCAAAAAGATTAGGTAGATCCCGTAGCCCTAGAAACTTGACAGTTGGAAAAAAGGAAGTGTTTAGAATACAAAGAAAGGAAAAATTATAAAATCCGGAAAATTCGAAACAAAAACATTCGAAAATTCAACAAATTCCATCAAAATTGAAAATTTAAAATAATACGATCTTGTAGTCTTAGAAACTTAAGATTCGGTGTGAAGGTAGTGTTTAGTATCCAGAAAAAGAAAACATCAAAAACACCAAAAAAAAATCGAAAACAAAATTGAAAAAATCGAAAAATCGAATAAAATCGAAAATTTTCAAATAATCCGATTTTGTTGCGCTAGAAACTTCGAATTCGGAATAAAGGTAGTATTTAGGATGCAAAATAAGGAAAAATTAAAAATTCCGGAAAATTCGACAAAAAAACAATTTCAAACATTCGAAAAAAAATTGAAAAAATTAAAATAATTTGATTTTTTAGCCTTAGAAACTTAAAATTCGCAGTAAAGATAGTGTTTAGGATTCAGAATAAGTTAAAATAAAAAACGCAATAAAATTTGAAATTAAATCAAAAAATCGAAAAAATCCAAAAATAAGGAAAATTTGAAAATAATTCGATTTCATAGCGCTAGAAACTTGAAATTTGGAATAAAGGTAATATTTAAGATACTAAATAAGGAAAAATTCAAAAATATGGATAATTCAAAAAATACCCATAAATTAGTGCAGACGATATATGAACTCACAGTTTCGATTTTTTGTCACTCACACACTCACTCATTCTCGAGTCATCAAAAAGATTGGGTAGATCCCGCAGCCACAGAAACTTAAAATTTGGAATAAAGCTAGTGTTTCGGATGCAAAAAGAGGAAAAACTATAAAATCCGAAAAATTCAAAAAAAAAAAAAAAACATTCGAAAATTCAAAAAAATCGAACAAAATTGAAAATTGAAAATAACACGATCTTGTAGTCTTAAAAACTTAAAATTTGATGTGAAGGTAGTATTTAGAATTCAGAAAAAGAAAACATCAAAGACACACAAAACAAGAACGAAAAATCATGCGTCAAGCATAGATTATGTAACACTTTCCAACGCTTTCAAAATAATTTTACAAATCATACCGTTTAAAAGCTAAAAGATAACATCTAAGTAATCCGAATACTTTTATTCCGCCCTGTATAGTATCTATAGATTTGTATCTATACTACATAGGATGCTAAAATTTATTTCACTTAGGAAACGCGTAGCACAGTTTAAAATTCTCCGTCTGGAGTTAAATAATACGGAAATGTGTTCGCGAACTTTTGTGCTTCCCTGTATAGGATCTATAGAATTTATACATACCACGTAATAGACAAAAAGGAGTTAAAATTAAAATCGCGTTCAGTAACTTAAAACGCAGGAATTATTGTTAACATATAGTAGAGAATTCTTTTGTGTGTCCCTGTAAATGAACGATGACTGCTATACACACAATATTCTGTAGTAAGCCTCTTGTAATGCACCTTATATAAATTCCAATGCGTTTACAATAGGGAAACATTATTTAAATAAACCGCAGACGATTTTTCTCCATAGACGTAATGTAACGGAATTCTTTTGACTGTCCCTGTAAAGTAACTATAAATGCTATGCACACCTTATTCCATATTAAGCTTCTTCTAATGCACCTTAGTGATATATATAAATTTCAATGCGTTTAAAATAGTGAAACATTATTTAAATAAACCGCAAATGATTTTTCCCCATAGACCGCAATGTAATGGAATTCTTTTGAGTGTCCATGTAAAAAAACTATAAGTGCTACACACTTCCGTTGAAATAGGGAACATGCTATAGATAACAACTATAACATATAAAAATTGCAGAGCAATCCGAGCATATTCACGGGAGTTAGAGCACGGCAGACGGCAGACGGCCAGACAAACCGAAGTCATAAACACTTTTCAACTAGGTTGGAAAGTGTTAAAAAAATTGAAAATAAAATCGAAAAATCGAAAAAAATCGAAAAATTTCAAATAATCCAATTTTGTTGCGCTAGAAACTTGGAATTCGGAATAAAGGTAGTATTTAGGATGCAAAATAAGGAAAAATTAAAAAATCCAGAAAATTCGAAAAAAAAATCAAAAAGTACGAAAATTTCGAAACAAATTGAAAAAAATTAAAATAATTTGATTTTTTGGCCTTAGAAACTTAAAATTCGCGGTAAAGATAGTGTTTAGGATTCAGAATAAGTTAAAATAAAAACGCAATAAAATTCGAAAATAAAATAAAAAAATCGACAGAAATCGAAAAATAAGGAAATTTTGAAAATAATTCGATTTCATAGCGCTAGAAACTTGAAATTTGGAATAAAGGTAATATTTAAGATACTAAATAAGGGAACATTAAAAAATATGGATAATTTCAAAAAAATATCGAAAATTTCAAAAAAAAAAAAATAGAAAGAAAGAAAGAAAAAGAGAGAAATTGAAAATAATATGATCTCGTAGTCTTAGAAACTGAAAATTTGGTGTAAAGGTAGTGTTTAGAATTCAGAAAAAGAAAAAATTAAAAACACAACAAAAATTGAAAATAAAATAAAAAAATCGAAAAAAAAACCGAAAATTTGAAAATAATTCGATTTTGTAAAGCTAGAAATTTAAAATTTGGAATAAAGGTAGTATTTAGGATACAAAAAAAAAGAAATAAATAAAAAATCTGTAAAATTCGAAAAAAATAATTCGAAAATTCGAAAAATTGAAAAAAATTCGATTTTGTAGCTTTAGAACGTAAAACTCGGCGTAAACTTATCGTTTAGGATACTGAAAAAGGAAAAATTAAAACACAATAAATTTGTAAAAAGAATAAACTCGAAAAAGATCGGAAATTTCAAAATAATTCGATTTTGTAGCGCTAGAAACTTGAAATTTGTAATAAGGATACAAAATAAGAAAAAATTAAAAAATCCAGAAAATTATAAAAAAAAATTCGAAAAAATCAAAAATTGAAAATAATTTTATCTTGTAGTCTTAGAAACTTAAATCTTGGTGTAAAGGTAGTATTTACTATTCAATAAAAGGAACAATTAAAATATTCGTTAAATTCGAAAATAAAATCGAAATATCTTTAAGAAATCGAAAATTCGAAAACAATTTGATTTTGTACTGCTAGAAACATTAGTTATAAGATAATTGTCCTATTAGCTAGTACAACGCCCCTAATTGTTTTATGTTAATTCCCCCGGATTATGGTTTTCTTTTCTTTCGTTTACGAATTTCGTTATACAAAAGTTATGCTATAGACTGGCTACGATATAGGCGATTTCTTTATAGACAGGTTTGTTTTCTTTCACATGTTGTACTCTATTTACTTCACATATGAAATATGGATTGTTAAATGATGTTGGCCCCACAAAAATTTTCACAGCTCCCCCTACCCTCCCGACATTACTGGCTGGTTATGGCTTGATAGTCCTTTCTAAATAAAATCATGGTGACTCTAAGAATCGCTTGATTTATCTCTAAATTGAACCTAAATGATCCTAAGAAGACGGATCAAAGAATTACTATATTGGCATGACAATCAGGTAACTTAGAATTAAAATCGAAAAATCAATAAATTCATAAAAAGTCGAAATTTTGAAAATAATTCGATTTTGTAGTCCTAGAAGATTGACATTTGGCAGAAAGGCAGGGTTTTGTACACAAAGTAAGGAAAAATTAAAAAATCCGTAAATAATAAAAAAAAGTCTAAAAAAAAAACGAAAAAAAACCATCGAAAAAAGGAATATAGTTTGATTTATTGGAAATTTCCGGAAATTTTAATTTTGGCTTTCTTTTTATACTAAAAAGTTCTTTTATGTTAAATATCAAGTATCTAGGGCTGCGAGTTATATCTCAGATGCATAGCGCCTATCCTGGAAGCAATTGAGAGTACTTTTGACACTCCCCCTCCCATAATTTAGTGCTTGCCTAGGAACCTGAAATCTCTTTTTATCTACAGTACTTTGCAAACGAAACTAAAGCTTCAATTTTTTGATACCTGTAAATAATAGGGACAGAGTGTGGGCTTAGCAAAAATCAGTGGATGATCTCCAAAAAGAACCCAAAATCAAGAAAAGGAGGGTTATTTACAAAAAGAAGTGAAATCTCATCAAAAAGTCACCTGTAAAAAATGCAGCCAAGTCTCGTAACTCATTTACCGTAAAAAGTACTGAGATCGTATAAAGCCAAGTTTAACTATCTTATTAACTCTGAAATTTTCATTCACAAATCACTCCTAGTCTCTACATCTTTAGTTAATTATTATTTTGTGACTTGGCAATTACATAGCACGAGAATGTGATGTATATAGTTATTCTTAATCAAATAATACTATAACATATTAAGTTGTAATAACTTCCCTGTGCGTATATAATTTGCCTTAATTAAATTATCCCATCCCATCCCATGACATAGTAAGGTGTAATAACTTCCCTGTGCTGCGTAATTGCAAAGTCACAAAATAATAATTAACTAAAGATGTAGACACTAGGAGTGATTTGTGAATGAAAATTTCAGAGTTAATAAGATAGTTAAACTTGGCTTTATACGATCTCAGTACTTTTTACGGTAAATGAGTTACGAGACTTGGCTGCATTTTTTACAGGTGACTTTTTGATGAGATAGATTTTGTTGTGAGCAAAAACAAACTAATTATAATAAGATGGCATTTTCCCCATACTGAAGCGGAATTATCTACTTGCATGACATGTCAAATTGACATTATGTCAACGACTAACACAGAAGCGTCTAAATTACAGGTGAAATATGCGTTAACAAACTTTATTTGGGAAAATGGATATGCCACTCTAGAATTTAATGCTTAATCTTTTGATGTTCTCTTATAACTGAAGGGTGCTTAAAGAATGCTTCAGTTGTCGGTGGAAACGAATTTCGGGTGTTATAGTCCTAATCCCTCTATTTCGCTTTAACGATCAAAACAATGGCATTCCTCGGTAATGCTTATTGCAGAGGAAGACATTATACAAAGTGATACATGCATAGAGAATTAAAGTGTGCTTGTAAAATTAAAGCGTAACTTTTAATTGTAAATTTTAACAATGGAATATAAGGTTATCAAAAGAGAATTAATTCCCATTTTTAACACTTTCCAGCATAGTTGAATGCTTATGAATTCGGTTTGTCTAGCCATGCTTTATCTTGGGTAAATATACTTGGATTGCCATGTAATTGATATACCTTATTAGAGTTACTATGGAATGTTCGATATTAGAAATCAAGTGTGTAGCATTTATAGTTGGTTTACAGGAACAATAAAATTATTCCGTTATACATAAGGGTCCAAGGGAAAAAATCGCTTTATATTTATTTTAATGATTTTACTTTATTTTAAATATATTGAAATTGGTATGCATCAGTGAGTTGCATTACAAGAGGCTTACTGTACAATATGGCATGCACAACATTTATCTTTCATTTACAGGGACACACAAAATAATTCAGTTAGAGTACTGTCTATGAGCGATAATTTAAAGAAATGCGTTTTCGGTTGTTGAATGCGTTTTTAAATATTAATAATTTTTTAATAGTACTTAGTGTATGTGCATAAATTACATACATAAAAACACAACTGTACAAAAGAATTCGAATAAATTTCTATTTATTGACGAAAATTTCTTAAATAGAATTTTGAACTGTGTTATCCGTTTCCTAACTGAACTAAATTTTAGTATACTATGTAGTAAATATATATATATATATATATATATATATATATATATATATGTCACGTTTTACGACTTCGCTACAATATCTAGAAGCTTTGGTTAAGATGAAGTGCTGATGCGTTGTGATAAACTCAGAGCTGTTACACACTGCCATATCAATATATTTTATTATTCGTAGTGAGATCGCAATCAGAGCACACTCTATCAGTCATCACAGCAAGTTTAAAAAGCAGTAGAGATCTTAAACCTTGAGATTTCCCATTTATGTACAAATAATCATAATCAGTTACAAAAAAGCATAGTTATTTAGCAGTTTCTCCATCACGATAAAGGACTCTCAAGCTTATACACTTAATACACTGAATTAAATCAACTGAGATCTACGATATTATTATCAAACAATAAAGACAGAAACGATTAACTTCAAAGGATATTTAGCAGAATTCATTCCTCTGATGTCTACACTGTTTTTCAATTCAAGACTGAATAGAAAAGAACAATATCCAAGCTGGTGTAAACGTATTTAAAACCTCGGGCGCAATGATACAAAAAAAAGGAAAAAAGAGGCACAAATAGATCGCGAAACAATTTTTCCGGAACATCTGAGAATATTCATCAAGGATTCAAAACATTCAAGGATAAAAGGATTCAAGGAACATCTAAGGATACAAAAAAAGGGAAAAAGAAGTAATAAGGCACAAAAAGAACTCCGAAAAATCTTTCCACAACATCTGAGAACATTCTAGCAAATCTAGCGCGGAAATTCCGAGATTAAAAACAGGCGATAAAATTAAAGGGGTAAATTTAGAAAGATAATTTTGAAGAGGGGAAAAATATTGCTGGCGGAACGTAGAAAAGCAATAGAGACACGTAAAAAACAATTAGATTTTTTAAGGTGAAAAATTAAAAGGTAGTATTTTTAGACGATATAAAAAGATTAATTGGAATAGATTTTAAGATAAGTTAAAAGTTTTAAAATATCTTACATATGTAGTATATATATATATATATATATATATATATATATATATATATATATATATAGAGAGAGAGAGAGAGAGAGAGAGAGGCAGAGAGAGAGAGAGAGAGAGAGTAACTCTATGGATCATTTTCAGCGCTGTGCAGAAGAAATCGTATAGTTTTTCGCTCTAAATAACAATTTATTAAATTGGTATTTGAAATGTATTATGCGCTTTCCAAATTATTTATTTGGATGACAGAAGTAAATGTATTACTCTATTCGAAAAAACAGGGCAATAGTTGTTCAAAAGATGAAGAAAGTAATAGCAGAAAAAAAACAATTTATAAAGTAACTAAAATATGAATTAATAATAGCTCTAGAACCAGAAAAATGATTTAAAGAAACAGAGAGAATTAATAGATGAATTTCAAATGACTTAATTAAAACGAAAAAATGAAAAATTAGAATTAATAGTGAGTGAAATAACAGAACAAATAAAAGAAGATGATGCAATAGATTTAGAAAAAAACAATCATGAAGAATTAGTGCACTATTGTGAGCGTCTACGGAAGCAAAAAGCGGACTGTATAAAAATTTTTCAGTTTGAGAAGGGTTTTACACAAAGTGCACTGGACGAAAACTATGAAGAATTAGCTGACTTAAGACATGCAAAAATAATAGCAGTAATGAAACTGACTGAATAATTGAAAGAAAAAGAAAAAAAAATAGTTGAATTTATGGAACAGAAATCAAGGGAATTGGACGAGGAAAGTTCATAGAAACAAATAGTTATTAATACTTTGTTAACACAACAGTCAGCAGAAGATGGAATCTGGAATAAATTTGACAAAATGAATGAAAAATTCAATAATTGGAAGCAAGAAATAAAGGATCTAAGACAAAATGATAATAAAAATACCCCACAAATTTTCTGTAATTTCTTTCTAAAAGAAAAAGAAACAATTCTCCCAATAGAAGAAGCAATAAATAAATTGAAATCATTGGAATTGGAAGAACTAAAATATTGCACTGGCAGGAAACTGACGAATTGAAAATTGCAACTTCAATTAAACATCATTGAAGATTTACAAACCTCAAAACAAAATTACTTAACTCATAGATAAAAGGAAAATTCATACTAAAAATTCAACAAAGGTAATTAATAATCTTTAAAATTCCTCATTCGATAACAGAAGTTCTTAAATCCATCCTTAAAATCCATCTTTAAATCCAATTCTAATCTATACTTGACGCATATTTTTTATGGTTAGAACTATACTTTTAAACTATTGAAGATAAATAAATAATTATGTAACATTTTAAAAAATATATTAAATTAAATTTACTAAAATATACAGGAAAATAATAAAATTAATTCATCGAGTTAGAATTAATTCATACAACTGATCTACCATTTCCATTCTATCTTTGTATAATTACAGATAAATACCTATTTATGAAACATAATTCAACAAATATATTTAATTTAATTCGCGAAACTATGTTACAACGTATGAGAATTAAAAATATTTGTAATAGTTTATATCATTTAAAAAGCAAATAAATAAATAAACAAGTAAAAAACCGAAATTAAAAAAAAAAACTTTTATCCGTTTCTCATTCTGTGTGATTTAATGTACTCTTGCCTGTGTAGCTTGTTTCAAATAAACTTTACACTGTTTAAAGTTTTGGAAAGTCTCGTGAAATCTATTTGGCTGTGAACAAAATGAAACTAATTGCCATCAAATATCGTTCTTTCCATCTTGAGGCGGAATTATCACGTGCATTGCATTCTAAAGTGACGTTATATCATTGACGAACGTAGTTCTGTGCAAATTGAGAGGGAGGAAAGATACGTTAACAAGCTTCGTTTGAAACTGTACATGCCGCCCCAGCATTTAAGGCTTAATTTTTTTATGTCCTCTTCCAACTGAGGGGTGCTTCGTTTTGTCTGTGCTAACGATATTCGGTTTCTGCATTCCTAAGTCCCCTACTGCTCATTAAATGTCAAAGGAATGACATTTCTCGTTAATGCTTATTACAAAGGGTCACATTGTGCAGAATAACAAATGCAAAGTGAGTTACAGTATGCTGTAGCAATTAGTAAGGAATTCTTAAATGTAAATATTAGCTATAGAATTCAATGTCTTAAAGAGAAGAATTTGTGTCATACGTTTATTGTTTCGGTAAAAATTTTGAACTACAGTACATAAATAAAAATTTATGTAACGTTTACACACAGGAAATTGCATTTAATTCCTTAGAATATACTGCGAAATATGCTAAAAAAATATGTAATTCTTTGTAAGATATAAAACAATATATTTTATATAATAATTTACTTTTTGGATAAGAGTTTATTTTCTAAAATATGGCTATTGCAGCTAATTTACTAAAAATTATACTTTGAAATACATGGAAAGATTGTTGCATTTTTGTATAATTTTTATATGGTCTAAAAATCAATAATTAATATGCAAAGTCTCACTTTTTATTCAGCATCTTGTTCCACCAAAAATTGCAGATGTATCAGACAAACCAATTTTGTGTACTGATAATTCATAAAATTTATGAAATATTTAAAAATATATTTGCAATATTTGATGTAAGAAACCACTATCAGCAATGATTCGCTTTTCATTTTTTATTTTATTTTCGAAGAATGCTAGACTTTTTCAAAAAAAGTAAATTAACAGGATTTTTTTTATTTTGGAGTTTACGCAAAAATAATAATGTAAGATTTATGAAAATCTAATGTTAAAATAGTGGCATTTTTTGTCATACTTCATTTTTGTAGTTTTTTTTTTATACTGTTGCATATAAGCAAATGTCTATGTACTGTTTTATGTTTTATTAATCTATTACTATTTGTAAAACATTTAGTTTATTTTTTGTAAAATATATACATATTAATTAAAAAATATATATATAGTCTAAATATATTTTTGAAAAGCTTCGATTTTTAGCGGTTTGTAACGATTTGTAGATTTTCAAATTGTAACCTACGATTTTTTTAAACAGAAATATATTTCTGGAACCTTTAGATATGCGAATCCAAAATTACTGTTTTCAGTTAGCTTAAAAAGCAACCCACAATCTGTTTTGCATCGATGGCACACACATTTAACATTAGGAGTTCAAAATTTTAAACCTTTATAACTGCTTGACTACTTGGACGAATGCCTTAGCGTTAGTTATTCAAAGGTAATATGTTAGAGGAGTTTTTTCGTTTTTTTCGGTACTTACGTAATATCCTTTCCAGGAAGATCGATAGCGAAAAATGATTCTCAAGCACCAATGATGTTTAAGTGAAGGCTTCTGTTTATTATTCAAAATTACTTTAATACTACTCGAGAATTATTAAACTCGATAACAGATGTAGTTAAGTGTATATGGAAGATTGTTGCATTTCATTAATTTCGAGAAACATTATTGAACAATAATGCCTTTTTTATTTAAACTGATAACTACGGCTTATTTTTTTAATCAAATTTTAAAAACGAAGGAATCTTAAATATAGTAAAACTACAATTCGACTGAAGAAAAAACGCCTCTGAACAACTAAAAAATAAGCATCTACTTAAATACTGGTTCAATAAGTTAGCTAAGATCTATGACATCTATGACAAATCATACGAAATTTGGATTTGCTGCGGCCGCTATCTTGGATTTATCAAGACAAAACTAACAATTTACTGGAATTCAGAGTTTTGCTACAGAAAAATATCAACTGTAATGCATTTCATGAATAACATTCTAAATCCCTCATACGAATCTCCGCCCCCCCCCCCTTTTTTTTAATACGCTATCTTCTTTTATCTCCATTGCATCTCCACATAGTCTATATATTTCAAACAAAAGCAGGGTTTTTGGTCAATATTAATAATAATTATTTTTTAATTGTTCAGTTAGAGATAACCCTGCACTAGCTTTTGTTAAAAGTATTGCATTTTTATACTTTAACTTGAATTTAAAAAAATTTAATGAAATTTCTTTAAAATGGTGGCAATTGTGTTACTTCCAATGTTACAAATAAAAGAGAAATAATGGGAATTATTATACATTTACAGATGTCACTTCTCATTACAATTAAAAATAACTTTAAAAAAAAACTTTGATCAGAAAATTACATCATGTTTAAAAAAAACACGCATTTTCTCGCATAAAGCTATTATATTTCAAAACTTTTTTCATTCCGCTAATACAAAGTTTTAGACGGTAAATTGACAGAGAGATGAAATGTTTCAGTGAATGAAAACGTCATATTTAAAAGAAAATCAGCATTTATAATTATAAACCTAAATATTTTACTAAGAATGCGTCTATAAAAGTCATACATTCCCGGACATTTTACTAGATGTATAGACTACACGAGCAGGGAAGACCGAGCTATGCTTGGTCAAAATTAAATTTGAGTTCAAATATCATGACCCATGACCAAAATGACCCACTAATTGAATTTTCTCGAACATGTGACTTAGCCCAACAGTCTTCTCGTGCCCGAAAACCATAGGATGCAAAATTTACTGTAAATAGTCTGAGCCGTTTTTAAGATAAAATAGCTTGACCCATAATGACCCAGGACCAAAATGACCCACTAATCGAAATTTCTCGAACATGTGACCTAGCCTAATAGTATTCCTGTTCCCTAAACCTGTAGGGTGCTAAATTTATTTCAAATCCTCTGAACCATTTTTAAGATAAAATAGCCTGACCCATAATGACCCATGACCAAAATGACCCACTAATTGAATTTTCTCGAACATGTGACCTAGCCCAACAGTCTTCTCGTGCTCGAAAACCATTGGATGCAAAATTTAGTGTAAATTGAGCCGCTTTTTAGATCTTGACCCACAATGACCCAGAAATGACCCACTAATCGAATTTTCTCGAACATGTGACCTAGCCCAATGATTTTCGCGTGCCCGAAACTCGTAGGATACAAAATTTATTCAAAATCGTTAGAGCCGTTTTTTAGATAAAATTAATTTGACCCGCTTTGACCCAAAAATGACCCACTAATCGAAAGTTCTCGAACATGTGACCCAGCCCAATAGTCTTTTCGTGCCCGAAAATAGTCGGTTACAAAATTTCGTCAAAATCGTTTGAACCATTTTTTAGATACAATTAGCTTGACCATGACCCAAAATGACCCACTAATTGAATTTTCTCGTACATGTGACCTAGCACAACAGTCTTCTCGTGCCCGAAAACCATTGGATGCAAAATTTTGTGTAAATTGAGCCGCTTTTTAGATCTTGACCCACAATGACCAAGAAATGACCCACTAATCGAATTTTCTCGGACATGTGTCCTAGCCCAATGATTTTATCGTGCTCGAAATTCGTAGGACACAAAATTTAATCAAAATCGTTAGAGCCGTTTTTTAGATAAAATTAATTTGACCCGCGTTGACCCAAAAATGACCCACTAATCGAAAGTTCTCGAACATGTGACCCAGCCCAATAGTGTTCTCGTGCCCGAAAATGGTCGGATACAAAATTTCGTCAAAATCGTTTGAACCGTGTTTTAGATACAATTAGCTAGACCATGACCCAAAATGACCCAAAATGACCCAGTAATCGAATTTTCTCGAACATGTGACTTAGCCCAATGGTTTTCTGGTGCCCAAAACGGTAGGACACAAAATTTCGTCAAAATCGTTAGAACCGTTTTTAAGATAAAATTTGCATATATATATATATATATATATATATATATATATATATATATATATATATAACCACACACAAGATTTGCTCGTATTAGAATATATGATACATTTAGAGGCTCAAATCAAGAATGCGAATGTTCACATGCGTCTTAGTTAGTTAATAAAAAATTAAAACAATATTTAAATAGTCAATATGAATAAGAGAAATCTAAATTTTTCGCATCTAAATTTTCCAACGGTGAAAATCGCATTAAGTTTAGATTTCAATGGGAAAAAATTACAATTACGTCAAAGTGCCGTAATTTTTTGTGATATTTTAATCCTTAGTGATCAATGATAAAACGATATCAACATCATAATTACTTATCTTGAATTAAAGTTATTGATTACTTATACCGTAAAAGTTTAATTTTTCGATCATTTGAAATATTACTGGAAATAGTATTTTACTAATTTTAGTTAAAAATAACATTTGTTTTAGAAGTTAATCTAGCCAGTGTAAAAATTATTTTTTATTGTAATTATTATTGTTCGTTTATTATATATTCAATCTAACAGTTCCTTTTAAAACATTTTCTTTCGTCGAAATTTGTCGGGCCCCGCATCGTTTAAAAAAAATAACAGAAAGTAATTTAATATTTATTTTAAACCTACTAATGAATTTGTTTTCGTTGTGTAACTTTTTTGTGTTCATTCTACGTCATTTTTCTTTAAAAATGAGAAGAAGAAAAAAAAATGTTTTATTTCGCAAAATAGATTTTCATAGGTTTTTGGAGGTGGGAGAGTGTGTGATTCGGTGTATTAAAAGAAAAGGAAATCTTGCTCTCTATTACGGAATTCAATTAATATCCTATACTTGACATCTAAACATATGATACAAAAGGTCTTCATTATTTTTCTCATTTTTATCAAAATAATGTCAACTATTTTGTTCAGAGAAATGAATGATGGCAGTTTATCAGCACTTTTCACCCTTCTAAGTAAGTCTTTAAAACTTTTCTTGGGGAAGTTTAGTTTTTTTTTTTTTTATCACTCTTTCGGAATGGCAAATGTGTATATATTTTGTTTACTTTCTTCTATCTATAATAGAAGCATTTACTCATTTCAAGAATCAGAGATCCCAAACACATGTTTAGACAAAATGTATGTCTGCCCGCCTGTCTGTCCTCATTGTATAAACTAAAAGTGTATGAAGTCATGTATATAATTCAACCAAATTTTTTTATAAGTTTCCGACTATGGCCAGCAAGTCCATATATAGTATGGACATATTCCACCGGCAGTGGGAGCTGTAATAGATTTTTTTTGTCATTTTCATTATTGTACTATCGAAAAGTGTATGAAGTTACACATAGAATAGAACCAAATTCCTTTTATATGTTTGTGACTATGGCCAGTAGCTCCTTCTTGAATTTGGAGATATTCCTCCGTAAGAAGGCACAGTAAAAGCGATTTTTGTTCCATTCTAACTATAGTATTAACGGAAAGTATATAAATTTGTGTATATAATTAAATCAACTTTTATGTGTATGTTTTCGATTATTGCCTGCAAGTCCTAATTGAATTTGGGGTTATGGCGACGGAAGGGGCGCTGTAACAGCTATTTTCTTGCGATTTTTATGATATTTCGTTTTGTTATAAATCGGGTGAACGTGCAACAATGGCAACCCGACGCTTCGCAAGCAGCTGACGTACAACAGAATAACAAAAAATACTGATTTTATTGGTTCTGTGATAGTGCATTTTGAAGTATTAACATGTATGAGATAGAAGAAAATTTTGGGATTGGCACATCCGATTAGTTTTCTATACACTAAATGTTGGCTTTCCATGTCATACAAAATATAAATCTGTATACTTGAAATATAAATAGAACATAATTTAACATTTCATATTTTATGTCGCAAATTTGTCTTTTATGTGTTTTGGAATGAAAATGTTCTAAGTGTGTTAATTTGAATTGTACTATATATTTTCATGCAGAGCGGTTTTATTTTGATAGAGCCGCTATAGTCAATAATATTTTGGATGCTGAAATTTATGTCGCATATATATATTTATATATATATGTTTTTAAATATTTGGAGTTATATCTTTTTCAATGAAACGCACTAATGCTCTTCCTTTGCTTAACACAGATGAAACCTGCACACGTTGCAACTTATAAATATTCTCTGCACAACTTTAATATACTGTCATTTTTAAACCAAAATCTATATCGTTGCCAAAATTTTAACAGTTTCAAAGTTATTCAGATAAAAGAGCTATTTTTTATTGGATGAATTCATTTCATCTGACCAGTTTTTAATATAACTATGGGATTCGTACCTAATATAGCTTGTTTTAGTCATTCTTTTTGTATGCAATATCATTACAAAATAATTTACGCGATCGGAATTTCAGATCTTTTATTGATAAAGACATCATAATATGCTCTATTCATTATTCTTTTTATATATGTATTATTTCAAAATTATTTCTGATTTGTTCCTGATAAAGTGTTTTCATTATTCTTTCTTTCAAATTATAATTTTGTTGTTTGGTAATATTGTTTGGAAATAGCTTACCCAATAACTGTTCCTATTTTTTTTTATATAAAATTTTAATATTTTTCGTTATTTTATTTCTTTTTTTTTTGTATTTGTCTTGTAGTAATTTTTTATAATAATTTTTCAGGAAGCCTTGATATATTACTGATAAGTCAAATTATTAAAGAAAGACAACATTCTTCAACGATCTAGTTGCATTTTTAATTTAGATTTCATTTAATCTTATACAATTTTTGGGGACATTTTGTATAAAAAATAATTTGCGTAATCTTCAGAAATAGCAAAATTCCAAAAGTAGTGTTTTACTGTCTTCTAAAGTACTTAATTCCAAAACAATTAAACAGGAGTAAATAATTTGGTATACAATTTATGATAAGTTTAATACTAATATTCTGTTATTATTCATTTTCCGAAAACGGCTCTTATTTATATTAGTTTGTTATTTCATGTAGAATTACATTTTTTATTATAATTGTTGCCATTATTAATTTCTCCATACAAATAGTGGTACGAAACTTTATCCAATGAATGTTGTCATTTCCGATTTATTATTAATCAAATCTTATCCTAACAAAGTTCAATACAATTTTTTTTGTTTACATATGTTTGTTTTGAGCAATACTTTGATATTGATTTTTGGAAGAGATTTGGTATTTCTGATAAATACATTGTTGATTTCCAACATAAAACTTGTATTTTCTATCGCTTCCTATTATGTATCATAATTATGTTATACACTTATCGTATATGATATTATTATGTTTTCGTATGTACATTCTTCTACAATGAAAAGAAAATTCAATTCGTAGCATGGTATAATAAGTGGTAAAAATTTGTACAATAAGAAATATCTCATAAAAATGCAGAAAAAATGTGTCACAACTCAAAATTATCTTATTCTTATTTTACTTCAATATGAATTAAACGTCACAACATATGAAACGTCACAACATATTTTAAGGTTATTTCAAAAACCAAGGATAAAAATAATGAGAAATTTATTTTTTATAGTCTTTTCTACTTAACAATATCAACTTCGACATTTTTTTTTTAATCCGTTAAAATGTTTTTTTTTTCTTTTCTGACACATTTACTTTTTCTAGTAGTGACACTTAAAAAATAAGTTTTCGATATATTTGAGAATGTTATACATACACTTATGATACAATTGAACTAAAAAAAAAAAATGAATTTCTCGTGTTTAAATAGATTTTTTTTTAAACAGTGTAAACATAAAAAAGTTTTAAGGCATTTTTATTTTCATCCGTAAATAGTTAATAAAATTTTTAAAAAAATGTAAAATGTATGAATAAATCCAGAAAAAAAGAATAATTTACGTAATTTAAAACTGTAAACCTGATTATGTATATGAATCTCTAAGGAATATTGTGGCAAAACATACATTTTCACAATGTATTCATATTTCGTATCGGTATTTTTTATGACTCCCTACAGAATATTTGGTGTCCAGTAAGATAAAGGATAATTACGAGAATAAATTTCCTATTCTTATCACGAAGTAGTCTATCGATTCAAGGATTCGGGATCATTTATATACAGCTTGAGAAAATCGACCCACCCATCCCTATAATCAATGAAACTGTCTGTGAGGAGAAACGGAAATGTAAGTGAATGGTCATTTTGAGCTCCAGTTAACTTATTTCAGCTTTTCTTCATTATTATGAATTGGGCATACTAAATACAAAGATTTGGCACCTACACTGTAAAACAAAAAGTGTCGATTTTACAATATAATATACCGTAAAATTAACAGTAATAAACAGTCAAATAAGCAGTAATACACAGTACATGCGTGTATTACTGATTATTTGACTGTTTATTACTGTTAATTTTACGGTATAATATTGGCAGCTGCACTGTGAAAATTTTGCAGCAAACTGTCCAGTCATTCGACCGTTTTTATAGAAAATGGTAACACAACCGTAATTAAACCCTATTGTGACTATATTATTACCCATATTATGGCCAGAATAGAGTTAAATTACAGTTACATAAAAGTTTTCTATGAAAATGGTCGAATGACTGGACAGTTTGCAGCAAATTTTTAACAGTGTGGGGTTCTAGTATTATACTATAAAATGAACATTTTTTTTTCAGTGATAGTTATTGCAATTGTACATATAGAATACGTGCAACACTAAAAGGCAGTTATTCCTGTTTTTTTCTGAAATTCTAAAAAAGTATTAGAAAACATTGTATTATCAAGTTGACATTTAAAGAGAATAGATTGATATAAAATTGTCCAATGGAAAGTAAAAACTAAGGTAACACACATGTAAAAAATACCCCGCCTTTTCCTAAGAAATAATCGGTTGAGGTTAATAAATATTTTTAACGCTTTCTATCACAGTAGAGAAGTATTTATAAATTCCGTCCGTCTGTCGTTCTGTAACGCGTGCATACATACTCGGAGTGCCTACTAATTATATGTATCATTGAGATTTACCATCGCTTGTTTGGTATGGAAAGTGGAGTATATAGCGTTTATAGATCGTTTATAGGGACACTCAAAATAATTTCGTTAGATTAGCTTCCAAGCGAAAAAATCGTTTCTGTTGAATTTTTATGATGTTACAATACTTTATACATAATAAAATTGGTATGCCTCACTGAGGTGGATTAAAAATATATTTTTTGGAAAATGAATAAGATACATTTATAGTTCGTTTACAGAGACGCACAAAAGAATTCCATTACATTATGAACTATAGCGTTGAAACTTTATAAAATTAAAGAGGAACACTCAGGTGCACTACAACATGGTTTCTATAGATAAAGCAGAATTTATCTTCATTTACAGAGGCGCATAAAGTAATTCGGTTACAGGATGGACTATGATCTATTTCATTGTATGAATCATTCATAAAATTTATCACTTTCATTCATGAAATTTCTTACTAATTAATTAATTTAATTAATTATCTATATACACTGCTCAAAACAATTAAAGGATATTTGAAGTTTTATATAAAATAAAGATATAAACGAAATTTTTTTGCCGAAAATAGAAGAAGAGAATCACAAATGCAAATTTTTCTGGTTTTCAAACTGTGGAGCATGCAAATTTTGAGTTCGACGTCAAAAACGTCGCTTCAGCGGCAGCGAATGAAATTTGACTTTCAACTGGATAAAAGAGAATGAAGACAAGGATGATCGGCATTCAGTGATTGCTTTGTTTCGATGAGTACGATGTCTCAGCGAAGTCATTTGACAGATTCAGAAGCTTGGAGAATTGTTGGTAGGTTAGAAGGGGGCCAAACTCAAGCCGAAGTAGCGCAAGCCATTGGAGTGTCACAAAGTGTCATTTCCAGGATCTGGAACCGTGTTTTGGAGAGTGGATGTGCAGGCCGAAGACAAGGGCAAGGTCGTAGACGGGCAACAACGCCCAATGAAGATCGGTATTTAGCGTTAACAGCTCGGAGACACCGAAACATGAACGCTACTCTTCTCCAACAACACCTTCGCTCGGCTACAGGCACCACGATTTCAACTCAGACTGTCCGAAACCGGCTCCATGCTGTAGGTCTGTATGCTCGCCGACCGATGGTATGTGTTAGATTAACATCAAGGCATCGTCGCGACCGCAGGGAGTGGGCAACCGAGCATGTCAACTGGAGGAGAAATGAATGGAGCAATATTCTGTTTTCTGACGAGTCCCGTTTTTCTGTGCATCCGGATAATAGGCGTATTTTCATCTGGAGGGACCGTGGCAGTAGGAATAATCCTGCGTTCGTGCACGAAAGTGTCAGATTTGGCGGTGGAGGAGTGTTGGTGTATGGTGGCATCTCCATTGACGGGCGCACTGACCTCTACATCATTCGAGATGGAGCTCTGACTGGTCGCCGATATAGGGATGAGATCCTCAGACCTATTGCAGTCCCTTACGCTGCAGAAATCGGAGATAACTTCATTTTAATGGACGATAACTGCAGGCGACATCGTGCAAACCTGGTGGAGGATTTCCTTTTCGAGGAAGGAATCGTTCGAATGGAATGGCCAGCGTGTTCTCCAGACATGAATCCAATCGAACACGTTTGGGACGCTCTAGGAAGACGAGTTTCTGGCCGCCAACAACCCCCACAAACTCTCCAAGAACTGGAAAGAGCTCTTCTGGAAGAGTGGGGCAGAATAACCCAACTCGTCATTAATAGCCTCATTGAGTCCATGCCTCAAAGGTGTTCAACGTTGCTGGCCGCCCGTGGAAACCATACCCCCTACTGAAAATGATTTTCTTTGAAGAAAACACCTTTTCTTATTCTTTTTTTCTCATATGCACAAATTGTGTTTTTTTCCTTTTGTACACAAATGCGCAATAAAATGCATTTTTTTCTGCCAAACATGTGTAATTTATTCTCATATAACCTACTATGTCTGTCGACCATGTATCAATCAGCTAAAAAGTTTCCCAGATACAAAATCCACCTAAAACTGCAATATCCTTTAATTGTTTTGAGCAGTGTATTTAAAACTCTAAGCGTTTTCTTTCGACAATCCGTGAGAACAAGCTACTGCATCAAATTACATTATTCTTTTTTTAAATGAAAGATATTTGGACACAGATTTGTTATCGTACATTCGTTTGTTCGAAAGTTTAACTAATTAGCCGTAATTTTCAATTAAAATTTTACTTCTGTTTATGACGTCATAAAGTCGGCAACTCCCAATGTTGTGAGGCATAGAGTTTATTCTCTGAATTCTGTGGTTCACCAATCTTTTGACATTAGCTAATATCAACTAGGTAATATTTTAACAGCTATATATTTAAAACGGGAATCGTTTTCTTTTGACAGTCCGTGAGAACAAACTACTGCATCAAATTACACCATTATTTTTTTTAAATAAATCATACTTGGACACAGATTTGTTATCGTACATTCGTTTATTCGAAAATTTAACTGACCGTAAATTTAAATTAAAGTTATAATTCTGCGTATGACGTCATAAAGTCGGCAATGCAATAACTCCCACTGTGGTAATGCACAGAGTAACGAGAAAATCTGTGGTTGCGAGGATAAAATAAATAAAAAAAAATATTAAAAGCACGGGGCTTTTAGGCCGAATTTTTCTAATTTGCAAGTTAAATTTTGGTGAAAATATTCATCCGCATGTTTTATAAGCGAATAATTCATATTTATTGTGACGTCACAAATATTGTCCATTGGGTTTATTTTATCATTATGTATTATAACTTTGTTGATGCCATTTTTTCATTACAATTAAATACAAAATATATTTTTATTTGTATACATGGTGTTTAAGGATAAAAGTAATACAAAGTACGTGTGAAAAGTTTGAGTCGGGGAAAATGGCATTATGCTTAACTTGAAATGCTTTTTAACATTGATAAAAGTAAAAAGAAAAATTGATTGTGTCAACATAACGTAAGTTTAACTGGTTTTTCAATTTTTAATTTTAAAGATCAGAATTGCAGCCTTTATTGTTTGCTTCCTCTTGATTGCATACCTTGATTACATGTTAGCAATTACTTTTTTTTTTAAATTATAGGTTATTATAAGTTATAGATTGTCATTATAGGTTAGAAGATTTCATTTTTTAATAAAAAAATTCACAAAAGTAAAGGAATGCGGGAAAATTAAAATGATTAAAAATAGTGTTATAGTAAAAAAAAATTGAAAAAAAAGTTGAAATAATAACTTGAAATAATGATTGTATTTTTAGATAGAATAAGCAATGTAAGGCTAATATTTTATAGGAATTATTTTGGTAGGTTTGTTATAAGTTCATTTAACAGTTCCTTATTTGCGGCAAAGTCCTATTTCTTTCACTGTGAAAGACGATGTCAAAAAATAGTAGTCTACTTTTGGACGCCAGCCAAAACACAGTGGCAATTTTTAGAAATGTTTAACGGTTGAGACAACAAACGGCGCTATCGCATTAGCTTTCATCGCGCTTATATCACTTCTAAATACTACAAATTTCAATTTTTTGCTACATTTTACAATTTCAGTTCTTACATTATCAATTAGAAAAAAAAACAGCTTTCGATAAAACTTTTTTTGAAACCTAAATTTTCCTAACCATCATAAAAACTGAAAAAAACCCCTGATAAATCATAAGATCAGATTATCCATAAGATAGAGCATTCTGGCGCTAAACTAAAATCTGTGCCAAAAAAAAAACTATTTTTAGTTTATTATTAACATAAAATTGATATGTTGAATTAGTTGATGTATTTGTTGCATCAGAATATGCTAAGAACTGTATTTTATTATTTTTTTAAAGATCTATTGGATATTTAACTGTATAAGAGGGAAAAGATCCCCGAGTATGATAGAAAAGAAATAATCATCCTGATTATGTAAAGCAACCAAAGAAACCATACAAATAAATTACACTTGAAAACATTAAAAATCTCCCTTATCTGCAGATTGATTTATTATTGTAAAAAAATTCTTCATCTTTACACAAAAATTGGTTTGCTTAAAACAAGGGATGCGTTTCAGAAGATATGGGTTTGAAACAAACAATGATTAAAGAACACGTTTAAAAACTTTTAATTTAAACATTTTAAAACTTTTTTTAACGTCGAATTTCAACGGTGCGTTTCAGGAGATACAATGCACATGCGCATAGGAGCTCATTCGGTTGCATTATCACGGGGGGGGGGCAGAGATGTGTGCTTTATTTACTATGTTCTTTTATTGACTGAATATGAAATGAACGTAGGGATATACTATCTGTATGCTACTTCATAGGTCCAGGAAATCTTCTCTCTGGCCGTGGGGAATATGGCGGTAATGTCAAACTGATTTGCATTACACAGTTGTTTACGGGTTGTTTGTTTGGAGTTTGAATCGGAAATAGTACTGTAATTCACTGGGTGAAAAACTTTAAAAATAAAATATTTGAAATACTGTTTCATATGCACCCCTTCTTATGTAATAAAAAAGCTTATTTTACTAATATTGTTATTGTAATTTTTTTCCGTCAAGTTTTGACGGGTTCCATCTAGTTAATTAGTAATTTCTTAATCTCTTAGTGCTCGACTGTGTTTCATAATCTATGCTTCATGCATGATTTTTCGTTCAGGTTTTCAATATTGACACTTTAGAATTATGTGAGCCATATAGGGGAGACCGGGGCAAGATGACTATGTTAACAGTTTTTGTTGTTTATTAATTTATTTTGAAGTAATAGTAAAATTAATTTTACATGAACTGATAGAGTATACCTTTGTAGTATTAAATACATTACCATTTAATTTTTCAAAAAAAAAAAAGGATAATTTTATTTTTTCATAACATTAACAAATCGTCATCTTGCCCCAGTACTGGGGCAAGATGACTTTGGCCTCGGGGCAAGATGACAACACTGAAAAAGTTTGAACATATTTTATCTTTTGAATATGTTACATGGTTTAACAAATGATAACTGTGTTTTTATATCTTACAAAGTATCAAACTAAGCATAATGCATTGATTGTAACGTAATTTTGAAGTGTTTAGTTGTGCAGCTAACAATAGTCACAAATAAAAATGTCATTTTCATAATTGGAACATTCCTCATGCCACCACTCTTGGCATTTACAGCACTGGATCCATTCTTCTGTTGGTGGGTCACAATGCCGGAAGTTGGCCTTAAACGTTTTTTGAATTTTTTGGGAGGACGGGGACCAGCGGGGGAGGGGGGAGGTCTTGACCCCGTCGAACGGTACTCTCCTCGTACCGATCGGACGCTTGGAAGTGGAGATACGGACCCCGATAGGATTATTCTTTCGGGATGCTAGGGGGTGGGGCTTAGCGGATGGCAAAAATGTCTTCCTCTAGTCGCCCCCTTTCGAACGACACCTTCCCCGATCCCATGCGCCCCTTAGCCCCAGAGGAGATAGAAGCGCAAGGTCGTGCGAACAAACACACAGACAAACAAGCGTTTACAGGATTTAAATAGAATGGACAACATAGTTAGTTTAATAAATTCCGAAACACAGGGCCAAATGACGAGCTCGTCATATTGCCCCGGACTGCCTGTTTAAAAATATTCGTTTTCATTGCCATGAAGGAAGGCGATTAATTGACATTTATTCATGGTAATAAGTAGTATTTAAACTAGGTTACTCATAAATATTAAAGAGAAACTATATATCTTACCTGTATCTGTAGCAGATCTTATTTGCACATGCATAAAAGTTATAACGTGGCAGCGGAAAACAATCAAAGCTTCACAACTGACACAAAAATGGCGATTTCAGCGTCTCTATAGTATTGTTAAAAGAACGGCCGATAGGAGAGACAGTAGTGTCCGGTTGATGCTGCTACCTAGCGGAAAACGGAAAAATTAAGACATTCGCCATCTTGCCCCGGTCTCCCCTATTTGAGAATATGAGACATACACTTATGATGCAAATGAACAAAATAATAACCAAAAAGTTTCAATTTTTCCTGTTTTAATAAATATTATTATTATTATTTTAACAGTGTAAACAGAAAAAAAAAAGTTTTAGAGCATTTTTATTTTTATCCGCAAGTACTAAATAATTTTATAAAAAAATTGCAAAACTTATGAATAAATCCAAAAAAAATTATAATTTACGCATTTTGAAGCTGTAGACCTGATTATGTATATGAATCTCTAAGGAACGTTATTACAGCACATGCATTTTTACAATGAATTCATATTTTATATGACTCCCTACAGAACATTTAGTAGTCCAGTAAGATAAAGGATAATTCCGAAAATAAATTTCTTATTCTTATCACGAAATAGTTTATCGATTGAAGGATTCTAGATGAATTATTATAAAGTTTGAAAATAACAACTCTCCCTCCCCTATAGTCAATGAAACTGTATGTGAAGAAAAACGGAAATATAAGTGAATGGGCATTTTGAGCTTCACTTAACTTATTCCAGATTTTCTTCATTATTATGAAGTAAAAAATACTTATTACGAAGATTTGGCTCTTGATAATTCTACCTATCAAATACGTACAAAACTAATAGGAAGGTATTTCTGATATTTTCTGAAATTCTACACAGTATTAGAAAACATTGTGTTAGCGATTTGACTTTTAAATATAATAAATTGTTATAAAAGTGTCCAACCAAAAGTAAAAACTGAAGTAACACACACACACATAAAAAATATATCCCGCATTTTTTAAAGACATTTTACGCGTCACATTGGTTGAAATTAATAAATACTTTTTAATAAATCCTTTTTTAGTTATGACACTTTTAAAAAAGCGCGCTATAAATTTAATAATGTGATACATTTACTTATTATATAATTGAACGAAAAAACAAATGTTGAGTTTCTGATGTTTGAAGAAATGAAAAAAAAAGAGCAAATACAGAAAAAAAAATAATTTACACAATTTATAGCTGCTGACATGATTATGTATATGAATCTCTACGGAACATCGTGGCAGCTCATACATTTTCACAATGTATTCATATTTTGACTCTCTACTTTATATTACCCCATACAGAACATTTGGTAGTTCAGTAAGATAAAGGATAGTTACGAAAATAACTTTCCTGTGCTTATCTCGAAATAGTTCATCGATGCAAGGATTCTAGATCATTTATATACAACTTTAGAATATCGAGCTTCCCTCCCTTATAATCAATGAAACTGTGTGTGACGGGAAATGAAGATGCAAGTAAATGGTCTTTTTGAGCCCCAATTAACATATTCCCGCTTTTCTTCAAGATTATGAATTGGACATAAAAAGATTTGAATCCTAATAATTGTACGTATAGAATACGTATAAAGCTGAAAAGAAGTTATTATCGATATTTTCTGAAATTCTAAAAAGTATTAGAAAACATTGTATTGACAATTTGACTTCTAAGATAATAAATTGTTATAAAATTGTCCAACAGAAAGTAAAAACTATAATAACACATACAAAAAAAAAATACATAAGACATTAATACCTAAGACGTAATAAATCCTAAGACGTTTTATGCGTCAGATTGGTTGAGATAAAAAATACTTTTTATATCTCTCCAACATGGTTGAAAACTGTTTAGGAATTCAGTTTGTCTGACCGGCCGTCTGACCACTCTCTAACGCGTGCAAATATATTCCGATGCCTTGAAATTATATATGTCATTCAGATTTACCATCGAATTTTTGGTTTTGAAAATATGGTATGTACAATTTATATATCGTTTACAGGGAGAATAAAAAAAAAAAATCAGTTATATTATGTTTTATGGGGAAATATCGTTCGCAGTGTATTTTAATGGTGTTACATATTTCAAGCATATTAAAATTGATATACATCACTTACTTACATGACAAGATGCTTAATAAGGAATATGATGTGTATAGCATTTATCGTTTTTTTACTTACACGGATACATAAAATAATTCGGTTACAGTCCTGTCTACGAGTGATATTTGTTAGAAATGCGTTTCAATTGTTCTATGCGTTTTTAAATTTAATTAATTTTACGCATATTATTTGATGTATAAAATTTCTATAGATTGTATACAGGGCTACACAAAAGAATCGATTACATTTCCTTTGATTGACGGCCAATGCTAAAGCAGAACTTTCAGCTGTGTTATGCGTTTCATAAATGAACTAAATTTGTGCATACTATGTAGTATAAATACAAATTTATTGATCATATACAGAACTGCAAAAAAGGATTCCGATACTTTTCCGACTATAGATTGTACTTGCTGAAATTGAGTTTTCAAATATGTTATGGGTTCTCTAGGTTGTTTAGATATCATATTTCACCTTAACGTATTGTTATTCAGAATGTGTTGTAAAATGTTTCATAATCCGGGAATTTACTGTTACTGCGCTAGAAGGACTTCTCAGGCTAGGAACTAAGTCTTTAGAGTATATATGTCCCTCCGGACCCTCTTTATTAAGATTAAAAAAATTACAAAATCCCGCCGGTAAACGCGACAATGGACGGGGTAGATATGAATATATGAATATAACGAAAGCAATATTTCTGAAAAAATAGAAATATAAAATAATATCACTGCCGGAGAATACAAAGCTCCGACCCTATAAGCAGGCAAACCGAGTACCGGGCTCAGTGGTGCAATAAGAAAGAAAGGTCACATAGAAAGTTAAAGATGTTTTTAAGTTTTGAGAGCAAATCCGGGCGAAATAAAATATTATATGAAAGTCAACCGTCTGAAAGAACAGGAGGAAGGCGAATATGCCAACGAGCTGTTAAAGGACAATTATAGAAGTAATGAGAGGCGAGGGCGACATCACTGCATTCAGAAAGAGGAGAAAGGGCTCTTTTGAACTTAAAGAGATACCCATAACCAGTAAGAAAAGCTGTAGTGGGGGAGCGAGCAGGAGAAGATCCAATGATACCACTGGTACCAGATCGTTATTCTAGTGCTGGATACTCCTTACTTATTACATCATCTCTATACTCACTTATACATTTCCCTTTCCTATATACTAGTTGCATAGGTCTTACATCCATGTTACACAAACATCCATGTTAGTTACTTTCAACATATAACATCCAATACATATCTACAAACAACATTCAATACATATCTACATACAACTTTCAATACATATCTACCTACAACTTTGAACACATTAAAAGAATAAAACAACCAATTTTTGACAAATAAATAAATAGTGACTAATCAAAAACTTAGAAAATCCTCTTTCAATTAAATTTTAGTTTATCTATTAGATTGATCCAAAAGGTGGTAGCATTTAATTTGAATTGGAAATGAACAGAAAATAGTAAATTTTCAGTAATATATTCTCTTCTATAAGACAACGACCGCTACAGAAATTTTTTCTTTACATTATACGATGCTTTTTGTTATAAATTGCATGACACATTTCGATGGATGAATGATATACGTAGCTCTGTCTCTTATTATATAAATTTTTCTTATGTGACTAGATCATGACAATGTTAATCTACAAAATGTGTAATAATAAAATAACTTATATATATACTATATTTTTTAGCTATCATTCATAACAGGTACGAGTTTCATCTTTCATTTTTCCCCATTTGTGTATAATGAATTCTGTGCTGACTTTATTATGTTTATATATATATATATATATTATATACAGGGTCCACCATAAATTCGTTAAAAATTAAAAAAATTCATTAAAATTAAACAAATGAGGCTAAAAAATGCGGTTTTCACGAATGGGAAAGGGAGAGCGGTTCCTTTTTCATAACAAAAAAAGTTGCGGTTAAAAAATACCGATAGATGGCTCTGGCATGCATAATATGAAGTAGATGTGTAAAAATTAGAATTATAGTAAAAGACAATGAACATAAAGGTAATCACAACACAACTATATTTACAGCTTCACGAGCACTGCTATTCCACGTGGATAACTGTGCTGCCATATCCTCCATCACACTTTGTGCGGGATTGACGCGCCCCTCTGTCAAGGAGTGCCTTCCTCTTCTTGGACAATCCTCCAATCACTTCGAAGTGTCTGACAACCTTCAATATCCAAGCATCCGAAACGAGCCCTTTTTCTTCTCTTTAGCCCTTTTGGGTGCGGAATTTTCGCAATGCGCCTGTTGTTGATTCTTCGTTCATCTAAAAGAGCTTATTCTGCAACGATTGATCTGGTAAGCCTGATCTTGCTAGCATACTGCTGGCATTGAATGAAGAATCTGCATGCATAGAGGTGTTTTATTGACAGCCTGATTTGCACAAATATGGTTCATATTATCTTCGCCAGCACAAACTATTGGTATTTTTTTTAACCCCAACATTTTTGTTATTTAAAAAAATCTGATCTCCCACTTTTTTAGCATCATCTGTACTTTTTTAATGAAATTTTAAAGTTTATATGAATTTATGGTGCACTATGTATACATTATATATATGAGTGTGTGAGGATCATAAAAGAATTTACTTTACAGAAAGAATACACATTTTGTTTGTCTATTTTTAATATCCATCTATAGAATATTTTGTTGCGCAGCAACTTAAGCAATGATTACAAAAATAACTTTTCGATTCTTATTATTTACGTTATACTGTATCGATTGAATGATTTTGGGTCATTAATAGACAGCTTCAGAATAACGAAGTACCTCTTCTATAATAGATGGACTTGTGTATGAGGAAAGACGGAAATGTAAGTGAATGGTCCTTTTGAGGTACACTTAACAATTGGAGTTTCTCTACTATTTTTCATTCTTAGAGAATGGGGTATACACAATATAAAGAATTGGCTTCTAATTATTGTACTTACGAAATACTCAAAACATCAAAGGGCATTCTATTATTGGGATTTTTTACAAACACTCGAAATCTAAAAGAAAAATTGTTTTAATATTGTGTTTTTAAACAATTGTAAATTGTTATAATATGATTCATTAGGTTAAAAAAAAGGATTAATACCAAATATTACTTACGCACCATAAAAATTTCGTACTTAATTTTTAAATTATATTTATTCTGAACACTCCACTTTTCAGTGGTGCCTCAAAGTACTTTTGCAAAATTAGTCAAAACATGTAGAAATAATGCTATCTGTTAAACCAGAAACAATATTGTAAAATATTTTTGAGGTACAGACTCTTCATACTTAGAATTATTCGATTTTTTTTTTCTTCAGTCTTTGTAATCGGTATACTACAATTTAACAGGTTTAGTCCTACTTGTGCTAATACTTTTTGTTTTTGTCTTTAATATTTTTAATATTCAAATAAATAAATAAAATAAAATAAAATAAAATTAGAAAACTGTATTCCTATACTAACTATACTATTTCCTATACATATACCTATACTAATTCTTATACTAACTGTAATTAAACTATATTTTAATGTATGGCAATGAAAACTGTCTTCTTTTCAAACAGGGGTAGATTTATGCTCTTTCCTGCTTTACTTTGCCTTTTTTTGCGAACGATTCTCCTTTTGAAACAGTTCAACAACTTTCTCAACATCTCTTTACTTATTTTCTACGTAATTATTAATTGTTAATGCTTTTCTACTCATTTTTAGGGTTTCGTTCATCTCACGAAACTCTATTACTCCCGCTCCGTTGTCTGTCCGTCACAGAGCCATTCTCAGAAACTATATAACTTACAGAGTTGAATCTTTGTGTTTATATAACTGAATACCAGCTATGAAGTTCAAAATATTAAAATTTGAAAAAATCGTATTGATTTAATAAATAGAGATAAATAACCAAAATTCTAACAGCCTTTTCCTATTAAATTTAAACATTTTTCGTTATAGCAGATGCCAAAAATTAAAAATCCACAATGAAATTCTTTCTACAATAATTAATTTTCCATTGAAAGATTTCCACGTGAAAAATGAAAATGAACTAAAATGTTTCACCAATTGAAAAAATGATTAATATGAAATAAAATTGATTGACGTCATAATGGTAATAAAACGAAAATTTTCAAAGATTTGTCAATAATACAAGGAGTATGAGTATGTACACAAAACAGATTAATATCATGTCATTAGAGAATTAAAAAGAAAATCTGACATCATATTGGAAGTTTAACGAATTTTTCAAATGTTTGAGAATAATACAAAGCGAGTATCAATATGAGTAATAGAGAATAGTAAATATATGAGTTTGAGAAACATATTGAATCATGACAAAAATCCGATAATGGAAATATTCGCATATTATAACATTTTGAAGATGTACATGCTTGATTTTGAAATTATTTTTTTAAATATCGCATTTAGTCCGCATGACAGATATTATTATGAGAGAATATAATAGCGGGCTGGTTTAGATATTTGAAATAAAACAAAAAAATAGACCGGTAAATTTTTATTTTATAAAAAACACGACTTTTTTTTTTTTTTTTTTTTTGCTAAATGAAATTTATTTGGATTTATTAAATAAAGGATAAAGTGTTTTGAAAGGAATATTAAATGAAACCCTTTGAGTGATCTCCGATCACACTTACCCATTTGTTCTATTTTGTTTTCCTCCTCCTTACACTCTTAAAGTGCAAGCTAAATTTGATTGGCTGCTTTACGTATCTCTGATTGGCTGATAAAGTTCTCAGTCGAGTATTTTTACTTTTCTTTCGTTTTCTAGCACTAAAATGCTACACTTATACTTTTTTTCTCATGAATCCCCTATGGTGTGATATGCAAACTACTCATATACAGGGAGTTGAGTTGTTTTACAACTGGGAATCCCATTGAAACAATCAACTGTTACTGTTTCTGTTTAGGATTATTCGAATTACCATTTTTCGGAAAACGTTGCGTTAAAAGACGACAATGAAAAAAGAAAGAAAAAACAAAAACAAAATTCTAATTAAATGATGGTGTCATCGCATAATATCACGAAGAGCTCATTTTGTTGAAAGAAGTAAACAAAGAAAATAATAATAATGAACGTAATATTAACAAAAAAGTCAAATAAAATACGGAAACAATGGAAATGGCTTTCATTGTTCCCGATTAACAAAGCTTGTACTATAAAAGTAGTGCCAGCACTGATAAATGCTTCTTAATCTACGAAAATATATTATAACCACGACCGAATATATACAATAACCTCTTACGACTTAGCTACAATTTCCGGAAGCCTTCTTTATCATTAAAAACCCCAGAAACCAATATATTTTCAAAATTTAAAGAAGCATTCAGAAACACAAAATTTCTTTGTGTGCCACTGATTTTCGGAAACTTTCCCGAGTAGTTTTTCCAAACCGGAATATCGGTATCACAGGTTGCAATTAATTCTCAATTAAATATTGTAAACTACGTAATTGGATTTATAAATGCAAGAGTAACAAAATAATATTAAATTTAATGATAATGTTCATGCTGTTAATTTATCGCGTATATCTGTAAAACATGTTTGTTGAACCTGAAATCGTTTATTTTAGAATAGATAGCTTCCGAAAAACTGAGGTTTTTTCCAAAATCCGAAATCCGGATGCGAAATGAGGTTTTTAGAATGTAAAGATTTTGAGAAATCTTTCTAAAGAGAATGAAATTTTTCGGAATCGTCGATAACTCTGAAGAGGTTATTGTATATACATTATTATTGGTTATTATAGGTTATTGTATATATACTCGTGGTTATGTTATATTTTCCTAGAGTAATATAAACATCTGCTTTTTTTCAGTGTATGTTCAATAGTCAATTAAAGTTATGGCAAATTTTAAAAAGGAACAAACGTCGATGTTAAACAACTGCTGAAATCTTACTGTTGATTTACATGAAAATAAACTCCTCTATATATTAAAACTAAATTTTGCATTTTGACGTTAATCAAAAATCTGTCAACGTGAAAAAAGATTTCAAACAAAATTTTAAGTTCTAAGAACACAATATAATACATTTTTCAGTTCAAATACAAGGTAGCCATAATGATTAATGAAGACGGAGGACAAAGGATTCCGCGAAAAACAGTTCCAAAAGTCACTGCTAGGAAATATGTGACGCTGTTTTTTTTTTCGCTGACTCCTTCATTCCCGTTTTATTTAAACGTCCTACAAAATTTGTCTCAATTCTCGCAATTAGATCGCGCTACAGAACACGCTGAATACTGTACTGTCTATAAGCACCTTAAAGTAGCCATAATTAAACTGACAGCATTCAGCGTGTTCTGTAGCGTGATCTAATTCCGGTAATGAAACTAAATTTTGTAGGCTGATAAAACTGGACAGGGACTAACGGTTCAGCTAAACAAACACTGCCACATACCTCTTAGTGGTGACTTTTGGAACTATTTTTTTCGCGGAATCCTTCATCCCCCGTCTTTTTTTAATCATCCTACACACATTGGCTCTATTCTCCAGATTAGATATCAGTAATGAACACTCTGAGTACTGTCAGTTTACTTATGAGCATCTTGTATTTATCTCTCTTACACTATTTAGAACATAAAGGTCGGCGACTGTGCTAATATCCCCTACCCTGATTGGACGAAATATGAATTATTTTACCATGGAACAGAGGCACATGTGACGTGATATGTGGTGAGAAGAAGTATTACTTCTGCATCGCAAGATTCGTAGACGCACCAAAGCAAGGCAGACTAAATCTACAGGCATAGTCAATTGAGATTAATGTATGAAGCCTCCCGCCAGAGAACTCTGATACCCTGCCCAAAATTGAAATTTGACTTTGACCGTAACTGAAATAACCTGGGCAGGGTTGAAATGTAAACAAACAGAATTACGTCACGTCGCCATGGTTACGTTTACAACTCTTCTAACGTTCCAATCAAGCTTAGAAATGACAGCGAATTCCAATAACTGTTTATTTTTCGATTATTAAAATAGTATTGCAAGGGAAAATATGGTAAATTTTCCGTAATCCTGAAGAACAATCTGGTTTAATTATAGGTAAAAACAATATCTATAATTTTTTTTAAAACATAGTCAGAAGGAAATATTAATACCAAAATACAATCAATTTTATTATTACTTATTTTAAGAACATTGTAGAATGATCTGCTTAAAACAGCAAACTATTGCTTTAAATGTATTCGTGTAGCTAGTGTTCTCCGTAACAGTTTATAAGTCTCAGAATTTACATAATGTTCCTGATGATTTTTTTTTTTTTTTTTTTTTTTTTTTACAGAAAAACCTCAGAGTAAGCATACCTAGAGAGATAATCTCCGCACCCTTTCTGCAGCAAACATAAAGTCACGTGACTCTGGGCAAGAAGCATTCCGCTGAACGAGTCGGTAGCATAGGTTTCTATGGACGATATTAGACTATTTCCTGTTTGAGATTCAAAAATATCATGGTAGCAAGCTGTTGTGCCTATGGCTGTGACGAAAGAGCAAGCAAAACAAGCTTTATTACCTTTCACCGTTAGGCATTTATTTTTAATTACCTTTTTTGTATATTTAAAGGATCTTAAAAATATATCTTTCCAACTATGATACTGTATATTCACGTTTAAATGTTGAAAATAGGAAATATTTTACTTTTAATATCACAAATGTATGTAACAGTAGGACTTACTATCATCTGGTGTTAACAGTTTCAATATTGAAAGTGTAATTAATTGGAAAAAATTTATTTGAAAAAGCATTTTAAGAACATCTCGAACAACGGTGCTTGGCGATACAATTTTTCGCCAAAAGAAAGAGAAACTTGTTTTATTTCTTTTAAAACATAAACAATTCTTTAAAAAAAAAATAATTTTTCCTGTTTTAGATTAAATTTATGCTTTAAATAATTATAAACGGTGCATATGTACATATTAAAATGAAAATATTTAAATATTAAAAACTCTTGCAATGTTTGAGATATTTTCAAATTTTTTAATATAATTTTATAATTTTTAATTGAAGTTTTTGAATATATATATATATATATATATATATATATCTGTTTTGTTTATTCTCTGAAAATTTGTTCAGAAAAGTTTTGAAATTATTATATTTATACCACTCAAAACAATGTTATGGAAGTTATATTAATAATTACTGTTTATATCTAGCAAAATTTAATGAAACAATGCATATTTACTTATTTATTTATTAAGTCTATTTTTTTATGTTTTAACTTGTATATATGTTTTTTACTTTTTAATGAAGTGTTTTTCATTTATTAATTTAAGTTAATGATTTTTTATAAAGTAGGCTAAATTCAAATTGTTTAAATTATTTCTTCTCTTGTTTGTTTATAAAACTGTGCTGCTGTAGCATTTAAATTTATCAACATTGCATTAGAAAATATATATCATTAATAAAAACCTTTTGTAATTCAAATTTTATATACAGCTTTCCAAAGGATGAAGAGAGATGAAAGATCTGAGAAACGAAAATACATTTCATTTTAATTAAAATGTCCTTTATGTAATATCAGTGTATTTCAATTAAAATAATTAAAAAGTTTTTTAACACTTTTTAATTTACAAAAATAATTTCCAACTGGTTGTTAATTTGTAGTAGTAATAAATTAATAATTAATCACCTAAATTTCCTTTCCCTCAAAATTTCTACACCCCCCCCCCACCTTTCCTGACGATCCAGCACATAAAATTAAATTTCTAAGAAACTAATTGCTTAAAAAGGGGTTCTTTAAGATGGTTCTCAAATGACCTGGTCAAGAACACGAAATTTTCTGACGCGTTTTCTGAATCATTTTTAAACGCAAAAGCATAAAATTGCCAAGTCTGACTGGTGAAGCGATTTGGAATCGAAATAAGTTTTTTTATTTTTTGATAAATAAATTACTTATCGAGTTATAAGCTATTGGTGTCACTTGACGACACGTTTTTCGCCATTTTCCCGATGCTGCGTCAAGAATTCGGTAGAAAACGCCCACTTTGACGGTATTTTCTGAAAAATCTTCTGCCTTTGCCAAACGATTAAAAAAAAAAAAAAAAACATATTTCGATGACATAGCCTCTGAATGAGAACACCTGCCAATTTCATGAGTTTCTGAAAAATGAATGAATTCAGAAATGTGTCAGAAAGTAGCTCTTTTGTATTTGAGAACAGCCTTAACAACTAATTTTTTTACTTTCTCTGTCCTATTTGTTGCTTTGTATTAAAAAAAAGTATATAATGAAATTAAATATAAATAAAACCATGTGAAAGATTTAAAACTGGGATAAATTATTCAAATAATATATCATTCTTTTTTTTTTTTTTAAATCTAAATAAAAGTTTAATAATTTCTTTTATTTATATTACTAATAATCCATTCTTTGAATGATGGAAGAAATAAAGCATAAAATAAATAAACAATAGGAAAAATATCTGGTGAACCTTCCCCTTTATTTTGCTACTGAGTGTGTATCTGTTAAGTTTCGAAGTTTCTGAATAGCAGCTTAAAAATATTGCACTCTTGCCAAGAGCTGAGATAAAGCGCCAAAACTTGCATTGCTTCTAGTAACCTTTTACCGCCAAATGCCAACTGTCACGTGGGTCATCCTGACCCGACTTCTCGCCGGCAAAAGCAAAGGGGATGAGCTCTCTAAGTATGGTTACTCTGAGAGAAAAACAAATGTTTGAAGTATGTTTTAATTTTTATACTGCACAATAATCTCACACATTACCGGTGTCAAATGGCACATTTTAAAAGATTTCGATTTATGATTTTCATTGAAACAATTACAAACAATTTTTAATACATTGAAGACCCCCCTTTTTTTAACGAAAATACGATTAAATTAGTACGAATCTCATACTTCCTTAATGATCGAAATAAAAGCCGTTAATAAAATACGAGCCGTTATCTGGGCAGGGTTTAAATGTAAACAAAGACCACGTGGTCCAATGAAATGGTTCAGGGTTTGAAGTTGAATCCGGCTTCACATTTTCGGCGGTTTTTGGCGAAATGAGCGGGCCGTATATATATATTATAGTAGGCCATGACCAAAGTTGTCGCCATTTGTTTTTGGTGCTACTTTGGTGAAAAAACACAGTTATCGAATATCTGTTAGGCCTACTGTACGGAAACAGCATATTAGTTTTATTTTATTATGAAATTATATTATAATTTTATTATAAAACAAACACATTTAATTTTATTTAACACACACATTTAATTTAGTTAAACAATTATGTGTATGTTATTTTATTTTATATAGTTACAATCACATTTAATTTTATTATAAAACTCCAGGCTGCCATATGAAACAAATTCAATTTTTTACCATTCCGGGGAAAACATCGCCATTTTGGCACCAAAAAGAAACCCCAGTGCGACTGCAACATCTCTATCTGAATAAAAGTCATTGCATTAGATTAGTATAATTATTTCGACTTATAACACAAAAACAAAAAAGAAAAAAAAATAAAGTAGACAAAATATCTCATGCTACAAGCAGGCATTTCTATAAATATGATACAAATAAAAATTTTCTCACACCATTTTATTATGAAAACGAATAATATAACTTAAATATACCTTCCACAGAATTTTATGTGCTCTATGATTACTTCAGATGCATTCGCCCATGAATTAGAAAAGCAATAACAGTTAGTCAATCTCATTCTTATTGGAAAGTTAGATTTAAACATGCGAGGAAGCACCAAATGACAATCAGTCATACCAAGATTAATGTCCATGCATAACGGAGGAGGGCGAAAACATGTTAATGAACTTCGTTATGGAGACAAATGTTTCGCCTCTTCGTTAATACTTAATCGTTTGACGTCTTACTGAAACAACTCGAGTAAACACATAATACTCGCTTCTTTTTCTGTATACCAACGAGGTTGGGTACTGGGGCTATAATCGACTTTCTTCTCATTAACTGTTATAGTTTTGTCTTTTCCAAAAAATTCTTACTGTGCACTGAATCTGCGCAGTGATGCAAAGCGATTAATTCAAAATAACATAAATTCGTTCTCGGAATGTAAAGTAGTCATTACCAAATCTAAATATTTTGCATTTTAATAGAAGCAGAATAGAATGAAATTTGATTTTAAGCTTCATGTATCTTAAAAGTAGACGAAATATCATTTTGAATATTTTATTAAGGTTTTGATATATCATATGTGATACTTTACTACGATTAATTTTTCAAAAAAGGAAATTAGAATTTTCATGGTTTTGTATCATTGTTGTAAAAACTTACAAAAAAGTAAAACATTCCAGGAATATACGAGAACATTATTTTTTTTTCTACAGTGTACATCTAAATGCACAATTTTATATAATTTCTTTATGCGTAGAAATAATTGAATATCTATTATGAAATGTAGAATAATGTGATTGTTAATGTTATTTTACGCTATATTTCATTCGAATTTTGGATATCGATTTTAATCGATAATTTTCCAACATATAGAGCATTCGGAATGCAGTTCGTCTAAATAAGAAAAATATATATAATTTTTGAAAAAGCAGTTAAAGTATGTGCAGTTAGGATTTTTTCTCTGAGATTCATATAAGGAACATTTATATGAGATTTATATAACTATTTGCTGACCCGCCCGGCGTTGCCCGAGCCCTTGTAATAAACTTAAATCTCTTAAAAAACGGAACTCTGGCCACGGTCTATGATGGCTTCGGAACCGTATACCCGACATGCTCGTACGCTCTAGAAAATCTTTTATTTCCCCCTACCACCGCCAGGGGAGCATTCTGTTCTAAACAAACCTCTTTCTGAACGAACTTCTGAGGCAGGTCCCCGCTGCCTACGTTACTGCAGAGTAGAAGCACTACAAAATTGAGCTGGTTTCGAGAAGATTGGAACATTATTAGCCCAGTTATCGCAATAAGGCACAGTTAGAGAAAATAACCCTGAGTGAGGTGCCGAGGGGAGGGGATGTTCGAGTGTACTTCAGAAAATGACTAATTAGGAGGCCCACTATGCATGCATAAAAATTCGTTCGTTTTGTTAAGCTAGGAACTTAATTACAAACTTGGCTTAAACTCTTATTTGTAAATAGTGCCAACCGCTACTCATAAATTTAATTTAATGTTATAAAGGGTGACTATTAAGTTAAATATAATGTTTGGAATCACTTGCGTTGAAATCGGAAAGATAGTTCCTGATATATAGAAACGGGGCATAGTTAGAGAAAAACCTTGAAGGAGTGGTCGGGGAGAGGGTTGTTCAAGTACCCTTCAGCAAATGACTAATTAAGAGGAGCACTATGCATCTTTCGAAATTCGTTCGTTTGCTTACGTTAGGAACTTAATTACAAATTTGGCTTTCCCAATTATTCGGAAATAGTGGTAACCGCTATTTATAAATTTAGTTAAATGTTATGAAGAGTGACAATTAAGTTAATTATAACGTTTGGAATCACCTGCGTTGAAATCAGAAAAATAGTTGCTGAGATATGGAAACGGAGCATAGTTAGAGAAAAAACCTTGAAGGAGGTCCCGGGGTGGAGAGGATGTTCAAGTGCCCTTCAGCAAATGACTAATTAGGAGAACCGCTATGCATCTTTCAAAATTCTTTCGTTTGCTTAAGCTTTAAACTTAATTACAAATTTGGCTTAAACTATTATTCGTAAATAGTGGTAACCGCTACAAATAAATTTAGTTTAATGTTACAAAGAGTGACTATTAAGTTAATTATAATGTTTGGAATCACTTGCGTTGAAATCGGAAAAATATTTGTTGATATATGGAAACGCAGCATAGTTAGAGAAAAAAGGAAACGGAACATAGTCAGAGAAAAAACCTTGAAGGAGGTCCCGGAGTGGAGGGGATGTTCAAGTGCCCTTCAGCAAATGACTAATTAGGAGAACCACTATGCATCTTTCAAAATTCTGACTAATTAGGAGAACCACTATGCATCTTTCAAAATTCGTTCGTTTGCTTAAGCTTTGAACTTAATTACAAATTTGGCTTAAACTATTATTCGTAAATAGTGGTAACCGCTATTCATAAATTTAGTTTAATGTTATAAAGAGTGACTATTATGTTAATTATAATGTTTGGAACCACTTGCGTTGAAATCGGAAAAATAGTTGCAGAGATATGGAAACGGAGCATAGTTAGAGAAAAAACCTTGAAGGAGGTCCCGGGGGGGAGGCGGTGTTCAAGTGCCCTTCAACAAATGACTAATTAGGAGCACCAATATGCATCTTTTAAAATTCGTTCGTTTCCTTAGGCTTTGAACTTGCTTAAGCTTTGAACTTAATTACAAATTTGGCTTAAACTTTTTTTCGTAAATATTGGTAACCGCTACTCATAAATTTAGTTTAATGTTATAAAGGGTGACTATTAAATTAATTATAATGTTTGAAATCACTTTTGTTGAAATCGGAAAGATAGTTGCTGAGATATGGAAACGGAGCATAGTTAGAGAAAAAAACCTTGAAGGGAGGGCCGGGGAGGAGGGGTTGTTCAAGTGTCCTTCGTGAAATGACTAATTAGAAGAACCACTATGCATCTTTCAAAATTCGTTCGTTTTCTTAAGCTAGGAACGTAATTACAAATTTAGCTTAAACTATTATTCGGAAATAGTGGTAACTGCTACTCATAAATTTAGTTTAATGTTATAAAGAGTGACTATAATGTTAATTATAATGTTTGGAACCACTTGCGTTGAAATCGGAAAATAGTTGCTGAGATATGGAAACGGAGCATAGTTAGAGCAAAAACCTTGAAGGAGATCCCGGGGGGGGGATGTTCAAGTGCCCTTAATGACTAATTAGGAGGACCACTATGCATCTTTTAAAATTCGTTCGTTTCCTTAAGCTTTGAATTTAATTACAAATTTGGCTTAAACTGTTATTCGTAAATAATGGTAACCGCTACTCATAAATTTAGTTTATTGTTATAAAGGGTGACTTTTAAATAAATTATAATGTTTGGAATCACTTGCGTTGAAATCGGAAAGATAGTTGCTGAGATATGGAAACGGAGCAGAGTTAGAGAAAAAACCTTGAAGGACGGGGCGGGAGGGTGGGTTGTTCAAGTGCCCTTCAGCAAATAACTAATTAGGAGGACCACAATACATTTTTAAAGATTGATTCATTTTGTTAAGCTAAGAACTTAATTTGAAATTTGGTTTAGACTATTATTCGGAAATTCTGGTAACTGCTTTATAGAAATACACCTTGAAGCTTAAATGTAATTAGACCCTTGCCCCTCTTCATTCCCGCAAATATAAACAAGTCGGTAAGTGTGATTGAAGATCGCTCAAAGGGTTTCGTTTAATATTCCTTTCAAAACACTTTATCCTTTTTTTAATAAATTCAAATAAATTTAATTTAGCAACCAAAAAAAAGTCATGTTTTTATAAAGTAAAAATTTACCGGTCTATTTTTCAAGTATTTTCGAATATGTAAACCAGCCCGATAACGGGCGAAGCTAGCTATTATATTCTGTCATAATAATATCTGTCATGTGGACTAAATGCGATACTTAAAAAAAAAATAATTTCAAAACTAAACATGTTGCACACCTTCGAAATGTTAAAATATGCGAATGTTTCCGTAATCGGGTTTTTATCATGATTCAATACATTCCTCAAACTCATATATTTACTATTCTCTATTACTCATATCGATACTCGCTTTGTATTATTCTGAAACATTTGAAAAGACCTTTAAACTTCTGAAATGACGTCAGATTTTCGTTTTAATTCTCTAATGACGTGATATTAATCTGTTTTGTGCACATACAGATACTCATACTCCTTGTATTATTGAGAAATCTTTCCGTTTTATGTTTTATTACAACAATGACGTCAATCAATTTTATTTCATATTAATCTTTATTTCAATGGTTGAAGCATTTTATTTCATTTTTCACGTCGAAATTGTCTGATAGAAAATTAATTATTGTAGAAAGAATTTCATTGTGGATTTTTAATTTTTGGCATCGGCTATAACGAAAAATGTTTAAATTTAATAGGAGAAGGCTGTTAGAATTTTGGTTTTTTATCTCTATTTATTAAAATAATACGAATTTTTCAAGTTTTAATATTTTCAGCTCTTCACAGCTGATATTCTGATTTATACACAAAGTTTCAACTCTGTAAGTTGCATAGTTTTCGAGAATGGCTCTGTGACAGACAGACAACGCAACGGGAGCAATAGGGTTTCGTGAGATGAACGAAACCCTAAAAAGAATCTGTTAAATAAAGTTTTCTGTATTAACAATCTCCATCATAATAATAAATGTCATGTAAAAAAAAAAAAAAAAACTTAATACCGACTAATTGTCATGAAGAAAAATGTTCCTGGAAAATATTTCAATCAGGGGGATGTATGTGTAATTTGTCATCTGCAGGTGGCGCGACATTCGCATGGTTCTACGCTGATAACTTCAATCCATATTGAGACTATTTAGTTAGAAATCCTTATTTATGCATCGCTACTCTGGTTTATTTAATTACTTCTGTAAAGAATCGATGCAACCAACCAATGAACCAACCAACCCAAGAGAAAAAAAGCCTATTTTTGATGAGTGTTCTTTGTGAATGTTAACTAATATTTCAGTAAATAATTGAAATATTAAAATTCTGAGGTTCAGGTACATCAGGAGAGGGTTTGGAGTACGTAAATCTAAATTTACAGACTTCTAGGTGAGTGAAATTTTCCTAGCCATCGCCAACAGACACACAGACACACAGACACACACAGAGCGAAACTTTCTTTTATGAGTATAGATAGTTCTTACTTTAGCGAAATTTCATAAGAATACTGAACATAGACCTTAGAGCGGTCCACCGGTAATTTTTTTTTATATTATTTTGGCGGGAGATTTCTTCAACAGTTGCAAGAAAGGACTCTTCACGAAGTGAGTTTCTACGACACATGCAAGAAAAATATTAAGCGAAAATTTTCGTAAGAAAATAGTGGTGGGTTATTTAATTTAGTCTTTTTTAATAGAGACCGCTGCGATGCCTGTAATCGTATAGTATCTTATTTCATTATTTGAAAATTTCATCAAAACTGAATTTCGGCGATCCTATACTAATCCTAGATTAAACATAAGTATTCGTTTTGAATTTGTCTAACATGTCTTGTAACTAAAAATACGCCAAAACAAAATTTTCTCACATTTATGAAAAAGAACAATATAACTTAAATAAATCTTCCACAGAATTTTATGTTTTTCTATGATTACTTTAGATTCATTCGTCCATGTATAATTAGAAAAACGATAACAATTAATAAATCTCATTCTTATTTCAGACTTTGATTTCAACATGCGAGGAAGCACAAAATGGCTATCCATCTGCACAGGATTAAAGTACATGCATAATGGAGGAGGGCGAAAACATGTTAACGAACTTCGTTATGGAGACAAATGTTCCGCCACTTCGTTAGAACTTAATCTTTTGACGTCTTACTGAGGCAGCAAGGGTAAACAAAGGCTACTCGCTTCTTTTTCTGTATGCAAATGATGTCGGGTGCTGGGGATATAATCGACTTTCTTCTCATTAACTGTTATAGCGTTGTCTTTCCCAAGAAACTCTTGCTGCGCAGTGAAACATTACACAAAGTGAAATGAGAAAAGAATTTAAATTCGTTTCCGGAATTTAAAGTAGTCATTACGAAATCTAAATATTTGCATTTGAATAGTACTAAAGTAGAACAACAATTTCTTTTAAGCTTTATGTATCTTATAAATATACGAAACATCATTATGAATATTGCTTTAATGTGTTGATATATGTGTGTGATAAGATTCTATTCCCTTGAAAATATTTTTAGCAGATAATATTTAAAAAAATTTTACCGGTGTAAATAAAATTCATTTAATTATATAAGTCTTATTTCTTATTCACACTTATAACACGAAAAAAATGAAATAAAAGTTGACGAAATATCATATGCTACCAACAGGCATTTCTATAAATATTATACAAATAATATGTTACGTAAAAAAATATGACCGCATTTAATGTATGCGACAGTGTAGAATTATTATAATAGCAATAATAATATTATAATATTATATATAATATATAATTGTAAAGGCTCCTAATTTCTAAATATATCGTTGCATGCATTTGCACATAAAGAAAGAAATTAATTTATTCTTGAGAGAATGTGTTAAATCTTTATTTGTATTCATTTATACAGTGTCATTCGGAACTCCTGTCCAAAACTTTAAGGAGTAATTGAACACGCCTAGACAAAGTCAAAACACCACATTGTCTTAACACAAGCAGTGAAGCGCTACAGGGCGCATTCTGATTATGTAGAGAACCGTGTTTTCTATACAATATCTAACAAAACACTAGCTATTTTATTTAAGCGGAATAGTGTTACTGGAATGCTAATATGTTCGAAAATTGGAAGAAGAAATAAAGAAATTACAAATTAAGTAGCTCAAGACGGTGGGGGTTTTGGGCATAATTTGGAACAAATTTCCTTCAGAGATGTTGAGGGTGAATCAGAACTCATGAGCAAAACTTTAAGGGGTGATAGAATGGCCATACAATGCATGGGTGTATCACAAGCAGCAAACCGCAAGATGGATCTGTCATTAAACACAAAAAGCGCTGTTTTTTACACACATCATCATCTGTACCATGGACTGAAAAAAATCATGGCTCGTTTTACTAATCAGGAAACGGATGACATGAATTTCATGCATGGTGCTGACCTATTGTGAGTTTTCAGAAAAACCTAATTGTGTAGTAAACAGGATTCTCTTCACAATGAGAAAGCACCCTGTATCGCTTCACTGCTTGAGTTATGACCATGCACTGTATGGTGTTTTCAGCATGTCTAGACGTGTTACATCACCTCTTAAAGATTTACGCAGGAGTTCCGAATCACCCTGTATCCATATATGCACGCATATGTTCAGTATATACTATGTGATAATTGCTTTAGATTTAGAGACAAACAGAAAAAAGCATTTTGAGTTATAGTCCATTATGTTATATTAATAAATGCGAGTATTTTAAGATATTATCTGTTGATTAAAATCCTTTAAATTCATTCATCCACGAATTTCAAAGAAAATAATAGTATTTCTATATTTTTCTTATCAAACTCTCTTCTTAGTTAATGATTCCTTTATTTATGTCTTACAAATGCAACACGTGTAAACACGGAAAATAATACAAACAGTACTTTACTCTTTTTTCTGTATACTAAAAGTTTTGAGACCATAATCCGTTCTTTCTCATTTACATTTAAAGCGTTATTATTTCCAAATAACTTATAGTGGGTTTCGGGAAAGATTATACGAAGTGATAAAATCAAAAATTGTTATATTTGTTTTCGGATATTAAAATAGTCGTATCCAAATCTAAATATTTCCATTTATATATAGAATTGCAATAGATTGCTTTTAAGGATGATAAAACAGCATTATTACATAAAATATATATAATTATAAGAGATTACCGCAGAACAACCTGATGTGTTGCATTCGGACTTGATATATTTCTCTAGTTTGGGGGTGGTGGGGGAGAGAGAAATAAATCTAATTTATTTCTATATTAAAAAAATATTTATATTATTAGTTTTATTATTTTTTTATCATATACAAGAAATTATATTTAAAATGTAATTTTACAAAAAAATATGAGACTTACATTTTTTTCACTTATGTGATTTTGATGACATTGCACTAGAGCCGTGATTCCCAACGTTTTAAATTTTAAAGAAATTCCCAATCAAAGGTTCAAAATCAAAAGAAAACCGGATTTATTATATACAAAACATTTAACACAGTTTTTATTTAAAATAAATTCGATATATTTTTTAATTATGTACGTATTTTATAATTGTTCGCAACTCTTTCCACTATTTATTGAATGAGTCTTGTATGCCCATTCACTGTGCTATATGTTACATGAAGTAATTGTACACGTGAAACTACTAAAGGATATATCTAAAATTTTACTTTTTTGAACATATTTAACTTAAAAAAATATTTGAAATTTCTAAATGACGTACTGCAAACATTATAAAATTGTTAAATTTCAAACGGGAATTACAAAAAGAAATCTGTAAACAGTAAATATGTGTGGCTCTGTTCCAGGCATTTTACACAGTAAGTAAATGTACACCATAGCATTTACATTTTAAATTTTAGAATCAAATAATACACGGCAGCCAAGGATAATAGCTAAGGGAAAGCCCGCAAACTGAAAAATGTGTTATGATAGGAGAAAAAATGGCTACATAAAAATGATGAAGATGAGAATCCTGAAATGCTTCTTGTGTATTGTGTTATCCAAAGAGAGAAAATATTCAGTCTCGCAACACTTTTCCAGCATACTTTACGTGTTATTGAAAACAATTATAAAATGTGTCAATGCTATCAATTTTACTTTTAATCTATGTCCGTTCAAAAGATTTTGTCAAGATGAAAATGCAGATCATATGACTGAGATAAGTTGACAAATCACAACAAATTTACATGTTGCATAAGCTTAAAATATATAAATGACTAATTATTATTAAAAAACTGTCGGGCTTCCTCCATGAAAGTACAGTTCACATATTAAACTGTATGATATATGTTACAGAGTAAGGGGAGGGTATCGTGATTTTACAGATGCTTCGGTGGGGCATGGAAATAAAAGGTTGGGAACCACTGTACTAGAGCGTTTTTATAAAATAATGGTGACTTGTGGGCAAACAAAAGAGAAATCTTTTTTTTAAACTCGAGAAGTTTGCCATTATATCTTCAAATCTGAGTATGCGCCAAGTGATTATGTCACCTCTCTCTTCTAATGACACTCTAAATTCTAAATTATAGTAAAATGTTGCTCGGTGTGTGATTTCAATGATTTATTTTTCATAGGTGACAACAATTTTCAAAACATTTCATTCTCTAAAAAATTTCGAAACTGGTTGTACGAAAATGACTTCATTATACACATATACAAATACTTTAGTTTTAGGAAATAAAATATATTATTCATATTAAATTTGAAGTCATTTACAACCAATAAAAAATTCCACTTTTAGGATCACACAGAAGAATCTTAAAAAATGTATATAGGTAGAATGTAAGTGACATCCAACAGCGGAATTTGTGCACAGTCCCAGCAGAACGTGGTATCTTCATCCGGAATATCAATCGAAAACGAATTCATACCTGCCAGCTTTCAACTAAACTTCCGCACAATGTCAGTTAATTTGATCAAGGTTAAAGTCGTTTATCACCAGAATTATATGTGAAAAAGTGAAATATATTAAATTTTATGTTTTGTTATGTGGAATCCATTTCAATGCATTTCTTAAAAAGAAATTCTGGTTTGAAACGTGTTTAACATCGGTTAAATTAACCTACACTGTACAGAAGATTAGTGCAATGTTGGCAGGTATGCGAATGATTCATACGACTCAATTTGTTTGTCTGAATAGTATTAGTAAAGCGTCTAGAAGTGAAATAGCATCGAGTGCAATGAGCCGAAGCCGCTTAAGTTCGATCATAAAAATTAAACGCCACGTTACTCTGTGTCATCTGTTTGAAGTATTTAATTTAATGAATTTTAATTAAATTTTTTTTGGTTACGTCCTTTGTAGTGAGGTACTTTTTTAGAAGGCTCTCATAGTCAGGATACAGGCCAGTGAATCTAGTCGTCTTTCTTCTACACGCTGTAGTATCGGCACTGAAAGCTGAACTATTTACAATATCTCCATGTTCTATGAGATACCACCCATGTACATTTTATGCACATTCAGAATACGGTATTACATGTGGATAAATTAAATACTGCAATCTTTCATATGTTTGATTGTAACTAGGTAAATATGAAAAAAAGAAACATGAACATACTTTACTCATCTTTACTCATCACTTTCATCTTCACTCTGTTTTTTAAAGATAAGGTAAACAAAAAGTAATTAAATTGATTTATACAAAATAATCAAGTTTAAAGTTATATGTTTCCACTTCAGACAACAGACGATAATCGTGATATACCATATATTCAAATTAGAAACATATTTTTTCATACCGAATTGTATGAGAAAATGACAAAAGAAATTATAATAATGCTATTATTTCTCTGTTCTTTAATTTTATTGAATATTGGAGTAATTTTGTTGTCACTATTATGAAATAACTTTGAAAAGTGAAAATAAATTTCGGAAATAATTTGAAAATTCGGAATTCAAAGAGTTTTTAGAACATCTCAATATCCTTGCAAATAACTGATGGTAGTTTCATCGCTACCCGCATAGCATGCACAGTCACAGTGACGTCATTGTGACGTCACTGTGAGTCACGTACGTCACGTCACACCTGTGACCAAAATTCCACCACTTTGTAACGTCACGCTGTGACCAAAATGTGAACGTCTTGGAGATTTTAAGAAAACTTAAAATAAACTTTAGAACAACTTATGGCATCAAGAAAATTACTATTTGAGAGCTTAAAAAAATTTTGTGACGTTGCAATGACGTCATTTAAAGTCACATAAGTCCCGTCACACCTATGACCAAAATTCCAACACTGTGACTTCACAGTGTGATCGGAGAGGGAATTTGAAACAGAAACTCATAAAATATAGATTTGAATTATGTCATTTGCCTAAATCGTTAATAAAAACGTTGTCACACACTATTTAAATAAATTGAGTATTTCCAGAATAAAATAATAAATAAATATCTGTCTACATATATGAGGCAGATAACTTTTTTACAATTTTCATTACCATTTTCAAGAAATTTAACAAAATATACTATATAATACACAGGTAAAAAATCCTAAATAGAAATTTAGTAGCGTATGAAAGTTTTAGCGGAAAGTAATTCAGAAATAGATCTCCCAGTCTAATAAAATTGTTAGCAATTTACAGGTTTGTTAACATTTTAAATGCAAACATTATTTTTTTTTCTACTACCGCATGGAACTCATTTGCTAATTTTGTAATGCTAAAAATATTTCTTTAAAAATCTCCAATCTTTAATTATTTTGAGAGGCCACTCAACACAAACATCAGTTTTCTCGTCAAAAAATGAGGGCACAATTTTTGCGACGATCCAACACTTTCAGGATTTTTCTTGTACGGTATAATTAAGGTGGTTCTTAACTGACCTGCTCAACAACGCGAAGCTTTCTGACATAATTTCAGACTCACTTTTAAACGCAAAGGCATAAATTGGGCAGGACGGTCTATGGAAGCAATTTGGATTCGAAATGATTTTTCATTTTTTTTTAAAATAAATAAACTACTTATCGAGTTATAAGCAATTCGTGTCACGTGACGACCGGTTTTTCCCCTTTCTTTTACTGTCACGTCGGCTATTCGGTTCAACTTTGACATTTTTTTCTGAAATATCTTCTGCTTTTAACAAAAAATGGAAAACGTCTTTCAATTACATAGTTTCTGAATAAAAACACCAGCCAATTTAATGCATTTCCGAACAAAAACGAATTAAAAATATGTCATAAAGTAAATGTCATAAACTATATGTCATTCCTATAGCAATTTATTCCAAACTGGCCAGTGCTTAGTAAGATATCACCTCTAGCCATATAAATTATAAAGCATTTGAAATATCTTTATTTAAATTATTTGTTTTATCTATCATTTGCGGTAAGCTGTAAACATCTGCGAGGTGTTACTTTCTGGTTAAACAATGCTGCGCAGATCTTAATTGCGGATATTGGAAGCAGACGACTTTTGTCATTCGAAGTTCGAATTAGAATATTTTCAATTTTATTCTTCTTCCAAAATGGCGGATGTGAACGAATTATGTGTCGAAGGATACGTTTTTGCACGTTCAAGGTGAGATATTTTTATTCAGAAAATGGAAATCATTGTGAAAAATTATTCTTCAAATTTGGACGTAATTAACATCCTTATCATACGTAGTAATATTTAAAGAACTGCTGTAAAATATGAAGAAAAGCATCTGCGTCGTTTGGCCTTGTTTTTGCTGAGTGCTAATGCAGACTGCAGACCACTAAACAGTAAAACACGACATTTAATTGTTGGAACGGAACAGACAATGAATATTATCTAGAAAAAACCTTTTTTTATAAGGATTTATGTTCTGGATTTAAGAATTCCAATTAAAATATAAGTCCGAAAATAATTACAATAGCGTTGGCGTGTTATGATATGTATTCGTCAATGCATTTGTAATGTTTTTGTACCTAATTTACTTGAAAAACACTTGTATTACTCGGATTACTTCGTTGATGCCATAAAAAATTACATCTGCTAAAGAAAGGTATGTAAAAATTTTATTTTTTCAATCTACATGATTAAAATATTTAACATAGAAAGAACACCAACAGCAAAGCTTGAAATTTTTTTGTTGTTGTGTATACTAGTAAGAATTTAAATATTACCCTGCTAAAATATTTTAATTATCAAAATAATAATAATGATACATAATCTTTAAGTAATGAATAGCTGTAATATAATAATTTTATTTTTGATTTTCTGCTTTGAATTACACTACTCATTATTTTGATTCCTAAATGATTTTGATAAATTTCAAACTATTCATTTAACATCTATACTTTAGTATATAAATTTAAAAGTATGTAGGATTATTGTGATCAGTATGATTAAAATAAGCTTGATACTTACAATTACCGTATAATTCAGTAAATAAAATAATAATGATAAACCGATGTCTTATTACGCTTGGTGGTTAGACTGCATTTCTACACTTGATAAACATTAAAAGAAGAATAACTATTTGATATTAATATTAGATTTATTATTTTTTAATTGTATCATATAAATATGATTATCTGTATTATTAAAACAATGCAAAATAGCATCCTTAATGCAAAATATCAGTAACGTTCACTAAACTGCATTCTAAAACTTATATAATAGATCTCAAATCCGGTTGTATTCCGGATATACTATGTATTATGGTATCAGAATCACAGCAAATGTTACTGTGGTTCTTGCACTGGAATCAGACATCAAGCCAGATAGATATCATGTCATCGGCGTCAACATGTATTACTATTGATGAATCGTAAATCAATAGAAAATTGTACATTTTCTTCACATCATATGCTAACTAGAGTGGCTGCGGTGCAGTGGGTTATCAACAAAAAATGATCGGTGTTTCTAAAAAATAATATATTGCAAAACTTCTTATTTAAAAAACATTACAATTTCATAAATATATACATAATTTATAAATCAATTAATAATGGTAAAAAAATAAGCAAAATATTGTTTTTATTTTTTTATAGTTATCATTTATATATAAAGTAATACCAGTCAAATACTGGAGTAAACGTAATTAAAACACATATAGTATTTAAAATAGAGGTCCCATGCATGATTTGTAGCATATCTTATTTTGAAGGTTAAATTTTTGCTTTTTTCTTATTAAATATATAAGATACTGTTTAAAACCTATTGGAATATTTGATAAAAGGTATATTTATAAATTTAAATGGTTAAAGGAGAGAAAGAACCCCCCCCCCCCCCAAAAAAAAAAAAAAAAAAAAAAAAAAAAAAAAAAAAAAAAAAAACAGGGCAAAGTATCAGTTTTTTAAAATTATGAACTCAAATTATATAATATATAATTTTTTAACGTGGTTAAAATGTAAAATCTACCACTTTAATATTACTATATGTTTAATATGTACATAATCGTAGATCAAGCAAGCCTCCTACTCTGTCCATTTTTGAATACCGCCTTTTTTTAAAATAATCATCGTTTTAGATTTTCTTATAAATTTTGCAGACACCAACGCAGTACGTAATTTTTTCTGCAAATGTTGTAAAAACCTAGCACAAATACTAATATTGAAAAAAAAAAAAGAAAAAAGAAAAAAAAACGAACCAGTGGGAGTCCTGTTCAAGGGGTACTTTTTCACAAAAGAAATCTGTAAATGGCTTTTTATCAATACTATTTTTTTTCCTTCTTTTTCATACTTTAAAAATGTTAAAGTATTTTTTTTTGTATTTAAGGTTGAGCGTTACATTTTTCTGCACATATTTTTTTTATTATGTATTCGATAAAACTGTACATGACATTTACTTTGACATTCTTAATTTTTTTTTTAAACAAATAATATCATATGAAGAAGCGTTAGATTACCCCCACTTTTCACTAGACAGTTAAAAATTATTTTTAATATAATATAATTTGTACCTAAAATTCATGCACTGCCTTGTATAGCATATAAGAAATGTAAAAAAAAATAATAATAATAATTAATTAATTAAAAATATCAATATATAAAAAAGTAGTAGGAATAAAAAATATTTTTTTAAAAAATATGATCTGTTAAAAGTTTTATTTTAAATGTGCTTTTAAATCGAAAATTAAAATGCACTGCAGTAACAATTTTTAGAATAATTCTTAAAATTATATATTTATGTTGTTGTGGTCAGGGTCAAACTGATTCTATTATTAGGGTTTCGCTCATCTCACGAAACCCAATTTGTCTCGATTCTCTGTAAGTCCGTCACAGAGTGGGATCTCAGAAACTGTATAAGTTAGAGACTTGATATTGTGTGTACTTACAGCTGAAAACCTACTGTCACGCTGAAAATCATAAAATTTTGAAAATGTCTTCATTAACGCAAGATATTAATTAAAACCTTTAAAACCCACTCATTAATGGATAAAAATATTCAACTAATGCGCAGAATCTATTTGAATTGTTGCCAATTTGCAAAAGTTCGCGCATAATAACATTCCCTTTCAATTAAAAAATGTATTTACATGTAACTATCAAAAATAGAAATAAAACTTTAAAAATATAATTAAATGAACACGTGTTAAAAGCAGTAATTGTAAAAAAAAAAAAAAAAAAAAAAAAAAAAAAAAAGCATAATAAAAATATACTTGCGCGTGAATATTAAAAAGAGAAATAATTAAATTATTACGTGTTCAAAGCATTAAATAGGGAAACTTACGTCATATTTAAAATGCGCAAATAACAATATTTCCGAACAGATTCAATATAAAAATATATTTACAGGATATATTAATTTATTTCGACAAAATATTTGACCTATTATCGCAAATTTTAAAACAGCATAAATATTAATATTTCCTTTCAATATATATTTTTAAGTTTAATAATAGAAAGAAAACTTTGAAAATTACGTCATATTGGAATCGATACATTTCAAACTTCTTACGGAAAAAAAAAAATCGGTACTTCTCCATTATACGGTTGAGAATCTAAAGCCCCACTCACTAAAGTGTCAATTATCAGTAACTTTAAATAATAAAATTTATAATACATTAAAGAAAAGAGAAAAAAAAGTAATCTTAAATCTTTATTTATTTACAATATTTTTCTTAACTATCCCCCTCGGCTGACGGATAAGTGTTTATGATGGCAGTTGACACGGGTATGTTGTGCATAACTATGCATAGCAACATTTTTTCAACGCAAGGTCGTTATTATTTTTTTAATTAATGAAATAATTAATAAATGGGTAAAATATCATTAAAAATACATATAAATGTCTAATAAAAATCACTTGATGACATAGGAAACACGTGTAACGCATCTGATGTCAATAGAAAGTGACACCACGGTAATACACTTTTTTCCCCTATATTTTGGCGACTTTTTTTTTATAGTGGTCGACGGGATAACGGATAAATACCAATTTTTTATAACATCATTATCATATATTCCCCGATGCAACGACATTGTTTACTTAGCTATTTAACATAAGTTGATTTTCAAATGTTTAATTGATGTTATTTAATCTATCACGAAAACAGTTGTTAGCTTTTTCGACAGCAGTTGATTTGGCCTTAAAATATCTCAGTGAAAGGAAAATGAATGGAAACCCGATTAAAGCCGATCGCCACTGGTCGCTTAATTCTAATTGAATCTTCTGTAATCATTTTAGAGTTAATCAAATTAGCGTGCTTTTAAAGTTTGCGGTGTCATAATGGGGGTTGGCGAGCGTAGCTCCTAGGGGGCAGAACTCCCTAGTAAAAAAAAGAAATAAAACGCTAATAGACAATGATGTACTTATTATGTGAATAGGGATTGTTAATAAAGAAGGGGAGAGGGGGGGGGAACTACTTTTTTTTTAAATATCGCGTTTAGTTCACATGACAGATATTATTATGACAGAGTATAATAGCGGGATTTGCCCGCTATAAGGACGGTTCAGATATTTGAAAAAACGAAAAACTAGACCGGCAATTTTTTATTTTATATAAAACATGAGTTTTTTTTAATTTGGATTTATTAAAGACACTTAGTCACTTGTTTCGGATTCGTTTCGATTTTAGATTAAAATTTTATTCTTGCAGTTTGGGGTACGGGTTAATCTAATTTTTCAAAAGAATTACTATAATATTGTTTCAGATGAAAAACTATAGTTTAGTATGAATGAGTTTTTATACATGCTTATTTTTCTGTATAAGCCATAAAATAGATATGATAAATATTTTTATAGACTTCTTTTCTATAATTGTATTAAATTGTAGATATATTTTTTTATTTAGGATTTTGGGTCCGGAGGAATGTCTATCAAAACATTTATCATGTTCGGACGGGTTATAGGTCAACGGAATTTGTTTTATTGGGTTACGGTCGGATTTTGGGTGGACTTGAAATAAAATTTAAAAATTCAAGTCGGGTTTGAATAAATTGAAATCATCCAGCACAGGACAGGACCCAAATGGCTTCACAATATTGTCACTGTCGTCACAGATTCATCACAATGTTATGTCAAAATCGTCACAAATGACACATATTTCACAAATTGGTCATAATGTGACTTCAAAATGTTGTCGCTTTCGTCACAGATTCGACACAAAGTTAATGGCAAAATCGTCATAAATGACACACTCTTCACAAATTTGTCACACCGTGACTTCACAAAGTGGTCACAATTTGTCGTCACAAAAGAGCTCTAAAACGGCCATAACGACTTCACATTCAGGTCACCGTGACTTCACATCGACGTCACGTGACGTCACATCGACGGTCACAAAGTCACAGTGTGACTTCACACTGACGTCGCCGTGACGTCACCATGCCTTACGGGTAAGAGATCTAAATTCTACGATGAAGATTTTTGATATATAAACACATTGACAGATTAAAAACAAATAGACTATGAACAGCGCCATCTAATTTAATTCATTGTAGGTGTTCTAGATGATCATTGTCTTGCTCATTATTTACGCAAACTTTGGCTGTGAACACGATTACAGAATATGAGCTTTGTTATTTATTACTATGCAACATAGAAACCCGATATGTTGCATTCAATTATATATCATTTTTCGAATTGTTGGAGAAAACACAAATGGATTTTCGTTCCACATTAAAAAAATATATTTATAATATTAGTTTTATTAAGATTCTTATTATAAGTAAGAAATTATTTTTAAAATTAGTTTACCTGAAATTTACGAAAACTACATTTTGCAAATAACGTGAGTTTGATGCAGTCATAGTTGTTTCAATCTCATTCTACGACATGTGTGTATGTCATGTCTCTTATAATGGCACTCTAAATTGTAGTAAGACGTTGCTGTGTGTGCGATTTCCATGACGTTATTTTAAAGGTGACAACATTACATTTGTCAGTTTGTTCATTGAAAATTTTCGATACTGACGGTATTAAAATGATATTAATTTTGTGCATACAAAAATATTTGAGTTTTAAGAATGAAAAAAACATTATTATTACTAAGTATGATGTCATTTTTAACCAATAAAATATTCCACGTTTGGAATCCTGGAGGCTAACATAAAAAAATATCTATAAATAGTGTGCAAGGGGTATGTAACAACGGAATTGGTGCACAAAGGCAGCGCAAGGTGGTATTTTCAATCAATAAACTCACCATATCAGTGGGATAACTAATCATTTCATATCCCAACATCAAAAAGTATAGAATGAAATAAAAATGACGAAATTTTATATGCTAAAATATTACAATACATACAACTTCCAATCTATTCAAATGTAAATAACCTTCTTTAGATAATAAATAATGTCTAATTCCATTTAAGAAAGTCCTCCAATGTTTTCTACTTCCAAATTTAAAGTATCTCAGTTCATTTAAAAATCATGTATTACAATCAACTATATTTAAAAAATACATAATACTTTAAAACAAATCAAAATTGTATTAGGCACTACGCAATATGCTTTATATTGAAATGCCATTCTTTGGAAAAAATGAAAATGTGTTGTCAGAAAAGTTTGCATGAAAGTATTTTATTGAAAGAAAATAATTTATTATTTTTCACAGATGCGACCCTATAGTTTGTTACAATGCTTCTAAAAAATTCAATTTATTAAAAAAAGGCGTACGCTGGGAAAAGCTACACAAAATTTCATTAAATAGTTAAAGTTTGACATTTTGAAGAAAAACTAGTAAAGTATCGAATACTAGGATATGGATTAGCGGCTATTAATTTTTCATGTTTGACAATTAAGAATATGAACCACAGTTCAGTAGTTATTTATGTTATATCTGTCAAAACAATGTCAACTATCTTGTTCAAGAAAGTGAAATATGACATTTAGTCTTCACTTCATATACCACTAAATATGTTTTAAAAACCCTTATTTCAGCAGAAACTGTACTTTTCAAAAACTTCATATTTATGTTAGAGAAAATATTTTTATTATGTCTAAATTTATTATATCACATGTATTTCCAAATTATAATGGCAATAAAAAATGCTTTCTTAAATACAATTCTATTGAATAAAAGTTTTATATATATAAGAGAGGAAGTGTTAAACAATAATCCATTAACTTTGGAAATGAATTGACAATTTTTTTCCACGTGCAATTCTGAAAATATCACAATGATATCTATGAAAAATCATTCTTGTATCATTGAGCATAAAGAAGTTATTTTATTCAGATTATGTTAAAGCGGTATAAAATTAAGAAATACAAAAAATAAATGTATGCGAAGTGTCCGTACACAAATAAAAAACGGACTAAATAAACGGTCAGTAAAATATGCTAGCACATTTTGCCGCAACTGCCGTTAGCATCAAAAGTTACCTTATATTTCTTTTTTACACGTTTACAGCACAAATGCACGTTCACCGCATTCACACAAAACTTTGCAATTAAAAATTCTAGCAACCAATTTGCAGGTTTTGCTATAATTTTCCCCTTTTTCATCTTACAGTTTGTAACTGTTATCTTGAAATAACCAATAACATGTTGTATACCCCTTCCTGGCGGAAAGAGGGCAAAACTCCAGTTCAAATTAATGCAAGAATAAATGAAAAATACCGTTTTAATTTGTATAAAGCTCTACCCGTAAATTTCTTGTTTTGTCATAAAAATAAACAAGAACGAAAAATCTTGCGTCAAGCATAGATTATATAGCACTTTCCAACGCTTCCAAAATAATTTTACAAATCATACCGTTTAATAAGCTAAAAGCTAACATCTAAGTAAACAATTTAGAAAACGCATAGCATATTTAAAAACATAATTTCAGGAATTTCCAACATATACAATATTCGGAAAAATATCCGAATACTTTTATTCAGCCCTGTATAGGATCTATAGATTTGTATATATACTACATAGGATGATAATTTTAGTTCAGTTAGGAAACGCGTAGCACAGTTTAAAATTCTCCGTCTGGAGTTTGTCAATAAACAGAAATGTGTTCGCGAACTTTTGTGCTGCCCTGTATAGGATCTACAGAATTTATACACACCACGTAATAGACAAAAAGCAAGTTAAAATTAAAATCGCGTTCAATAACTTAAAACGCACTTCCAGGAATTATTGTTAACAGACAGTAGGTAATTCTTTTGCGTGTCCCTGTAAATGAACGATGACTGCTATACACACAATATTCCGTAGTAAGTCTCTTGTAATGCACCTTAGTGATCTATATAAATTTCAATGCGTTTAAAATAGTGAAACATTATTTAAATAAACCGCAGACGATTTTTCTCCATAGACGTAATGTAACGGAATTATTTTTACTGTCCCTGTAAAGTAACTATAAGTGCTATGCACACCCTGTTCCATATTAAGCTTCTTTTAATGCACCTTAGTGATATATATAAATTACAATGCGTTTAAAATAGTGAAACATTATTTAAATAAACCGCAAATGATTTTTCCCCATAGACCGCAATGTAACGGAATTCTTTTGAGTGTCCCTGTAAAAAAACTATAAGTGCTACACACTTCCGTTGAAATAGGGAACATGCTATAGATAACGAGAATAACATATAAAAATTGCAGAGCAATCCGAGCATATTTACGGGAGTTAGAGCACGGACAGACGGCCAGACGGCCAGACGGCAGACGGCCAGACAAACCGAAGTCATAAGCACTTTTCAACTAGGTTGGAAAGTGCTAAAAATTACACCAACATTTATTGTACAAATGGTAACATCATTATTAATGTTAACACTATTTCAATGGTAACGGTAATAATTTTACATCATATTTGAGCTTCTTGAATCAAAGCAACCCGGAAGAAAAATTATCTCATATATATCTTTTCAACACTTCCTAGAGTTAGATTGGGTCAAAGTTTGAAGATGCTAATGTGAAATCTATGTGATAAACTTTTATATTAAACTTTAAACTTCAATCTTCCTAGTAAACACTCGATTGAAATGTTTCGCTTCTAATCAAATACTATGAATAGACGCAAACATAGTCCAACCGTCTTTTTATTAAAATTTTTATTTTTAATATTGAAAATTATTAATAAATTCATATTAAAAATTAATAATGGCCTGCTACATTAATTTTACATAAAACAAACAACATTCATGAAACACATTAGTGTGTAAGTTTTCAGATCATTCCAATCATTAGATTTCGAGATACAGACATATTTTATTTTTCGAATGTATATAGTGGGCGTTCCCAACGTGGGTCATACGTATCACAGGAGGTCAATTCGATTTTTAAGAGGGGCTAATCTAGATTGCTTATTAGCAACTCCAGATTTTTTTATTAATTCATTTCCAATCAGTTTCATCTTTTTCTTTTGAACAGTAATGTTATTGACTAGAAATAAAAGTAATGCATTAGAGTTTTAAAATAAAATTTAAAAAATACGTTTCTGATTAAATTTACATAATATTTTTATAGAAAAGTTCACAATACAATAATAACTCTAAAAATTGCACACAATATCTTTAGTGAAAGTTTATAGACACCTTTTACATATTAATATTTTTTTACATTTTTCATGGTTCTAGTTGTATTTCATAAATTGTTATACAACTTTGTCGACAAGCATTTATGGAATGAGGTGTGTACATGCCTTATAATTAGACTAATAAAACCACACTTTATAATTAGAAATTTGTTTCTTATATTTTTCCTTCAGATGGAAAATCATTCAGCGATTAATCACAGAATTTGTAATGTATTTCTGCGATTAAATAACACATAAACAGATTTTCGAAAATTGTCGTGTGACGAAACTGTTACAAATGAAATTGTTTAAGGCTATATCTAAAATTGTCTGTATAGAACACATTTGATCTAATAAGTATTTGAAAAAAATCTAAATAATGTACTAACAACCTTGTACAGTTAATAAATTCCAATGTGGGCATCATGAATCAAATGGTTGAATTATCGCATTCTCTCTAACTCTGGTAGAGGCCTTACATTCAGTATATAAATATACATTATGACATTTACATTTTGAAATTTAATATCTATTTATACATGACGGCAATCTCGCGATAAAGAGATAGGGAAAGCCGGCTAATAGAAAAGTGTATTATGGTAAAATAGAAAAATTCTTACTTAATATTTGATAAATATGAGAAAACGGAAATTCTTCTTTTGTAATTAAAAAAAAATCCAACTCTTCTAAATTAATATTAAAATCAAATTAAATGTAACTGCGGGAATAGCTTCATTTTTTTAAGATAAAGATAGAGGTAAAAATTTAAGTTAAAAAATTGGGAACCACTTGTCTACAGAGTCCACACATTATCAAAGCATCCACAGAAAATAAAGTCTTATTTGCCGGAAAAAAGTATTGGTATTAAATAGTTTATTTTATTTTTATGATGTAAGTTTTTTTTTCAATTAAATAATCAGTATAATTTTCCTGAAAACAAATTGTTCGTTTCCAATTATTTTCCTTGTAAGATAATAATTTCATTTTTCGAAATTTATGGTTTAAGCAGCTAAAGAATTTTTCTTTTATAACTCTATGAAGGTTTAAGAAGAGAGTACATGAACCATAACTTTCTCCAGGCAGTTTCTATCCAAAAAACTCAAATACAGCGTCAAAAGTGGGTGTTACTATGTGAACTAGTCGGACATGCCGATAATAAAACTTTCTTCTATCTCATAGATATTAATACTTCAAACAACGTATTTTTTATTTATGCAATTTAGAATTTAAAAAAATCGGCATAGTAGTGCCAACTGTTGAAAAATTTACATGAAAACCTAATCAGCAGTAACGTATATCAAGCTTTAACAGAATAGGAAGTTTGATGAAATTCCGTGCATTAGTTCTAGCGATATGACTCGTGTAGACTAAAATCGTATAAATCCAAAAAGATGCAGCATAGCAGCGCCACTTGTTGGGCGAATTAAACCAAAACCTAATCATCTACAACTTGCGTCAACGTGTAACTGAATTTGATGTTTGATAAAAATCCTTGCATTAGTTTTTGAGATAGAGCTATTGCAGAAATCGTGTAAAATGTAGCACAGCAATGCCACCCGTTAGACGATTTACACCAAAACCTAAACAGCAACAACTTATGTCGATGTCTAACTGAATCTAAAGTTTTCTAAAATGCCTTGCATTAGTTCTTGAGAAAAGACTATTTCTAAAATCGCGTAAATCTTAAAAAAGGCAACACAGCACAACCAACTGTTGGACGATTTACACCAAATCTAATCAGCAACAACTTATGTCAACGTCTGAGTCTGAAGTTTGATGAAAATTCATGCATTATTTCTTCTATTACGGAAATCATTAGAAATATAGCATATCAGCGCCATCTGATGTGCGATTTACACCGAAAACTAACTAGCACCAATTTATATGAAATTGTAACTAGATCTAAAGTTTTATTAAATTCCGTGGATTAGTTCTTGAGATAGAGCCCCTACAAAATTTTTGTTACATACAGACACACAGACAGACATTTTTTTAAAAAAAGTCAAATAATTTTCAGGACATTCTAAAACGTATAAATCCTTCGAAAACCGGAAGTAGAAATTTTTCATGAATCCAATACTTTCTTCTTGTGAAGGTAGAAGAAAGTTAAAATGAATGTTTGTGAAATTTTCAATGTAGCAGACGACTTTTTTTTAACAAAATATACTGCATACGATGACAAAGAAATTATATGAAATAGAACGGTACTTTCCATTTATTTTTCATTAATGTATATTTATAATAGTTATAGTCATCATTCAGGTTTCTTTTTGGGGTACTGTACATAAATATTGTGTGGTTTTTGAAAGACCCAAAATAGGTTATATATTGCATATTATGCTATTTGAAAATCGTAAAACATATAACTCTGTAGAAATGAAGGAGAAGGAGGAGAAAGAATTATCTTGTAACAAGTTTTATGGAGAAAATATGTTTCATTCAAAAAGTATTTTTGTAACATACAATAATGTGCATATAATATAAAAATATAAAACACATTGAAACGACTGAGTTGATTTTTTGCTTTTAATCGCAAGGACGAAGTTGTCTGATTCATGAAGAAAACACAGCGATCATGGACAGAAACAACTGCAACGAAAGTACGGAAATGGTGATGTATGTAAGTATGGTGATAATGTATGTATATATGGTGATAATATATGTAAGTATGGTGATAATGTATGTAAGTATGGTGATAATGTATTAAGTATAGATTATTCAACGTGATTTTAATTTAAAAATTACAAAATATTTATTAATTTTATTCTCTCTGATAATATAATAAAATGTGATAGTAAGGATTTTTTTATTCTTATTTATCTTTCTGTTATGGAAAATATTTAATACGAAAAGAATTATGTATATGTTACACAAACAATGACATTGTTTTAATCTTTGTACGAAAAAAAAAATTAGTGAATTATTTTTTCTATAGAATTCCCATATGAATTAATATTATTCGTTAAAAATGTACTTTAAATAAAATACTGAGGGAGAACTTTACACGTAACACTCTCAATCATAAAGTATGTCATATGGAACGTAGAAAATATGTCGTTCCTAAAAAATAACGATGCAAAAGTTATAACGAAAACTTATGCTTATGCTATTTTAAAAAATGAACAAGACACTTTTGCATAGAATTGATTTAAATAGCGTAATACTGCTGACATTGCCAGAGAATCATCAATAAAATTTCAGACATAATAATGATTAACGGAAAACAATATTCTTTAATATCGAATACGTGTCCAAAAAGCCATGATCATCGATTTATGAACTCCCATTTGTACCCTAGTTTTATTTTTGAATAAATACTTTGAGTCGACAATAATTTCATTTTCAGAAATTTAACTTCGCTGGTTTGTGATTGATGATGCAAAAGTATCGATGGAAAAAATGCAGTAAAATTTTAAACCGTAAAAATATTGCTTTTGAAAAAAAAAATGCTAAAAAAGGTAATAAATTACGCAATAAACTGCAAAACATTTTTTTTCCTTTTTAACAGCGTCACTACTTAAAATTGTGTACTTCCTGTATATGTTTTGTTAAAAAAAAAAAAAAAAAAAAAAAAAAAAAAAAAAAAACAGAATTTCGACACATTATATTGAACAGGCGTATTTATTACGAAAAAGCCAGAACATGATAATAGTAGGTATATTATAGAGTTCTAGTTTAGTGAAAATAAAGTACTGCCGCATATTTTCAAATACAGTGATAGATCTGTTAATACCTACCTCTGATAATAAATTTATAGGTTAACAAAGGTCTTTTTTAGCACTTTTTGGGAGTTGGCCAATCCATGTGTTACTGGATTTGCGATCTAATATAACGTAGGGGCGTTGCGTTTTAATTGAGGAGAAATCACGTTTTCTTTAATGTTCGACTATCCAATAAGTTTCCGAAACGAATTATATTCGTTAGTCTAGTTATCACAGTATACAGAAATTTGAAACAAAAAAAATCCTTCTTAAGTATGTGCTGAATTAATTTATTAAAAGAAGCATAAACATGACTGGAAAAATATAATAATCTCGGCTGTTTTAACTGATTATTTTGTACATTTATTCATGATTCGTTAGATTATGAAAATACTTAAACACATTTTTATAATATAATGACTATGTTTAACTACATTCTTCGGCAAATACCATAAATGTAATCTTTTGAAAATAAATATTTTTGTTCATTCCGCTCTGATGTTTAAAACCATAATTGAATGCTATCAAAAACGCCACATGTACAAAATGCAGCCAAGTCTCATGTGATAATTAAAAGGGCTCGAATAGTAAAATATTTCGAACCCATCATCGTGTTTGATTAAATACAAACATCTGGTTACCGAACGTGGGGCTATTGAAAAACGATGTTGCGTTATTGAATTGTTTTCATAGTACATATCATTTTCATTGAGTTCATTTCTACAACAACATTCTATAATATGAATCAGTTAAAGAAAAAACGTACACCGCTGCGTTCGTCATTTACCACAACTTTAAATACATTAAAAGAAAAAATTACCGGAGACCCGTTAGATAAGGGTAGTGTTTTAGACGGTTTTGCGAAATTAGAAAATTTGATTAATGAATTTAAATCTATAGATGAAGCTTATAATAGAGGTCCTGGTAGATGACGATAAATGAGATGAAGAAGCAATTGAAAAGGAAGTAGTAGAAAATGAAAGTTACTCAGATGAATTTATTACCATTAAGCGTAAAGTTAGCGAGGTATTGAGCATAAATAAACATAATCAAGATGATAATGCTAGGAAAAATGATTACAGTTATTCTAAACCTAAGACTTATAAATTGCCTAAACTTAATATCAAGCCGTTCGATTCGCAGTTAATAAATTATCTTTCGTTTTGGTCCCAGTTTGAAAAAATTCATGAAGACATAAATTTGGACAATAGTGATAAGTTTCAGCATCTTATACAGTCGGTAGAACCTGGAACGAGTGCCAAGCGTCTATTAGAAAGTTATCCAGTGACTTCGGTAAATTACCCGAAAGCTGTAGAGGCATTTCAAGAGCGTTTTGGGAATAAAGATTTATTGATAGAAGTATATGTCAGAGAAATAAAAATTGGTTGTCGCTAATGTACAGGCACACGGAAAAGATAAACTTCCGTTATCGGATCTATTCACAAAAGTCGAGGCATATTTACGATCTTTAGAATCCATAGGCTTAAGTTTAGAAAGTAATTCCGCTTGGCTCTATCCCATGATAGAATCTAGCTTGTCAGAAGATGTTATGAAAGCATGGCAACGGTATATTATTTCGAACAGATCAAGCGTTGATAGTGCTAGTAATTCATTGTCTATAGTAACATTGATGGAATTCATGGAACAAGAAGTTGCAGGACAAGAAAGATAAGCTAAATCGGGTTTTGCAGAGTTAGTCTCTAAAGACAAACCTAAAGAAATGTTCCATAAAGGAGAAAATAAATTACCTATGGCTGCAGGACTATTTAGCGTAAAGGAACGCCTATGTTTATTTTGTGATAAATCACATGAAAGCAAGGACTGTTAGGGCTAGATCTCTTTCGTTTGAAGAACGGAAAGACTAAATTAGGGATAAAAAATGCTGTCTAAAATGTCTTCGTTTTGGTCACAAAGCTAAAGTTTGCAAAGTTTATATTCGTTGCCATGTATGTTCTAAACCCCATACCGAGTTATTATGCCCTGGAATTTCAATGCGTAAAGAACCACAAAATATAGCTATGGCCACAGAAGTAATCCAAAGCACCATAGCTAATAATAAGTGTTCTGGTGAAGTAGCTCTTATGATTTCAGAAATAGTTATTAAAGGTCGAATAACAAAGAAAGTAAGAACACTATTAGATTGTGGGGGTCACAAAAGATCTATATTTTAAAAGTACAGCCAAAGAACTAGGTTTACATCCCATTTCTTCTGAAGAGATTGTACACACATTATTTGGTGGTACACAAACAGAAGCCAAATCTCACAATAAATTCCAAGTTGAGTTAAGTGCTCCTGGTAGTAGGAACCAAACTGAAGAAGTCTTAGAATTTTGGGATCAAGATACAATTTGCAGTAATATTCCTCGCATACCGAAATAGTCCATACTTAAAAAGCTTAAAGAAAATAAGCTATGGATTACAAATATGGGAACAGGGAGTCCCAAAATTGAAATTTTGATAGGAAACGATTACTATGGACAACTTCTCACAGGTCGAGTAAAACAGCTAAAGAGCGGTCTTACAGCAATACAGACTAAGCTTGGATGAACACATTGTGGTCGTTTAGAAAGTACATCACAGTCTTGTTTAAATTATGGAAATATGCGGATTACGAATCTAGCGTTGAAAGATATGAAGATTGCAGATTTATGGAAATTAGAGACAATCGGCATAACAGATCCCAGTCATACTTTGTCTAAGGCAGAATAAGAAGAATTAGCTCATGATAATTTCATAAAAGAAGTTGATAGACATAGAGAAGGTCGCTATATTGTAGGTCTTCCTTGGATAAACGGCAAACATGAGATTCCTTCAAATAGACATATAGCTGAATGAAGATTGATGAGTTCAACGAAGAAATTAAAATCTATGAACAAATTTGAAGAATATACTAAGGTTTTCTGTGAATGGGAAGAAGAAGGTGTCATCAGTAAAGTTTCAAATGAAACACTAAAGATTCCAGGACATTTTTTACCTCATCAAACCAGATAATCTTAATACCAGAGTTAGACCCGTTTTTGATGCATCGTGTAAAGTAGGCAGGTCACCTTCTTTAAATGATTGTCTCTTTAAAGGACCAAACCTAATTGAACAAATTCCGGCAGTGTTAATACGTTTTCGTGAGAAAGGTATCGGGGTAGTAGCCGATATAAGAAGAGCTTTTCTTCAAATTGAAGTCAAAGAATCAGATCGTCATTTTTTGCGATTTTTGTGGTGGAAGAATCCTGACGAGTTTCAGGTTTATCAACGCAATAGAATAGTTTTTGGAGCGACTTGTAATCCATTTTTACTTGGTGCAGTTATAAGATATCATTTGAGTAATGTTGATGAAGAAAATAAACAGATAGCAGAGAAACTTATGATATCATACTATGTAGATAACTGCGTCACTTCAGTCAACAGTGTGCCTGCACTAGAAAATTTTATTTCAAAATCTACAGAAATCATGGCTAACGCGAAAATGGAATTAAGAATGTGGGAAATCGGGCCAGTTAAAATAGAAGACAGTAGTTTCTTTAGCAAGAAAGAATTGTTCAACAAAAATGTAACTACAACGGTTCCGGTTTTAGGGCTGAAGTGGGATATAATGGAGGATAGTTTAAAGATTGCTCATAAATTTAGTGATGAAGTAAAAAAATCATCTGTCTAAAAGAAAGATATTAGCTATAACTCAGGGGATCTTCGATCCAATTGGTTTTTTAGCCCCAGCATTGTTGCCAGCCAAATTGATAATTCAAGATGCCTGGTCAACGAAATTAGATTGGAACCCTCCACTTCCAGAAGAAATCCGAAATAATTTTCAAAAATGCTCAGTGAGCTCAAATACTTAAATAACGTGAAGGTAGGTAGACGTGTAGACTATGGTTGCAAAGAAAACTGGTCTATTCCTACATTTTGTGATGCGAGTAACCGAGCTTATGCAACAGCAGTTTTCTTGCGTTGTGAAGGTAAAAACACAGTGTTTGTACAACTTTTAGGAGCTAAGTCTCATCTTGCACCAAAGAAAAGTATAACCATACCACGTTTAGAGCTCCTTGCTTGTGTTTTAGGAGTGAGATTGACTACCTTTGTTTAGAAAGCCTCTAATCGTGTTTCCATACCAGTAAAGTACTGGACCGACTCTTCGACTGTTCTCGCTTGGATTCGAAGAAATGATCAATAGGGTACTTTTGTGGGCAACAGAGTTCGAGAAATTTGTAAACCTTCTGATTCTAAACTATGGAATTTTGTACATGGTCATCAGAACCCTGCTGATCTACCTTCTCGAGGATGTAATCCTAAACAGCTGCTGAAGATGAGATGGTGGGAGGGACCAGAATGGTTGAATTTTTCGGAAGAAAAGTGGCCACAATCAGACATAAACCCCAACGAAGAATTAGTAATGACGGAAAAGAAGAAAACTACAGTATCTACTCTTTTATGTTCTAATTCACATGAATTTATGATATATAGTAGAATTTTAAAATTCGGTAGATTTATAAATATTAAATGTTGGGTGAAGAGATTCAAATTGAAGTGTAGAAATAGAAATAGATCTTTTATATCAGAATTGTCCACCGAAGAAAAAGAAGATGCGGAAAAGTTACTCTTGTCTAGAAAACAATCTGAAAGTTTTGGAGATACCACTGATACAATAAAAGGATTGAAGGTTATGAAAGACCAAGAAGGATTGTTAAGGGTGAAAACAAAGATATTAGAAACAGATGACGAGTTTTCATTCAGATATCCAATTTTATTACCATCAAAACACCATATAGTCAATTGTCTGATTCAAGAACGTCATTTAAAGAACTGTCATGCTGGACTTCAAACAGTTGGATCCGTTTTAAGAGAAAAATATTGGATAATTTCGTCTAGACGCAACATTAGAAATCAACTGTCTAAACCATACACTACATCCCAATTCATCTACCTGTACATCGAGTCAGAGATTCCAAAGTATTTGAAATTGTAGGAACTAATCTATTCGGTCTTCTTTTCGTAAAGCCAAGGTCTTACTTCCTTTATAATTTTTTATATATTTAATTCTGGGTTATTGTTATCTTGATAAATATTTCGTATAATTTATTTCCTCCTCGAAAGTAATCTCAGTGGGATATTTCACAAGTTAACTGTCTATTGGTAAAATCTTGAAAAAGAAAATCACGATTCCCGTCACGTAATATTAATGTATTGATTGGGGTGACTCTGGATCCTTAATAGACGTCTGGAGAATAACACTTCTCCTAATCGATAAAATTTAGTGGTGAATGGAATAGAAAACCCACGTTAACTGCTTTTTAGAGGTCCAATTCTCAGCTCGAAATTGTCTTTCCTTTATTCATCGTAATAAACACCGACAAGAGGAGAGTAAAAAAAGAAAAGAAAAACGGTTTTTGACAGAAGGAAATAACTATATACACTGCAAAAAAATTGTTGATTTTACAGTATAATACTAACATCCCAGCTGCCAGTATTATACCGTAAAATTAACAGTAATAAACAGTAAAATAAGCAGTAATACACTGGCGCGCATGGGCAATCCGCTTCTAAAAGTCTGGTAGCTTTATCTTCTGTACCATTTTTATGCAATAAGCACGAAAATGCAAAACTCTCAAAGTCTTATGTGTCGATACACAAGATGCGCCCATTTCTTGTGCCAAACTCTTCACGTATTTATCAGGAGTTTGCAATGTCCTTCCTTGAGTGTTTTGCGGAAAGACTGGTGAGACAACGTTCAGCCTTCCACTCCTGTGCTTGTCTTCCACCGAGCCTGTATTACGAAATCGTCGAACGGGCCGATATAGCGTATCTTTACTCGGTATTGCATCATTTGGATATTTATTTCGCCAAGCATCTTCGCATCTTTCATACGACTTACATTCAAAAGATGTTTTAAGCAGCACAATTCTCTGAATGCGTGATAAACGCATTTCAATATGAAGAACAAAATAACATAGAACATTATTCTCGCACCAATTGAGCGCGAAAAGAATCAAACGATAAAAACTCCCGATATAATGCAATGAGAAGCAGACGATAAAATTTAATAAATAAAAAAAATCACGGACAACGAGTCCTTTAAGTTGGAGTACAGGAATTTTTAGGCCACACCGTATATTTAATTTAATTCTATCAAAATAAAAGCGAACTAATTTAAGTAATGCAAAATTGTAGAAATAAATTATGGATATAATTATAAAGGAATATAACAGTAAAAATTTATATGTGTGTGTTATAAAATATGCTTCAAGACACATTTCTAATCAAAAATATTCTAACATCTCCTAAATTTCAAGAGATTAGATTTAAAATTGTCTAATTAAATTTATTTACAAAATTGTAGCATAAGCAAATTTACCTCTTTTTAATTTATCTCTTAGATTTTACATTTCTTATAATATGGCGCGTCAATAACGCTAAGTGAATTTTATGTTACCTAGAAATGCAGATTTAAACGTATAATCTAAAATAAGTCGCATCTAAACACATCTAAGCTCGTTCAACAAAATCAAATAAAAAAAACATCACTTTATATCCGCATAATACTTAATTTAGTAATTTAAAGTACTAAATATAAGTAATTTTTATACTTTATTTTGTAAAGTAAAACGAATTTTACATAATGTAAATATGAAAAAAACTGTAAACTTCTTTATAACTTCAAAATAATATATTACTAATATCAGCTTCGTATGAATTCTTAACAAAAGAGTAACTATAAACAAAGATTCCGAGAAACATCTAATTGGAGAAAATTTTAAAAAACACTTTTCTTTATTCTAGTTATTTAATTCCATCTCTTTGTTAAATCTTTTTTTTGTCAAAATTTTTGAATTATTTTTTACATACAACAATGATTTATTTACATTTAAATAATAATATCTCATAAAGAGTAATTGAGCTGTAATAATAGACAATATTCTCTTGAAGTTAAAGTGTGCAAAATGAAGTCGTCATCGTTAATTTACAATTTATATTTGTGATTTTTTTCTGAATTTTTCACCAGTCCTGTGAATTTATTGAGACATAATTGGATCATAAATAAAAATAATGACAATAAAAAAATTATTATTTTATTTTTAAATATCCCTGAATAATGAAAATATCGAATAGTTTGCCAAATTTGAATGATTTTTTTAAAATAATGAAACTAAATATTAAAATTGTAACTTTCAAACATTTAAAGGAAATTAGCTTAAAGGGAATCTCTCCTCGAATAGTTTATTTATTAAATAAATTTTTAAATAGCTGTCTGTATTATTTATAATTTGAAACTGTTAATGACTTTTCATTTACAGCATGTTTTCTTTGACAGTTTTAAACAGTAGCTGTTTTTTCAGGGAAAAAAAAAAGGTAATAGATTTTTAAATATGTTTATCACAAATCTTTCCTTAATTGTTATGCATTTCCTTAATTGTTATGCAATTTTAGAGCAATAGTTTTTAATGATTTTTAAATCTTTCATATTCAAAAATTAATGATATTAAGACAGTTTGAAGAAGTAAATTCTGGGGATAACAAACCCCAGGAGGGGGGTAACCCCCCTCGCCCCCCCAAAAAAATTTTATAAATTCATACATACATGTAGTGTTACATAATTTCATTTAACTCCATGAAATTTAATGTTATTTCGGATATCTTTGTTCGCTAAATTTATCAGTTTATATATTTTAGAAATGAAATTTATTATTGTAATGTTAGGAATAGAAATTAAACAGTATATAAAAAATAAATGTATATTATATTAAACTGATTTTTTGGAATTGATTTTTACCTTTATTTTATAACGCGTTTTTTTTTTTTTTTTTTTTTTTTTTTTTTGTATCGATATCATTACAGATTTAGGAATAAATATTTTTAAAAATCATACAAACCACACTAAAAAAGTTCTAGAAAGTACTAAAAAATATTTCTAAAACTTATAAATATGACATTTACTTAATACAACTTCAGTTCACCTATTATTTCGTCGAATTAAAAGAAAATTAAATTGCTTTTCACTAAATAAACGTAATTATGGTATAATTATGTAGTTTACGCTTACATTATATTTTTCTATAAACTTAACTGAGATGGAATAATATATAAGTAACTGTGTACGTTGTTTACTTGGAAGCACTTTCTGTGATACATTCAGAAGAAACTTTTTCTTGAAAGTCATAAAAATAATTGCTGTGTATTACAGGAAAAATATAACCTTATTAAATATATTTATAGTTGCTGTCTCAGAAAAGGATTATACGTTATGAAGATAAGGAGATTCCACGGCATTAGTTTTGAAGGAGCTTTTTATATCATTCAAAATGATACATTAATTACATTAAGTGAGTTAGATGCTGAGAAATGGAGTCAGTAAAAAACACATAAACTTTAAAAAAGTCAATAATAAATACATCCAGTACAGTACTATACATAATTATAATAAACAAAATCACAAACGATTATTATGATACATATCTAATAATATAACGTGAAACTAATCGTTTCAGAAATACAATGTAAATGCCAATAACAAATGTGGTTTTCCAGATAATTGGAATACAATTAACGTAAAAATGGCAACACTTTATATGATATTAAGCACTGTTTGTCTTAGAAGAAAATGAAAGGTACCAATCGATTGAGAATAACGGCTACTTTTATTTGAAATTTAAGAAATTTCTCTTCGACGGTTATGTACTTATTAAAAGGAATAAATACTTTATTTTTTAGTAGTAATTTTTAAAATGTCACAAAAAAAATGTATAATCCATTCAATAAGTATAAATACAAATTTTTTTCGCCGTGTCTACGATTAGTTCCATAGTCATAAACAACAAATCATAGAACTATCTGGAATATTTCTTTTACATAGCTTTCATCGCAAAACGCTACCTATTGCAGCCGATCGGAGGAAAGCAATTCCAGAAAATGTTGGTATATTTTCACCGATCATGACCCCAAGACCCCAAAACCACAATCTGTTCAAATGTTGATTTTTATATATACAGAGGGTGTTTACACATATTGGGAACAATTTGACAACAAAAATCAAATACATAAATTAAAACAATTCTTTTTTAATATGTTCTATCTGGTAGCCCTTGTTGTGAACTATCATATTGCAGCGGGTTTCCAAGATAGTAGGGCTTTTTGTAAACTAGAGTGGAATTTGTTACATTCCTCCAGCACACATTTGCAGAGTCCAATCAACGTAGTTCGTCGGCGTTTCACAAGAGCTTGTTTTAATAGTCCAAAGGCACAGTCGTCCATTAGTGAACCATCTGAGGACTTGGTTAGAATATGATTAAACGGTATACACTTGATTCCAATTTATCTTGTTAATTTTTCGAGAAATGCGACGGTGCATTTGGCTGTATGGCTGCTTGCGTTATCCTGGTGGAACTCAACACTTTTAAAGTTCGTAGGATAAAGCATTGGGATTTATTCTTTAAAAATAGGAATTAGAACATTGTTTTGATAATAAGTAGAGTTAATTTATATATTTTTCTCAACTTTTCTGATCTTTAATTTTCCGTTGTAAGATATTCCAGCAGTCACCATAAATCCTTTAGAGAAACTTTCTTTTCAGTGTTTGAACCAATTTTTTTAAAATCTGTTTGGCCTTTTTTCCGGCAATAAATCGATCTTTTAGGTAACTTCCATTACAAAAACTAAAAATCTACCTATTGCAACCGTTTGGAGGAAATCAATTCCAAACAAATTTGGTATATTTTCACCGATCATGACCCCCACACGCCAAAACCACCCTCCGTTCGAATGTTGATTTATATATATATATATATATATATATATATGATATAGAATGGACACTGAAGGAATTATACTTAAAAGACTGAAAAGGCAAAAATTGGAAAAGCAAAATTAGAAAATTATGAAAATCTTATACAATCTTCAGAAGGGCTTTATAACAATATTCATAGTAAATATATGTTATTTCATCAAATAGTGTCAGCATTATGCCTAAAATCTACAATATTAAGCCCCTAATAACATATATAAATGAAACAAAAAAATTAATAACCCACATGAGGTTCAAATAACAAAATAAATAAATAAATATGCAACTGAAATAGAAAGTATATAAATAAACAATTATTCAACTTAGATAGTAATTAGATAATAAAATAATGTTCAAGACTCACCATAAAAGACAAATTTGACTATAGATGGAACAGTATTTTAAGTACTTGACAATCAGCCAGACATCAACTTAAAATGGCTGCAATAGATCTGAGCAAATATTGCTGGTAAAAATGATAATATAAAATAAATTATGTAGTGTTGCCATCTATCCCAGAAAATTATAAGTAAAAGCTCACATTGAAAACAATTTAATAATAATGCTATTTCTGCCATCTATTTAGGATGAAGGTAAAATAGAATCAAAAAGAAAGAAAAAAACATTGACAAAGCAAATAATATTTGAAATGTGGGGAAACTAAAAGAAGTAAATAAAATTTAAATATAATAAACATAATATGGGAATACAAGTACAATAATTAGCAATGTATGAGCATATATATTGTGTGAGTAAAATGAAGAGTGTATTATTTATGTTGTAGAAATATATATGTATCTGAAATTTCTCATGTTGTAACTCTCATATTTATTAACCGATTTGGATGTGACTGAGTATGTGTATAAGACATACCAAGGTCTCGACCGAGTTCGTTGGCCATCTTGTTTCAAAATGTTGGCCAGTTAAAAAATTAGTAATTTAAAAAAATCAAACAGGTGTACCAAAAATTGTAAATTGAAAAAATTGTTTCCGTTAAATGTTGGAACGTGGTACAAGGATTCCGGATCATTTTCTGTTTTGGCTTTATCTTAAAAATTGGCTGAGATATGGAAATTTGAAATTCTAGGGTGGCTGATATTTTGAAAAAAAATCTGATTTTTGTTATGCTATAACTCTCGCATTTATAAACAGATATGAATGTGACTGACCATGTGTACAGGACATAACAAGGTTTCGACCTAGTTCGTTGGCCAGCTTCATCCGCCATCTTGTTTCAAATTGGCGTCCAGTTAACAAATTCAAATAAATTTAAAACGATGTACAAAAAAATTATAAATTGAAAAAATCGTTTTCGTTAAGTGTTAGATCGTGATACGAGGATTCCAGAGCATTCTTTGTTTTGTCTTTATCTTAAAAAATTACTGCGATATGGCAGTTTGAAATTCTAGGTTGACTGATTTGTTGAGAAAATCTTATTTTTCTTATGATGTATCTCTCGTGTTAGGAATTCGCATTCAAATTCATTATTAACGAAGACCGGAATTGAATCTTCTATAATCGGGCTCCAAGCATTTCAGCTTCAGGTGTTTGAATGAAATGAGTTGAATTTTTAAAAACATAGAATGTGGAAGCTACCTTTTCCTCCCGGTACAGGTCGGAAGGACTTTTTATTATTACAGTCATTTAGATAAATCACGCTTCATCAATTGTGAGTATGTTTTTCCACTTATCACCTGCTAAATGATTTTCATGTAACGGAATATAAATAATTCTGTTCGGAAAGGGCAAGTAATAACCTTCAAGCCACTCGCTTTTTTCGCATGCAATTTCAGCAGCAGATATTTTTTCTTAACAGCCAATATTTCAGTTATAACGTTATTACATGTTGCCAGATTTCCCCTCTGTTGTTTCTCGTAGTTTTTTTAATTTAACGTCAAAATCGTTCCCAATATGTGTAAACACCCTCTGTATATATATATCCATATAATATGTGTGTCTGTGACATTTGTCATGCTGTAATTCTCTTATTTATGAACCGATTTGGATTTGACTGGGTATGTATTTAGAACATACCAAGATCTCGGCCGAGTTCGTTGGCTAGCGTCATCCGCCATCTTGTTTCAAAATGACAGCCAGTTAAAAAAATTTAAATTTTTAAAAAATCAAAAAAATATTTAAAAAATTATAAATTGAAAAAAAAAAAGTTTCCATTAAGTGTTAGATCGTCACACATGGATTCCGGAAAATTTTTTGTTTTGGCTTTATTTAAAAAAAGGCTGAGATATGGCAGTTTGAAATTCTTTGGTGGCTGACATTTTGAAATAATCTAATTTTTGTTATGCTGTAACTCTCGTATTTATGAACTGATATGAATGTGACTGATAATCTGTACAGGACATAACAAGGTCTCGACCGAGTTCGTTGGCCAGCTTCATGCGTCATCTTGTTTTAAAATGACGGCCAGTTAAAAAAAAATATTATTTTTAATTCAAAAAGATATATAAAAATTATAAATTTAAAATGTTCTTTCCGTTAAGTGTTAGATTGTGATACAAAGATTCCGGAACATTTTTTGTTTTGGCTTTATTTTACAAAATGGCTGAGATATAGCTGTTTGAAATTCTAGGTTGGTTGATATTTTGAATCAATCTGATTTTTGTTAAGTTGTAACTCTCATGCTGAAATTCGCATTCATTAACGAAAACTGGGATTCAATCTTCTAAAATCATATCGGGTTCCAAGCATTTTAGCATCGGATCTTTGAATAAAACGAGTTGAATTTTTAAGAACACGGAATATGGAAGATAATTTTTTCTCCCGGTACAAGCTGGAAGCGATATTTTAGAAAAAATCTTTCAGATATTAAAATGAACAAACACTATTTTTTTCATCAGTAATCCTTAAAATATGACATGACAAAATATATACTCCGTTCAATAAGTATAAATACAAAAATTTCGCGCCGTTTCTACACTTAGTTCCATAGTTATAAACAATAAAAAATATTATTATATCCGGTATATTTATTCTTTACTTTGTGTTGAACGCAATAAGTGTTAAAAAGAGATTGGCGAAAGTAAAAAGTATAAATGCTTTATGTAACGCTAAATTATTCCGTTTTTTTCCTTTTTACTCTTAAAATATGCATAAAGGTTAATGAGAAAATATTGATATAAATATGCTGCATATAAAATATATGTCCAAAAGTTACAGGACACGATTTTAGACGTTATCACAATATCACCATGCCGGAAGCAATAAGGAGTAGATATAAGAGGTGGTAAAGTAAATCTACCCCCTACCCCTAAAACAATACCAATTTCGTGTCCATACATTTTTTTCAAACATGTAGCATAGTTTACAAGTAAATGAATACACATAAAAATTTTTAATATAATTTAAAATGAAATTAAAAAATAAACGATAGTTCAAAAATAAAGTGGTGTTAGCACAAACATGACTACTCTTTCAATTTGGTAGTACATCTGGGTCTCTTCTATTACAAAGACTGTAGACATTGTAATCTTATAATTTATAAACAATTTTATTGTGTATAACATATTCATAAATGTTGCTTTAAAATGATTTGGTGAGAAATTTTATGTAATTTGCAAAGGAAAGGTAACAAGTTTTTAAATTGTTTCTGAAAGTCGTATTGCGAAGATACCTAGAACCATTTCTAATCATTCTTTACATACACTCCAATTTTATATAAATTTTATTTTATTTTTCGGATATTAAATATAAAAGAAAAAAGAAATCGTTATGTCTGGGATTTTTATGCTTTACTTTTCAACACAATACTAAGAAGAGAACGGCGAGCGAATAAATTAGAAATGTTTTATGTTAATGCTACTTAATTACTGTTTTTAGTTATAGAATGTACATAAAAAGTTAACGCGCCAATGTGTATATAAACATGTCGCATATATATATGAAACGCACTTGGAAGTAAATTAAATACGTTGTTTTTAAATGAGATAAAAATGCTCATATACATATAATTACTTATAAAATCCTTTGACATTTTTTTTGACTATATTACACTATAAATATAATGGAAGAAAATATCTCCAGTAATTCTATTGATAAATATTTCATATTTTGAATTATCCATAATATTAAAAAAATATTGATATGCATATTTTATATTTTTTTCACCTTTCTGTACAGAATGTTTAAAAAAATAAAGTATGTCGATAAACAATGATGCGTTATAAAAATTTCTGTCTATTATCTTTCAAATTATTTCAGATAAATTTCAATTCATAGGAAGATAACATAAATAAGTAAAAAAAAAATACAATTAACGTAACTTTATATATTTTTTAAAGTTTACAAACTAAATTAGTTCAATATGTATAAAACAGAAGAAAAACATTAGTGAGATAGTATTAGTTTATTCAACTGAACCTTCCAGCAAATCTTCCGAAACAACTTCTGATATACGATTTAGAACAACAATGCAATACTTTCTGCATTCGAAATCTAATTTAGATAGACAAAGGAATCCAATCAGATATTCGATTGAGTGGATTCAATGATTTTGTTTCAGAATAGGACGAAAAATTTAATGAAATATGCAGAGCGAGTTCATGTAACAAGTATTGCGGTTAACTCATACCAAATTCAGTCATAACATTCAGGTAGATTAACCAATTTTTTAAATATAAAAATATTTTATTTCACATTTTCATGAAATTCTTCTTATTGGGTAAAATATTTTGGCAAAGCAGAAAATTTTTATTTTAAAAATGTTATTATAATTGTATCACAAGTTATTCAATAGACAGATATAGCTGGGAAGAATATTTGGGACTTTAAACTGGACTCAATTAATCATTTATTTAATTCAATATCAAGCATTGGTTGATTATAGAACAAAATAATAGTACCAAATTTTTAAATGAAAAATTCATCTCAAATGTATTCGTATAATATTTAACGAAAATTTACTTCATAATATCAATAGGTATAAAAAATTACGCCAGTTCTTAAGCTAAGCTTTTTTTTCAAAGGCCATTAAAGCTATATATGTAATTTCTGAGGTGGTTATGTCTTCAATTAATGCTAACTTTCATTGTCATTGATGTTTATTATAACCAGGTTAACACTGTTTACTACACTGTTAAAAATTTGCAGCAAACTGTCCAGTCATTTGACCATTTTTGTAGAAAACGGTTACATAACCGTAATTTAACTATATTCTAACCATAAAAACACCAATAATATGGTCAGAATATAGTTACATTACGGTTATGTAACCGTTTTCTACAAAAACGGTCAAATGACTGGACAGTTTGCTGCAAATTTTTAACAGTGTAGTTGTAAGTCATGTAATTATTAAAATGTTCGTTTTTATTTGAATATACCAACATATATACTTAAGTGCATTTGATATAAATAAAAACTTGTGAATGTGTTAACTGTGTCATAACTGTTGTCTCTAGGTATACTGAACCGAATACCGTTCCACAATGAAGAGTTTCGCAGCTCTCCCTGGCGGTAGAGTGCGGCGTTAGGTTGTCTATCTTGAAAAATAAAGGATATATGCTGAACATTTCAATTAAAAAGAAGTAGAGTATCGTGTATTTTAGTAAGAAAATACATGTATCATATTCCCGGTTACGACAAATAATTGTACAGCCCACATAAGATATCCGAAACTGATAAGACTATTGCGATGAATAGTGAGAATATGCAGATAACGTATCAATAGTCAGCAATGCACTTTAAAAAACAAAATAAAGTAGTTTAGTTTTACAAAACCTTTACTTTAAATAAACATGGGTAAATGTATTATTATTATTATTATTATTATTATTATTTTGAGAAGTAAAAGACCATTTTATTTTGAATATTATTCTCTTGTTAATTCTTTTTTTAATAGCTATATGATAGTTGTAATAAAATTTGAAATAGAAAGAAATTTTGCTATAATAGATTCATGGATGAAATTAGTAAACAATTAATATAATCAACAATTATGTCTCTCATTAATATAATGTAAGGCACAGTCAAACTGCGCTACTTATGTCTGTGCATTATACTTATTGTTTTATTTCCTCTATTTTATATGCATATTTGTTTTATTTCATTGATGTCCAGAAATTAAGAGGCAGTGAACCGTTTCCAGACGTTTTGTCGAATACCTACTGAAATTCGTGAGAAAATTCCCTTGAACTTTGAGGATGTAAAGAACGTGCTTGACTTCAGGTTTTTCAGTGAAGATTTAGTCCCGAGGACATTTAGGGGTTAATAATAATTTTAATTATAAATTAATATTTGCGTTTCCCCAAGAAACAGATAATGCTCAAAATAATTCGTCACTGTAGTAAATGACTATGTATGGCTTGTTCAACGTTTTTGTGCATTTGTGTAAGAATAGCACGCATATTCTTGAAGATGCTAACGTTTCTGTGAAAAATTCAAAAAAGTTTTTTTTTTGCATGCAAAGTTTTTAACCGAATTTTACACCGCTTTCCAAAAAATTGACAAAAAATTGTAGAAATAGTATATTGCAATTAAAATATTAATATATTGAATATTTAATGAGGTATGGGTATTTGTATAAAATTAATTTTAACTGCGCATGCGTGAATTACAGCAAATATTGTTTGCCATGATTTGATAGTCAATACTATAGAGCAACACATATAAAAATACCAGTCAAATATCGTGATTATCCTCAATTTATCAATCAGCTCACTGTATTGCCTGTATCCTTTTGAGTTTGAGTTTTCACAATATTTGACTAACTCATTAACTGGGCGAAGAAACAGTTTAATTTTTAAATATAAATTAAAAAACTTTTATGTGTTGCTAAATCACACTAATTTTTTAAGTATCATTAGTAAATACTTCTATGTTCATGGTGCATACATTCTTCTGAGCAATGAGAATAAGAATAAACACAAAATGATTCAATCATCTGAAATCGAATAATGATAATAAATTGAAGAAATTTAACTCACAAACCCTACCCTTCAGATTTACAAACATACATTACAAACATTCATCAACTTGTTTTCATTTCTTGAAATGAAAACAAGAAAAGACCGCAATGAATCTATCTGAGTTTCCGCAATGAATTTATTTGAATAGTAAATAAATATGTAATAAATATATTACTTATACGACCTTGTACGTTTTAGGAAGTGATAATTATTCTTCCGTTACAAGAAAATAAAAGTAATCCCAATTCGCAACTATTCAAACAAATGAAATTCTTAAAACAATAACAATAAATAAATGAATAAATTAATTGTTAATAGCGGGAATTCAGACAATTACGTTTAAATAATCGCACAATTCTTAGTAAATTTAAAATTACCTCACTTAACATTTAATCGTTTATTTGAAGATACATTTTTTAATTATTGAAATTACTCTTCTACACGCGTTATAAATAAAAAAACAGACAAAAAATTTTCGTGCAAAACATCTGTTACATATTATGTTTTTGATGTTATGGGGAGTTCCATACTGCTCCATTTTCTATGGAAATATAGATTTAAGTTATGATATTTTAAGCAAAATCGAGGCATTGTACACTTACATTATATTTATTATCATGTACTTAGATATTCTCAGGGTTTTCTTAGGCATTTCAGACAGACGTATTATTCAATCGAAGTGCATATTTTCGTCGTACCATTGTTACCAAAGCTGATGTTAACCTTTAAAGTTGCGTGATTTTATAACCGCATTAATGCTTAGAATATATTATTTTATTTATATAATGTGTAGAATATATTAATTTATTGATATAATGTATGGAATATTTATTTTAGTCAAATAATGCATGCATTATAATGGGATTATATAGCATACTTTAATACAGGAATTGTTAAATAAAGTTCTTTTCTGAATTTTTTTATTTTAGAATACACTGTTCAAATGTTGCTGCAAAGTATCTGGTCATTCGACCGTTTTGATAGAAAAGGGTATCCTGACCATAATATGGGCAATATTATGGTTAGAACACTGTTAAATTGCGGTTATGTAACCGTTTTCTATAAAAAAGGTCGAATGACCGGATTCTTTGCTGCAAATTATTTACAGTGTAACTAAGAAAATCATGGGAAGGAATATCTAAAGGCTTTTATTATTCATTCAGAACACAAAACATATAGGCTAAATATGCCAGTCGTCAATAAAAAAAGGTGATTATAACTTACATGGCTGGAAAAGTTACACTGTTAAAATTTGCAGTATATTGTCTGGTCATTCGACCATCTATATATATATTTGTCTTACGTGGCAAGGAAATAGGGCTGAATTTGTAGCTTATGGTTTGGCAACAACCGTAGTTTCCAGAGCTCAGACCAATGAACAGACTAGATAATGTTAGATCAGCTCCGCCTCCAATTCCAACATGGCGGTCAATGTGAGAGCAGTAAAACCATAGAATGGAACTCAAACTACCAATTATTAAAATAAAATACCATGTACGTAATCCAAAGCGTCTGAGATGATTCCTCATTTTAATTATAAGTAATATCGTTAATTTCAAAAGAATTCTCAACTCTTATTTAGAATTCATTTACGAATTTCACACACTCAAAAATCGAAAAAAAAATCACCTGTCTAGATTGCACATGACGCCATCTGTTGCTGTAAATTGAAGTAAAAAATAGTTTTCTTTTGTAAAAATCTATAATAATTTTTTTTTCCTAATAAATTTAAGCCGTTCTGTACAATATTATAGGTGCAACAAGTTTTAAACTAATTATGTTTCCAAGATCCTTTTTTCACAGTGTTTAAATGATTTATATGTCCATTGGTAGCGCCAACTAAATGCATTTTTAGTTATGTTTTCAAGGGAGAATTACTTTTTTACATTAAAAGAAAATTGTCGTGCAATAAGTTTTAAAGTAATTATGTTTCCAAGATCCTTTTTTCATAGTATTTAAATGATTTATATGACCATTGGTCGCGCCAACTAAATGCATTTTTAGTACTGTTTTCGACGGAGAATTACTTTTTTACATAAAAAAAATGTCAATTTCATATGTTCAAATGTTTTATGGTAGAACTTATTCCGGCTAGAATTGCTGAAAGATAAACAGGGCGAGCGAGCGAAGTGAGCTGGGACCGCGTAGAGCTCTCAATGTCAATCGCTTCGCAATTCACGGGGGTTGGCGAGCGTTAGCGAGTAGGAGGCTGAGCCCCCTAGTTGTTATAAAAAACTGTTACATAACCGTAATTTAACGTTATTCTGAGCATATTAATGCCCATACTATAGTCAGAATACTATTAAATTGCGGTTATGTAACCGTTTTATATAAAAACGGTCGAATGACCGGATTCTTTGCTGCAAATTACTTACAGTGTAGCTAAGAAAATCATGGGAAGGAATATCTAAAGGCTTTTATTATTTATTCAGAACACAAAACATATAGGCCAAATATGCCAGTCGTCAATAAAAAAAGTGATTATAACTTACATGGCTGGAAAAGTTACACTGCTAAAATTTGCAGCAAACTGTCCCTTCATTCGACCATTTTTAGAAAAAAAACTGTTACATAACCGTAATTTAACGTTATTCTGAGCATATTAATGCCCATACTATAGTCAGAATACTATTAAATTACGGTTATGTAACCGTTTTCTTTAAAAATGGTCAAATGACCGGACAGTTTGCTGCAAATTTTTAACAGTGTACGTAAAAATTATAAGGGTGCCGTTTTGAATATCACAGTTATTTCTCTTTATATTTTTTGCTTACCAGACTTGGTACACTTTCTATAATTTTAGAGACCTTCACTGAATACATAATTTCATTATCCTAAGAGCATAAAATGTTTTTCATTGTAATTTATTTTTAAGAAAAATCAAGTATACAAATGGTTTTCTGCCAAATATTAAACAGTGCTTTCAAAACATTCCAACTATTATTTACAAAGAAAATTATTCGAATGAGCTACTGAAATGGATTAATTATCTTGTGTATTCCAGGTACATTGGTAAATGCTACTATTTTCGGGTCACAATCTATTTAATTTGAATATTGGGATTACAAATAATTATAAAATACTAGAATAACCAGAAATATATATTTAGGATTAAAATAAAGTATTTATTTGGCAAAAACGCTTTATTATAAAAAATCTTTTTACAAATAAGCATGGAAAAAAGTTTAGTTATTTAGTAAAATAATTTATTTGATTAGTATAGGAAAATTTTGTTTTCATTTATATTATCCTGTTTTTCTATTTTTCACAAAATTAAATAAAGATAACCTCACCTTGATCGGGTGTTAAATCCCGCAAATTTAAGTTCCCTTATGATGCAATGTTTGTACAGAAATATACCTTATTGTTGGCATCTAATTTGGCGATATTTCGTCAATATATCGTCAAGTATTGCGTCCAATTGCAAAATGTATGCGGGCGCATGAGTGTGTGTGCGTGTATGTATGTACTTATATGTCTAGATACAGAGAAGTATTAATGTGCGTAAATATGCACCAATATATCGTATTTTATGTACATTTCACTTGTTAGATGAAATTTATAAATGCTGATGAAATGAAATATTTATGTGCTTTTATTGATATAATGTTATGAAAGGTGAAATTATGGTTAAATGATTATATATGTGTAACTTTCCATTCGATATTATCTAAGCATTTGCACAATGAGTGGCTAAACTACGAGGAATACACCCCACTAAAACTTCGCCTCGTTCGTGCATAACCTGTACGGGTGTAACAAATCGTATTTTCTATTAAAAATATTTTTCATGATCAAGAACACCGTTGAATATAGCAGTTCGCCTATATATGTAAAGTAGAATGGATCTGTATGATTTGAACATCGCATGATTGTGGTCGGCAGAAACGCCAGTTTCAGCATCTCTGAAAACTTGGAGCGAAAAGCAGAACAGCGAAGGAAATCACTTCGAAAGAAAGAAGTGCCAGACGACTGACACACATTGTATGCAGCTACAGAAGAAGCACAACGCAGTCAATTGCAGTGCAGTACAGTCAGGATCATCCTAAAGCGTATCTATATGCTCTATAAAATGCATAAACACGACACAACAAAAAGGTTCATCACAATATTAATGTTGCTAATATTTTGGTCACTCAGTGGATATATGTACATATTCAATCGAAATTCTAAACATTGTTTCCAAAGATATTTTAACTCATTAATGGGTTGCTTTGGATCCAGAGCACACTTTACTGCTGAACATAGCTTTAAGCCACTTTAATGAGTTACTAATGTGAACTAATGTTTTTAAATGCTTCATGTACTTTAGAAAGTACCACCATGTTCATTATACAATCAATGCCATTTGAATAATGAAATTAAGAACAAATACAAAATGAGTCAAAGTTTTACAATCTCAATAGGACAACAAAATACTGAAGAAAACGATTTATTTGAAAAATTATTTCTTTAAATGAATATGAGAAAAAAAATTATTTATATAGTATAATGTTTTGGGAATAGCACATTGAAGCATTATTTGAATATAGCGGCATTCTCTTTTTAATTCTATCCACTCTTTGAATACTATTGTTTCGAAATAACAATCCCATTTTGCTACCATTATTTCTATGCTACAATGTCCACAGCATATTCCTGTTACAAATGTTATTGAAATGTACTAAGCCGTTTTTTTTTTTTAAATTGTGGTAGCTAAAGCTTAATTCTGAAGTAATGGTAGCGGCAAGAGTTGTTGAGTGCCACTCGACGAATGAGCGAAACGATTTAATGGCATAATAACTTTCTTCTGTTAAAGGAAAGTAAAAAAAAAATAGCAATCTATTTACGATTCATCTATCATACGAAACTGGTAAACAATTCATATAATTGGCTATTTATATGATTGTTGAGTTTAAGCATTTTTAAACTGTGATTAAATGATTAAATTGTGCTCGAATAATAAAAAATATGAAAAGGGGAAAGTAAATGAATTATCAGAAATATTTTTTACTGCAGTTATTTTCCCCCAGTAACACAAATAATTCTGCATTAATCGCTCGCACAAAGTTTCAATGAAGGTTGCATGGTGATATGCTCTGCATACTTTCCTTTCTAAACGCGAATTCGTGTTTGTTTCGCAAAAACAGCCAAACTGTGAACTAATATATTTTTTCTTCTTCCTAATATTTGATTTAAGTTATAATTTGTTATCATATGAATAACTGTCATAGAATGAAGTTTGTCAACATTCTATGCAACTTTGAACACTTACTTTGTTTATATATTTTATATTGTATAGTGTAAATTTTAAACCAAATTTTTTATCCCGTTTTTTAAACTATAGGTACGTTTTCTTTTTGATATGATATACCATGCTACTCGTTCAAGTAAAACATAGTTTAATGTTATTCCTTCTCATTTGTCTCTATATCTGTTCGTTACTTTCTATTTTCTCTTGTTCTTGATAGCTTCTCATTCTCGACACATTTATATTCTAAGTCTAATCTAAAAGGTCAGTTACTGCTCGTTATAATTGCGATTAATTTATAGATAGAGATAGAAAGAGAGAGAGAAAGTCACGCAGAGAGCGTGAGGATAGAAGAAGAAGAACAATATACTGTTAGTGAGTAGATCAAAATTTAAAAAAAGCAGCTTACTCCATAAAGAAATAAGGAACCAGAAGTGAAATAACAAAAATTTACAACAAATTACTCAAAATTGGATAGGATTTTTTTTTTGAAAGAAACACATTATAGTTCTAGAATAATGTGTATTCGCTACCTTTATAATTATTTTAAAAATATTTTTACAATGTGCCATTTAAAAATGTGTAAAGATATATAAATAGATGCATCGACATTATCTTTGTGTGCGTGCAAAGAAGACGAGAATGCAGTTGAAAGTTTCTTATACCCAAACAATTTAGTAACAAACATTTTTTTGACCGAAGCAATTTTTTTCGTATTAAATGTTAACTATTTTTTTTCTTTGTTATTTTAATCATGTATTAATTTATCCATTGAATCTCATTTCGTATTTCATTATTACTTACCCATCATATGTAGTATAGGGTACGTCTTGTATGTGTTTTGAAAATCGAAAACAAATTGACATATTTACACGTTTCAGACACTGGAGATTCCGAAAAACATATTTTTAGAAAAAAAAAATTGCCGTCCGTCTATCTGTGTGTGTCTGTCAACACTCTATCTCCCGAACAAATTGAGATGAAGACTTGAAATTTGGTCTGTACTTAGTATGTAATAATGGGAAGAAGGTTATTGAATTTCAGTAACCTCTATTATCCGGAACTATTTTTTTCGGACAGTTGAAACATAAATTTTTCATAATGAATGAAGTCGATCCAATAATTAGTTGCCGAGATATTTCTAATCATATTTTCCACGCTCTTCGATTTTTCATGACACTGTATTTCATTCAAATTTCAATTCAAAGATATATTTTAATTGGAAATGAGACGCTTAACCCTACGCAGTAAACCGTTAGTTAATATGATTTTACGCAATTCAGTAATAGAGCATTTAAAGTTTATGACGTCATCAAGCCACAATTTTATTTGAATTGCAATGCATTTTATAAATAGTTTACACATGTCTTATTTTCATATTTTATATTATGCATATCCATGATGGGTAAGTATCCCAACGGCTAGTTTATGTTGCTACTGCGTTTTGAAAAGCATGCCCAATTACATGCATTAAAAATTTGAGGCTAAATCAAAGTATGTGCCTATCAATTAATAAATATATCAGCATTAGCATTACTTTTACGCAGCATTCATCAATAAAGAAAGCATTCATAAGTCATTAATTTGCTTTTATCATCAACAGCATATTATGCAAAATACGCATGGTCAGAGTAAAATTGCCTAGGAATTTATATCGCAATGCATAAATATTCTGTTCATCAAACATCGATCACAATTAATAATATTTTACATATTTATTTAGTTATTTAACTTTGTTGAATTCTTAAATTAATTTTAGACGTTTAAGCAATCTATTGTGAGTTTGGCTTTATACCAACTATCGTCTGTCATGTAAATTAATTTAAACAAGATTAACAAAAAACATACTCCGAAGACAAACAAGAGTTGCTTCTAATTGATTTTGTCAAAGGAGGATATCAAGAGGAGTAATGTCTAATTAAAAATTAAGGACTGCCAATTGTACAGCTCAATAATATTTTATGAACAGATCATGATGATAGGATATACAGAGTGATTGAAAAGTATGGGCGCTAAGAAAAACACTTTATCCTCAAAATTATACGCTGACATTTTTTAATTCCAATAAAACAAAAATATAACAAATAACAATATTTTAACAAATTGTTCAAAATGTTCAACAATCGCTTTTACACAATCTTGAAAACTAGGGATCATATAAATCAGGGTGCGCCGCAGGTAATTCTGATTTAATCATCTCAAGCCTTGATAATTTCACGCTGAATACAGTCCAAACGGGAGATTTTCAAGCTTTTAAACTTTTCTTCCAAGTAACACCAAACATAGAATGCGAGTGAATTAAGATCCAATTGTTCGAAGGTCATTCATTCTTTATTAAATATCCAAGCAGATGGGCGTCGAAATTAGCCAATGTCATTTTGGATCCATGTGAAGGCCTCAATACTGCTGAAAGATTCCATTAGGGTTTTTTTTTATTCCATGGGGCCAACCCTTTGTTTTGCGTTTTAACTCTTTAATTTTTACATTTTTATCAATAAAAATTAAAGTTTTTTTTACGTGAACTCATGCTCAAATCATTAATTTTTCCAGGAAAAGCGATCGTGTGGCGATCCTTATTTTGTTTGCATTTCACTGCATTACACCTATCAGTTGTCGATCATTCTGATAGTTGTTCGCCTTCTCGATGATGAAGATTTTCTCATTTGACCACAAAACATCTTTCACGCAACGCATCTTGAAAATTTGGAGCATCTTTCATCTCGTTAGTCTCCTTAGTTTGACAGAGGTTCCCTGTGGTACAAACGATAATTATGAAGTACGAGACTGTTTTTAACATTGGTTTGGACATTTGGCTAGAAATATCAAGACTCTTTGTGAATAAAATCTAACTTAAGTTGTTGTTTCTCGAAATTCTCTTCTTAATGATGTTTCAAATTTTTTGGGTACTGACAAAGGTTGGTTGGCCTGATTTAGTTTTTTAAAAGAGTTTCCTATTGATTTTCGCTTCTAAAGTTACCTTCAGGGCAGTTCGAAGTGCGAGATGCAATCCTTGAAGTATTTTCTCCATTTGCCGTCTGTAGAACGATGGCTAAACTATTAACACAGGTCTTCATAAACACCTCGAAAGTAAATGAATAACATATCACAAGAAAGTTAATAAAATTTCTATAAAAATGAATAAAATATGCATGTGTTATTCGATTTTATTTGTGAAATATCAACGTCAAACAATGCACCCGTACGTTTCAGCCACCCTGTATATAAAAAATAGCAATTTGTTCTGCATAACAGTAGATTAAGCACATGTAAGTTTTATTATTAGTTGTTAGCTAATGCAATTAATGTTGTTTTAAAAAATATGTATATGCACTACGTATCTGCAAATATTCGTGATTTATTATTAAAAAATACCTCAACGCAAATATTTTGTGCACAATTTTTTCATATTAAATAATAACATAACTTTTTCATTCATATTTTAATCTTGCGTAAATGTATGTATTAAATCCTTTTTTTCTGTTTCCTTACTTTTGACGTTACTACTTTAAAAAAAAATATGACTAAATCATTATGGCGTTCAGAATTCGAAGCTAAATCACAGTATGTGATTAAACACTTATAAAATTATTCCACATTACACTTAAGTATTTGAAGGAGACATCCGTTATTCATAAGTTATACTCATTAACAGTATATTATGCAAATTGCGCATTGTCAGCTTATAATAGCTTCGAACATTATCTTGAAGTGTATAAAAATTCCGTTAATTAAACTTCGATGTGAATTAATAATATCATACATATTTACTAAATAAGTATGCTATGTTGAATAATCAACTGAATTTAAAGCGATTAAGCAATACATTGTGAGTGAAACTTTATAACAACTGCCGTCTGTGATTTAATTTAATTAATGGAATATTGACTAAAGCTTAGTGTTAAGACTATCTAGAGTTGATTTTAATTTATTTTGAAATATCTGTTATATTTAATAGGAAGTTCATGCATATAATTTATTTTATTAATATCTATACTTTATTAATATTTTATAAACGCATGAAGATGACCAAATAAATATAACAAATGATTTATAAACAATTTTAGACATAAATATTTGTGTCGTCTAGTTGCAAAACCGGCCATCTCCAAAAAATAAAATTTTGAGGAAAAGCTGATTTTTTGACACACTTAGCCAAAATAGGTTTGGAACCAAAACTCTTTAATTTTATCGTCATTAGGACAGTATATTTGAAAACACGAGATAAGGTGGCAGGGGCGAATGAAATTAGGAGGTTATTTAAGTGTTTCTTTTGGATTTTGCCACCTTTGCAACTTACTTTGGAGTTGGCCAGTTTTGCAACAAACCAGAAATTAATTTTTGCTAAATTTAATGTGATATTGAATTTTTAGGGGTAGCAAATACACAAAAATGTTTGAGGAGGCATTGAGGAGCATTGGTAAGCTTTTGAAGAGTGCCTATAGCTTGGATTTCTTGGATTACCAGTAGGGCAGTACCTGAAAAAAAAATAATGCCAAAAATTGTGAAAATGTAATCACAAATGTATTCTCTCTTCTCGCAAATGTATTCTCAAATTCATTCTCCATCTACAATCCTCAAAATACTAAAATTTATAAAAAAAAATTAAATGGCAGAGTATTTTACAAAAAAATTAAATATATTAAAAAATTCTTAAATTCATCAGAGAAAATTCACTTACAGCTTTATAAAAGCGAAGGGGGAGGGCGAATATGGAGATGGCCGCTTTTGAACCTCACCGGTTCATGGATTTGGCCGGTTTTGCAGCAAATCGTGATTTTTAATTACATATTAAACAGAGATTTGACCTGCTTAGGCTTGTTTATTGTTTATAGATGGTAGAAACGTTTACTTAGAATATAAAAAGCTGAAAAAACACATTTTCAAATTTTGAGGAGTTGGCCGGTTTTGCAACTAGACGACACATTTCCCCATGATTATTTGTTTCTGATGACAAAAAGCGATAAATAAAAAGATGCATTTCAAAACAAGCCAATCATAGTGAAATAGTTTACTTGTTTTTCTACGATTCTTTTATTTGAGAATCAGATAAAAATCAGATAAAGTTTCTTTTTATAGAGTTATAAATAAACAAAGTAATAAGTTTAGTAATTCTGCTTTTTAAACAAATGGTAAATATTTGCTGTAGTTTTTAATTGAATAGAATCTAAAATATTTTTAAAAAATGAAAAGGAACATCAATCTTACAGAAATAAGTAAACAATCACGTAGAGCTTTGTAATTTAGTTATTTGGGGGAAAATAGTTGATGTGCGATTTAAAGCTAAATTCGAATTTACTTTCATATTTTTTTCATCTTTATAATAATATTTTCAGAAGATTACCTTTGTTTTGTGAGGTGTAGTTCCTGACCGCATTTATTTTTATTTCGTTGTAGTTTTCTGCGAGTTTCGGCAAAGATTGAATTTCGGTGAACAAGCAGTCAAACATTCAGTACATATAAAAACTGTAACCGGACTGTATGCCTATAAAGCTGGTGCACAGTCCATAGGGGTTTCAGATAATTATCACCCATGCTATAATTGACTCCGGATTTGTGCAGTATTAATTCAAACAATGTTTAAGAAAAATATAACAGTAATTGTAATAAAAACTGGACATTCTTTGTAAAAGTTTTAAAAGATAAGCAAGATACGTATGACTAAAATATACTGACGGAAGGTGCACTGCATCTTAATGCCAAACAAAATGTAAAAATTTATTATTATTTCTGCTATTTGATATACATTTGTTAGTATTTTGATCAAGCTGTAAATAGTTATGTTAAGAAACAGATTTTATTTCAATTCAGTACTCGGTTATAATGCATAATCAACAACTTATTGCACTAGAAAAAAGTTTTGTTGAATCAACAAAAATTTGGTTGACCCAACAAAACTTTTTGTTTAAATATAGGTCAATGGAAATTTTGTTTGAATCAACAAAAAAAAATTTTTTTGCAATTCCAAACAAAATTTTTGTATCGTCAGCAGAAAATGTTTTGCTAATTCAAGTAAAATGGTTCAATTTTTCTTGAATTTCGCTAAAACAACCAAAATGTACTCAACAGAACATGTTTTGTAGTTTTAATCAATTCCTTTTTCTGGGTGTACAATGGTTATTTATACTACTATATTTGTGACAGGCAAGAACAATTAACCCTCTCGTTACCATTTTTTTCATAAATCAATATTTGAATTAGCAGAATTAAAATGTTATTAAAGATTGCGATTAAAAAAATAATTTCTGGATTTATGTCATAAATGAAGCCTGGATGTTTACATGACATCACTCAAAATAAAATTTAGTCGAAAGCCTTTTCTAAAACATTGCATTTTATCATTTAAATTCAGAGACAACCGCCAATCAAGGTCAGGGGAACGAGAGAGTTAATTAAATGCGAGTTCCCTTCTTTTGACGAATACATTCCGGAAGTTACATTTTATTTCCTTAATAATTTATTTTTTAAAGTAAAAGTAACATTTTATTTTAAGTTCTGTGTACTCTTGTAAAGGTGATACTGCAGTGACTTCTCCTCTCAGCAATACTTGTCTTGATTATACGCCTTTCTCAGTCTAATGATATTTTTTGCAATATTCTACCATGATGAATTGGTAAACAGCTCTGTATATTTGTGACACATGTTCTATTCTGAACCACATCACATTGCTATAAGAGTACCAATTTTGGTACCTTTTTTTCCCTAAGAAACAAATAATTTATTTTCAGGACTTTATGGCTAAAATAATTATGGAAAACATGTCATGAGGGTTCGTGTGATTTTATTAAGTTTTCATTTAAATATTCTTAAAACTGTCGAAACGGTAATGTAGTATTATTTTCAATCATTCATTTTAATGGATTGGAGAATGTCGTCATATAAGCATGACATAAGCAAAGCAAATTAATATTGACAATTTTTTTTCTGAATTATTAAATTGTTTTTTTTTTATAGAAGTATAATAAATAATGGTATTCTATGGTACAGTATATAATATAATTAAACTTATATATATTTTTTAATATAAAGAATTGAAATAAATTAAATAACGAAATGCTAATTTTTCAAGACTACTATTAACTTATTACAAATAAGATTTTTTATTTAATTATTTATTTATTTTATTTTTTCTTTACTTTCTTATATATAGTATATATGTTTAAAAAAAACTAAAACTGGGGAGTATTTTCTTAATGAGTTGCTCCCCCTCACTTATGTTTCAGCCTTGTTTTAAATATATTTTTTCAATACCTCACAAGTAGAAAGTCACTGTAAAAAATTAGTAGAAAAATCAATAACAAATTAATATTTGCAATATTTACAGTGTAAAATGTATTTATACAGATGCATACTTTTTAAAATTTTCGAATAAGGTAGCAATAATTGCACATATAAAATAGCTAGTTTCCTTTCGAAGAAATAATGCGCTATTAACATTTTAAAACATCATATTAAAAAAAAAAACGCTTTTTGATCAAGGTTAAAAACACTTTATTCATGATTGTAAAACTATTTGAGCTAAAATGTTTATTGTAAGAATATCTATGAAGGATATAATGAATATTTTTCTTACATATTTTATATAAGTTTTTTAAAAATACAAAATGTTTTATACTGCTACTGGCCAAAAAGTATGGAATTAAAACTTCACTGTGTGAGAATTAAGAAAAAATATATACATTTTAATCATAACTGAAAAGCTGTTCTATTTTTCTTTTTAATTAATTATGTTGATCAATAATGCTATACACAAACACAAAAGAAATTACAAAATAATTGCACAGCAATTATTTATGAAACAATAGAATTCTTTTTGGCATAAAGAAAGAAGATGTATACCCTCATTGTATTTAGAGAGTTCTGTTAAAAACCAATTTCTGAGAAAAATTCACCTTTTTGTTAAGTTTAAAAATGTGAAATGGATAATTATTTTGAAGGCTCTATTAGGCTTTGTGTGTGAGGGATGGGGGGAGGGGCATCCTGATTTTACTGATGTTTCAGTGTGCCAAGGAAAAGGTTGGGAATTATTGGACTAGAGCACCATCGCTTCGGGATTTAGAATTTGCATTCTACCTCGTGTTGGCCACTTGAGCTACATTTTGAGATGAATCTTTGACTGAGTGATTGAGACGTCTTAGTAAGGCATTATAATTTAGTGTTTTCAAATAAAGACAAGTTAGAATCCACGGAGTTTCCTTGTAGTGCTATTTCAGTACTATACATGTATCGTGTGACGTTTTCATATAGTGTTTCAATTTCTAGTGATTTGAGGTGAACTTGTTCTTCGTTTTTTGCGAACTGTTAGAGTAGCCATTTTAACATAAGTTAGTGTTTGAATTTAACCCAGTTTTTAAAGTTTGAGTTTATAATTTTGGTAAACGTTAATTCAACAATTCTAGCCCACTGCACTCATACCTGTTTATTATTTTTAATAAATCATTATTTCTATTAAATTTCTCAGTCATGACTACTTATTTAATCGACAGGCCTGAAGGATCCACCACAATCTTATTATTGTAAAAAAAAAATCACTTGCATATGTGAAACTGATATACATGCATAACACTTATTTATACATTAGTTTTGTTATTTTTTAAATATCATCGTTTTCTAGCCAAGAAACATATTAACAATGGAAAAGGAAACAAAGTTATCAATTATTAATGTGTATGTGTTATTAACTATGTATAGCAAAAGTAAAATAAAAGATAAAAGAAATAGAACATAATAAAGACAATATATTTTCACAAATACTAGGCAAGTGTATTGCATTAAATTTTGTTACCCGTAAATAAAGATAAAAAATGAAATTCGCACACCTGTGTTAAACAATGATATACCTATAAAAGAGTAATTTTCCCAGCCATATTATTCGCTTTAATGAAAATTAAAAATGTATGTTGTCCAGAATTTGTGCTAAAGAAAAGTATTTAACAAAAGCGTTTGTTATTATTTTTATTGGAGAACTAAGCATACCATAATTAAAAATGAGTTTCAAAAGAATTTCTTTTCAAATAGTGAATCTCATTAATGTAACGAGCAAGCTTAACAAGGTAACATGGCGGGTTAAAAACCATAATTATGGTGTTAGAAGCAAAAAAGTGTGCTACAACTGTAGTCATTGAATTAGTGTTTGCGACACGGAATTATGTATTACTTTTTCTCGTAGAACAAAAAGTTCTTTGAACATTGTAACCAAAATTGTGAACGGAATAAACATAACATTTATTGAAAGCTGCAAAAATTTTTTATAAATTGTATATGTTTAAATTTGTTACTAATTCAAAAGAAAGTTTTTTAAATATTAACAAATCGCATATATAATATTAAATAAACGTTTCCAAAAATACTTTTTAAAGGAAAGTAAAATTCTACTTGAAACTGTGTAATTGCTATGAACCTGAATTTTTAATTTTTATATTATTTAATTTTTTTTCAAACCGTATCGTTTTCTTTCAGAAAAACCTAATACTAATTAACAGAATAGACACAAAACTACATGAAATTATATTTTTGTGAATTCGTTGACTTTTTTACAGTTAAAATTTATTAGCAAATATAAGTAACAAGCCAGAATAAAGATTTAAAAATATACCTAATGCAAAGCAAGTTTATTCAGCGAATTAAAAAGACTTTTTGTTTTCGATTGTGATGTGTATATGTATCTAGTCAATTTTCTCAGAAACCACTGAACGAATTGGAATGTAGCCTTTAAGCTACAACTCATGTACACCAGAGAAGGTTTTAAGGTGGCAGGATTTAACTTACCCCACGAATATTTTATTATTATTATTATTATTATTACAGGGACACGCCAAATATTTCAATATAAGAATGTGTACTTGGTTTCAAACGTCAGTGATGAAAAGGTTGTCTTTGTAAATGTGAGAGACGTGGTATACGAGAAATAAAATTTGATGAGCTGAAAGGACATTGGACAATACCATGGCATATAACCACATAGAGTGCCTTTATTTATATGATAGTGGTGACATACAAGGCATAAAATGTGATGGATAAAGAGGAATTTGGACAAACACTTGGTCTGCCTGACAGTATCGTCAAGCTGATATTTCTTAACATGCCTCACTCGTTTAATAGAACTTATCTAGACGATAATTGACACGTTTTCGAATGTGGATTGCAGCAGTTTACACAAAAACTTCTAATCTCAGTATGCGCCATGTGCATATGCCACTAATATTTCATTCATATAGGACGCGTTCACGGACTTGAGTTATCCAGAAGCGTTCAGAGACCGATATCACATGATTTTTTGCGAGTAATTCGTAGCGTTCAGAGCCAGAAATTACCCTGACTTCTCGTAACCATTATTACCTACAGATATTTTTTGGGTAAAGTGATCACGTGGTTAGGAAACCTGGTTTTGTTTATTAACTTTATAGCTAACTGCTAACTGTCAACTATTCTTCTTTATCACTCTTACTTTTACTTGAGTTCTGAGCATTGGATTAGTCTACGTTTAACATGTCTGTGATATAACTGGCCAACGTCATCAGGACGATTCTTGCAATGATCGCTAGTTTAAAAACATAGTGGTAGATTGAAGTGTTTATTTGTAAACATGCCCACAACGTTACCCAAAACAGTTCCCAGTTGTTTTAACACAACTTTACCCTGAGAAACTCATATGACACACTTCCCCAATTATATGAGTAACGCGCGTTTCGGTCTCTGAACGCGCTGAAAGACACTAATATGGCAACCACAACCACGTAGATTAAATTCAAAAAGGCTTTCAGAAAAAAAAACTCTCTTGTGAAAAAAATCACCTTTTTTTAAACTGGTGCCCAATAAGTAAATAGAACAATAGGCAAAATTGATACTGTGAGTTTTTTGCGCAACTGCCAGCAAATCGTTTATTTAGATACAGTTTTTATTTTATTTATTTATTTATTTTTTACAGGGACACATCAAATATTTCAATATACGATAGTCTATTGGGTTTCAAAAAGCATGAGAGATAAAATGTTTGCCTTTATAAATGTAAAAGAAGTGGTACATCAGAAATAAAATTTAATGGGTTGAAAAGACTTTGGATGGAAACATGACCGATAACCACATAGAGTGACTTTATCTATACGATAGTGGTGACATATGAGCTATAAAACGTGATGGATCAAGAGGATTTTGGACAAACACTTGCCTGACATTATCCTGAAGCTGATGTTTCTTGATGTGTCTCACTCCTTTAATAGAACATGTGCAGACGACTGTTGTCAATATTTGGAATGTGGATTGCAACATTTTAGACAAAAACTTATAATGTGAGTATGCGCCATGTTCATATATGCCACTACTGTTTTATTCATAAAGACACTCATATGGAAACCACGTAGATAAATTTGAAAAATGTTTTCCCAAAAAATCCCCTCTTGTAAAAAACCACTTTTTCTAAACTGGAAAACAAGGAAGAGATATCATCTGTCAAGTATCGATTATAAAACACTTTCTACGGATTCAGAATACTGTAACATAACTTCACCTTTTAATAAGGCGAAAGATGATGTCAAAGTAAAAAAAATGGAAAACGAATAAAACATTTAAAAACTCAATTTTTGCAATTACCATCTATAGTCAGAAAAAACAATTCAGACTGTATTGTGAATCCCTGTGTATAATCTATCGATCTCGATCTCTCTCTCTCTCTCTCTCTCTCTCTCTCTATATATATATATATATATATATATATATATATATTATATTAAAATTTAGTTCTGTTAGGAAACGCTTAACACAGTTGACAATTCTGTTTGAACAATTTCCGCCAAAACAACGGAAATGTACTCCAATTATTTATATAGCGCTGTATATGATCTATATAATTTATACACACCAAGTAATGTAAAAAAAACTCACTTGAATTTAAAAACGCATACCACCACTGAAAACGCACTTCCAGTCATATCGCTCATAGACAGTGCTGTAACCGAACACTTTTGTGTGTCCACACTATATTCAAAAGTATTTATCTTGTTTGCACCTGAGTGATATGTATCAATTTCAATATGTTTGAAATAGTGTAACATCATTAAAATACATTACAGACGATTTTCCTCCACCGACGGTAATGTAACGGAAATATTTTGTGTGTCCCTGTAAACGAACTGTCAATGCTACAGACTTCATTTTCAATACTGAACATGCCATAGTTAATTTCCATAACCTGTATTAATTACATGGCAATCTGAGTATATTTCAGCGAGTTAGAGCTCGGACAGACAGACAGACGGACAGACAAACCGAATTCATAAACAGTATCCAAGTATGTTGGAAAGTGTTAAAAATAGGCAAAGTTAATAACGTGATATTTTTGCACAACAAGCAAGTCGTTTATTAAGACAGAGTCACTTGAAGTAGTGTTGTTTATTTTTGTTTCAAAATTACATGTTACATTTTATGCATCATACGTAAAACAATATTAATATAAAATCTACACACCAGCGTTAAACAGCGATATACGTATTAAAAAGTTATTTTTGTCATCCACATTATTCGCTTTGATAAAATTTTAAAAAAGATTGTTGTTCAGAATTTGAGATAAAATTAAATGTACAACAAAGACGTTTGTTTTTCTATCTTTCCTTTGTTTTTCTTTTTATCGGACAACTATTCCTATCATTATTAAAGATGAGTTTTAAAAGTATTTCTCATTCAACACTGAATCTAATTAAGTTAACGAGTTAGTTCACCAAGGTAATATGCCTGTTTAAAATCTATAATTATAGCGTTGGAAGCAAAACACAATGTTATAACTCTAGTTATTTAGTTAGTGGTTTTAACACAGAATTATATGCAAATTCTTTGCGTAGAATAAAAAGTGTTTCTGAAAATAAAAAAAATGTGACCTCAATAAATATGTCTGTCAGCTGAAAATTGTCCTAGATTTGCGATAAAACGTATGCATTTGAATTTATGTCTAATTCTAAACAATTGCGGTCGAACTCGCTTAATACAATCACGGCTAAAAAGAGAACACGGTTATAATGAGCAATTTGTACATTAAAAATGATTCATCATTTAATCTATATTAAGATTTTCACGCTTTTTACGAGCTAAAAGGCAGGATCATGGTTAATACGAGCAAACCGTCTGTTCATTTTAATGGCGAATTTTTGGCGAAATGTAGATTAGAATTAGGAAAGAAATCCATTTATTATCAAACACTAGTTTATATCAACGATATTGTTCCAACTTTATAACTGTCTTTCAAAATGTGATGCTTTATCAGACAGTTCTAACTGGATTTCTTACACGACAGAATTTCAATCTTCAAAGACACCCTCCACCGCAGAAAATGCAAAAGAACGTCTTGAGATCTTTTAAGAATGAATGAAAAAAGGGAGATATAAAGAAGTTTCAAATATAGTCCATTTCTAAGATTTGCATCTGAGCCATTGAAAGGAAGGAGCATAGAGGAAAACATTTTTTATTCTTCCTGTAAATACCGATTCTGGTCAATATTAACCAGCTTTTTCATGTTTCTTATTACACTTTTGAAATGGAAAGCTCGGAAATCGCAGTGACTATTTCAATGTTGGCCGGGTTTTTCAGGGAAAAAAAGAGATCAGTTGCATTACTGTACGTTGTCCATGTCCTTTGGAATTACTAACTCGTTTGAGGCTTTGACTGGGTTTTTGTGTGAAGAAAAGATCCGGTTAAAGAAAATGACACTCACTGAATTGTCATGCTAGGTTAGTGATATTAAATTAATTTTATCAATAACACAAAGCAATAAACGCTTTCAGCGTGACGTCAGTCATGACGTGTCGTTTTAGTTGAAAACTAACTCCAAACAAATGGTTGTTATGTTTCATTTCATATTAAATATAAATCGTAGAAAATGTTACCACTGCATATAACGTATCAAAACACTGTAAGATATAGATATGAGATACGCTGTAAGATATGAGATACGCTGTAAGCTATAGACATGAGATATAGCTATAATATACAAACAAAATATAAAATACAACATAACAACCATTTGTTTGGAGTCTCAGTATCCAAGCAAAACGTCAGGGCTGACGTAACGACTGAAAGTATCCATTAATATTAGGATTTAGCTTAATTATGAATGTTTTTTATATTTTTTATTATATTCCCGGTTATTATGAGTAACGGTTAATACAAGTAAAAGTGTTATAATTCTCATGTATCTCGTATTAAAAGAGTTCGACTATATTTTCAAAAACTTTATTAAGTCCAAAAAATATTAGATAAAATATTACATGATAAAAATTTTAAAGAAATGTAAAATTCTACTTGAAACGCTGCAATTATTAAAAACATATAACCTTTGTCTGCACATTATTTTTTATCTTTGTTGAAAGAGTAACGCTTTTTTCAGATATATATATATAATTTTAACACATTTAACAAAATGCAAACAAAATTACATTAATTAAAATTTTTTGTCAATTCATTGCTATTGCAAAATTAAAAAATAACAAAATAACATTAAATAAAAGAAACATAAAACAATAACAATTAAAATATAACATTAAATAAAAGAAACATAAAACAATAACAATTAAAATATAACATTAAATAAAAGAAACATAAAACAATAACAATTAAAAGATAACATTAAATAAAAGAAACATAAAACAATAATGATTAAATAATATATATTTATTGTAAGAAAGTTTATAATAATATAAATATTACACGAAAAACAATTTTGATGACTAAACACATGCATGTTATTTCTATAAAATGTGTCTTCCACATTTTTACCTTATATGAAAATTTAAAAAAAAAAAGTTGTTCAGAAATCGTGCTAAAGAGAAATGTATAACAAACATATTTGTTGTTTTTCATCAGTGAACTAAGCATATCATAATTAAAGAAGAGTATTAAAAGAACATTTCATGGAACAGCAAATCTAATTAAGATAATGAGAAAGTTTAACAAGGTTTCATTGCAGTTTAAAATCCGTAATCATGGTGTTAGAAGGAAACAGGAAGGACAAAACTCATGTTATTGATCTAGAGTTTATGAAAAAGTTATAGTTTTATTTCTTGTCAAAACGAAAAGTAGTTTTGAAAGTAGAAAAAGTTTACCTGAATAAACTAATTTATTTGGGGAAAATATAAATATTTTGGATAAAATGCATAGGATTAAATTACTAAAATAGACAACTATATATATATATATATATATATATATATATATATATATATCATGAGAGACGGTAGTTTCTCAAGTGACGCAGCGAAAAACCGAAAACCGTAAGCCCAAAACCGAAGATTCCATCACTCTCATATATACAGCTAGCAGGACATCAAAGGAAAATCGAAAATCCGACATTTAATATCTCAGTAAATATGAGGCATACCGTTTCGATTTTTTCACATTAGTCTTATATCTATGGCCTAACTCTATCCTGAAATTTATAGATTTCTACATGCAGTAGATTTTGAGATCTGGAAACCAATTTTAAGCGAAAATGGGAGATGTAATGGTTGTAATGGGCACATAGTTGTTATCTCGAAAATGGATCGAACGATTTCTTTTTTTTAATTAATATATTATATTAAACAGTTTCAGATGAAGCGTTAAAGATTTTGCTCTAACGTAGGAAAACTCTTGTTTTCAATATAATCCACTTTTAAAATCGGACTATTTTCTTACGCATTTTCTCATAGGAATACATGGAGCCGAATCACCTATTTTGACTGCTCAAACATAAGGTTAAAAATTGGTTCTCAGTATACAGTTAAGCTCGGAATAAATTTTAGCATGTAGCTGATGAATTATTTTGACTCATTTTTTTATACGAAAATATATTTCTAATTCGTAATATATATTGTATTAAATTAAATTGTCGCTTATATATTTTTCTTTTTTGTTCAAAATACATTTCGCATTTTATATATCTGCATTTCGTTGTAAAACTATTTAGATTCATTTTTTTAAAAGGGGAAATATTTTTTAATTATATGCATTCAATTTTACTGTTATTTATAACAAGGTTTTAATTTTTTAAGGATAATATATTTCTCGTTGGTTGGATACTATATTTCCCGTTGCTAAACGGAAGTCTGTCTGACAACCAACCAACCCGTTCTTTGGGCTTGTTTATGTTTTCATATATTCATACGCGTGCCGTGCATTCCCAGTCCGTTGAATTGACACAGACTAAATTTTAAAAGATTTCATTCATGAAATCAACAGAAAAAATAACTCCAGTTCAATATGAATTGCATACGATCATCAGTAAGTAGCATACATTTAAAAGAAATAGTCTAATCTATATGTAATCTGCATAAAACATTTTGTAAACAAAATAGGAAAAACATTACTTTTTTTTCACGGGTAAATTGTTTTTTGTTTTTCGGCGTTTCGTAAAAATCTGAATTTTTGATATGTCTATGTAGTTTTAACCATTGTAATATGAAAAAGAAGCAAAAATAGTTAATAATGCCTGATTTTAAAACTTTTTTGACTGTTTATTTATTTATTTTTAAAAGAATTTTATTTGTATTATACATTAAGTGAAATTAGCAGCCAGATGAGTCTTAAAATAAAAATACTAAGGTGACCATTTTCGCTTTCGAAGTTTGTATTTGATTATTGATAAATGAAAAAAAAAAAGAATGTAATATCGCAGAATGTCTTAAATGTATTTTTAAATTAATTTAATGTGAAAGCATGAAGTTAAAATAAATAACTATGAATATTATTTTAAAATTATAATAAATAATAATAGTTATTTTTATTTAACTTCATCTAGATTGATATTTATATTTAAATGAAGAAAATCTTGACTCGCTGGCTCATTCTGCTGTCACATAATCATATAATCATATAATCTATAAATCTAACCTCATATGAATTTTTCATACCATAAAAAAGGGGGGGGGGGGAACATAATGACCATTATTAAACATATTTCTATGACTGATAGAACTTTAATGGCATTTATTTTCCTCTCAAATTTGTTTGAATTAATTGAAAAGGGAGCGACTAAATTTAGTCTAAATATTTTTTAATATTTTTCGCAAATATATATATATATATATATATATATATATACTATAATTAAAAATGTGATTCTTTTTGCATTACAATAATTAAAAACTAAACATACCTAAAAAAATTAAGATCATGGAGCACTGAAAAGCATTTATAAAATTTGCCCTTGAATAGAATTAGCTTTCCTATTTTGTTTGCAAGTATCGATAGATTTAAAACAGACTTCGGGTTTTTCATTTATTTACAAAAAATTATCCTACTCACTGATGGTCTCGTGTAATACATTTCATATAATTTAAAAGGGGTGGGTGTAAACAATAAAAACTACAATTTCAAAGTGTTAATACCAGTGTATCAAAAATAAAGTTTTTAACAACTTACATTCTATACAGAATACCAAAAAACAATTTTCTTACTTAACCTTAAAACTTCAAAAAGCGATGTTTGTTGTAAATTAAGGAGGATGACATAGCTGTGGCTAGAAGTGAATAATAAGGGGGAGGGGGAGGCTCATACTTTTTCTCTCTCTGACGCATGCATGCACAAACAAACACACACACACACACAGATATATATGATCAAAGTATTATACAGAAAGATAAATTAGTGAATACAGTAGACTCTCTCAAATCCGCAATTTTCTAAAATCTGCACATTGTTTCAGATGTAAACAGTGAAACTTACAGTTAAGATATAAGAAGGAAATTCAAGCTTTTTTATTTTTATATCATTCTGTACTGATTTTATTATCTAATTCTGGTTAATATCATTTAACTCTTACTTTTTCATAAAGGAAGTATAAATTTATCTCTGAATTTTTTCTAGATAACACTGATATTAGGGTGATTGATCTTTTTATCAAATACATTTATGTAGGGGAGACCGGTACACAGTGGACCACTTTTTCAATTAACATTTTTTTTCTCTTTAACAGACTGACCGATCTGTATGTTTTTGAATATTCCTTAAACCTTCTTACATCCATCATAATTTTCTCACAACATAGTTTTCAATACATTTTTCAAAAAAAAAAATTATATGCTCTTGTAAAGTGGACCAGTGTACTGGTCCACCCACCGGGGTACAGTAACCACTATTAGGTATTATCTAAAATACAATATAAATCTATTTTTCAATAATCTAATTCTTTTTTGTTGCCCCTTCACCCGCACAATAACATAGCAATATAAATTTTTAAACAAAAAACAAAAAATTAATTATATTTAGAAAATAATAGATTAATACAGGAACAATTGCAATTTAGTTGAAGTTATTACTTAAGTACAAGAAAATCAGCGCACATTAAAATTTGCAAATGAAATTCCAAAGACTTATGAGTAAGATTGAGCCTGGAATTTTCAAGAAATAATTTTGGGTCTGAGAGCAACATTATGAAATCATTGACATCAACAGCAGATTCATCTACAGTTTCGGGAGAAATAATCTGATTTCCATTCAATTTGTATGTCATGAATCTTACTTGAATAGAATCATCAACAATTAGACTACAGTTATATTTATCAAAGGCAGTAAATACAAAACAAAATATTTCTTACTATGTTAAATAAATTGTTATTTTTATTTGTTTACTTTATTTTACAGTTAAATCTACTTTAAAACAATCTTTCTTTATAGAAAATAAGCAATTATTAAATATTTTGAACATGCTGCAATACAGGAGCAGACTGGATTGTGGACCACTGTGCCCCAGGAGTGGGTGGTCCACTGTACCCCATGTTGAAGTTCAATAAATAATCATATTAATATTGTTTATAACTTTCTTTTAAACATATTAACTTTAAAGTAAAATAAAAACAAGTATCTTAGCTTTGCAAAAAAGCTAATTTATCTTATTTATCTACAACCTTTAATTACTAAAAAAATAAAAATACGATGATGAAAATTTTTACTTTTAGAAGCTCAAAACAACAAAGTAGGATAAAATAGTTCAATCTGAGCTAAACATATTTTCTGAAGGCTATAAATAATCATTGCAATGTTGTTGTCTATAAGGATAGAAGAGAAGCTTAAAAAAATGTAAATAAATAAAATATTAGGGGGTGGTCCACTGTGTACATAGGTCCACTGTGTACCGGTCTCCCCTATTAATCAAGCTTTTTAGTTTATTAAATCTGGTCAAACATCAAATAAAATTTTGTAATTTTATGATTTTGATGTACATTACTAGTGTGCCTTTATGTGGCGAGTTTCATTGAATAATTCAAGAAAAATTTATCTCATCATTATTATGCATATTTAATCATGTATTATTAATTATTTATGTAACCTTTACATTATTTTCCATAGTTATTTTAATATTTTACTTTATTGTAAGCATTCATGATAATTTTGAGTGCATTATTACATTCAATTTACTGTTTCAAAAATGTAAACAAAACAGTGACCAGAAATCCACAAGATTCTAAAATCCGCATAACCTCTGGTCCCAAGCTGTGCGGATTTGAGAGAGTCTACTGTATTCGTATTGTTGGCACTATGTTTCTTATTAAACGGTTTATAATAACTATTTATACTAAGAAAAGAAAAGGCCGCAGAATTTTCCAGTGTATAACTAGCGCAAAATTATACTTGTGAAATAAGTGATGATGTCAACAAGTAAATGAAAACCTTACAGGGTTAAATCATAGAACAAGCGAGACAGTTGGTGGGGTCAAATTTGGCGAAGCGATAAATTAATTTTTCTTGCTATTGGTTTGTTTACAAAATTCTCTGTGTTTTATAGTAAAACACAGGGTATTTTTCCTGTGTAGTAGTATTTCTAGTGTACTAGTGCATAATTATACTTGTGAAATAAGTGATGATGTCAACAAGTAAATGAAAAGCTTACAGGGTTAAATCATAGAACAAGCGAGATAGTTGGTAGCGTCAAATTTGGCGAAGCGATAAATGAATTTTTCTTGCTACAAGTTTGTTTACAAAATTCATTGTGGTTTTTGCATGCACATTCATATTGCTGGCACAATGTTTCTTATTAAACTGTTTATAATAACTTTATTTATAGTAAGAAAAGAAAAGGCCGCAGAATGAAAATATCCAGTGTATAACTAGAGCATAATTATGCTTGTGAAATAAGTGATGATGTTGTGGCGGGTGAGCTGTATCCTGAACTGTTTCATGGATTTTTAGCTTTATTATTATTTTTAACAAAAATAATTATTCTTTAATATTAATTAATTTTAAATGGTAATTATTTTAAACTACTGTTTTTAATTTATATCGTCAAAATAATATAACATGTAATTTTATTAAACATTAAATTAATTTGCATCTATTAATTAATTTTGTAGTTGTCAAATGCAATAATGTAGATGCATTTGACGGATAACGACTGCCAATTTGGAACAATACAAATAGTATAACAATGAATCGACACATACATGTGTTAGTAATCGCTGCTTTAATGAATTTCATTTATTTTATACATCGCTATATAGAAAAGTTTCTGTATCCAGTTATGTTTTTTTGTTGTTGTTTTCAAGAGGATGAAATGTGCATACATATGTTAATGATAGCTCATAGCTGCTGTAACAAGTTTCATATATTTTTGAGGTTGCTGTATTCTGTGATTTTTTTTAAATAATTAATTTTTTTAATTTTGGGCGAGAAACATTTGTACATATATCAGTGACTGAGGCTTTAATGAATTAAGCACTCGGCGATAAAACTGGTGATTAAAAATGTGGAAAAAACCGGCCTAATGCAGGATTTTCAGATTTTCTTTTTTCCCTTCGCGTTTTTTTCCTTGTCTGTTTGACAAAATTCTTGATTTTCTTTCACCCAATCGCTGAAATTAATGATTTTTCCACACCTGATCTATGAAATTAATGATATTTCTGCATCTGATGGATGAAATTTATGATTTTTATGTGCCCGATTGAAGAAATTTTTTTTTCTGTGCGTGATCGATGAAATTAATAATTTTTATGTTAAATTATGTTACCCGTTTACTGAAATTAGTGATTTTTACGCGTCCACTTGACGAATACGTGATTTTTACGCACCCATTCTAGAAAATTCATGATTTTTACACACCTGATCGACAAAATTCATACTTTGTCGGATTGACGAAATTTTTTTTTATCACCCGATCGACGAAATCCTTCATTTTTATGCACCCTTTTGACGAAATTTGTGATTTTTACGTGCAAACTTGACGACATTAATGTTTTTTCATGCCCGATCAATGAATTTTTTTATTTTTATGCGATCGTTTGATGAAATTTGCGTTTTTCATGTGCTAATAAATGAAATTCATGATTTTTACCCGCCTGTTTGACGAAATTTATAATCTTTTCTCCCCCTATCGAGAAAATTCATGTTTTTTCTGTGCCGATCGATGAAATTCATGATTTTTACACATTAATCAATGAAATTCATGATTTTTACGCTGCCAAATGAAGAAATTTGCAATTTTTTCAGAGACTAATTGGTATCTAATGCAGTTTAATTCATTCGACTCGACAATTTTTGCGCACCTGATCGACAAAATTCACACTTTTTATGTTCCAGATTGACGAAAATTTTTTTTCTATCATCCGATCGACGAAATTCTTGATTCTTATGCACCCTTTTGACGAAATTTGTGAATTTTACAAGCAAACTTGACGAAATGAATGTTTTTTCATGCCCGATGAACGAATTTTTTTATTTTTATGCAAGCGTTTGATGAAATTTGCGTTTTTCATGTGCTCATAAATGAAATTCATGATTTTTACCCGCCCTTTTGACGAAATTTATGAACTTTTCTCCCCCTATCGACAAAATTCATGTTTTTTTTATGCCGATCGGTGAAATTCATGATTTTTCGCTGCCAAATGACGAAATTTGCAATTTTTTCCGAGACTAATTGGTATCTAATGCAGTTATACATTCGACTCGACATCGACAGGATATATCGATTTTAGTTCCTATCTTGTGTTCTATGGGCCCAATCACGACGAGGTATGTCTCATTCGACTCAAAATTGACAGCCTCAAAGATTTCAGCTTTGTTTGTATAGAACAGAGTGCGCCCTCTAGTGGTGGAAGATGGAACTAACGGATTTTGTAGCTAACTCGAATTCTATGGGTCCGATCACAATGCAGTTTAATTCATTCGACTCGACATCGACAGGATATATCGATTTTAGTTTCAAAATTCACCACCAGGGGGCGCTCTCCTATCTTGGGTTCTATGGGCCCGATCACGACGAGGTATGGCTCATTCGACTCGAAATCGACAGCCTCAAAGATATCAGCTATGTTTGTATAGAACAGAGTGCGCCTTCTAGTAGTGGAAGATGGAACTAACGGATTTTGTAGCTAACTCGAGTTCTATGGGTCCGATTACAATGCAGTTTAATTCATTTGACTCGACATCGACAGGATATATCGATTTTAGTTCCAAAATTCACCACCAGGGGCGCTTTCTTATCTTGGGTTCTATGGGCCCAATCACGACGAGGTATGGCTCATTCGACTCAAAATCGACAGCCTCAAACATTTCAGCTATGTTTGTATGGAACAGAGTGCGGCCCCTGGCGGTGGAAGATGGAACTAACGGATTTTGTAGCTATGGGTCCCATCACAATGCAGTTTAATTTATTCGACTCGGCATCGACAGGATATATATCGATTTTAATTCCAAGTTTCACCAACAGGGGGCGCTTTCCTATCTCGGATTCTATGTACCCGATCACGACGAGGTATGGCTCATTCGACAGCTTCAAAGATTTCAGCTATGTTTGTATAGAACAGAGTGCGCCCTCTAGTGGTGGAAGATAGAACTAACGGATTTTGTAGCTAACTCGAGTTCTTTGGGTCCGATTACAATGCAGTTTAATTCATTCGACTCGACATTGACAGGATAAATCGATTTTAGTTTCAAAATTCACCACCAGGGGGCGCTCTCCTATCTGGGGTTCTATGGGCCCGATCACGACGAGGTATGGCTCATTCGACTCGAAATCGACAGCCTCAAATATTTCAGCTATGTTTTTATAGAACAGAGTGTGCCCTCTAGTGGTGGAAGATGGCCGCAGAATTTTCCAGTGTATAACTAGCGCAAAATTATATTTGTGAAATAAGTGATGATGTCAACAAGTAAATGAAAACCTTACAGGGTTAAATCATAGAACAAGCGAGACAGTTGGTGGGGTCAAATTTGGCGAAGCGATAAATGAATTTTTCTTGCTACAAGTTTGTTTACAAAATTCATTGTGTTTTTTGCATGCACATTCATATTGCTGGCACAATGTTTCTTATTAAACTGTTTATAATAACTTTATTTATAGTAAGAAAAGAAAAGGCCGCAGAATAAAAATATCCAGTGTATCACTAGAGCATAATTATGCTTGTGAAATAAGTGATGATGTTGTGGCGGGTGAGCTGTATCCTGAACTGTTTCATGGATTTATCTTTATTATTATTTTTAACCAAAATAATTATTCTTTAATATTAATTAATTTTAAATGGTAATTATTTTAAACTACTGTTTTTAATTTATATCGTCAAAATAATAAAACATGTAATTTTATTAAACATTAAATTAATTTGCATGTATTAATTAATTTTGTAGTTGTCAAATGCAATAATGTAGATGCATTTGACGGGTAACGACTGCCAATTTGGAACAATGCAAATAGTATAACAATGAATCGACACATACATGTGTTAGTAATCGCTGCTTTAATGAATTTCATTTATTTTATACATCGCTATATAGAAAAGTTTCTGTATCCAGTTATGTTTTTTTGTTGTTGTTTTCAAGAGGATGAAATGTGCATACATATGTTAATGATAGCTCATAGCTGCTGTAACAAGTTTCATATATTTTTGAGGTTGCTGTATTCTGTGATTTTTTTTTAATTAATTAATTTTTTTAATTATGGGAGAGAAACATTTGTACATATATCAGTGACTGAGGCTTTAATGAATTAAGCACTCGGCGATAAAACTGGCGATTAAAAATGTGGAAAAAACCGGCCTAATGCAGGATTTTCAGATTTTCTTTTTTCCCTTCGCGTTTTTTTCCTTGTCTGTTTGACAAAATTCTTGATTTTCTTTCACCCAATCGCTGAAATTAATGATTTTTACACACCTGATCTATGAAATCAATGATATTTCTGCATCTGATGGATGAAATTTATGATTTTTATGTGCCCGATTGAAGAAATTTTTTTTCTGTGCGTGATCGATGAAATTAATAATTTTTATGTTAAATTATGTTACCCGTTTACTGAAATTAGTGATTTTTACGCGTCCACTTGACGAATACGTGATTTTTACGCACCCATTCTAGAAAATTCATGATTTTTACACACCTGATCGACAAAATTCATACTTTGCCGGATTGACGAATTTTTTTTTTATCACCCGATCGACGAAATCCTTCATTTTTATGCACCCTTTTGACGAAATTTGTGATTTTTACGTGCAAACTTGACGACATTAATATTTTTTCATGCCCGATTAATAATTTTTTTTTTATGCGATCGTTTGATGAAATTTTCGTTTTTCATGTGCTAATAAATGAAATTCATGATTTTACCCGCCTGTTTGACGAAATTTATAATCTTTTCTCCCCCTATCGAGAAAATTCATGTTTTTTCTGTGCCGATCGATGAAATTCATGATTTTTACACATTAATCAATGAAATTCATGATTTTTACGCTGCCAAATGAAGAAATTTGCAATTTTTTCAGAGACTAATTGGTATCTAATGCAGTTTAATTCATTCGACTCGACAATTTTTGCGCACCTGATCGACAAAATTCACACTTTTTATGTGCCGGATTGACGAAATTTTTTTTTCTATCATCCGATCGACGAAATTCTTGATTTTTATGCACCCTTTTGACGAAATTTATGAATTTTACAAGCAAACTTGACGAAATGAATGTTTTTTCATGCCCGATGAACGAATTTTTTTATTTTTATGCAAGCGTTTGATGAAATTTGCGTTTTTCATGTGCTCATAAATGAAATTCATGATTTTTACCTGCCTGTTTGACGAAATTTATGAACTTTTCTCCCCCTATCGACAAAATTCATGTTTTTTTTTATGCCGATCGGTGAAATTCATGATTTTTGCGCTGCCAAATGACGAAATTTGCAATTTTTTCCGAGACTAATTGGTATCTAATGCAGTTATACATTCGACTCGACATCAACAGGATATATCGATTTTAGTTCCTATCTTGTGTTCTATGGGCCCAATCACGACGAGGTATGTCTCATTCGACTCAAAATTGACAGCCTCAAAGATTTCAGCTTTGTTTGTATAGAACAGAGTGGCCCTCTAGTGGTGGAAGATGGAACTAACGGATTTTGTAGCTAACTCGAATTCTATGGGTCCGATCACAATGCAGTTTAATTCATTCGACTCGACATCGACAGGATATATCGATTTTAGTTTAAAAATTCACCACCAGGGGGCGCTCTTATATCTGGGGTTCTATGGGACCGATCACGACGAGGTATGGCTCATTCGACTCGAAATCGACAGCCTCAAAGATTTCAGCTATGTTTGTATAGAACAGAGTACGCCCCCTGGCGGTGGAAGATGGAACTAACAGATTTTGTACCTATGGTCCCATCACAATGCAGTTTAATTTATTCGACTCGGCGTCGACAGGATATGTATCGATTTTAATTCCAAGTTTCACCACCAGGGGGCGCTTTCCTATCTCGGATTCTATGTACCCGATCACGACGAGGTATGGCTCATTCGACAGCCTCAAAGATTTCAGCTATGTTTGTATAGAACAGAGTGCGCCCCCTGGCGGTGGAAGATGGAACTAACGGATTTTGTAGCTAACTCGAATTCTATGGGTCCCATCACAATGCAGTATAATTTATTCGACTCGGCATCGACAGGATATATATCGATTTTAATTCCAAGTTTCACCAACAGGGGGCGCTTTCCTATCTCGGATTCTATGTACCCGATCACGACGAGGTATGGCTCATTCGACAGCTTCAAAGATTTCAGCTATGTTTGTATAGAACAGAGTGCGCCCTCTAGTGGTGGAAGATAGAACTAACGGATTTTGTAGCTAACTCGAGTTCTTTGGGTCCGATTACAATGCAGTTTAATTCATTCGACTCGACATTGACAGGATATATCGATTTTAGTTTCAAAATTCACCACCAGGGGGCGCTCTCCTATCTGGGGTTCTATGGGCCCGATCACGACGAGGTATGGCTCATTCGACTCGAAATCGACCGCCTCAAAGATTTCAGCTATGTTTGTATAGAACAGAGTGTGCCCTCTAGTGGTGGAAGATGGAACTAACGGATTTTGTAGCTAACTCGAGATCTAAGCGTCCGATTACAATGCAGTTTAATTCATTTGACTCGACATCGACAGGATATATCGATTTTAGTTCCAAAATTCACCACCAGGGGCGCTTTCCTATCTTGGGTTCTATGGGCCCAATCACGACGAAGTATGACTCATTCGACTCAAAATCGACAGCCTCAAAGATTTCAGCTATGTTTGTATAGAACAGAGTGCGCCCCCTGGCGGTGGAAGATGGAACTAACGGATTTTGTAGCTATGGGTCCCATCACAATGCATTTTAATTTATTCGACTCGGCATCGACAGGATATACATCGATTTTAATTCCAAGTTTCACCACCAGGGGCCGCTTTCCTATCTCGGATTCAATGTACCTGATCACGACGAGGTATGGCTCATTCGACTCGAAATCGACAGCTTCAAAGATTTCAGCTATGTTTGTATAGAACAGAGTGCGCCCTCTAGTGGTGGAAGATAGAACTAACGGATTTTGTAGCTAACTCGAGTTCTATGGGTCCGATTACAATGCAGTTTAATTTATTCGACTCGACATCGACAGGATATATCGATTTTAGTTTCAAAATTCACCACCAGGGGGCGCTCTCTTATCTTGGGTTCTATGGGCCCGATCACGACGAGGTATGGGTCATTCGACTCGAAATCGACAGCCTCAAAGATTTCAGCTATGTTTGTATAGAACAGAGTGCGCTCTTTAGTGGTGGAAGATGCAACTAACGTATTTTGTAGCTAACTAGAGTTCTATGGGTCCGATTACAATGCAGTTTAATTCATTTGACTCGACATCGACAGGATATATCGATTTTAGTTCCAAAATTTACCACCAGGGGCGCTCTCCTATGTTGGGTTTTATGGGCCCGATCGCGACGATGTATGGCTCATTCGACTCGAAATCGACAGCCTCAAAGATTTCAACTATGTTTGTATAGAACAGAGTGCGCCCTCTAGTGGTGAAAGATGGAACTAACAGATTTTGCCGCTAACTCGAGCTCCATGGGTCCCATCACAATGCAGTTTGATTCATTCGACTCGACATCGACAGGATATATCGATTTTAGTTCCAAGTTTCACCACCAGGGGCGCTTTCCTATAGGGTTCTATGGGACCGATCACGACGAGGTATGGTTCATTTGACTCGGAATCGACAGCCTGAAAAATTTCAGCTATGTTTGTATAGAAAAAATTGCGCCCTCTGGCGGAGGAAGATGGAACAAACGGGTTTTGCCATGCATTTTTATCCTTCTAATTATGTTACTCTGTCGCTGTATAACTTTAAAGTTGAGTCTTGGACTCCTCTCCTAGGGCCACCACCCTCATATTTTTATTGGGGTCTTAGGGGTCTTTTTTAGCATTTCTTTAAAATTTTATTCTAATGATTAATTTATACCCTATGCTTAATTTCGACTAATTGACATTTTCATCAATAACCGCAAAAAAGTAATGATATCAGTACAAAAACCCTTAACGGGTTAAAAGTTGTGACGCAGCACTTTCTTTTGGCTCTAAGAATTTTAAATATGGGTCTTAAAAGCAATGATATCAAATTTAAGTGACGCTATGTTAATATTTTTTTTTAAATCATAATTTTCTTTTTAGTTTTATTTGTATTCACAGGTGTAATTATTATTTTAATATGAAAAAATATATAAAATTTATTCGCTGATGCTTTTTTATTCACATCTCTCATGAATTCAAAGTATGGGTTTTAAAAGAAATGATATCAAAATTTGAGTGACCTCTTGACGTGAATTTAATAGGACTGTTTGAAAATTCAATTTATATTATTTTTGTTTTGTCTTCTAAAGTATATTTACACATTCAAACGATACTTTTAATTTTTTAATACACTTTTAAATATATTACTTTCACTGAGCCTATATTATGTATTGAAATGTATCTATTTCAATAAATTGATTTATCTTCTGTGCCACGCTATCCAACATCATAAGTAAAATTTATGTAAATGATTATTTTGCGTCATAGTATCCAAACAAAGGGAAATGTAAGCAAATGGATACTATGACGCAAAATAATCATTTACATAAATTTTACTTATGATGACGACAACGAAAAGCCCAATCCGCAAAATGTATTGCCAACTGTCAAACATGGATGAGAAGGTATAATGGTTTGGCGGATGTTTTGCTGCTTCTAGTATGGGAAAGTTAGTTTTCATTGTAAATAATATGGGCCAATAAGTATATAAATATCCTGAAGGAAATCTGGAAAATATGTGCCCAAAAAGTTGTATCAAGATAATGATCCCAAACATACAGTCCTAAATGGTCGATTATGGCTGCTGTCCAACTGTCCCAAAGTTATCAAGACTCCACTATATTCTGCAGATTTAAACCCAATTAAAATGCGTGGTATGAACTGGAGAAAAGAACAATACAATATTATATATTTTCGAAAGAACAACTTAAAGCAGTGTTAACAGAGGAATGGAACAAAATTGAACATTATTACACGAAAAACTATTTGCATCCATTCCAAAACGTATTAAACCTGTAATTTCAGGTAAAGGCTATTCAATAAAGTATTAAAACGTTTAATTATTCGCATATATTCGCATTTGTTGAATGTTCAAAGTGTCCAATTACTATGTGAGATTGTCTGCAGCACTTTCTCGGTAAATGAATTTTTTGAAAAAAAAAAGTTTTGAATATATTTTCATTACAATGCGTAGGTTTTGATATGGACAAAAGAAAGTTTATATGAAAAAAAATTAAGTAAATCCTTTAATATTCAGATGATGTATTTTATAAGTCAGTTTCAAAAACACAAGTGTCCAAAAATATGTGAGCCACTGTATATATATATATAGAGAGAGAGAGAGAGAGAGATCTTTTTGATATATAGAAGTACAAAGGAAAACTTTTAGCAAATTGTGAAGAACTCCAGGCTCATTCGTCATCTATAATCATGGAATATGTAGGGTGTTCCCTAAGAGGAGGATGCTGATCGAAGGTGTCGTATTCCGATAATTCTCCAATTATTTCGCTGGGTAGGTTTAAATTTTTTTTTATATTGTTTGTATCTCGATTTGTATGTTTTTGTAGATTGTATATTGTACATGAGTTGTTTGAAATTGCTTATATTGATCTTTCGTCCACATGAAGTGCAAGATGTGTATCTAAAGAATGTGGAATGTCATTAAAAAATAGGTTAAAGAGGGAAAGGCGAAATCGCTGCACTGAAAATTGTCCCCTATAATTATTAAAATAGTAGAGAGAATGATGTTTGTGTTGGCGCGAAAAGTGTGATTGCAAAGATGTGAGTATATTAAGTGTATGAGTAAGCCGGGAATTTTAGCCTAATTAATTTCTACATGAGTCCCCCATGACAGATTTTTTTCAAATTTGCAACATCCAAAAAAGATGAGAGCAGCTGGGAGCAGCTGATCTATTTTGATGCATTATATGTTTGTCATGTAGAAACAAGATACATAATAAATAGCATCTTTTATTACTTTTCGTCACACAGTATATGTTTGTCTACAAACGCATTTTTTTAAATATGTTATTTTACATTTTTACACCGAAATTTAAGGACTTTAAATAGATTTTTACAAGCGAAATTTTGCCCTTCTGTTGAATGTGTGTATCCCTATTGTTTTAAACATTAATGCAATAAACATCCAAAATGCGAAAGCAAATCAACAACAAATATAAACTTTACATGAAGCTGTTGCATTTTGCTTATGATACTGTGATATTTAGTTCGTTTATCTATTCCATTAGTCCATCATAGTGTGGTTCTGTTCCACAACTGAAGAAAAAACATCATTTTTTCATTTATATATTTTTATTTTGACCTTATGGAATGTATCAAAAATATGTATTTAAAGGGAAATTTTGTAAATGTTAAAATACCAATGCTATTTTTATTTAGGTGAGAGTAACCATATTTGGACCGCCGGTTTAAATGGACCGCTGCAATTCTGCCGTTAATTACAGGAGAGACGCCATCTACCACTGAAATCCTACTCATCAGAATGACGTCATTTATGTTTAGAAGAAATAACAGCCTTCCGTGTGCTGTTTCCGGACAATTTTTAAAAACCTAAAATTAACGTAACAGAATACATTAAAACTAAGGTAAGTTATTATGTTTTCATATACATATCTAAATGCACGTATTTATTGCACATATTTTTCATGCGGATTTGTTTGCTTTCGTTTTTGTTCTTAGTCTTGAGATTATATGTTTTAAAAAATGGCGCAGTTGCCTTAATTGGACCAATTTGAGTTGCTTAAATTGGACCAAATACACGAAAAGAAATTTGAAAAGCACGTACTGAATTTCGAGGGCTGTACACTTTGGACACCATTTTTTGGAGTCAGAGTCAGTAATCATGAAACCTGCTAAACTAAGAGAGTAACAAAAATGATGAAAACAACATAAACAAAGAGTCTGGAAAATAAAACATCAGTCACAGCAAAAGTTGTCAAAGATATAGGAAACGAAAAGGAAAGTGTAAGTTGTGAAGATTTTGACCCGCAAGAAAGCTAAAGCTATAAAACCCACCAAAAAGCCAAATAATCATTATAAATGTTATCTGTTTCATCAAAATCAGTTCAGTTAAAGTACACAGGAATCCAAAAAAACAGCTGTGTGAATATCTTTGCCATATAAAGTAAACCTTGAAATGAAAAAAAAAAAACAAAAAAAATAAAAAAACAAAAACAAAAGGAAGCTTTTAAAGCACAAAAGCAATTGGAACATCATGTTTTAAGATATAGGCGTAATTCAAGTGGAAAGAAAATGACGGAAGGGAAGAACTACAGGCGAAAGATAAAGAAAACTTCTGCTTAAAAAAATGTCTAATGATTCAGAATCTAAAAAGTAAAATCAACACAGTGATGATTGGTGTTGCCTAATTTGTAAGGAAAATAAAATAGCAGAAATGATTCAGCGTTCAGATTGCTAAATATGGTTCCAAGTTGCGTGCGCTGGAATAAAAAATGAAAGAAATAAATTCATGTGTAAGCCTTGCATCACTTCTTATACGATATTCAAGTAACTGGCAATTAGTTCCATAATTTATATTCTTAATTACTTATAACTTTGATTTATATTTTGAATACATTTTTATTTAAAACATTTACTCTTACTTTCAGAGATTTGATTACATTATATTTCACTGCTATTGTTTTGTTTGATTGCTTCGTTAATCGCTAACTTTGTTTTAATAAAATTAGTTATATTCCCTACTCATTAAAACAGCCTAATATTGTTTGGTCCATTTTAGGGGTCTGGTGGTCCAACTTAGGCAACCAGTCGCTGAATTTCGACCACTTTTGACAAAATTTTCAAATTAAAATAAAACTTAAAATTTTCAAAAACAAATTGTTCTAAAGATTTATTTATTTATTAGATAAATAGATTAAGCACCTGTAGTGATATTTCGCAAATATTCCTAAAATGAAGTGAGTTACACCTGAAAATATATGAAGTGGTCCAAATTCGTTTACTCTAACCTAAGTGGCGACCGCCGCATACATTTTATTCGTAATCATACCGTAGCGGCTAACAAAAGAATTGTTCGACTTTTCGTATTCGCTGAAAAAGTTATATAGCAGAAACGTTATATGGAGAATATATTCTATAAGAAAAGTCATAAATATTCAAAACTATTATATTACAAGAAATTAGTGCATTTTGCATCAACTATTATTTACACTGCAGCCTGAGATTCACAACTCTTTTGTAAAGTAATGCTGACATTATCTAAAACAAAAATTTAGATTTTGCAATTAAATTACGATAAATGTACATAACGTAATGCATTTCCTTTCTAATTTTAAAGCATTCCACTAACTATTCGTAAATAATTGATTTTGAAAATGTATTGAATTTGAAATTTAATTATTTTAAGTATAATGTTTTGCAGAAACAAGTAAAAATAGAAAATATTTTCCTCTATTCTGTAACATTTCATCAAACAATATAGACTATTTATAATAACATACTTTCTTTAAATTTTCTATCGTGTTAATTATCTCGACGGAAATAAGGAATATAAAAGTTTTGTCCTGTTTGTTTAAAATATGCATAGTTAATAATTAAATTCATGATATTTTCGTTGTTTTAACAGAATAAGTAAAGATTTTCAAATTATAACTAACACAATGAATACCTAAAATACGGACGAATATTGACAGAAAAGGATGTAATTATAATGTTTACATGAAACGGCTATGCTTTGTTTAAGTTGCTAAAATATTTTAGTTTTGTGTATCGTCTCAAATATTTCATTGTATTTTTTAAATACTTTTCATGCGCAAGGAATTATTTGGGTATTAAAAATGCGACAAATATTTATTTCCCCGTTTCAATTTGTAATTATGCGTTCTCATTGCTTGTTGAATTTACATTCATATTTTTAAAATGTTATTTATTTAGTTATTTAGTATAATCAGTTTTTTATATTAAGATACTTATTTCCCTGCTTTATATTCTTTTAACAATGTATTTTTTATCTCTTATTTAACTTAAACAAAGTTTTTGCATTTTAAAAGGGAATTTTGTAATTGATTTTTGTTCAGTTACTGGTATTTCAGAATTAGTATAAAAAGGTGTGTTGCAGATGACAATACACCATTTTAATAGTTTTAGAACTTAATTAGAAATTAATAAATTAATTTTAAGACTTTTTTCCGTTAACGAGCTGCAGGTGATAAAACGCCCAATATTATTTAGGGTTACAACTGTTTACAAGTTACAAAAACAATAAAACTCATTAGGCACCAAATTATTCGTGCCAAAACAGGCCAACTAGCTGTGAAACTGCAACAACGAAGAATTTTAAACACTAATAAGTAGAAAATATAAATAAAAATATAGAGTGCAATATTTAAAAAAACTCTTTTTTCATTTAATAGTTTAATATTAATTAAATTATGATTATACATTGAGAAATTACCAAATCCTGATTAAATAGTTTAAATAATGCCTTTTTTCCCTTTTCCCATATGTTAGAAAAGGAACCAACGCAAAAGGTATATTTTTTTTTTATTAAACTCACTCTTTCGAGCTATCTATCGAACGTAAATCTAACGGTGAATGTTCAATAATCGGTGTACACTCAAAATTAAAGTATTGGAATAAATTTTTTTTGGAACTATAATTGTACTCATAAAATTACGCGTGATTTTTTAAGATAAACATTAAATACTTATAAACGATTGGGTTTTCTTTAAACTATTTTTACTGTAAATATTTCTTATGTCATTATGAACATTTCCTTTTTAAATTGTCTTTGTTAAGTAACATTATTTTTTATGTGTGCTATGTGCTTATTAAAGCTAAAACAAGTTTTAGTATCATACGTGGTGTGTATAAATTATATAGCTCATATACAGGGGTGCGCAAAACAATTCGTAATCATTACTACATATGGGCGTTAATTACTTAGAGGTGTTTTTTAATTGTGTTATGCATTTTCTAGCTCAACTATATTAAGTTAGGATATACAATTATATGTTTGTATATAAATAAATTCATATAGAGAGATACGCAAAAAATTAATATAGTGCCGTCCATGGATTGTACACTGTTAAACATTTGCAGCAAACTATCCAGTCATTCGACCGTAAACTATCCAGTCATTCGACCGTTTTTATAGAAAACGGTTACATAACCGAAATTTAACTCTATTATGACTATAATATGGGCAATAATATAGTCATAATAGAGTTATATTACAGTTATATAACCGTTTACTATAAAAACGGTCGAATGACTGGGCAGTTTGCTGCAAATTTTTAACAGTGTAATTGTAGGAAGTGTGAATTTTAGCTGTATTATGTGTTTCCTGTCTGAATTAAAGTTTACATTCCATATGGTGTGTTTAAAAATTTGTAGGTAATATGCAGGGCAATACAAAATATTACCATGTATGCTGAAAATAAATTTTCAAATGTGTTTTACGTTTTATAACTGTAACAAATTTGAGCAAACCACGTGGGGGTGTTTCAAATCTATACAAAATATACAGGGCTACCCAAAAGAATTCGAATGTTTTTTCTATTCTAGGCGTTAATTGTTGAAGTTGGGTGTTCAACTGTGTTATGAATTTTCTAATTTCTTTCTTTAGATATCTTCTTTTACCTTATTAAATAGTTACATTATTGTGAAAGTGTTTGAATGTGTTGCATAAACTATGCGTGGTGCATGTATTTTTTTCTTGTTTAAATAGAATTGCAATAATGACCGTGTGCATGACATGCTCGATTATTAGTAACATGCGTACATAAAAATAAGCCTCCAATAAATATAAATATAATACGCGTTAAAGTTTCAAGAGAAATCATATGATAAGCGATGCATGGATAAGTCGGAAATATTTTCTTTGAATTTTTTGAAGAATAAAAAATGTGTAATACGAACTGAATGTACTATGTGTATTTTGTTTTATGTGCATTTCTTGCGGCGTAGTGATTTATAATGAATGCAAATTGTGAAGGAAATTTAGCTCATAACGAATTGATATAATTCAGAAATATTTTGTTCGAGATTTTTGAAGAACACTGTTAAATTTTTTTACCAAACTGTCCAGTCATTTGACCGTTTTTATAGAAAACGGTTACGTAACCGTAATTTAACTCAATTCTGATCATATTATGGCCCATATTATGATCAGAAGAGAGTTAAATTACGGTTATGTAGCCATTTTTTTATAAAAACGGTTAAATGTCTGGACAGTTTGCTGCAAATTTTTAACAGTGAATAAAAAGTGCGTAATCCAAACTTAATGTATTATGTGTTTTGTTTTGTTTACATTTCTTATGGCGCAGTGATTTATTATGGGTGCAAATTCTGAAAGAAAGTTATCTAATATCATTGATATAATTCAGACATATTTAGTTCTTGTGCTTCAAAGAATAAAAATTGCGTAATCCAAACTTAATATTATGTGTGTTTTGTTTTCGTATTTATATTTCTTGTTAGTGTAGTGATTTAATATGGATACAAATTGTGAAGGAAAGTTATCTTATGACGATTTCGTAAAATTCAGAAATATTTTCTTCGAGTTTTTTGAAAAATAAAAATTGCGAAATCCAAACTTAATATACTATGTTGTTTTGTTTTATTTACATTTCTTGTGGGGTATTGCTTTATAATGGATGCAAATTGTGAAGAAAACTTAGATCATAACGAATTGATATAAATAAATTCTTAAATAAATCTATAATAATTTTTTAACTGATGTATAGTTTAACATTTCACACGATTCGCAGAGTAACTATAATCACTTAAAAAATTTGATTAAAATTGGTATTTATTAGAAACTTTTTAAATTACACAAGCTTCTATATCTGCTACCACATTTAAAGATATGCAAATACTGCGGAATATTTTTGTTTTATTATTTTTAATTCTGCTTTTATTTTGCTCTGTTTTATCGCCCAAGTTCAAAAAAGTTACTATACTAGTATAATGCTGGATCAAACTAGCACAAAATATTATGAGCAATATCTATATATATGTAAGCCGTTCTTGGTTTGTATGTTCCTTATACAAATCTACAGTTTGTGACCGATTTGCACGATACATGATATACAAACGTTTCAGAACATGGAAAAGGTTTAATTTAATACACCAATTAATTTTTCAGCAGAGCTGAAATTACGCTGTTTTTTTTAATGAAATACACAGAATGAATTATCACTTTACTAATCAGCGTACAACCATTAGAGTGAAAAAATGTCCAGACCGGGGTTCGATCCCATATCCCATGGTATAGCGCACCAAGTGCTTTACCAATTAAGCTATCCAGACGACATCCAGTCTAGAATTCTCTCACTCTTATATGGCAAGGCTACAAACCCGCAGCACAAGATGGAGAATCAATCATGAGCACAATCATGAGTCAATCATGAGGTTTGTAGCCTTGCCACATAAGAATGAGAGAATACTGGACTGGATGTCGTCTGGATAGCTTAATTGGTAAAGCACTTGCTGCGCGATACCAAGGGATCCGGGATCGAACCCCGGTCTGGACATTTTTTCACTATAATGGTTCTACGCTGATTAGTAAAGTGATAATTCACTCTGTGTATTTCATTAAAAAAGTTTACAGCGTAATTTCAGCTCTGCAGAAAAAATTAATTGGTGTATAAATATTCACCGATACTGGGTTTAATTTGTTTCATGCCTGCCAACGATGTTGTGCTCATGATTGACTCTCCATCTTGTACTGCGGGTTTGTAGCCTTGCCACATAAGAATGAGAGAATGCTGGACTGGATGTCGTCTGGATAGCTTAATTGGTAAAGCACTTGCTGCGCTACACCGAGGGATCCGGAATCGAACCCCGGTCTGGACATTTTTTCACTCTAATGGTTGTACGCTGATTAGTAAAGTGATATTTCATTAAAAAAAAGTTTAATTTAAGGTCAACTTTTAAACACTTTAAATTAAGGTCAACTTTAAAAATACCCCAGACCAGTCTTTAACACTTTTTTCACACACTTGTCCTATTTTATCATTATAGAAATCTATAAAAATCTGAAAAGTGTACTGCTGATATTCCGAATTCGAAAATTAATTCTCAATTAAAATGTAAACTTACGTAATTAGCAGCTATATATATTTTTAAATGCATTTTTTTTTAATGCAATTATTTATATTGAAATTTATTCATAAATTCTTTTCATATGCGCGTGCAATAGATATTTCCAATTATATGAAAGAATGTCGTGACATTTCAGACTTAATGTGCTATATTTTAAATTGAAATAAAACTTATGGTTGAATCAAATATTACTACTAATTACTATTTGCTGAATTTCTCAATTTCAAAAAGCATTTGTTTATTTTTAAAATATTTTTCATGTATTCACTTAAGATTAGATAAATAGCAATCTGGAATGTAAGTAGAAATTGAAATAGGGAATAACATTTTGCATGAAATTTGAAATTTTGAACTACTGCTGACTTATTTAATATTAAAACGACCATTATGAATACAGGTATGTCTTCTGTAATTAACAATTAGTCTTTTCTGGTTTCTCAATTAAAAAGTAATAATTTTGTTTCTATTGCATTTTTCTACAAATAATAATATATCTCTATTAAATTAAAATATAAATATAAGTCTGAAACTAATATTTCGGATGATATGAGGATACTTGGGACATATATCTTTTAAATTCTAAAAGGTGTAAATTAACAACGTAATAAATACATAGTAAAATAACTTTTATTAGGTTGTTTGGCAAGTTTCAGCTCACCCCGAGTCATTTTGAAAAAACAAATAAGAATATTCCATAATTGCACGGTCTTTATACTATCATTTAATTTTCATGTACTTTTTAAAAAACTACGCACGTTATCTTTTATTTTTACTTGATTGTTTATTTTTATATATGTAACCATTTAGTAACTCGAGCCACAATTTCGGTAAATTAAAAGATGCCTCATCGAAATTGTGGAAATGTTAATTGTGTGCAACTTACCAAAATTGTGCCTCGAGTTACTCTATGGTTACAGATACGGAAATAAACAACCAAGTAAAAATAAAAGATAACTTGCGTTATTTTTTTAAAAGTACAAGAAAATTAAATGATAGTATAAAGACCGTGCAATTATGGAATATTCTCATTTGTTTTTGAAAATGGCTGGGAGTGAGCCGAAATTTTTCAAAAAACCTAATAAAAGTTATTTTACTATGTATTTATTATGTTGTTAATTTACACCTTTTAGCATTTAAATGATATATATTATTATAAGGTGTTATAATTTATTATATTAATACTTGCGACATTTTAAAATTATTATATTTTGTTTTAAATTAAAAATTAGATAACATAAATTACTTATGTTTTATTAACAGCAAAATCAAAACAGGTTGTACAAATATTTTTCTATATCTAAACCAGTTTTCTTTTTTGTTAGAATTGCATTTATAAATTTTTTAAAGTTTGAAATTAATTTGTCCAAAAAGAATATATTTTTTGAAACTTTTTCTGTAAAAAGATAAAATTTTAAACAAAGTCATAAATTAATTTTTTTACAACTTTAAAAAAAAATCCCAGTGTAGTTTTCTGTTAAAGCATAAATAATGAAACAAAGGAAAAATAAACAAATGAAAAAAATTTGCAGATATTATTCCTGTTGACTGCTGTGTTGATACATTTTTTTTCCAATTAAAATTTGAACCTTGTGTAACGGATTAAAAATGTAAACAAGAAAAACAATATTAAAAAAGATTTATTTATTTTAACATTTGTCTTCATAATTCAATTAATATTTCTGAAAAAATAATCTAGAGTTGGATTTATCAACATGAAAGGTTGAATAAAAAGCTATTGTATAAAATTTTAAGTAAAGAAAAGGATACTTTAAAAATACTAGAGAATCGAACCCGGGCTCCCCGGGTTCCAGAACTTAGGCGAAAACCATGTTTTTAGGTAGCTTTCAATACAAAAAAGTATAAAGTTACCTATTGCAGCCGTTCTGATAAAACCAGTTCCGGAAAATTTCGATATATTTTCACCGATCATGACGCCCAGACCCCTCCGTTCAAATGTTGATTTATATATATATATATATATATATATACATATATCTGATCTATGTCATACGATAACGCCCGTATTTATGAATCGATTTTGATGAAACTAATTGTGTGTATTAAGGTCACTAATGTCTCGACCGAGTTCGTTGGCCAGCTTGGTCCGCCATTTTGTTTCAAGATGGCGGCCATTTAAAAATTTAAAACTAAAATAAATATACGAAAAAATTAAAAATTAAAATTTATTTTTTAATTACGTGTTAGGCCTTGATACAAGGATTCCAGAGCATTTTTTGGTTTACCTCTATCTTAAAAAATGGCTGAGATAAAGCAGTTTGAAATTCTAGGGTGGCTGACATTTTGAAACAAAACAGAACATTAACGCGATTACTCGCAAATTATTTTCTTTCATTGTTGTAATAATTTTCCCAATCATACGCATAAAACTATATATTCATATCCGTTATCGCCAAAATTGGCGACATTGGCGACATTTGGCGAAATATCGCTAAATTTGGCGACCAAAATAAATCTTCAGAAATGAAGCCAATTTGGCTATTGCTCAATAATTTGACGAATTTCTTATTCAAATTCAGTATTAACGAATCTTTTGTAAACGTTTCTTTGCATTTTAACTTGTTGTTTTCGTGTAACATTAGCTAAAATTTTAAAACGAAGATATAGGAAAGCTACCTTTTCCTCCCGGTACAGGCCGGAAGGACTTTTCTAATTCTAATAGATTTTTCATATTTAATATATATATATATATATTAAACTGATTCATTAACAACGTAAAAAAGAATTTTAATTAAAAAAATATCAATAATATATTTAAAAATTTTTTTGAAATTTAATAAAGCGATACTTTTGTATTAGTCGCATGCCAGGAGTTAACGGCCAAAGAAATCGTTTAAGATTTCGCTGCTTACTGCAAGTTTTTTATTATGAAAATTTCAACTGTTTAAGCCAATTGTTTGAGAAAATGTCTGGTAAATTCGCATTTTATTTATATTATATTATTATTTATATTTATATTTTGATAAAATTTTAAATTCGTTCTAGCCGGAAATAAATGCGGAACTTCTTGTATTGTTTTAAATGCAAACGAATTAATCTTTCGCAATCGGACTACACGTAATAAATATACATATAAAATTATTTTAAAAATCATAAAAAAATCAGTAAATTCAAATACACTTTTCGCAATAATTTCATTTTGATTCTATTCGACGGAGTAGAAATTGAAATTTTGTGATGTTTAGAAGATTAAAAAGTCCTTCCGGCCTGTGTCGGGAGGAAAAGGTAGCTTTTCTATATCTTCGTTTTAAAATTTTAGCTAATGTTACACGAAAACAGCAAGTTAAAATGCAAATAAAACGTTTACAAAAGATTCGTTAATACTGAATTTGAATAAGAAATTCGCCAAATTATTGAGCAATAGCCAAATTGGCTTCATTTATGATGACTTATTTTGGTCGCCAAATTTGGCGATATTTCGCCAAATGTCGTCAAGTTTGGCGAGAATTTGGCGCTAACGGATATGAATATATAGTTTTATGAGTATGATTGTGAAAATTATTACAACAATGAAAATTTTTGTAATGTGCTGTTTTGTTTCAAAATGTCAGCCACCCTAGAATTTCAAACTGCTCTATCTCAGCCATTTTTTAAGATAGAGGTAAACCAAAAAATGCTCTGGAATCCTCGTATCAAGGCCTAACACTTAATTAAAAAATAATTTTGAAATTTTAACTTTTTTGTATATTTATTTCAGTTTTAAATTTTTAAGTGGCCGCCATCTTGATACAAAATGGCGGACCAAGCTGTCCAACGAACTCGGTCGAGACATTGGTGAGCTTAATACACCCAATTAGTTTCATCAAAATTGATTCATAAATACGAGCGTTATCTTATGACACAGGTCATATATATATATATATATATATATATATATATATATATATATACAGGGTGTATCTGAAATACTTCAACAAACTTAGAGGGATGATAGTACTCATGAAGACGAAAAAAAATGCAATGGAACATGGGGTCGCAAATGACGTTTAACCCTTTCAGGGGCAGTGGTATCTTTAAGAAACCACTTAATTTAAATTCCAAAACGCTACAATGGCACCAGAATTTTGCTAAAATCTTTTCCATTTAATATGTATGTGAAATATAGCCTATTTCTTATTTAAAAACAAATTTGTTTGTAAATTCCGGTGCCAGTCATTTATTTCAACATTTTAGCACTAAAAGTACTTTGCTCCTGAAGGGCTTAAAGGATGAAAATCGAGAAAATGCGTCTGAAAATGGGCTGGCACCGGAATTTACAAAAAAATGTGTTTGTAAATAAGAAAAATGCTATATTTCACATACATATTAAATGGAAAAGATTTTAGCAAAATTCTGGTGCCATTGTTTCGTTTTGGAATTAAAATTAAGTGGTTTCAGGAACATACCAATGCCCCTGAAAGGGTTAAACGTCATTTACGACCCCATGTTCCATTGCATTTTTTGTTCGTCTTCATGCGTACTATCATCCCTCTAAGTTTGTTGAAGCATTTCAGATACACCCTGTATATATATATATATATATATATATATATATATATATATATATATATATATATATATATATATATGGATATATCTATATATATAAATCAACATTTGAACGGAGGGTGTTTTGGGGGTCTGGGGATCATGATCGGTGAAAATATATCGAAATTTTCCAGAACTGCTTTCCTCCGAACCGCTGCAATAGGTAGCTTTATACTGTTTTGTATTGAAAGCTACCTAAAAGATGCAGTGAAAGCGAAATTTATTAGTCAGTTCGTTGCTACCATCAAGATGACTTCAGCAATAATCAGACATGTGTTGGTTCATAATATAGGTTATTATTAACATTAAAACCTATTCTTGACAACATCATTTATGTGTGACATCATCCCTTGACATGGATCCGATTACGTAAGAATAGCATCAAAATTTAATAAAATAATTTTATTCTGTATGTTTGAATCAAAGCAAAATTTGTCTAAAGTCGTCAGAAAATATAACTACTATTCCACCAAATGGCGAATAATTGTTTTTTACGTCTTTAAGCGTACGGTCTACACATTCAAATACTAATTTACTCATCATGGGTTCTTCATCCCAGATGATTAATCTTCTCTTATTAATTCAGTAATGTCAGATTGCTTACTCATGGCACACGTAGATGTTTCGTTGAAATTCAGCGGTTTTTTTAATCTTGAATGTGCTGTTCTACCTTGATCTAATAATAAAGCTGCGATTCCAGAAGATGAAACAGCTAATGCAACCATATTATATGATCTCACCATTTTTAAAACTGCATTAAGTAAAAGTGCTTTGCTAGTCCTGGCGCGTCAATAAAATAAACCTTAGAATTTCATTTAAAACAGCAAGCGAAATTTCATCATAAATTGATTTTGAATGTGATAATCCTGGCGCAAATGATAAATAGCAAAATATTATTTGAGTTACAATTTTTACATTGAAAAATATTTTTATGTATCACAAATATTCCTTTGATTTTAAATTAAATAATTTCGATTTATGAAATTATTGCTCATCAAAACGTGTATTATTATTATTATTATTATTATTATTATTATTATTATTATTATTATTTTGTAATTTATGTAAAATCAGTAACAGTGTTTTTTTTTTTTTTTTTTTTTTTACTTTTCAAGATGTCTGTATTAATTTCTAACTAATAATACCCATTTAAATTCTTTAATCAACGATAATATGGAGTCGCCAACAGGGAAAAAAATATTGCCAATGGCAACCATTAAGCTCAAAAAAGTGAAAAATATCAAATTTTTTATTTTAAAAGCCATAATAAATCAGTCAATTAAGATAAAGTTTTCAAACAAATTGCATTTTAAAGTAGATGTTTTTCCATTATAACGGTGTAAAAATAAAAACATGTGAGAAGTTCAGAAAAAAAAAATTGCAATAGTAATAATTGCAAAACCAAAATTTGATCGTCCACTGTTGCCATTCGCAAAATGATGTCAGCGTTATGCACGGACACGTTTGTCCTTTATAATATAGATATATTATTCCTTTTAAATGCTATGTTGATACATCTTCTTTTTTCTTCTTTTTTTTTTTTTTTTTTTTTTTTTTTGCGAATTAAACTTGGAACCTTGTGTAATGGATTATAAATGTAAACAAGAAAAACAGTGTTAAAAAAGATTTATTTATTTTAACATTTGTCTTGATAATTCAATTAATATATCTGAAAAAGTAATCTAGAGTTAGATTTATCAACATTAAATGTTGAGTAAAAAGCTATTATACATAAAATTTAAAATAAAAAATTATCCTTTAAAAAAGAATAAATACTGCGATGAAAATAAATTTGGCAGTTTCGCAATTTCTCATTTATCTAATGACTAATGTTTGATATTTAAAATGCTACTAGACAGTAATTTATAACGCTTTGACGATTGTGAGTCTTGTTTTACCTTGCGTGTTTAAAAACTTTGATTTTAAAAGTATTTTGCGAAACAGAATATTTATATTGGGGAACAAAACTAATAATTACATATTTTACAATCCTGTTTGTTATACAGTAATATTTTGTGCGTAAGGCCACTTACCTTTAATATTATTTTTAGATTTTTGTTTCATTTTTCAACTATTCTTGCAAGTATTCGATTACAAATAAATATATAATTAAGTGTAATATAAATTTAAAAAATAATTTGTATGCTAAAATGGCATTTGGTGGCATATTAAACTTACGCTATTATATTTTAAATTAAAACAACTGTTATAAATACATTGGTAGGACAATGCAATTAACGTTTAGTCTTTGCTGTGTTTGATAAATTTGTAAAGTAAGTTTTTATTGTTCTAAATAGTCTTTCAACTATTCAGTTACGAATAGAAACATTTGAGGATGAAATGTAAATAAACATACAAACTGAAATACACTGATTGCATGAGATGACAATATTTTGTAGCATTTTAAACTAGTGTTATATTATTTTGAATTAAACGACTATAGGTATTGCAGGTATGTCATCAACAATTATAATTTTTTCTTTCCCGTGGTTCATCATTAAAAAAAAAATGTTTATTTTACGAAATATTCATTTTATGGAGTTAAAATTTAAAATACGTAAATATCATTGTAAAACATATACAAACTGAATTAAATATTTTGCATGATGCCATAACATTTATAGCATTTTAAACTTATAATACAAATTTTTAAATAAAAACAATCAAAACGGTCGCGTCTCGCATAGAATAATTGAATAATATCCCTGCATCTTTTCAATTACAAAATGTAGTATATAACAATGTTATAAAGATATAAATTCAAATATATTCAGAAGTGTGACATTATTTGACTTATACTACATTATTTTATATTAAAATGTTTATTTTGACGATAGGTATGCATATAATAGTCAGCAATTACAATAAAACTTTGTCATGTTCATTGTTTTATTATTTTTAAAAGTTGTTTTATTTTCAAAATATTCTTGCATGCATTTATCTAGAAACGCAAACATATTTTCTTGCAAACAAAGATATGAATAAAACATAAAAATTGAAATTGAAATAAATAAATATTTCATATTACGGCAGGATATTCGCGAAATTTTAAATTTATTCTACTTTGCATTAAATTATAATTTCATGAACAGATCAAAATAAAATTTGATTTAGAAAAGTAATTGTTTGTTTTACTAAACCGGATTTTACATTTACAAGAGCATTTCATTTATAAGTTATTTTGTATCGGAATTTTTTTCAAAAAATGCAAAAGTTCAAATTTATTTAGGAAATGATAAAATTTGCAAAAAAAGAAATTAAGAAGAAAAATTTTGGCAAAGTTTAATATATATTCATATACAATAAAAATACAAATACTATATATATGTTTGAATAGTTTGAAATACTTGCTGTTTATTTTAAATTAATGCTACATTATTTTAAATCAAGATAATCATTATGCATATAAATATGTCTTCTGTAATTAACAATTTAGTTGCAAATTCATATATTTGCACTGTTTCATATCTGGCAACGGTAATTATTTATGTCTCAAAATGTTTTTGTATGTATACCAAGTAACAAAAAGAATATATATGAAATAAACATAAATATAATATTTCGCAATATATGAAAATATTTACAAAATTTTTAGTTATTTCTAATTTAAATCAAATTACAACAATCATAATGGATTATTTTCAATACAAAAATAGCGAAGAAATCAGACCAATACCTCATTAACTGCAAACATATACAATATTTTACGAATAAACTTTAATTGTCGAAACGTCACGTTGAGTTTCACTGTTGAAAAACAAAAATGTTTTTGGTGTCGGTCAAAAATATTTTTGGTATTGAAAAAAATAAAAATAAGATCCAGTTAGATCAGTATTTAGTAGCTAACTTGGTCATGCACTCGGAAGTAGCTGTATAGTCCTTCATTTAATTTAGTTCATTCATTTGAGAAATATTCCTTTATTTGCAATAATGTTTTTCAATGGGAATTAAAATTTAGCGATTTTAAAATTTCAACATTCCCTGAAAAGAAAATAGTACATTTTATTAATTAATTTAAACGTTAATACGTGGATGCTAAATTTTTTAAATGGAAATTAAAAAAAAATTCAGTCCATTTGAAAATTTGGCAATATATTTGTCAGACATTCAATACTAATTGTATGACTTATTGTGAAATATTATGTATCTGTTCGAAAAACATAAAACATTTTACTTTCTCTATTTTTATAAAAATTTTTAAGTATTTCTTTTTTCTTCTCCTTTCATTTTCTCGTTATAGCAACTATATTTCGTTGCTGATACTCGTATACACTATATGGCCATTAATGACCGGCAACTTTCAATTTTAGACATTTTGTCGAATATTTAAAAATATACTTGTCAGATTCTTCTGGAATTTTAGGATCCTAAAGAACAGGTTTGACTTCATATTTATCATTGTTGATTTGATAAGGAGGACAAATAGGGGAACAAAAAAAATTAAAGAAAAAAAATAATACTAGGGATCACCCTGTAAAATAAAATGCACCAAATGATCTATCGCTACACAATATACATAGGCAGACATTGTACAATATGTGTATTCATTTGTGTAAGAATAGCATGTATAGTAATAGAAATATAGCGAGTTTTTTTAAAAAATAAAAAAAATTCTTGCACGTTTTTTGCTTAGAACATACAGGGTTTTAAAAAAAATTTAACGCCAGTTTCAGAAAAATTGACACAATGTAGTATAAACAATATAGTGCAATTGGAATATAAATATATTAAATATTTAAGGAAATATGGGCAGTTGTATAAAATAATTTTTTGTCTGCGCATGCGCGAACGATAACAAGGAACTTTTTTGCATAATTTAATAGTCAACTCCATGGAGCAACTTATATAAAAAAATCAGTCAAATATCGTAAAAATTCCAAGAGATATCGGCGTTAGAGTGAGCTGTTTTTTAGTTTCTCACTAAAACTCGTTGAATGATAAGTGATTTTCCACAAATTGTCATTTTTTATTTAATGCTATTTTCCAATTTTTAATGATACTTTATTTCTCTTTGAAAAACTACCCTAACGAGCTTATTCGAACAAAAAAAGAATTATAAAAATCAAAGGATCCGTTCCAAAAGTATTATAACCTGGTGCAATAAAGTTTTCCAAGGCGAACTAAAGTATCAATGAAAAATGAAATATAGTATAAAAATTAAACATGACAATTTGTGGACAATCCCTTATCATTTAACGAGTTTTAGTGAGAAACTAAAAAACAGCTCACTCTAACACCGATATCTCTCTGAATTTTTACGATAAATGACTGATTTTTTTTAATAAGTTGCTCCATAGAGTTGACTATTAAATTATGCAAAAAGTACCTTTTTATCGTTCGCGCATGCGCAGATAAAAATATTTTATACAACTGCCCATATTTCCTTAAATATTTAATATATTTACATTTCAATTCACTATATTGTTTCTACTATATTTTGTCAATTTTTCTGAAACTGGCGTTAAATTTGGTTAAAAACCCTGTATGTTATAAGCAAAGAACATGCAAGAATGTTTTTAATTTTTTTTTTTAAAATCGCTATATCTCTATTAATATACATGCTATTCTTACACAAATGAATGCACATATTGTACAATGTCTGCCTATGTATATTCTGTAGTGATAGATAATTTCGTGCATTTTATTTTACAGGGTGATCCCAAGTATTATTTTTTTTATTTAATTTTTTTGGCACCCTAATTATACTCTTTATCAAATCGACATTGATAAATATGAAGTCAAACCTGTTCTTTTTAATTCTAAAATTCCAGAAGAATCTGACAAGTAGATTTTTAACTATTCCACAAACTGTCTAAAATTGAAAGTTGCCGGTCATTAATGGCCATATAGTGTATACGAGTATCAGCAACGAAATATAGTTGCTATAACGAGAAAATGATAGGAGAAGAAAAAAGAAATACTTAAAAAAATGTATAAAAATAGAGAAAGTAAAATGTTTTATGTTTTTCGAACAGATACATAATATTTCACAATATGTCATATAGTGTATATAAAAAGAAAATTCAAGAAAAATGTACTTCTTTAACATAATATTTCATTTGTAAAATATCTTATTTTTGAGTGATTTCAGAAAATTTATGCTAGTATTCACCTTCTACCGCAACCTAGAAAACCTCGGTCGAGCGCGCAAATGGTATTTATGGTTAATCTGATTGGACATCGGCCGTAATCAAATCCAATCAGGCTGTTCTTGAATTTCTTTTGAACGTTCGATCGCGGTTTTGTAGGTTGAGGTACATGCTGAATTCCAGCAATAGTGTTATTCCATCAACACAGATGAGGATTTATTGGAATAAAAGTATCTTTTTCTAAATACTATAAAATAATCAACAAATCAGTTTCCTCCAAACGAAAATTATAACAAGAACGAAAAATCATGCGTCAAGCATAATGTAACACTTTTCAGCGCTTCCAAAATAATTTTACAAATGATTACCGTTTAATAAGCGGAAAGATAACATCTAAGTAAACAATTTGGAAAACGCATAACATATTTAAAAACGTAATTTCAGGAATTTCCAACATATATTTCTAACATGTACAATATTCGGAAAAATTTCTAAATACTTTTATTCAGCCCTGTATAGGATCTATAGATTTGTATAAATACTACATAGGATGGTAAATTTTAGTTCAGTTCGGAAACGCGTAGCACAGTTTAAAATTCTCCTTCTGGAGTTTCTGTCAATAAACGAAAATATGTTCGCGAACTTTTGTGCTGACTTGTATATGATCTACAGAATTTAAACACACCAAGTAATAGACAAAAAGTGAGTTACATTTAAAATCGCGTTCAGCAACTTAAAACACACTTCCAGGAATTATTGTTAACAGACAGTAAGATAATTCTTTTGTGCGTCCCTGTAAATGAACGATGACTGCTATACACATAATATTCTGTAGTAAGCATCTTGTAATGCACCTTAGTGATATATATAAATTTCAATGCATTTAAAATAGTGAAACATTATTAAAATTAACCGCAAACGATTTTTCTCCATAGACGTAATGTAACGGAATTCTTTTGACTGTCAGTAGTAACTATTGTAAAGTAACTATGAGTGAGCACACCATATTCCATATTAAGCTTCTTGTAATGCACTTTAGTGATATATATCCATTACAATGTGTTTTAAATTGCGTAACATCATTAAAATAAACCGCAAATGATTTTTCCCCATAGACCGTAATGTAACAGAATCCTTTTGAGTGTCCCTGTAAAAAAACTATAAGTGCTACACACTACAGTTAAATTGAGAACATGCTATATAGATAACGACAATAACATACAAAAATTTCAGGGTAATCCGAGCATATTTACGGGACTTAGAGCACGGCCAGGCGGCCAGACAAACCGAAGTCATAAATACTTTTCAACTAGTTTGGAAAGTGTTAAAAACGGCGAACGTCCGAATTAGATATAGAAGAGTTTGCATTTGTATGAATATTTTTGTTACACGAGATTTTATCTAACTTCTGCAACAGACGCAGATGTTTCTTGTTTGAAAGGTAAGTATTCTTTAAAGGATAGGATGAAACATTTCCTCCTTACAACAAAATGTTTATGTTAATGAAATCATAATGTAAAACGCATCCACACATATACTCGAATCTTGAAATAGAGAAATTACTAGAAATTGATACCATAAAATTAAAGTGACAACGACGGGTTATGCTTCCCTGAAAAAATGTACTTTTCATTCTGAGAAAATTACAAGAATAAGATGTTTTTGAACATAAGTGCATAAAACTGTGTTTAAAATGTCAGTTCTAACAACTAATTTCCTGGTGTTTCAAGAAATCTAATCCACTTATAAACATATGTAGGTTGTTTCCATTAAGACCGCTTAAACTCTGCACAGCCAGATTCTTTGCTTGGAGTACATAAAAATGACCAACGAACCTCTAAGACCTCTAAGACCTATAAAGTTTTTTTTTCTTGGACCGTATATGACGTCATAATTTTCTATCGCATTTTCATAGAAAAATATCGGCCGTAGAGGTATAGTTCTTAGTTCTTCGGGCATTTTTTATGCACTCCAAGTGAGGAACCTGGATCTACAGAGTTTGCGTGGTTTTTATGGAATACGCTGTATACAACATTAAAAATATATATTGCGGATATGAAATAATAAATATTATGCATAGGGACTTGGAGAGCCTTATCTGCAAATTGGCTAGTTTGTAAGCCAGATTTCATATTATGCTATTCTCAGTTTATTTTGTCATATAATAAAATGTTTAGAATCTATCTTCATAATTCTTTTTAAAAAGTATCATAAAAGAAAATTTTGACAAATGTTGAAACATTTTTTCTGGTTGGAAATATCCTCATTTGTTTTTTCTATCAGAACGTGAAAGTATTTATAAAAACACCAGATTTTACTTTTCTTTAATGCGCCTCTAATCGTTTTAATGGATAATCTTTTTCTACTTTCAAACACATAATAATAAATTTACAACATTCTTTGTCATTTTTATCTACAAAAATACAATTAATGTTTCAGCAAAATAAATTTAAAAGAACATTTTTCAAAAGAAAAATTATATTAATATATGATTTTGTACAAACTTTCATGTAGAATAACACCATTTAAAGGGAAAAAAATCTACCTGCTAAAAACATTTATCAGTTAATAATTTCTTCGTAGTTTGATGTTTAAAACTTAAACATACCATCAATTACAATGTTTTGACAGTTTTTATCCGTGTAGAATTAGGGTATTTTTTCTTATTATTTTAAGTTTAAAAGCTTTACCTGAAAAATATTTTGAAATATGAAATATTTGTTTTTCCAACGAGAACTAATATTTGTCTTGTCACTTCTTTTACAATGTTCAGTGATAGTTATATCCTCAATCAGTTTTCTTTTACATTTTATAATAAACGTTTTTAGAAGAGAAAGTACATTAAATAAAATTGTCCTTTTTCTTCCATAGATATTAAAATAGTATAACTGATGAAAAATCAGTAATGGTCCAATGGTTGGAGTATCAGAGTTGATATTTTTTTTCCAACAGAGCGAAACTATGCCGGTACCAGGACTCGAACTTGGGTACTTTGGCTTGCCATGCCAACGCTCTTCCTACTGAAATTTCCCAACGATATCCTGGCTGGCATATTTCACTGTTAGTTGCTGAACAAGGCTAAAGAATAAATTAATTAATAATCGATATATTAATCCTAGCAGACTGTAAAGATGAACAAAACGTAATCAGAAACACACAAAAGTCAAAGTATTAACCTTTTTCGTTTCTTAAAAAGAGATAAACGAAATTGGACAATTTGTAAACTATTTTAAATCTTAATGAAAGCACAGATTACATCTTAAAAAGTTATAAATGAAGCTAAAATCTGTTACTTGGGAATGGATATGAGACTGCAAGTAGAGATAATTTTACGAAATTGAATTATTTTATATGAAACATCTATTAATTACTTATTGTGTAATGTGCAACTTTTTAATTATTTACGGATGATCGCAGATTATTCTGAAACGCGTATAATTGACTGTTGTAGATGATCAACAACTTTTCTCTTTGTGCACACGAGATTTAAATCTCAGATTAAAAATTTGAATCCTTTTCACAAATGTGGTACTATGGCACAATGATCTTCTAAACAATATCATATTTTGATGAAACTGTTGCAGTTTCAAATGTAATCCATATTCTAATGCTTCATGTATTTCTAAAGAAATGTTATATGTAAATTTATCGCGATGAAATTGTTGTATTTTTAATCAAGAATTTAGTCAAATTTCATTTTTTTAGGGAAATTTGAGATGGTCGCACATTTGAAACTTTAATGTTTTTAAGATATAGATCTTAACTATATCTCATATCATCTATATCATCATACTAAGATCTTTACTATATGATACTTTTATGATTCTCAAAAAGAAAATACTGCTCTGAACTTTAAAAAATATATTAAAATATCTTGCTAATTTGAATATTTCAAATGAAGATAAAGCATACAGCTTCTAGTTTAAAAAAAATAATTATATTGACTTGACAGTTTTGAATTTCAACAAACTTTAATTGAAGGTACTGGGAAAATGAGTTTTTTCAAATAAAAAATATGTTAACATTATAACTTTTGGCAATTTAATGCGCAGATACATAGAAGATATTGTCGAACTAAGATCCATTTTTTTACAAAGCCGGTTAAAATGTCTCCTAGGATTCACCTGTTCTAGAAGTAGTTATAATGAGTAAATTTTTCTGTCTAAGCTCCACTGTTTAATGATGATAAAGAGAGAAATCACCCATTTTTAAACATGGGCTACATATTCTTAGATACTATACCCTATTTTTTTACACTGTTTTATTTCATTTAACTTGGTTTTTGTATATAAAGACGAAATTTTGTAATCGATTTTTCCCTCACGTCTTAATATGCTAGATTTATGCCAATTATGTACACAAGTGTGTTTCCGATGACAGTACAACATTTTAATATTTTTATAACTTAATTAACAATTAATAAATTAATTTTAGGCATTTTCCGTACACCTGTATACGATTTACAAAAACAACGAGGTTAAATATGCGTCAAGCCGCTCTCGTCAAAATATGCCAACTGGCTGTGAAACTGCAACAACGAAATATTTTAAGAAGTAAAAGTAGGAAATATAAATAAAGAATAAAGAATGGAATAACAAAATTATATTTTATTATTTGATAGTTTAATATTAATTAAATTACAATTATACGTTGAGAAACAATTTAGAAATTTTGAAAAGCTAGTTTAAATAATGCTTTTTCTCATGCCATATCTTACAAAAGTAACAGAGGGAAAGTAATAATGTTTTTAATGTATTGAGGAGCTCCTACTTTATATCAAGCGTAAATCAAAGCGGTGAATTTTCAATAATTGGGACCCACATGCCATATTAATGTAATGTAACGGAACTTTTTTGGAACAACATAAATTGCGGTCTTATAATAAATTATAATTGAATGGTTATAAAAGAGTGTTTGTAACAAAAATTATTTATACTTTTTTTTGTAGAAATCATACTTCAAAGTTTAGTTTATCCAATTCATGTCGTTCGACTGGGTACTTAACCCTTTTAAGGGCAAAGTACGTATGTTCCGAAAATGTTAAAATCATTGAGTCACACCGGGATTTAACAACAAATTTATTTCAAAATATAAGTAACAGTTTTTCTTCACGTATATTATAAAATCAAAATTTGACTCCAAAATTCCGGTGTAACTGTGGTGCTTGAGAATTAAAATTAAGTGGGATATACTATATCCCTCCACCCTTCAAGAGGTTAAAGAACACAATTGCAACTGCTTGTATTTTCTCATAAAATAAAAAAAATACAGTCAACAATGTTCCATAAAATTCCTTCATTTTCTTTTTTTTCAAAACGGATCACTTTATTAACATGTATTGTATAATTAGGTAATGTAGTATGAACTTGTATGCATAAGAACAAAATTCAATTTTTGAAACATGCTCCATAGAAGTTTAAAACGTCTCACTTTAATTTTCTTTTCTAAAATTGTGTATAAACAAAAATAAAAGCTTTAATTCTACTTTTCTCATGAAGAATCAAGGAGGAATATCATAAACGTTTCTTGTGTGTAGTTCAGAATAGATATACAACTTAAATTTCAAATATGCATAATTTTCGATGGAGTCTTAAATCTATCCATCTTGCTTGAATACCAATTTACAATTAGCAAATATGTAAAGCTTAAACTATGTTTTTAAAGAATACGAAATGAGACTTTTAATGGTACCTTTCAAGTCTTCACGTACTGACTGATAAACTTTGTTTAATCACGAACGCATTTGGATTTTGTAAACATCTTCATGAACGTATATCTCTAAAATTTCCCATTTATATAATCTTCGTGTTGTAGATCAATAGTAAATTAAGGTCATATACACACATTCTCTATAACTGGATATATTCACCAAATGGGCGTATATTCACAAAAATTAAAAGCAAAGTGGCAATAAGCTTCTTTTCCAAGGGTACAAATATTGCAACAAGGAATTGAAATCTTGCTTTTTAGCGTTAGTCTGTCTAAATATTTTATTATAGTAGATATATTAAAGAAAATCTGTACAGGTGGAGAATAATTTGTTTGTTTCTATTAAAAGAAACATTTACTGTTCCATAACAGGCAACATATGTTCATTAATAGCAAAATAATAATACAGTACGACGGGCATTCAATCTCGTACTGTAACGTCACCACTTTACAATTTTTTATTGTTGAGTCTAAATTAAATTTTCTATTTTTAGTGCCTATATCACATATTTCTGATTATAATTTATAAATAAATTTTAAAATGACTCGTAGACGCAACAAAAATACACGATATGTAAATAATAATTGGTTTGAAAAACGTAGATAGATTTGGTCACATTTCATGACTTTTTCTATAATTTTCATGCGTAATGTTTAAAAAATCTATCTCACCGATAAGCGATTGTTTGCTGCAGTAATGTAAAAATTCGTGACAAAATCACCACAATTCATTACCCAGAGCAAAAGTAAACAAGTTGGAAATTGTACGTCAAGCATGACAAATGAGGTGCGTTCTACTATAACAAGTTTTAATAAATATTCAGATCTTGCAGCAATTTTACGCAAAAATGCATAGATACAAAATTTATTTTAAGTGCAGATTTTCATATTATAGATATTAATTTTATTTTATGAAATTAATTTTCAATACACTTTAAAAAACAATTAATTACAATTTAGTTACATTAAAATTATACTATATAAGACAATGTAAAAAAAATCATCGTTATTATTTCAGTGAAAAAATGAATTATATCGTATGATATTATGATATGATTAATTTCCGTAATAAAATAAGTACATTTTAAGTAGGCAACATGTTATCTTTTGTTGACATCTACTAAAAATTCCAACGAAAAACTTAAACTAAGAAAATTTCAGAACTTGAAATTCATATTTAGATTATTTTTCCATTTAATATCTATTTCTCCGGAAACATCTATCCAAAAAACTGTTGGTAGATTATATGATTGCTATAATTAAACAATTTTAGTATACAAAATGAGTTTTTAAATTCAGTAATACGGAAGCAATATGACTCCATCTTAAATAGGGCGTAATCACCATGGCAACCGAGAATCATTACCTATCACGGTATATCATTGAATTAACTACGTATGATAGGATTTAATAGAATGAAAAATCTGACTATAACTTTGTCATAGAGGTAATTAAATGTCATATACTTCATTTATGACTATAACGTCATACATGACATATAATTTGACGATACATCTCGGTTGCTTGACGATTAATCTACAATAACAAGGAACATTTTTAAACAATTCAAATTGCTTATTAAATATTTTTATGTATTTTGATGATGTTACACGATTTCAAACATAATATGAAACGCACCAAAACATGCTTTCTGTATAATACAAGACGTGAGACATTTATTATTCATTAACACAGGGTCTACAGGGTCGCACAAAAGTATTGTTACATAATGGTCTACGGAGAAAATCATTTGTAGAGTATTTTAATGATGTTGCAATATTTCAGACATTAAAAAAAAACATATGGATTACTGAAATGCATCATACGTTGCTTACTGAAAACTATGGTGTTCATTTACAGGAACACAGTACTGTTGCTCAGCGGTAATTGCTGGAAATGCGTTTTCAACTTTGGTTTGTGTTTTTAAGTTTAATTAAATTTTTGCATGGTACGTTATGTACATTAATTCTGTTGATCATATTTAGGGCTACACAAACGAATTCGTACATATTACTGACTGTGGGATTAAATTGCATAAGGTTAGTTTTTAACTGTGGGTTGTGTTATGCGTTTTTTTACCTGAAATAAGTTTTATTTTTATATGTTATGTGGTCCATACAAAAGAAAAGGTAATTGTTAAAAGTCGAAGTTTATATATGTTATATGTTTTCTAAACTGTTTACTTTCCTTTTTGAACGGGGAATTTCTGTTACAGTTTTCTGGATGAGTTGGAAAATGTTTCATAATCTATGCTTGACACATGATTTTTTCTTCTTGTTCGTGTGCGAAATGTGATAACATCTAAAAAGTGCTAGAAGTTTCCATTATACGATCCAGTAGCACGAACTCGTCGCAACACATTTTAGTCAGCGATTGCCAGTTCATACGGTATCAATCCGGTATCATTACGGTATGAATTTTTATGGTATGAATAGTCTGTTTTTCTAGAACCTTTGGTGATATTATTAAATTTCACACAAAGCAAGGAAAATACCTTTCTATAATTTTCAATGCAATATTTTTATTTTCCTCAAAGTAATTAACGAAAACCCGAATTCGGTTAGGAAAGAAAACCCTGCCCTTTTGAATGTATAAGTGGTTTGCGATCCATGTTACATTGCAGTTTCTGTTCCTCTTAGTGTCTATTAACAACCTTCTGACTAACAAACTTCACATTAACAGAACGCCTTGCACATATCCAGTGATCTAAAACATGCTTGTCCAAGCAGAGGCGTACCTCACTTGGTGGCAACCAATGAAAAGAGCCATTATTCATGTGATTGGAATCATGCAGCAATATTATCTCACTATTGTAGTGGTAGAGATATACAAATATCTACGTGTATGCTACACATGTCCCAGAATTGCGGCGATAGAACTACAACAAAATAAAGAGGCGTTGAAAAAACAAATTTCATTGATAAAATATATTATAATAATTTAACATTGTATTTTCCTGATGTCTTAAAAAATGCAGTGTATAAAGCCGAAAATCTTACTGATGCTTACAATACAAACATATGCTTAAATTGCTGGTTTTAAGACAAAGTATCTTTTTAAAATGGATTTAAAATTTAAAAATAAAATCAAGTAAAATGAAATATTTAAACGGCGCCAATAGAAACTTCAAAGGGCGCAATGGCGACTGCGTAATTTATTATATTTCTATCCTAGCACTGTCGTACGCTTATCAAATTATTGAATTTTTATTTCTTTTATGACTTTTGGATAACCCTGTATATTTATTTGACGAAATTCTGCATTAATCATATCTGAATCAAACAGATATGCAGTACAAACTGATATGTAAAACTAGATATGTATGCACTGATATGTATGTATGGAGTTTAAAATTTAAAATATTTTAACAGTGGAAACGATTCAATGAAAAATTTGTTTTTCTACAAAAATGATATAGACCAGAGATAGCAACGTAAGGCGCCCTTGCCGGAGACGAGAAAATACCCGAGACGTGAAAATGCTTTTAATTGATAATCCTTATATAGGTAAAAATATTTTTTCTTGTAATAAACATGACATTACTTAAGTGCTACAGGCTATAACAAATAATGCAATGCTTTATGCCTGAATTAGAATATTAGAATTACGATAAAATAACAAGCGAATCCAAGCTTGCTATGCATATAACTACTAAAAATAAAGTATGAACAAAGTATGAAGCATTATATATAGAACGTACAACAGAAAATGTCTGGTTGAAATATTATTAACACGTATTTTTATGGAACGTGGATTATCTTAAATTGGTGTTCCATTAATGATATTAAAAATTACTGGAATAAAAATTCGTACTTTTAAATGAAACATACTTCCGAGACGAAGTTTCATAAGTTGGCCAACTCATTTTAATGTAGAAGAAATCGCATTTTTAATTAAGTTCCTGATAGAATGAAATCCCTGTTTCGATTAACAAGTATTTCGTATGAACAACTTATACTACAATCATTTTTTATATAAATGTGTGGCACGTTGCAGTGTTGATAAATATTGTCTTTGAATTTTAGGCATACATAAGTAAAAAGGTTTGCCATATATATATGATACACAGGTTCGTGACAAATTCTTTTATCAAAACAATAACAATAAATAAATTAAAAAGAAAAAATAGAAAGAAAACCTAACAATAGAATATATTTTTATAGTCTTATTAACCCTTCTATTTCAATCATTATTTCTCTTTTCCAAATAGTTTACAATGGAAATTTTAAAACATTTTCTTCTTCGTGGAATAAAAAAATTAAATTATATCGCTGTGAAATTGTCATTCGAAATCTAAAACCTATTCAAAATTTAATAGTCCTTGGAAATTTTATTTTCTTTAATTTTTTTATCTTAACGGATAAAAAAAATGGATGTAATTGCTTATCACATTTTTAGTTTAAAATTTTAAATCAAAAGGAAAATAAATATGTCTTTTGTCTGAAGCATAATTGAACTATTTGTTTTATTTAATTTCAAAATAATTTAACATGAAATAGTTAGAAAATAGTTTTTCCATGATAATTAGGAAATATTTTGGTACAAAATAATGTAATTCTTTTGCCTTTGTTTAAAATGTTTAGAATGAACAATGCTGTTATTTATAATTCAATTTTTTCTATCAATTTTTTTTCATCAACATGTTTCTAATGACATTCATGTTTTATTTACTGTCATTCTTTATTACGTATTTACTTTTTTATTTTTAATGATAAATTTTTTTATTATGTATTATTATTTTAAACGATAGAGTTGATTTTGCCGTTCTTTGCTGGAAAAACGTCTGTCATTTGAGGTATAAGAACACCGTTCATAAAAGCAAAACGTATGTTAAACAAAGATTCCTTGTATACGGTTACTGATTGGTTACAGGTCATATATTGAGTTCTGTAAGCTTATCCATTTCATATAAAAAGTGGACCAGACAAAATTTGAATCATTCTAATAGAGTTATTAAGATTTATTTGATGCCGGTTAAACCAGTGGGCGCTTGGTAGAAAAATAATTTAAAAGAATGATACGGGTTACCTTCAAATGGGGGTTTGGGACTTAAACAATTTGGGTTTTAGAAACCTGGTAATTTGGAAGTTAATTTCGGGAAGATTTCGTCGCTATATGAGATGATGGTTCGAGTTTTAAAACTTTAGTATTAATAGATGCTAAAAACATGAATGATATATATTCTTACTTTGATTGTTAGATATAAAATATGAATATCATATTTTGAATTAAATTCGATTAAAAATATTTACTTTTTCAAGAAAATAGATTTTTTTTTCAACTATTATATATATTTTTAAATGTATTCGTTTAGAATATGATTTCTGAGCGAGTGTCTTTTTATAACTTTAAAAAATAAATTGCGAATAATTTTAAAGAAATTAGAAAATGAATTGTTACTTTTTTTAAATTCGAAATCATTATTTTTGTTTGTTGCTTTTTTGAGTAAAATAATTTTTTTCCACTTAATTATACTATTATATATTTAATCTGTTTGTTTAGAAGATAATTTAAGTGGGAATATTTTTTTTCAACTTTAAAAAATAAATTGAAAATAATTTAAAAAATGGGAAAATTAATTGTTCCTATTTAAAATTCCAAAGTAATATTTTGTTGTTGTTGTACTTTAAAAAATAGATTCGAAATTTTAATTTACTGAATTTTTAGTTTTTTATTTGTAAAATAAATTCCAACTTCAGTATTATTAGAGCCAATACGCATGCGTGCAGGGATAAAACGGAATTTTCCCCTCTTCTTCAGACTTTCAGGAAGAATTCACTGAAAAAGCATGTTTTCTAGGAGTATGGAAATTATTTGTTACAAAATGAGGAATAATTTAGAGTGTATAAAGACGCGTTTTTCTGACAGTGTATATAATCATTGATAGCTTAACCAATAATGATTTCAATAAGCCTAGAAAATCTACAAAAACATGGCTTAATGTAAAAAAAATGCCGTTATAGGTAGTAATTAGATACTAATAATGCTAAATTATTAAAAGGGCATTTGGAAGAAGTGCATTTCTTTTTCGGGGGGGGGGTTAAACAAGTTAAAATAGGACTAAATTTAGCCGTTTTGAAATACTGCAAGGAGTTAATTTTTAATAGATTTTTAAAGGAGTTGCATATTTTTCACTATTTCATGTAGTACTTACTATTAAAAAAATGTCAACAATCAAATAAAACGAAAAATAAATTTGAAATGATAATACATACTTAACAGTTTATTTATTCAATTCAAACAGATCCCTAAATAAGTGGTATTCCATGCACTATTTTATATAGTATTATAAAGAAAATGTGAACAAATCTATCATAATAAATAAGGACTTTATGATGAAATGAAATAAAAATAAAAATAAAAACGAATATGAAAACAAAACAATATGCTGCCATACACTTTATCAGGAGATTTTTACCAAGGATGTAAAAATTAAAATCATAAAAATAAAAAAAATATATTCTTGACGTTTCTGTTTACCTTTAAAACCATCATCGGGAGTTAATTTTCTCAAATAAAAATTGGCAAAAAAAAAAAAAAATACATGTTACATTACACGTCGAGAATAATTTTTTATTTTTTTATTTTAATTTTCATATCTATGTTTTAATCTGGTAATAAAGTGTACGTTGGGTAGCAAAGTATTGTTTTGTTTTCATAAAACTAACATAGTTATTTAAAACACAGTCGCATTCAGTTTGACAGATGAAGAATTATTGGATATTTAAAGGATATTTACACATTTTTTTCTGAAAGCGGACGTTGCGAAACGCTGTCATGTGGGAGTGTTTAGGATTAATACTTATTTCTATGGTTATATATTAAGAAGATATTTTTTAATCAGAAAATTAATTTTGAAACAATTTTAAAATGCTATTAATTTTTTTTCTACTGTGTACTTTCGGTATCGCCCACAAGAGGACTCTGGGTCTAATGACACACACTTTTTCGGTCTTGGATTTCAAATCGACGGGCTCGGGCTCCGGAAAAAGAGCCCAAACACATTTTTAATAAATGCCTACCTATAATGAACCTTTAATAATTCACATTTTTACATATGTTGGCACAAAAATCAACTATAAAATAAAATAGAAAAAATACATTTAGTTATAACAGTATGAACATAACAAATTAATTATTTCGACATATCCTGCCTTACGTTATTTGAAAATTGTACAAATATATTCCTTCTGCACTGAATTATTTCTGCCACATAGAAATTTAGAAAGCATCATCAGCAGCTGAGTTTTGCCGTCGAATGAAACATAAATCAGTCCAACATTCTTACAGCACTGAATAAGAGATTTTCTTTGGTAATGACACTGCATTTCAGGAAGTGCAATCCGTATTAAATTTGAGCCAGTTTCATTTTGAAGAATAATTTGTGTCGTAGAAGCAAATTTCCAATACCCTTTGATCTTAAATTCGGTTAACTGAAATTACGATAAGGTATTCTGGAATGCATAAATTGGAAATTCAGAACATGCTTTAGTTTATTTTTCAAAAGAGAAAAGGTCGTTTTTAATTAAAATACATACAGATTTTTTTTTCGAAAAATAATGGTACGATGTTATTTGACACTTTTAAATACAGTAGACAGAATACATTCAGTTATGTCATGATCATAAGAAATATTAATTATTTTGAAATAGCCTGATATACGGTATAATGAGTAAGCTACAAACATTTTCCTAATACAATATTGTATTTCCGACAAATACAGAAACGTTTAAAAACAATCATCATCAGCTAAGTTCTGCAATCTTAAACAATAAGTGCAGCCAATAAATCAAATTAGGAGAAAATTTCTAACGCCTTTTGATCATAATTTCTGCCTTATAAAACTAAATGCAAAAGCGAGAAGAAACACGAAAATATAACTAAACAAGTGCTATTTTCATGCAATAATGGTATGAATCTATTATATTTTAATGTAGTATTATCTGATATCGATTTAATCGAAACTCCTACAATCACCTTAGAATTAGAGTTTTAGTGAATTTATTTAGATTTTTTCATTGCCCAATTCGACAAATATATTTTCTCAGTCTGGTTTCATTAAGACATACGTGTGATGTTAGAGAAAAATAAAGTTTTTTAATTTCAAAATTATACAGAGACATATATGAATATTATTTTGAAGAGAATTCAAATTTGGTCTAGCAAATTCAGAGAATTTATTCAATAACGGACCATGGTATTAGATTATACTATTTAAACATGTCGCTTAGCTCAACGTATTCCTTAGCTGGACCCTCATATGTGATCCTAAATTTATATTATAATATACACACCGTTTTTATCAGTTTGTATTAACTTTATTTTCAGCGACATCTATTAAACATCTAGCCCTTTTATTGTGGCGAAATAAATCGTACACATACAACAAAAGTATTGGAATCATCTTATACATTAATAAAATATCAATCCTGCATTACATTATACATTACATATACCATACAATATTCTTTTTAAAAAGTTCAAATTTGATTCTAGAAAATTCTACCATAAACAGCTAAATTATAAAAGATATAGGCTTTATAATTTTCTTAATTTGTAAGTATTAAGAAAATTTTATTTTTTAATTTTGATCAATTTTAAGCATTTACCTAGTACAAGTGTTAAATAAGCAACAAAAGTTAATTAGTAGTCTTTATCTTGATAAAAGATTTAAAACGTCGAATCTTGCATCTTGTTTTCTTTTTCCGAAATAAAGCAGAAAAAAGTATGTAAAATTAGCGTCTAATTTTCTGAATGGAAGTAAAATTTGTTGATCATGATTACAAATAAGAAAGTTCATCAAAATACATTTTGTTAGCAATAAAACTCTACATGTAATTTTCCACCGAATTATTTTATGTACCACATTCTTTCGAATAAAGGAATATTCAAAATAAAAATATTATTTTACTTCAAATGACAGTTAAGAAAGCGAAATACTTTAAATTGAACATTGTAGCTCTATTTACAAAATTATTTTAACTCATTAATTGGCCAGGAATGCAATTTCCATTTAATCATGGATTCAAGCAACTATAATGAGCTACTAAATTAACCTAATTCATCTGTAAATGTTATTAAGTTCGTGGCACAATCGCTTCCTTGTGAATAGTGTCATCGAGAATATTCAAAGCATGACTGAAATATCTAAAATCTAATTAGGATAACAAAATAGAGTAATTTGACAAAATAACCATTTAGATTCAAAAAAAGCTTTCCTTGAAATAAACAAGAGTAAAATATGTTTTTTTTTTCCATTTAGTAAAGAATGTACTATATGATTAAATAAAAAATTAATTTTAAAGATCTGTACTTCTATTCATGGAAAAGTTATAAGGCATTTATTCTTTAAATAATTTGAAGAATTTATTGACGTATGATTCCTCAAACAGATGAAATCCAGGAAGAAATAAAATTATGTATATGCTAATTGCAGAATTTTAAACATCTGTGTTTGTCTTCATAAAAATGATTCATTATGAATTACTCTAACTGTTTATGTAAAATTTTACATTTATTTTATTTTAGTTTTATTTATTTATTTATTTATTGTTCTGTTCCAAAAAATTCTCAATTATTTGTTTACTTCTCGCATAAAATTAAGAGAATATTTTTAGAGCAGAAAATTTATTATGCTTTGTTTTAAATGAAAAAGGAGATTAATATCTTATTAAGAGATAATCTAAATACTAGGTACTTGTTCATTTGTAAACGAGATTTTATTTTAGTTATATCTAAAGTAATATATTATAAACTATTTGGGATTCAAATTGCTTTCGGCCATAAAATAAATAAATAAATAAATATATGTGCCGAATTTATTTTTCGAGAGATAAAATCATAAAAAAAAAAAAAAAAAAAACATTATAAACGAATTTTTTTGACAAATATTACAATTGATTACGCGTTTACATAAAAAAACAGATTTCTGTTTTCATTGAACATTATTTTGACATTTTTAAAAATTAAAACCTCTGTGCTTTTATTGGATTTTAAGATTGCTCAGGAAAAACAACAATGATAAAAATTTACATTTCTTGGATATTTTTATGTACAGAAAAGCAAGTAATGTTTCTAGAAAATAAATTATAATAAATACATAAATCTAAAGGAAATGAGATTAGCATATGATTTTTTTATTTCTCATGGAAAAATGTATTTAAAAAAGCTGCTGCTATAAAATATTTCACATTCACTCTTTCATTAGAGTTTGATGCAGACCATCAATTACAATGGTTTGACATTTTTTATCGCAATCAATTTTTTTTTTGTTCTTTTTGTATTTAAAACTTTTGTTGGTAATATTATTTCGAAAGTTAGGGTATTTATGCATGCATAGAATAACTTATATGTATATTTTATATTGATTGTTGCAATATTCTTATACCTATAACAACGATTACTATTGTTTGTCTTGAAATTCCCTTCATATTATAATGAAATGTTTAAGGTAAAAATTAAAAAGCACTATAATCTAAAATATATTATGTTTGTGATATAAAATGAGGAAGAACAATTATAAGTAAAAATGAACAATTATTAAGTCTTGTTTAGAAAAACAAAAACAAAAAGAAAATAAAAGAAAATTGGACAGGCAAAATATAACATTTTAAAGAAAGCTTCTTATACCTATAACAACGATTACTACTATTGTTTGTCTTGAAATTCCCTTGATATTATAATGAAATGTTTAAAGTAAAAATTAAAAAAGCACTATAATCTAAAATATATTATGTTTCTGATATAAAATGATGATGAAAAAGTAAGTAAAAATGAACAATTATTAAGTCTCGTTTAGAAAAACAAAAACAAAAACAAAAATAAAATAAACTAAAATCTGACATGCAAAATATAACATTGTAAAAAAAAACAGTTTTTATTATTTTTTTTATTTTTGTACATTATAATTATGCACTAAAGTGATTAAGACTGATAAATACTTTATTAATTTTAAAATTATATCCATGCTAAACAACATGAAAATTAGTTGTAAACGTTAACTTTACTTTATCCAATGCCATAAGCAAAATACAATTAAAACAACATTGACAAATTTCACATAATTTTATTTTTGGGTTTTAGAAATCGTAGTTTACTTTTATTTTGATTATATTGTTCGAATGTTTCGAACTTTGGCCGAGATGTTTCTCCAGATATCAGACGATTCTAACTTCGGTCTTGAAAGTGTGCTACGTGGTGTAAAAAATATATTAGCAACTGCGAATTGTTAAAATACTTTGCTGTATGCTATCAGTACCAATTACAAAGTCAAGGAATATTCGGAATAATCTGGTATTGCATGAACGTTAGTTTTATAACTAGAATTATTATCAGTCATAATGTCCGTAAAGAAAAAAAACACGGCGGTTTGATCGTAGTAATGTGATGGCTGAATGTTCGAGATTCAAAACTGTAAGGAGTTTGCAATAAAACTTTCTTTAAATAACTTTTTTTCAGTTCCTGTATCTACGAACGAAATAACATCTAAAGAAGAAAAAGTGACACGTTTAGTTATAAAAGTATTAGAAATAATAGTAGAAATGTTGGACGGTTCGGACTTTACTCTAGGCTTTCTAGGCTGATCGCAATGGGAAAATATGTGACCATATTTAGAGCAAATGAAACAACGAGGACATTTATCCTTATGTTTGCTTTGGCTACTTTTATGATTCGCTTGACCGCAGTTTAAGCTTGACCGCAGTTGAAGGAGGTCACATTTGAGACGAAAAGGCTTCACTTTGAACGAAATTTCAGGTTTGACTTTATAAGAGTCCCTATTCTTATATTCAGTTTGAATTTGTCGTAAATTTTGAGCTTATGTTTAAACTTTAAAATAGTTTGACATCCATATATAAAATTGATTTTCTAAAGACGGAATCAGGTATGCCATTAATAATATATTGCAGCAGGGTAAAATTCTCAATGTTACGGCGTGCACATAATTGTTTCATGATAAGAAAATAATCAAACTAATTTTAATACTCTGTATCTTTAAAATGAGACTAGTGTAGTGAGGATTATTTTATAAATCTTTAAATTTCAATAAACTCGCTATTCCAATTAATGTTCCTTGCAGACAACCGTAACTAACTGTGACTAATTTCAAAATGCATCCTTAGCTGTTTTGATTTTAACTCAGTAGTCTTGCAATGATTCTGTGGCATTGACATGTCTGATACTGCGACTATAGCATATATATAATGTGTTTACTTAATAATAACTGCACTGTTAAAAATTTGCAGCAAACTGTCCAGTTATTTGACTGTTTTTATAGAAAATGGTTACATAACCATAATTTAACTCTATTCTGACCATATTATTGCTCAAATTATGGTCAGAATAGAGTTAAATTACGGTTATGTAACCATTTTCTATAAAAACGGTCAAATGACTGGACAGTTTGCTGCAAATTTTTAACAGTGTATTAGATAATCACTCTTTATCTAAATAAAACGAAAACGCAAATAACTGTTTCAAACACTACCTAAATTATTTAATCAGTTGTTTGCTTAATTAAATTTGTATTTATTAGAGATGTAAGTTGTAGGAATAACGGATATAATTTTATTATAGTGCTGGAGAGAAATTGGCAAATTAACCGTAAATAAAAAGAATAACAATAAATAATAGTTAATAGACGTATGTCATATTCATAACAATATACAAAATCAATTGAATTGACAAATTCAACGGAGACTATAATTATAACTGAGCATGTTGACGCAAAGAATGTCAGAAAAAAGGATTTTCTGAAAATATTCTTTAATAAAGCTTTTATAAATAAATTTCATTTGATCAATTAATGGTTAAATAACTATAATATTTATTTATTGTAAACAGTTTAAATAACAATCAGACAATAACCATCATTTTACATCAAGCCATGTCTAACTTAGAAGCGAATAAAATATGTTACAATAGTTTTAAATTAACTTACAAAGTATTTTGTTCAATTTTATCTGACAGAAAAGCCTTAATTCAATCTTATTTTCAATTTAAATTCAAGACTAAAAAAATGTCATACACAATTACATCCTATTTTATTTTCGGATAAGAAAGATTAAAGAAATAACAAATCGTGGAAAAAAATTAAATGTTGAACATGTTTTGTATTTCACATGACAAATTTTCAGACATAAAATTTAATTTCTTATTTCCAAAAGAGAAAATGTATTTAGATTTGTAATGCAAAATATGTAGAAGTTACAGTAAGAAAAACGAAAATATAACAAAAATGAAAAAGTAGTCCGCTTATATAATTCTTTTCTTTTCATTATTCACATTGTCTATTTTATAATAATAAATTATTTTTTAATTTATAGATCAAGAGAAAGTAAGAAAAAGAAGTAAAAAAAAATATATTCCTGTTTCGCTAGTTAAAAATTAGATATACTAATGCGTTTTTTAGCTTTTTTATTCTGTACTACACAAAGATTTATGTTAACTAACATCTACAACTATTTTTTTGTAAAAAAATGATAATAGTTATAGTTTTTAAATCTTACATATTATTTTCATGTATTTCTTTATCTAATTCCTGTAATATTCCTTTTCCTCTGACGTTCTAATCTTCTGATTTTTTCCAAGTGCTGCAAATGTCTCAATTAAAAATTCGATAGTATAAATAATTTAATTTTACTAAATTATAAGGACGTTCCCATACTTTTTTTCTTATTTAAAAAAAAGTATACAGTTACAGAAATTGTTCCGTAAAATGCAATATAAATTGCAGAAAACTACTGATATTGCAGAAATTTTAACTTCAATTCAATGTGACATCCTCGTTACACATGCTTCCTGAATCTTTTTTCATATACATTTTTTTAGCATTTGGAGAATCGTTGCCATATATATATATATATATATATATATATATATATATATATATATATATATATATATATATATATATATATATATATATTTCTCTATGTACATTTTCTGAAATGCCTTTGTAAAATATAATAAAAAGTGAAAAAAAATTTCCTCACACAATAAGAAGTTTTAGTAAAATTCAATGTAACTTCATAATTAACAAAGATTTCGGAATCATTTTCCACACATTCGGAAACACTTGGAAAAAAAATGAGAAATTTCAAAAAATAATAGGATTACATAATCTATTTTTACAGAATCGTTGCTGAAGTAAAATTTTATAAATTTCAGGAGAATATTTTGTTGATTTTCAAAATCTAAAGGCTTTTGAGATTTGTACTAGCTACATCTCCTACAGATTTCTAAACAGTTTTTTCCAGAATCATGAATAACTATGGGATTTCATTCAATTCTTATTTATAGCAAACATAGGTTATACACTTTAATATATATCAGGAAACACATCATTTATCATTATTCGAATTTTTACATTCACATTTACAACATGATTCATGAATCCTATAACATTTTCGCACTTGCGCCTGCTGACTCTTTTTATTGCGTTCTGAACGTTTTTATCAACTTATCTGTCGTAAGATATATGTTTAATTGTCCTTCCTATAAATTGATTACATATAGAAAATGCAGCTTATACATTCTAATATTTATCACTAAACATAGAACTTACCGATATTCGAATTTTTACATTAACCTATACAATATGGCTCATGAATACTACACCCGTTACTCACTTGGGACTTATGACCCATGTCATTGCGATCTGAACGCCTTTACCAAAGTATGTGTAGTAAGAGATGTATTTACTACGTGGAAAAGCATTTTAAGCATTGGATGTTATAAAAGTGGTAGAATATTCCTTTACTGTACAGATTTTTTCCCATTAAATACAGTCTGTTTTGATTAAAATATCAAAAAATTCTTTCGCATTGAAAATGAGCAGTTTGATACTTTCTTTCCTATACTATTGATAGCTGCAAAATGGCTATGTTTCCGATTTACTGGACATTTTTCGTGCATATAAATCTGTATAAATTCGACATTTATGTATGTTGGTTTATGTATGTTTATGCGTGAATGTGCTAATTACACATATAACTTATTACACAAGTTGGAAAAAAAGCTGTATCCATGAAATTGGTTAAATGTTTACAAGCGCATATAAATGTCAAAAGTTGTAGACCCTAGGTATGCACACTTTAATTTCAACAGATATATTGTGAGGAAGCAAAAATGGAAAACCAACTAGATAATTGTGATTATAATGATTTGATCAAAATGCAAATGTTTTGCTTGGAAATCCTAAGGCATTTCCTTTATAATCTTTAAATTTATACAGTTAAATTTAACGGTTGACTTAATTATTCAATAAAATTCAACAATCCTCTAATTGCATTTCCTTTCATATTTATACAACAGAAGTGAAAAATGACTTTACAAATATCTAGAGTAATAATTAGAAATGGAGTGCCAATATTTAATTTCTAATAAATTGAATTATTTGAGTACTTGACTTAATACATATAATTGTAAATTTCCAGGTAATTAAGTTTTATAGATTTAATTAATTTTATGTACTAAATGATCGTAGTTATTTTAAGAATTTGTAATTTTAAGAGCGGATAAATAAAACTCCAGCAATTTTATTATATATTAACAAAAATTTATTACATCTTATAAATGTACAAAATTCGAATGGATAAAACATGAAAGATGTTTGAAATTGCAACTTATAGGCCATTTCCTTGAATATTTTGCCATGTAACTGTATCTGAATCAGTATCATCTAGGGCATACAGTAATCTCACACTTATAAGTCGGTGCAAGCGACCAACCAAAAACGACGCATAAACGAGAGAGACAATGAAATTAAACAAATGAAATAAATGTTAAGCAAAAAATTATCTTTAAATGGTTAAATAACATGCACAATAATAATAAAAAAATGAGATTTACTTAGATTGTTAAAGATTTACTAATTCAAATCTAAAATAAACATATCTAAAAATTTTAATTACACCAGTGCGAAGCTTTCGCACTGCAATCTTTGAGATTATTTCCTGGTACGTTTCAGCACTAATTTTTGATTAACTAATTTTTTTTTTAATTAAACATTGCGTTTTAACGAAATGTGAATGTATTATGTCAGAAACTTGTTCAAAAACTTTTCGAATTATACCTCATTCATCGTTATATGTTTTATATGTGCATAGAAAAAGGGATGTTGACAACAGAAATAATATATATGATGATTGCTTGTGTATGAGAAAATGGGAATAGATTGCCAGAAAATGTTTTGTCAAATTTTCTTCTCTCGCTAAGGTTATTTCTCTAGGTTGCTAAGACCCCTATACTGAAAATAAACGAATTATAAGAAAATTGAAAAATTCGGGAATTCATATTAAAGCATTGGTACTTCCTTTCATACAAAAAACTATGGCCAAACTGTAAGATTAAACGCCGAAAATGCAGTCCCATTTACTTGATGTCAGAAGCATTATACGTGTTTGTTATGTCATCAAGTGGTTTTTAATTCGACATTTGCGTGTATTTTTCATTATGTTTTACTGATTTATTAATCATTTTGGTATTTCTCTATTATCCCGTCGACAACTTTTCATATAAAAAAACTATCGCCAAACGGTAAGATTAAACGCCAAAAATACAGTCTTATTTACTTGATGTCAGAAGCATTATACGTGTTTGTTATGTCATCAAGTGGTTTTTAATTCGACATTTGCGTGTATTTTTCATTATGTTTTACTGATTTATTAGTTATTTCATTAATTAAAATAACAATTGTGTCCTTAAATTCTTACATTTTATTTATTTACTTATTTTGATATTCCAATGGCAACGTTCTTCCCGTTTACTTGGCGTTAAAGTTTGGCGATAGTATTTGTTATGAAAAGTGGTCGATGGGATAATAGAGAAGTATCAAAGCATTTCCTCAGATTTTTCAAAACTGTTTTAGAAATGACTTAAATTCATAAATCAATATTTGGTACACCACTTTTTTACAAGCCTATGGGAACTTAAACATAGGATGTACAAACTTTGTGGTCCAGCAGCCATTTAAGTGACGTCAGACTTCGCTGGCGTATTAACAGCTTAATTAAATATTAAAAAATAAATACTTACAATTTTTGTGAATCCTAATGAAATGTATATCTAAATGTAAAATAATCCTTAAATTAAGTAATCTACTGGTGCTGCGATACATTACGCATATACACAGCCATGATTAAACAATGTAAACAAATAAACAATAGGTGACGCACGCGCAAAAAATAAATAAAAACCCGATTAAAAGCTCTATATTATTTCAGAAAGTACGCGCAAGAAATAAATTAACAATCGTATTTTATTTGCATTATAGAATGACGTAATCTGATAATGCAGTATTTTATTTTTGTGGCAACACTGATTTGAGGAAAACCTTTCATTTCATTTATGAAAACAATATCGATTTAATTTTTAATTAACTGCAATTTTTAATCAAAAACATGTTTTAACGAAATGTTAAGTGTGCTATGTCAGAAGACTCCTCAAAATCCTTTCATATGCTATCTCATTCATCGTTCTGCGTTTCGTATTTTCTTAGAAAAAGGGATGTTGACAAGAGAAATAATATATATGATACCTTATTTTTTTATAGCCTAAAATTGATGTTGTTTATGACCTTCACATATGTCCCTAAAAATAGCTTTTTTGAATTCATGGAAATATAAATGTGTTGAACCATATGCATCAGTTCTTTGTGATTTAGTGACGGAGTGTTTCCAGAACATCTGTTGCCTTTGAAAAAGTCGGTGGATGTGTTTCTACGTATTCTTCGTTATCTGATTCATCCTCTTTACCATCATCCTGAATTTCTGCGACTATTCCTTTTATTTGATTAATTTTAATACAGTTAGTCTAATTGCTAATTAAATCGTGTGAATTGCAATTTTCCAACTGAAGGAAAAAGTGTCCTGGATATTGCCAGCGACGAATTATATTTTTTTCTTAAAACAGCACCGAATCATTTCTTCATACTTGTTAAGCTATTAAAAGTCTTTAAAAATATCAAAGTCAGGACATTAAACTGCCATTTTTGTCATTGTGTCCTTCATTCCGGTCCAATATATCCACAAAACGTCACAACACCACAGCAAATGATCTGGCAGCTGACGACATAACGAATCCTTGGAAATTGGAAGGAAGTGAATAAGTTACAAAACGCACGCGCATGCGAACGTCATTCGTCAAAATTTTGCATAAATTCGCTGTTGATTCTCCATCAAAGGGCATTTTCGAGAACTTCCCTTGAAGATTATTATCCTATTGCTCTCAATAATTTCATAACTTATCAAGTAGAGCTATAGCGTTCAAATCTCATAAAGTTTAATGATCATACAAATTAACGTAAAAGAGTAGATTTTTACCCATTTCCATTTTCTATGAGCTATCGCAACATATCAATGAATTTCTTAGCTGTTTTATTTTATTTTTTGTCTGTCCAATTCGCACGTTTTCCGTGGTATAACAATAAAAATACATGTTTTTGTATTTTTTCGGCCAATTCTAATGCATACACATATGTCTTAACACACATATCTTTATAGAATCGTAGTTAAAGTAAAATAACTAAAAGTTTTTTTGCATATTGAAATCCACTACTTTTGACGCAAGCAGGATGTTATTTTCTTTGTATGAAAATGAAAGTTATTTTCAAAATTATATTTCAAAGAGAAATATATATATATATATATTTAAATGAATATAAAATATTACATTATATAGTTATTAAGAAATAAAAGATGAATATTTTTTTGTGTTTTAAATCTAAAAAACATGTGGAAATCACATTAAATATTCTGTGCTTCTAAAAATATTGTATTTTAAAATTGTTGGTTATTTAATTTGATCTTGTATATATTTAATTTAAGAATGTAAAATGTTAAATAGAAAACACAGTCATGCATTAAAATTTTGAAAATATTTCACATTTCTTAAATTGTAAGAGACATTCCAAAACTAAGATGAAGAATTTATTTAAAATATTTCATAGATAAGAAAATACTTTTGAATTTTCTCCGATCTATCACATTTCGTGCTTCGTTTTCTAAATGTAAATATTTTGCTCAGAAAAATTTCCTCCACTGAAAAATACCTGAATAAAAGAACAAAGAAATCATATTCTTCAAGAATTTCATTCCAAAACAGAATACGATTTTCATATTTTAAATTTTTCTTGACATCGTTTTCTTTTTTTAAAGCTTATTTTACTCGAAGTATGAATGAAATAACATGTAATTGCTCCTGACATCTGGCACTTTATATTTAGATTTTAAACGAAAGGGAAAATGAAATTTGTATGACAAAATCAAGCAGTAGAGCAAGGAAAAGAAACTATTAAATTTATTAAACTATCGTAAATGTTTTAAACGTTTCTTACTTAGTTATTCTACATAATTGTAGTCATTTTCAGTGATTAGTAAATTTAATACGTTTTTATAATTTACTTTAAGGTTCTGATTTTCTTTTTGGAGATATCGTATACAAATCATACAGTTACACATGCGCATTTTTAAATGAAATTTTACATCGAATCTTTAGGAGTGCATACGTATTTTTGCAACTTTAAGATTTTAATACATAGGATATGGTTATTTTCTACTTACTATTTAACTATTTAACTATATATTATTTTACTTACTTTTGAACTATTTGTCATCTGTAGTTAATTTTTCCTTGTTAATCATTAATTAATAATGTTATTATTGACACTGATTTTAAAATTATATAAAAAAATATTAATAATATTTATATTACAGTGTATTTTTTTTCTAGTTTTGTGCTACTTACAGTTATCCTAGCATAGTAATATTACTGATATAATGTTCATATTTTGAGTTTTTGTAACAGTTTAAAGTAAAAATACATTGTAAGAAAATTCATGGTAAAAATCAGATTTTAAGTTATATTGTTAATTATTATTTTGTAATATTGAAGATTACACTCATGGTTTAAAATTTGGGGATACGATTTTACATATTTTATGATAAAGAGAGTTACAGATTAAACTTTCCTCCCACCTTTTTTACTTATACATAGATGAAAAACATAATCTTACATAAAGATTTAATCGTGAAATTTTAAACTGCATTTTTTATAGAAAGTGTCCATTATTATAGCTGACTATTAGGTAATATCTAAACGGTAAGTTCTAGCTGTAAGCATGTTTCAAATGTTGCTCTTCATCATATAAAAATTAATTTTCATTAAAATACTTATTTGTTAAAAAGTTACAGAATTATAAATTTATAAATTGCCTTTGGTCTCTATAAGTTATAATTAGAAAATATTTATTGGTGTTGCAGCAAGTAAAAATGTAAACTTTACACTTTTATACAGCCAAAACGTGCAAAAGTTATAACACCTTGAATTTTATGAATTTGCAGCATTTTATGGCATTAAAAGCACGTTTTTTATGTATAATCGTGGAAGATCATAAAAAATTATTGTATCAAACTCGGTTTGTACTGATCATACAATAAGTGAATTTTAACTGTTTTACTCAATAAAGCATGATGCAAGTTTTTCTAAATTTAACTTATAGGATCCAGAGTCAATATAAGATTTTAATTTCGTAAAATTTTTTAAAATATCTATTTTGAAATAAATGTATTTTCATAGATTGAAAAACGACATTTGAGTCTTTCTTGCAATTGGAACTATACCTCTAAATTTAACTGTTTAAAAATTAGCTATTGGTCAATAATAAGGAAGGTCACCCTGCATATATCTTCTCTTGTAAGGTTTGTAATCTGTTTTATTTGTACTTTGTAGTCCGCAGCCAAAAACATGTTTGAAATGAATTTACATAATAATGTTTTGTCTTATATTTTAATTGTACTGCCAGTATTTGTCTCATTTAATTTAACCTCAAAAGGACAGTAAATTATGGGATTGCATTCTTAAGAACTTCATTTTAAAAAATTTCCCATTATTTTTCATTATGAATATGTTACAAATATGCTTTTAAGTAATAAATTGTTACTTCCTCAATTTATTATTTCTGATAATAAATACTTATATGTACTTCAAAATAAGATATTACACTCTTACAGTTTTTTCTGCTCCTGTGAACTACTTTTTGGTAGTGCAGTAGCTGCAAACATCAAATGGCGAAAACCCGTTCCAGCATTTGGGTCTCCAATTGTGCCAAAGCTCCAGATGTTTAGACGAGATTATACCATCTTATGGTTGCAGCTACTGCACCACAAAATTTTGTTCAACCCAGCATATTTTATTTTTACCGTGTACATTTCAATTAAGATATGCACATTTCAATAAATATTCAATTAATTGTTTAACTAAGATAATTTATTAATTTGGAACAAAAATCTAAATTCATAACAGATGTTCAGATATATTATTTTAGTAATAAATTATGTTCGGCTATATATGGTTCATTTCACAGAAATGTTGATTTATAACATAAAATCACTTACCTAAATTATAATTATAATAACCAATATTTGGAGTTGTATGATCAATAAGAAAATATACAGTATTGGCCAAATTATTAGTCTCATTCGAAAACATTTCCCAAAATCTTGTTTCTCAGATGATTATATTAAAATAAATCATCCTAGTAGTTTAATAACCTATTCAAAGGATTACACTGAGTTATTGACTTCAATATAAATGGGATATTTTGCGATTGTTTTATTTATATTTTCTATAGGTGAGTGGCAACACTAATCTTTTCAAGATCCAGAAATTTTGTTCTGTTTATAGTGTTTGCTTGTCTGTTTAAAACCATATAATATCACTGCTAATTATTAATTTTAGTGTTTTAAATGTTCCTCGAATCTTTTTTTAAATTATTAAATGCAGATTTTTAACTGAGAAATAACATTGTTTAAGGAATTTTCTACAGCAGTAATTAATTGGAAAAGGAAAGACATTTCTCCAAGAAAACGTAGGCAGATTCAGTTTCTTTTGCAAAATTCTAACTTGACCTAAGCTGAAATTGTTAATAGACTTTCTGTGCTTTGAAAAACTTTATTAAGTATAAAGAAAAGCATCAATTTGAATACAAATGGAATACCGAATAAAGTTGGACAATAAAACGGATTCTTTACAAAGTGATGAAAGAGTTCTACTGAATTTGAACAGAAATAGAAGAAAAAGTTCTTCAAGACAACTGAAAGCTGCACTGGCAAAACATGGCATTGCTTTGAGCAGAATAAAACATCCGCAGAAGAAGTTTTGAGGCTGAACAAGGCCTATCATCCAAGTAAGAAACCGAAGCTGACTGAAGCTATGAGAAGGCAATGGCTGACGTGAGCCAAATCGTTTAAAAACTAGACAGTTGATGACTGGCTGAGGGTAAATATATTTATATAAACTCATGTAGACATTCTAAAATTTATAATAAAAAATACCTTTTTAAACCCAGTTTTAAAGAATTTGGCCCGTGTTAGTCGTAGTCTTCTCATGATTTCAGTCAGCTTCGGTTTTTTCCTTGGACAATAGACCTTGTAGCCAGCCTCAAAAAGTCTTCTTCGGATGGTTCTTGTGTTCAAATCAATGCCCTAGTTTCTCAGTGCAGCTTTCAACTGTCTTGTAGAATTTTTTCTGCTCAATTTCAGTAAAATTCTATCATCACATTGTGAAGATATCCATTTTATTCCACATCGTCTACCTCAGTTCGGTGTTCCATTTATATTCAAATTGATGTTTTTCTTTATACTTAATATTGTTTTTCGAGACAGGGAGTGTTTATTGACAATTTCGGCTTGTGTCAAGTTAGAAGTTTGCAAAAGAAACTGAATTTGCCCACGTTTTCTTGGAGAAATGTCTTTCCTGGCACCCATTTTAATTACTACTATAGAAATTTCCTTAAATAATGTTATTTCTTAGTTAAAAACCTGCATTTAATAGAAAAAAGATTAGAGAAACATTTAAAACAGTAAAATTAATAATTAGAAACGATATTATTTGGTTTGTAACAGGAATAAAACACTGTAAACAGAACAAAATTTCTGGATTTTAAAATGGCTACTGTTGCTACTCACCTATAGAAAATATAAACAGAACAATCACCAAATACTCATTTATATTGAAGTTAATACTCAGTGTAAACCTTTGAATAGCTTATTACTCTACTAGAATGATTAATTTTTAAATAATCATCTTAGAAGCAAGATTTTGTGAATTATTTTCGAATGGGAATAATGATTTACCCGATACTGTACATTTATCTCTGCCATTATCTCAATATTAACTACAATTTCAAAATATCTTTTTTATGTCATTGTGAGTACATGATAGATATGTTTTACAATGGAAATATATTTCTAAAGTGTATGATATTTTTATTGTAAATAAAAGAAAAAAAGTAATCAACCCTACTAACTATTCTGTAATTCATGATATAAAAATATGTCTGGCACAAATTGAATAGTAATAATGTCTAATAATTAAATTTTGCTTAAGAGGTCTCCTTATAGAAATTAAGACAAACCTGAAAACTTTCATCATTAACACAATTTTGACATTACACTTGGATTATTCGGAAAATTGCATGTTAGAATTGTTAGGGGAACCGTCGGTAGCGTAATAAATTTTCTTATTTTTATAAATAGGTAAATCAGTCTTAAAATTTAATATACATTTTCATCTTTTGATATGTTAAAGAAGTTTGTTCAGCTTACCTGAAATGTTCCTTTTTGCGCCAAGTAATATCCACAGTAATCCAAAGTGTTGTAGCGATATTTATCTTATCCATTGATTCACTTATATTGGAGTAATAAGAAATAGTATTAGTAGAAAATAACAATTGTGTGAAATGAGCAGAAGATTCATTTTCCTTTGAATATAATATTATAATTCTTGGCTAGATGTACATGTTTAAAATCGCGCTTTGGAGGCTGCGTATAAGTGCTCCAATTTTACATTATATTAAAATATATTTACATCATATATATACAAGAGCGTCTTAACTGCTCGGATACATTTTGGAAACTAAAGGGAGATTGTTATTTGAGTTCTGTGCACACGCGCGGGACAAACAGCTGTAGATTTAAGGAGGGAGATCTGCAGTATTTCTGCAGTTAGTTTCGACAGTCTCTGGTTTTATTCACTGTTTTGCATCTGCGGTTTTCACTTAAAGTACTTATAGTTAATTGGGGTCTGGTTTTTAACATGTTTTTCAATCGTTTGCTGCACGTGGAGATTAATTAACTGCATAAAAAAGGGTTCTCCGTCACTCCCCCGTAATCTCCTGTGTGGGGAATGGTTGAAGATTCAGTTTCTTACGGTGTTTTTCATACACAGGCTTGGGAGTGGGCTTCGTGAAAGTGTCGGCTATCATTTCTTCACTGGGGCAGTATTGTAGATCGATTTTTCCTTCTTCTTTCATAAGTTTGATGTTGTGGAAACGTATGTCGATATGCTTGGATCGCTTAGTGTCTTTATCGTTTTCAGTCATTTTTATACAGGACATATTATCCTCAAATATCGTGATGGGTAGTTTTTGGTGGAATGTTGAGGTCGCTTAGCAAGTTTGTTATCCAACTTAATTCTTGTGCTGCGTTGCTAGCTGAAACGTATTCAGCTTCGGCTGACGAAAGTGCAATGCAATTTTGCCTTTTTGTAATCCAGTAAATCGGCGATTTTCCTAGCATGAATAGATTTCCTGACGTTGATTTACGTGTTTTCAAGTCACCAGCCCAGTCTGCATCGGCGTATGCTGTTAGGATGGGCTTGCTGTTTGCGCTAAGAGTTAAATTCAAATTTTCTGTAGTTTTGAGGTATGAAATGATTCTTTTTACTGTTGACCAGTCCTTTTGGCGTGGTGTTTCGTTTCTACGACATAATATTGTTGTGAGCTCGGGGTTCGAAAGGACTGATGCCAATATATAAGAACAATAAAAAGGCTTTATTCACTATAAACAGTGCAATACGGTCACAAATATCTTCTGAAAATTACAAGATATTCAGTAATCTTCAAATCCAATAAAAGCGCAGCAAAATTTCACACAGAAACAATGCGTTCAATACGACGTATCAACGACAAAATCGATCCGAGAAACACAGTTCTCAATGCAAAGCCTCTCGTATGAATTCAATCGCAGTTGACAGACAACTAACTAACTGAACTGATGGAGGTCCTTATATAGGTTTCAGAGATCTTTCTAGATTATTCCAGAGCTTTCAGATGCTAGAAATTACCAGAAAGTGCTTTAACTTTCGATAGAGAACCCAAGCAAGAAAGGATCCCAATGTATAGGTATAAGGGGGGTGTGGTTGCACAAAAAATCGCCAAATCCGTCGCCAACTTGGCGACATTTGGCGACAAAAATAAGTCGCCAAAACCATCGCCAACTTGGCGATAAACCCATTCCTTGGCGATTTTACCATAGACTTCCATTATAAAACCAATGCTGTAAGGTTGTTTTTCTTGCAAAGCACCTGAGGCCTTTAGCATTGAGTTACATGATGCTCAATAGGAAATACATTAATAATACTGCAATTTTCACAATAATAAAATAAAATAAATTTAAACAAATGGAATATTTACAGATATATACAAAATTCATAACATTGCCCCCCTCTCAAGGACTGCACGTCCCGGGCAGTTCAACCTTTGATCGGAAAACAAACCCGTTACCAACAAATGCTATACTATTCAAAACACATTCATAATGCTGAATTATACAAAATATACACTTATTTAAAAATAAAATAAAATTAAAGCATAGACATTATTACATACAAGTATTTAAATAATAATAACAATAATAATGATAATGCTAAGCAAAATAAATAATTACATTAATTTATATACAAGACCATGATCATACTAATTTACATTATTTACATTACACTATTTACAATCAATGAACTAAGTACTATGGCCATAGTATGGAGCCAGCCTGTCGTAATGAACGACTCTAGGCTTCGAACTTGGTGACTTTCGGATCCGAATTACGACATCGTTCAGTCTGTTTAGGACTGTATAAGGACCGTCCCAGTGCGATTGCAGTTTGGGAGAAAGTCCTTTACGTCGAGTCGGATTATAAAACCAAACCTTGTCACCTTCTTTGAATTGATGTCCCGTGGCTTTCGTGTCGTACCTGGTCTTCATCTTCTCCGTCTGTATATTGATCCGCTCTCGAGCCAAGTTGTGGACGTCTTCAAATCGTGCCTGGAGATTCTGCACGTATCCCTCTGGCGATGAAGGCGCATCTGGAGGGCGACCAAAAAGCAGATCACAAGGTAAACGAAGATCACGACCGAAAAGCATCTGAGACGGGGAATAGCCGGTCGTTTCATGTACGGCGCTGCGATAGGCGAGAAGAAACAAGGGAAGTTTTTGGTCCCAGTCTTGTTGGTTTCTGGAGACTAGCAGTGAGAGATTGTTGAGGATGCTACGATTAAATCTCTCAACCATGCCATCCGATTGTGGATGTAAAGGCGTCGTCCTAGTTTTGTCCATTCCGAGAAGTTGACAGAGACCCTCAATCACAGCAGAGATGAAATTTCTCCCCTGATCAGAATGCATTTGGAGAGGGACTCCATACCTTGATATCCACTGGTGTACCAAGGCATCCGCAACCGTAGAAGCTTCTTGATCAGGGATGACATAAACTTCAGGCCATTTTGTGAAATAGTCCATGACAACAAGGAGGTATTTGTTGCCATCAGCACTTCTTGGCAGAGGACCTAGGATGTCAAGGGCGATGCGTTCAAAAGGTGCTCCTACATTGTAGAGGTGTAGTCTTCCTCGGCTACGTTTCTTTGGTCCTTTTCGAGCTGCACATGCATCGCAAGATTTGCACCATCGTTCGACGTCAGCTCTCGCTCTTCCCCAGAAGAAGCGCTCTCGGACTCTGTGTAATGTTTTCATGACTCCAAAATGGCCACCAGTGGGACTGCCATGTAATTCTTCGAGGACCTCTGGGATTCGAGATCGAGGAAGTACCAACTGCCACCGAGATGTCTTCCCATCTTCCGATTCGAATTTTCGGAACAGGACACCATTCCTGACGTGGAGAGAGTTCCAAAGAGTCCAATATTGCTTCGTCGTAGGACTGTAAGTCGAGATGTCTTTCCAACTGGGCTTCGTGCTAGAAGATTCTAATAACTCCAAGATTGGTTTGATCTCAGAGTCTGCCATTTGATCTTCTCGAATCTTCTCATCACTCCAGGGACCTGGTGGCGTCAATAGTGAAGTCTTCGTCTGGCGTATGACATATTCGGGATTATACTTGCTCTCCGCTCTGGAACAATAGTGACAGCTCTCGGGACACGGTCTTCTTGATAGGGCATCGGCGTTTCCATGCGATGAGCCTTTGCGATGCCTGATGTCAAAGTCGTATTCCTGGAGTCGTTGTATCCATCTGGCTACTTGGCCCTCTGGGTTCTTAAAATTCATCAGCCATGTTAGGGATGCGTGGTCAGTACGAAGGAGAAATTTCCTGCCATAGAGATAGTGATGGAAGTGTTCTATGGCTTTTACTATAGCTAATAACTCCTTACGAGTGACGCAATAATTCCGCTCTGGTTTCGACAAACATTTTCTCATCTATCGCTGACATTTCCTTCTTCATTTCAGCCTGGTTCGCAGTCATTTTCTCATCCATCGATGACATTTCCTTCTTCATTTCAGACTGATTCGCAGTCATTTTCTCATCCATCTCTCCTAATTTCTCCAATAATTTAGTCAGTTGCGCCTCCATTGCTCTGGTGATCGGCATTCAACCCCACTCCTGACACCAAATGTTGTGAGCTCGGGGTTCGAAAGGACTGATGCCAATATATAAGAACAATAAAAAGGCTTTATTCACTATAAACAGTGCAATACGGTCACAAATATCTTCTGAAAATTACAAGATATTCAGTAATCTTCAAATCCAATAAAAGCGCAGCAAAATTTCACACAGAAACAATGCGTTCAATACGACGTATCAACGACAAAATCGATCCGAGAAACACAGTTCTCAATGCAAAGCCTCTCGTATGAATTCAATCGCAGTTGACAGACAACTAACTAACTGAACTGATGGAGGTCCTTATATAGGTTTCAGAGATCTTTCTAGATTATTCCAGAGCCTTCAGATGCTAGAAATTACCAGAAAGTGCTTTAACTTTCGATAGAGAACCCAAGCAAGAAAGGATCCCAATGTATAGGTATAAGGGGGGTGTGGTTGCACAAAAAGTCGCCAAATCCGTCGCCAACTTGGCGACATTTAGCGACAAAAATAAGTCGCCAAAACCATCGCCAACTTGGCGATAAACCCATTCCTTGGCGATTTTACCATAGACTTCCATTATAAAACCAATGCTGTAAGGTTGTTTTTCTTGCAAAGCACCTGAGGCCTTTAGCATTGAGTTACATGATGCTCAATAGGAAATACATTAATAATACTGCAATTTTCACAATAATAAAATAAAATAAATTTAAACAAATGGAATATTTACAGATATATACAAAATTCATAACATTGCCCCCCTCTCAAGGACTGCACGTCCCGGGCAGTTCAACCTTTGATCGGAAAACAAACCCGTTACCAACAAATGCTATACTATTCAAAACACATTCATAATGCTGAATTATACAAAATATACACTTATTTAAAAATAAAATAAAATTAAAGCATAGACATTATTACATACAAGTATTTAAATAATAATAACAATAATAATGATAATGCTAAGCAAAATAAATAATTACATTAATTTATATACAAGACCATGGTCATACTAATTTACATTATTTACATTACACTATTTACAATCAATGAACTAAGTACTATGGCCATAGTATGGAGCCAGCCTGTCGTAATGAACGACTCTAGGCTTCGAACTTGGTGACTTTCGGATCCGAATTACGACATCGTTCAGTCTGTTTAGGACTGTATAAGGACCGTCCCAGTGCGATTGCAGTTTGGGAGAAAGTCCTTTACGTCGAGTCGGATTATAAAACCAAACCTTGTCACCTTCTTTGAATTGATGTCCCGTGGCTTTCGTGTCGTACCTGGTCTTCATCTTCTCCGTCTGTATATTGATCCGCTCTCGAGCCAAGTTGTGGACGTCTTCAAATCGTGCCTGGAGATTCTGCACGTATCCCTCTGGCGATGAAGGCGCATCTGGAGGGCGACCAAAAAGCAGATCACAAGGTAAACGAAGATCACGACCGAAAAGCATCTGAGACGGGGAATAGCCGGTCGTTTCATGGACGGCGCTGCGATAGGCGAGAAGAAACAAGGGAAGTTTTTGGTCCCAGTCTTGTTGGTTTCTGGAGACTAGCAGTGAGAGATTGTTGAGGATGCTACGATTAAATCTCTCAACCATGCCATCCGATTGTGGATGTAAAGGCGTCGTCCTAGTTTTGTCCATTCCGAGAAGTTGACAGAGACCCTCAATCACAGCAGAGATGAAATTTCTCCCCTGATCAGAATGCATTTGGAGAGGGACTCCATACCTTGATATCCACTGGTGTACCAAGGCATCCGCAACCGTAGAAGCTTCTTGATCAGGGATGACATAAACTTCAGGCCATTTTGTGAAATAGTCCATGACAACAAGGAGGTATTTGTTGCCATCAGCACTTCTTGGCAGAGGACCTAGGATGTCAAGGGCGATGCGTTCAAAAGGTGCTCCTACATTGTAGAGGTGTAGTCTTCCTCAGCTACGTTTCTTTGGTCCTTTTCGAGCTGCACATGCATCGCAAGATTTGCACCATCGTTCGACGTCAGCTCTCGCTCTTCCCCAGAAGAAGCGCTCTCGGACTCTGTGTAATGTTTTCATGACTCCAAAATGGCCACCAGTGGGACTGCCATGTAATTCTTCGAGGACCTCTGGGATTCGAGATCGACGAAGTACCAACTGCCACCGAGATGTCTTCCCATCTTCCGATTCGAATTTTCGGAACAGGACACCATTCCTGACGTGGAGAGAGTTCCAAAGAGCCCAATATTGCTTCGTCGTAGGACTGTAAGTCGAGATGTCTTTCCAACTGGGCTTCGTGCTAGAAGATTCTAATAACTCCAAGATTGGTTTGATCTCAGAGTCTGCCATTTGATCTTCTCGAATCTTCTCATCACTCCAGGGACCTGGTGGCGTCAATAGTGAAGTCTTCGTCTGGCGTATGACATATTCGGGATTATACTTGCTCTCCGCTCTGGAACAATAGTGACAGCTCTCGGGACACGGTCTTCTTGATAGGGCATCGGCGTTTCCATGCGATGAGCCTTTGCGATGCCTGATGTCAAAGTCGTATTCCTGGAGTCGTTGTATCCATCTGGCTACTTGGCCCTCTGGGTTCTTAAAATTCATCAGCCATGTTAGGGATGCGTGGTCAGTACGAAGGAGAAATTTCCTGCCATAGAGATAGTGATGGAAGTGTTCTATGGCTTTTACTATAGCTAATAACTCCTTACGAGTGACGCAATAATTCCGCTCTGGTTTCGACAAACATTTTCTCATCTATCGCTGACATTTCCTTCTTCATTTCAGCCTGGTTCGCAGTCATTTTCTCATCCATCGATGACATTTCCTTCTTCATTTCAGACTGATTCGCAGTCATTTTCTCATCCATCTCTCCTAATTTCTCCAATAATTTAGTCAGTTGCGCCTCCATTGCTCTGGTGATCGGCATTCAACCCCACTCCTGACACCAAATGTTGTGAGCTCGGGGTTCGAAAGGACTGATGCCAATATATAAGAACAATAAAAAGGCTTTATTCACTATAAACAGTGCAATACGGTCACAAATATCTTCTGAAAATTACAAGATATTCAGTAATCTTCAAATCCAATAAAAGCGCAGCAAAATTTCACACAGAAACAATGCGTTCAATACGACGTATCAACGACAAAATCGATCCGAGAAACACAGTTCTCAATGCAAAGCCTCTCGTATGAATTCAATCGCAGTTGACAGACAACTAACTAACTGAACTGATGGAGGTCCTTATATAGGTTTCAGAGATCTTTCTAGATTATTCCAGAGCCTTCAGATGCTAGAAATTACCAGAAAGTGCTTTAACTTTCGATAGAAAACCCAAGCAAGAAAGGATCCTAATGTATAGGTATAAGGGGGGTGTGGTTGCACAAAAAGTCGCCAAATCCGTCGCCAACTTGGCGACATTTGGCGATATATCGCCAAATTTGGCGACAAAAATAAGTCGCCAAAACCATCGCCAACTTGGCGATAAACCCATTCCTTGGCGATTTTACCATAGACTTCCATTATAAAACCAATGCTGTAAGGTTGTTTTTCTTGCAAAGCACCTGAGGCCTTTAGCATTGAGTTACATGATGCTCAATAGGAAATACATTAATAATACTGCAATTTTCACAATAATAAAATAAAATAAATTTAAACAAATGGAATATTTACAGATATATACAAAATTCATAACAATATGTTTACTGCTGCAGATATGTCAGGACGCGTGATTGTTGATATGTAAAGTAATGTGCCTGTCGCTTGTCGATATTTCGTGTTATTAGGTAAAAGATTATCGTCGTCTTCAAGTCTGTTGAATCCAGCAATTATGGGTGTGTAATGAGGTTTCATGTCGTTTAAATTCAGTTTTTTCACTAGTTCCTGTATTTTATTGTTTTGATTTAGGTAATATGTGTCGTTGATTTTATTGATGTTTATGCCTAGGTAATTATTCACTTCTCCTAAGATTTTTACTTCATATTCTTTCTTAAGTTGGTTTATTGTTTCTTCGATATCACTGTCCTTTCCTGCTATCAGGATATCATCTACATAAATGATGATGTATATCGGATTTTCTTGATTTGATTTAAAGTACAGACATGGATCATTTTTGCTCTGTATGAAATTATTGTTTTTGAGTGTTTCCGATATTTTGGTGTACCAGGCCTTTGCGGCTTGCTTAAGACCGTAGATGGCTTTTTGAAGTTTACAAACTTTTCTTTCATCGCCGGGTTTAATATACCCGTCTGGTTGACTCATATAAACAGTTTCAGTTAATTCACCATGCAAGAATGCTGTGGTTATGTCAACATGTTTCACGTTCAAATTTTTGTGCAATGCAGAGATGAGAAATGCACGTATTGTAGCGTGCGAAACTACAGGTGCGAAAGTTTGATCATAGTCAATCCCGAATCTTTGACTATATCCTTGTGCTACTAAACGCGCTTTATAGCTTTGAACATTTCCTAAATTGTCCTTTTTTAGTTTAAAAGTCCATTTTTAGCCGATAATTTTTGTTCCGGGTGGTGGATCTGTTAAAGTCCAAGTGTTATTTTTTCTTAGGCATTGTATTTCATTTTGTGTTGCTTTTATCCAATTTTGTTTATCATTAGTATTTTTCATTTTTTCGATATCTTCCCAATTTTCGGGAATGTTTTCAGATGAACTATTTATGAGACAAACATATCTGTCAGGAGGAACGCCTCTATTTGTCCTATTAGACCTTCTTGGTTCAATTGGTTGCTGTTTGGGCACGGATGGTGTCTCCTCACTGTCAATTTTTATTTCTAAGTGATTTTCATGTCTATCCGGTAATTGTGTATTGTCATCTGATGTTTTTGTGGTGTTTTGTATCTCCTCAATGTTATCTGAGTGTACATTTTCATTTTCAAGAAATTTTACCGTTCTCGCTATTATAATTTGTTTTCCTTGTGTGTGAATTCTATAACCAGTCGATCGTGTGTCATAACCTACGAACGTTCCGGTTTGAGCCCTGTTATCGAGTTTTCCTCTATTTACTTTATCGACGTAAAATAGCGCTTTACAACCGAATGTTCTTAAGTGTTTTAAATTCGGTTTAACTCCTTTCCATAATTCGTAAGGTGTTCTGTTGTTGTTTGCTTTAGTTGGGAGTCGGTTTTGTAAATATGTTGCAGTGTTTATGGCTTCACCCCAAAAATGTTTGCTTAATTTTGCTTGTGATAGCATGCTTCTAGTCATATCTAATAAACTTTTATTTTTTCTCTCCGCAACTCCATTCTGGCTCGGATTATGCGGGACAGTCAATTGGTGTAAAATTCCGTTCTGTTTTAAGTATTCATCTATCTCTTTATTTACATATTCACGACCGTTATCCGATCTAATTTCCTTAGGTTTTTTACCGAACCGATTGTATATCATCGTTATATACTCTTTTATCTTTTTAGCAACTTCGCTCTTTTTAGATAATAAATATATCGTAGTATATCGGGAATAGTCATCAATAAGAGTCATAAAATAAATTTTTCCGCCTAAAGTCGGTGTATCTAAAGGACCACATACGTCACTATGGATCAAATCCACGATATTAGTAGCTCGGTTTGTTGCTGATTTAGGATACGGCATGTTAGTTAATTTAGTTTCGATACAAGTTACGCATGTTTTATTTTGATGTTTACATTTTCCTATCTTTATTCCGTCCGCAAGTTGATTTGTTATTATAGATTTAATCACGTCATAATCTCTGTGACCGAGTCTGCGATGCCAGAGATCTATGCATTGTTTGCTGTCACAGTTATACGTTATGTTTACATAATTTTGTGGTTCTTCCACATCGTCCATTTCCTCAATAATGTATAAATTTTTCTTATTTTTCGCCCTAATATATATTTCTTCATCAAAGATCAAATCGCATTTATTATCGTCGAAGATTAGTTTACACCCGTTTTTAGCGGCTTTACTAACCGAAATTAGGTTTGACTCTAAGTCTGGGACATAAAGCACTTCGCGTAATTTCGTTAGTATTTCTTTTCCTTCGGTGGTTAATGTTTTTATAAAAACTTCTCCTGAACCTAACGCTGTCAGTTTATTACCATTGGCGATCGTTACTGAAGTTTTATTATAATCAATAAATTTACTAAATAGGCTTTTATCATTAGAAATGTGCGAGGTAGATCCTGAATCGAGAATCCAGTTATTTTTGCCTACTTTTTTGGTGATTAATGCTTTATTTTGCGTTTGATCATTTGCGTATTTTCTTTCGTTTGGAATTTTATTTTCTCTACGAGTTTCGGTCTTTTCATAACATAATGAAGATGAGAAATTTTTTTTATTTTTGAATTGATTGTTACGAGGATTTCCGGATTGTACCGTGTTTCTGCTCTTGTAGTGCCAGCATTCGTAAGTGGAATGATTTTTCATTTTACAGTTGTTACAATATTTTTGTTCTCTTCTATTTTTAGTGTGTGTATATCTCCTATTTGTTTTAAATGCTCTCTCGTTGTTGTTATATCCGCTATGTGATTGTTCTGACATTTCATGTCTACGATTATATTCATCCGTTAATTTGTTTTTGATAAAATCAGGGGTGAGCTCATTTTCTGGTCTCGCCTCCAACGCAGTTATCAAAGTATTGTAACTGGGGGGAAGAGAACACAGAAATAGCGGGGAAATATGTGAATCGCTAATATTTTCTCCAATGGCATTAAGTTTATCTATAATTTGCAAGATATTAGTGATATGCGTGATCATGTTTGTACCCTCAGCTAATTTAGTACTGTATAGTTTCCGTAACAGGTAAAGCTTACTAGATAAATTGCTTCTCTCATGTATATTTTTCAGAGCTTCCCATGTTAATTTGGCAGTATCTAAGTTTTTTACATTTACGATTTGAGAATCATCGATGCTTAGGTTTATTAGAGCTCTAGTCTTGCGATCTTTTTTGTGCCATGCGGGATCTGCTGGATCCGGTGGATCTTGTACTATAATATCGTCGAGTTCCTCTTTAATCAGGAACCTCTGCATCTTGAACTTCCATGTACTATAATTCGTAGAATTGAGTTTCTCAATAAATTGAGTATTTTCTTTTATCGCATTCATTATTACTTTTTTAGTGTTCTTTTATTTATTATTATATTTTTAGAAATTTGTTAAATTATCGTTTTTTTTTTTTAATATTGGGATATTCTTTTTTTCAGTCTCATAATCTTTGTTAGGGGAACCGTCGGTAGCGTAATAAATTTTCTTATTTTTATAAATAGTTAAATCAGTCTTCAAATTCAATATACATTTTCATCTTTTGATATGTTAAAGAAGTTTGTTCAGCTTACCTGAAATTTTCCTTTTTGCGCCAAGTAATATCCACAGTAATCCAAAGTGTTGTAGCGATATTTATCTTATCCATTGATTCACTTATATTGGAGTAATAAGAAATAGTATTAGTAGAAAATAACAATTGTGTGAAATGAGCAGAAGATTCATTTTCCTTTGAATATAATATTATAATTCTTGGCTAGATGTACATGTTTAAAATCGCGCTTTGGAGGCTGCGTATAAGTGCTCCAATTTTACATTATATTAAAATATATTTACATCATATATATACAAGAGCGTCTTAACTGCTCGGATACATTTTGGAAACTAAAGGGAGATTGTTATTTGAGTTCTGTGCACACGCGCGGGACAAACAGCTGTAGATTTAAGGAGGGAGATCTGCAGTATTTCTGCAGTTAGTTTCGACAGTCTCTGGTTTTATTCACTGTTTTGCATCTGCGGTTTTCACTTAAAGTACTTATAGTTAATTGGGGTCTGGTTTTTAACATGTTTTTCAATCGTTCGCTGCACGTGGAGATTAATTAACTGCATAAAAAAGGTTTCTCCGTCAAGAATAACAATTGACAAGTCATTGTGTCAAGTAGTTTAAGAATTAGGCAAGTTTAAAGATCGGAAATCCTAATGTTAAATTCAATTTTAATCATTTTAAAACAGATTGCAATGCGGATAGGACTTTAAAACCTAACTCAAAAACTACTTGGCGTAATAAGCTTTAATTTTGAATTTGCATATTTGAAGCCTCTAAACTTTGTTTTCTGATAAAATAAATTGTATGTTACAATTGATTTTTTTCTTCAAATAATAATTTTAAAATTATACATAATTTCAAAATTAATTTTTCAAAAAGATATGACTTGTAACCCATAAATTTTTGTAAAATAAATCGATTTCTAAAAGCTTCAAATATGCAAATTGAAAATTACGTCTTATTCAGAGAAGAAGTTTAAGTTATGTTTTAAAAACTATAAGCATTACAATGTCTTTTACAAAGATTAAAAGTGAAATTACCATTAGAAGTTTCAAAGTTTACACTTGCATAATTCGTAAACTGCTTTACCGAATGGCTTGTTGTTTGATATCCTAAGGCAAATCTTTTTACGTGCACGTGCCAGAAGATTCAAAAACGATATCTATCAACATTGTAACGTGCCAAAATTTTATATATCAAAAAGTATTGCAATATACATTGTTTATACAGAACACTGATTAATAGAATTAGTCGCTTTCATGAAATAAATAAATAAAAACAAAAATCAAGATACGTTTTTTCTGTATATTGTTATCAACAATTAAGTTAATGAAATTTCAATTCGAAAATATTTATTTAAGCGGCAGGAACGGATTTAAAAAATACGCACATAAGGGATAAAATATATCATTTTTTAATTTTAGAAATTTTTAACTTATGTAATTATTAACATCTAACTTATAATAATCCAAATTGCATTAAAAATGTTTACACAATTTATAAATGAGATTTCTGCTTCTGTACATTTAGTAGTGAAAGTTTTACATCTTATTCGCATTTTGTTATTTTAGAGAGATTGAGGAAGATAGAGAAATTGAGTCCACTTGCAATTTTATTGTAATGATTGTCTTATGAGATTCATTTTAAGAAATTAAGCCTTTTACATTCATACAGAAAGGCAAACTAGTTACTTGTCGAAAACACCGCATAGCATCACAGTAAAAGAAAATTTTTATATGTGTTAATTGAAGAAAAAATAATTGTACTATTTGTGATAGTCTTCAGATGTTAAATGAACAAAAAATGTTTATTAAAACAATAAGGGAAAATTAATTTTATCTATGTAATGGTAATAATTTTTTTTTCGCGTGCCACATAAAAGTTGTACATACCACCTCGGGCATGCGTTCCATACACTCTTAAAACTGTGCCTCTGATTTAAGAGGTACATTCTGAATTTTTGTGCCTCTGAATATTAAGAGGCACATGGTGCCTTTGAAATTAAGAGGTACATAGTGCCTTTGAGATTCAGGGGCACAGCGTAAGTGCCTTTGAAATTAAGAGGCACAGTGTGCCGCTGAATTTATATATTCAAGTGCCTCTTATTTAAAAATACATTCTGTGCCTCTTATAATGGTGGCACATGCATGTGCCACCATTATAAGAGGAACAGAATGTAATTTAATTATATTTTATATTATATTTATATCTTTACAGTGAATTCTGTATACTGCAGAAAGATTTTCCAGCATGGCATATCCAAAGACATATTAAATTTTGTGTAAGGCAGAATACTATGTATAATAGAAAATTTTCTCACTCCCAATTTATTGAAACAAATTTGAAATAAATATTAAAATGTGTGTCCATGTGGCCTAAGTCAGTTCTGTGGTTCAATAAAGAACCTTGTCTACATGTCAGTTTATTTTATACATATCAAAATACATAAAATGGCATAAAAGCTTTATTAAAAACAAATAAGAAAAACGTTAAAAATAATCAGCGTAAAATAATCACAATATTGATCTTGTGATAATGACAACAATTAATTTTAAAAAGTAACTCTGATCATAAATATTTCATTACTGGTATCCTAAATGTTAAATTTATTTGAAAATAACTAATTTGTTTCATTAGTATATATTTTCATTATACTGAATTCCGATTCTAAATAAAATACAATTATAAAAACAATATCTATTACTTTCTGTAGGATGTCCGTTGCTGAAATTTTGGGTGTTTTGATTTATTTTTTTTATTGCAGTTAAATTTCGATTACAATGGGAAATGTAGCTGAGATTAGTTAAATATCGTTGACAGATTAATATCAGTGTTTAATTCAGACATTTTTCTCCGGGAGGGATTTTTGCGGCTTTGCTTCGGGGGGGGGGTTGCACTTTTGTCCATTAAAAAGAATAAAATCTCACACTTTTCGATCATTGTTCCGGAGAGGAAATGCCCCCACCCCCGGGCCACACCCTGAATTCAACACTGATTAATATAATACAAAAGAAACTGGACTTTATTAGCTATAACTATTAATAAAAAAATTAAATTTCTCAAGGGAATGATACATTTACCCGCGAAATATACATATGTTTGTAATATAAAACATTTCTTTTACAGTGTCTATTTTTATACTATACACATTCAAAGAAAATAATCAAGTACTAAACTAAATACACTTACTTATTGCAGGCTTTTCTATAACTCTCTATATTCATTATAATCCGCCGGTGGATGAATGCAATAATAACACCATTACACGTAATTTTATGTTTCCTAACATAAATTCATCGTATTTTCCACAGGAACATTTACCTGTGCGGCGTCGTTTTATATCGTAGGAAAACCTAACTCCTATTATCAGCGATTGATATTCTTGCAATCCTGAACGACAATAATAACACGAGCGTAATTAAAAAACGAAAGCACAAAACCTCTTGAGTTAAAATAATCGTCTTGCGAAAAGGATATACTATATATATGAACTCTGTTTGTGTCGTCAGGTACCGCTTCTCGAATAATCCACAAGAAGCCATTTCTTCTGGTCAAGCGTCCATTCTTCCTTCTCCCCTATCCCTCATTGAAAGTAAATATCCCGCGCCCGCTCAATGCATCATGGGTTAAACATTTGTACGCATGCGCGCTTCCCTACTGTACCGCTTAATAAATGACCGCTTTTTTTAAGAGGCACACATTTCTCGCCGTGACTCTGATATATTTCGTTCTGTCATCCGTGCCTCTGATAGGTTTTGAGACCTTCATTTGTGCCTCTCATTTCTTTGTGCCTTTGATATTTATCAGCTAATCAGAGGCACTTTGTCTGTGTGCCTCTCATATGCGCTGGTGCCTTATATATCAGAGGCACAGTTTTAAGAGTGTAGGTTCACCATCCCTTCCCTAAAGTACATCTTGCCAAATAATCCTAATTTGATGTCAAAATGTGGTGTTAATATTGACAACGTTACGTACAATTTCTATTTCTGGACGACCCCTTAAGCAAAATTTAAGTATAGCATTAATTAGTAGACATTATTCTAATCGAATTATACCAATTAAATTTTTGTAAGATGGTTTTCAGCAAAATTAGTAGGCTATAACTTTTTTTGTTTGTTTGGCATGGCTGTACTTATATTAATAAAAATACAGTATTATGTTTAATAAAAAACATGTATATTTCATCTGCTGAATAAAGCAGAAAAATACAATAATCAACACATCATTATGTTAATAACTCCTTCACCAATTTTAATTACATATCTTATCTCGTGTTCAATGTTCTTAATGAAAAATAATATTTCTGAAATATGCATTTTATTTTCATTAAAAATTGATTATAAATTTCTATGATTTTTATAAAATTACAACACGTATATATAAAATGACTCACTGACTTTTATTTAATTAGAACAAACGTAGCTAACAACAGCATTGTGTAAATAGCTAATTCATTATTTTGAAATTGTTACTTACGACGTGATATTATGATGTAAGCATAGATTTAATGAAATAAATTATACTAGATTCATTTTAACATAATTATTTCAAATTGGTAAAGAAATCATACAAGTTGTAATTTTCCAACTGGACGAAAAATGTCCGGGCCAGGATTCGAACTTGGGATCTCTGGGCTGAAGCCGCCACGCTCTACCAACTGAGCTATATCGGTCGAATCTGGAGGGCATAATTCATCCAGTTAACCTTATAGATCATAGCAAATAAATTATGTTCGATACAATTTTAAATCATTCATCAGCTAAGTTTTGTAACCAAAAAATGTAAACAACCGTAGTACAGGAAATACACATTAGAATTATGAATAAGATTTATTATTTACTTGTGATACATCACCCCATGAAGTAAAATCTACATTGCCTTTCAGTTAGCTTATTATAGGAAATAATTTTTGTGACACAAAGTAAATTTACAATGCCCTTTGTACTTAAAATCTGTAACAAGGAATTGAGCAGAAAAGGATTAGATATATCTGAATGTATAAATAGAGAATGTGGTAAATATTTTTGTTTATTTTTGTTTAAGTAGGAAAAAAAATAACTAAACAAAAAGTTTTGTTATAATTTACTGAAATAATAATACTTTATTTAAATTATTGACACTTATTATTTAGTTTTTAATTATCGAAAACATGCAAAATTATTTTAGAATAAATTAAAAATAATAAACATGTGTCAAAATAAGATATTCAGTAACACTAATCGAATAGCTATTTTAATGAATTTCTATTGATATTAAATGTGTCCCAGTACTTTAAAAATTTCAGCTTTTAAATTATAAAAGAAAATACAGTGTGCCATTCTTATTGCTTTTGAGAAACTCTCTTTCGGTTACAATATATTTTTTCCCCAAATATTTCCCTAATAAATTACACTTGCAAGATGTGAATATGTTAAAAAAGTTATCAATCTTTCTTTGTAAAATTCGAAACAATACAGGTAACCAATGACAAATACTGTAAGACTAGACGTTCGTTTCTGAGGGGCCTCAGAAAAAAGATAAACGTGCGTGATTTCTTTTGAATTACTCTCTAAATGCCGGTCAAAATACAAATTAGTATTCATCGTATCATTATAAAAAATACTAAAGGCGTAATCTTATTTATTTTTTTTATTAAATTTTATTAATTTTTATTATTTTTTATTAATGTTTTATTAAGTTTTGATTTATTTTTTTTTAATAATTTTCATTTTAAATGTTTTAATTATCACACGGCCTTTTTTTTCAGCTTCCCGGATAGACATATTGGATCAGTTTCTACCTTAGTCATTCACGCACGATCGAGAAAAAAGCGTTATCATTTGACTTCACTCTTAATCTCCGATTTCATTCACATTTTTTTCTTTAACCTGGCTACATCATGAACAATTACTTCCATGGTTTGTGAATGAATCTTTTGTGTTTAGAAAATCTTCAGAAGTGTTAACGTTGTTTATAGTGATGATGTAACAATATTTGTCCGTAAGGTGCAACAATACAATGGTACAAAAAAGTACAACGCATATGAAAAAGTGAAGCGGGAATCCCGGAATTGTTGATGACAGTCAAATGCTGCGCTCTTTTATTGTATAGATGTCTTTCCTACAAGAATGAATAAGTACATTTTTATGGTTAAAATAATTTACCCTATTAAGTAATTTTCACATTTCGTTTGTGGTAATTTGATTAAGAAGGACAACAATTTTTCACAAATAAATTTCCAGTTATCTTGGTTTTTCAAATTTTAAATATAGAAGTAAACAATAATGTGATGTGATTTTCTAGAATGTATAAATAAAGAAATGATAAAAAAAAATCCTTTTAAAATCTTTTCAAGTATATCATGTGATTTATAAAGTAAGATTTTAAAACTTGAACGTACAAAATATATTCAAGAAGATATCGATTTAGTACTTTAAAATATATATCATAAAAAAATGTCTTGTACAGAATATGTTATAGAAAATAAGTTTGAATATTCAATGCGAAATTCCGAAAATATTTTTCCAAAATATCACACCCAAGAAAAGGATAAAAATATTAATCTCTGTTTAAATTTAAAAAAAAATCTTATTAAAATTCAAAAGAAACAGTTATTTACTAGTACAATTTTACGTAAAGGATTATTTTTAAATATAAAAAAAAACTTTTATTTGGAAAAAAAAATTTTTGTCTAGACAGATTAGAATTCAACTGTCTAAAATATTTATCTTATAGAAAAATTTATTTTTTATTCAAAACACTTTACAAGTTTAAGTAGCTGTTACATAAGTGTGCACATTCCATACTTTACATTATTGATTCTTCTATGACAACGAAAAGGATATTAGCATAATGAAACTTGTAATATATTAATGCATTTTTTCTTCCTTATAAACGTTTTAAAACTGATGTTCTTAAATGTATGTAAAATACATTAAAATTTGAAAGTATATCATTTGATGCATAAAATAGGTTTTGTATTTTTTTTTTCAAGATGCATACATTTTAAACGAAAGTTCGATTTAATATTTATCGATGCATGATATAAACTTCACGAACGAGAATTATCATAAAAATTCATTTAAAGAAAAAAACCCATATAAAAATACTTTAAGATTTAATATGAAAATCCTGAAAATATGTGTTGTAAAATATTTCATCCAAGCAAAGCAGAAAATATTGATCACTGCTTAAAATACATTGAATAAAAAATGAATCTCATAAAAATTCCAGCAAGTTTCTCTCCGATAAAGGTTTATGAAAAGTAATTTTTTTAAACGATAAATTTTGTTTTGAAAATTAATTTCTGTCTGAAAAATTTAAAACTATACTAGCTGAGTTAATTATTTTTATGAAATTTAAATCTATAATTCTAATTTTTTCACAGCTTTCTGTTTTATCAGTCGCATATGTGTGTAATTAAAATAGGTGGATTTAACTTTTCGTCTCTTGCACGCGCCTAAGATTGAATGGCCATTCAATTTTAGGCAAGAGACGCAAGCATATTTACATGGCTTAAACATTTGATGCGGTTTTAATCTTTTGAATATGGCACTGATGATGGAACTATAGGGGCTCCAAAACAGCTGTTTGCCATTTTATATTTTTTCATTTGTGCTATTTTGCGTTATTCATTTATTTTTAACATATGTGTGTAATTTTCGTATTTTTTGTTGTTGTTTCTTCGATGTTTCAGTTATATAAGATGTATGAATTGTGGAAGAACGTTTCGATTTAGTATTTTAATCGATGCATATGGTATAGACTTCTGGAGTAAGAAATATCATAAAGTTTGCTTTCCTTCAAAAAAAATATATCTAAAAATTACTTGATTTTTTTTTAATTATAATCTGAAACTATATCTTTGATATATCTTTGATACTTTGATATATCTGAACTATATTCCATCCAAGAAAAACAGAAAATATATATATATGATGAAAATAAATCGTAGGAAAAAGAATCTAAATAAAATTCTAGCTATTTGTTTTTTGTGAGTACAGTTATACGTAAAGGCAATTTTTTTGTGAAACTGAATAATATAACAAGGAAATGTGAAATTCAGGCTAGAGAGCCATCCACGGACTTATTTCAGATATATTGGGCATTGATGTGTTTTCTGGTAATTACAGATGGGTGACAAAATAATACGAACACTCATGAAAAATGGTGTAAAGAGCAATATCTAGAAAAATAGATGAGGAATTAACTTGAAACTGCAGGTGTGTAAACAGTATAGTATAAGTTATATATTTCCGTGAAGATTTTTTCCCCGAAACCCCATAGGGGACTGGTAACAAATTGAAAAAGAACGAATATCTTTTGGATAACCCTGTAAAAACTAATGTAGCAAAAGCGTTCAAACTCGAGATTATTGATAAATGGCTTATTGTAATATGCTGTGTTCATTTTTATGAGGATAGCATGTATACTCGTAGAGAAATTAGGGTTTTTATAAAAACAGTCCCAAATTTCGCCTAGTTTTTTGCTTATAATTTGCAGCATTTTTAATATAATTTTTTTTTTTCAGAAAATATGACAAACAACATTGTACATAATACTCTGCAATCAGAATTAAAAAATAATAAAAATTGGATGAAAAATAAGGATGTTTACTAAAAAATGTTTCATTGCGCATGCGCGAATGCAATCAAAATATAATATGCATAGTGTATTAGCTAAGTATATAGAGCAACTTTTGTGAAAGTCTCAAAATCATAGCTTGAAAATTCTGTAAATTATCGTCGATAGAATATGCTCGAAATCCGTTGTTCCCAAAAGGAAGCAAAAAGATAAGGGGTTGTATCCATATATAGTAGTACGTGCAATATTGTGTACACTATCTTGGCACTAATCAACAGATATTTGATACAACCCCTCATCTTTTTGCTTTTTTTTGGGACCAACGGATTTAGAGCTTATTCTATCGACGATAATTTTCAGAATTTTCAAGCTATGATTTTGAGACTTTCACAAAAGTTGCACTATACACTTAGCTAATACATTATGCATATTAAATTTGGATTGCATTCGCGCATACGCAGTGAAACATTTTTTAGTAAACCTGCTCATTTTTCATCCAATTTCTATTATTTTTTCATTGTGATTGCAGAGTATTGTGTACAATGTTGTTTGTCATATTTTCTGAAAAGAACTTTTTTTTACATTAAAAACTCTACAAATTATAAGCAAAAAACTAGGCGAAATTTGGGACTGTTTTTATAAAAACCTTAATTTCTCTACGAGTATACATGCTATCTTCATAAAAATGAACACAGTATATTACAATAAGCCACTTATTAATAATCTCGAGTTTGAACGCTTTTGCTACATTAGTTTTTACAGGGTTATCCAAAAGATATTCGTTATTTTTCAATTTGTTGACAGTCCCCTATGGGATTTCGGGAAAAAATCTTCACGGAAATATATAACTTATACTATACTGTTTACACACCTGCAGTTTCAGGTTAATTCCTCATGTATTTTTCTAGATATTGCTCTTTTCACCATTTTTCATGAGTGTTCGTATTATTTTGTCACCCATCTGTATTAAACAGCTTGAATAGACATTCTGCCTTTTTTGTGTCTAAATTTCTATATCTTTAAACGTTTCATAAGAAAAAAGCAATTTTCATTTTAAAAAAAAATATTACCAGGAAAAAAAATGTTTTATCATGTACTTTCTTTTATATTACACATGTTATTACTTTTTATCAATTACTCTAACATTACAGTGAAATTCGTTTTTAATGTTTAAATATTTTGAATATAAATAATTTTTTTCAAACATAAATATTTGTGTAAACTTTTGCTTATTATTCGTATTAATACTGTTATAAAGTAGAATACGCGTTTTGTAGAGTATTTTAATAATGTATAATAAAAGTTGTGAAAACGAAATCAAAAATTTTTAGACAGGCTCATTTTACCAGATACAATCGTGCAGCTTGCCTTTCGTCAAAACCACGAAGATTTTCCGTTTATGACAATTTACCAATAAAGTTAATTCGCTTTCAGATGATTTTCTCTATAATAAAAGGAGTTCTGTGAATCCAAAATTACATTAAATTTTTTATTACTTCTTCGTACACATAAAAACACGTTCTAATTACTACAAGTAAAATTTTATAGTTTAATTAACAACACAGTAGGTGGCGATTGTACTTGTGATCATTTTATACATATTTGTGCATTATAATTTATCTATCAGTAAACGATTCTTTTAAAACATAAATTATTGCGTACAATATTGCTTATTATCCGTATTAATACTATTATAAAGGAAAAGTACATCATTTATCTAGTATTTTAATAATGTATGATAAAAGCTGTGAAAACGAAATCGAAACAATTTTGGACTGGTTCATTTTACCAGATATAATCCTGCGATTTGACTTCCGTCGGGAGACATGAGGTTTTCCGTTTATGACACGTTACCAATACCCATATAGCACCAAAGCTCCTGAAAACCTTCCCAGGAGTTCCAATTCAACCCAAATTCCTCCTGAAACTGTAATGACGCTATCAGGCGTTCCTGGGGAAGATACTTTAATCACTTCCCCAGGACTGATCTCCCAGATCCCTCCCAGGGAGCAAGCTCCTCAGGACTGATCTCCCAGATCCCTCCCAGGGATCAAGCTCCTCGGGATGATATTCCCAGGGAAGTACCTAGGAAGAGACACGGTGCTGGTGCCATCTCATGGGTGATTTTGACACTAAAATAACTTATTATAATTTTTTATAAAAAAAAAATTATATATTTGATTTGATTTGGTTCGATTTTTTAATTAATAAAGTTTATATTATTATTGGATTTATTTTATTTCCTAAGCACATCTGGTTATTGTTTAACTTTTAATTATTATAATATTTAATTATCCTTATTTAGATATATTTTTAATTTATAAAATGAAATCAAAATGTAGTTAAATAAATAATTAAAATAAATTAATCTTTAAATATAAATTGAAAATTTATTATTTATTTTATTTCTGATCTTTTAAAAATTAACTTATATATTAATTCATTTTATCATTACATTAATTAATTATTTTTTCTGAACTTTCAACAATTACTTATATATTTTTACTGTTACTTTTTCATCTAACTAATAATTTTACATTGATTTCACTTATATACTTTATTAGTTTCTATAGAAATAATTTAATTTTAAATATAAAATTGATTTACTTTCTCCTAATAAATTATTTTATTTTCAATTATAAGAAATCAGAATTATTTTTTTCGAAACACGAAGTTTAATATATATTTATATATTTGTATAGAACCATATTTTATAAATTAAGGATTAGAGATACCTAGTAAAAATTATTTCTTCTGATCCTTTAAATATAGTCTTATATATTGAATTATTATTATTATTTGTATTAAATAATTAATCATTTCATATTAATTTGAATTATATATATAAATAATTTTCAGATCAATATTTAATTTTAAAATATAAATTAGATTTTTTTTTTCGCTGACCATTTTAAATTATCATATATATATATATATATATATATATATATATATATATTATTATTATTATTATTATTATTATTTCTAATAAATGAGGGTTTTTTTTTCCGTAACCGTAAGAAATCAAAAGGAATCAAAAATTTGTTATAAATAAGGGTTTTATCAACAGTTTAATATATATTTACGTATTTGTATCTATTCAGAATTTGATAGTTAATAGATTAGAGATAAGCATTTTTAAATTAAACAATCTATTTAAAAAAAATTTATTTCGATTGTAAAAGTTAATTTTCATGTATGTTTCAAAATTGAATCATATTTAAGTCATATCGAGCATATTTACTTTTATTATTATTCTTCTATTAATATTTTTTTCTGATCTTTTTAAAAATTACATATATATTTATGTATTTTATTATTACATTTTCAACTAATTTATAATTTTATATTTATCGTCATTATCAAATCAATAATTTACTTTTAAGTCTAAATTATAACACCAACTTAGAGATTACATGCTCTATTGAAATGACACATTTGGTTTAAAAAAAATACAAACATACCCCCCCCCCCCCCCCCTGAATAAGAGTTTTGCTTGAAAGATTTTTTTTTAAATATACATTCTTACAAAATCGGGTTAAAGATATAAATTCGTGCTGTTATTATCACGGACCTGGTCAATACCACTTGTCTCATTTAATATACTTTATATATGTGTTGCTAATGAGCATATGTTCGCTAAATGATGTCAATTTTTAATTATGTATGAATTTTTATGAAGCGTCTGTTCTGGAGGTTTTACCATATTAATTTTATTTTATTTTTTAAATACAAATTAGTTATTTTCTATTACCTCTTTCAAATTACGATGCATGGTATATATTTTTTAATTCTTAATAATGAAAGTGAAATCTCAATTTAGTGAACTTAAGAAATATTAACAACATACAGATTCAGAAAATATAAATAAATATTTATTTTTCTAAATAACAAATATTTCTCCAGAATTTAAAACTGAGTTGTGTTTTACTTTAGTTGTTAAAACTTTCATTTAAGAAACCTATTTTATATTTGGCAAACTTTTTAGTTTAGGATATTTATAAAAGATTATTTTTCGTGCAAATTCTTAACTCCTGTTAATATACGGCTAATATTAGTTATGTATCTTAGGGTTTTTCTCAAATGCAAGGAAATACTTCTATCCAGATGTCAAGAACGATTATATAATCAGCTGCAAAAGTCCCGTAATGCAAATATGTTTAGTCAGGTAAGGGTAGAATTTTAACTACAATAAGAACATGAATAGTACTGAGCAACCTCCAATTTCTTTTGATGGATGAAGAATGGATATGTATGCTTACTGGAATGCATGCAATACTTGCAAAGAAAAGTAGTTGAAAGCATGGAACTTAGTTCCATGGTTGAAAGGAGAGAAACGTTCTTCTTCCCAGAATAAGGAGTAAGCTATTTCAAATTTAGCTTTGATATAACTAAAATAAACAATTGTCGGTACAATAGAAAAATAATCTTTAAAGCAGTCGACCAATGATTCTATAAAAGACAAAAGTATTGCTTTTAAAGGATTTCCTTGTTTAGAATTTTTACACAATACTTCGTTGACAATCATAACAAAGAACTCAAATTTTATGTCAAAGTATCCGTACATTTAGGCATTTTAAATCTCCTGAAATATTAGTTTTGTTAGCTAAAATGAAATTATATTTCAATGAAAAATAGTGCATAATGAAATTTCTATGTATTAAATGTTTTCACAGGATTTGAAAAATCACTAAATGGAGATTTAATTGTAAACTTGTTTTATTTATTACAATAAGAAAAAAAAATATTTTTGTTACAGACACAAATTTTATTAACAGTACTTTTTTTCATATTTAACTAGTTACAGATATAGAGTAGAAATGCCCATACTTTAAAAATTAAGAGCTAAAGAAATATTATTGTCATTTTAAACAGCAGTTTCATGTAGGTAATTGAAAATTAAACGATGTATTTATGTATCTTAGGGTGTTTCTCAAATGATCTGCTCAACAACGTGAAACTTTCTGACACATCTTTTGACTTATTTTTAAACGCAAAGACATAAAATTGGCTGGCCTGACTATTGAATTGATTTGAGATCGAAATGAATTATCCATTTTTTGATAAATAAATTACTTATCGGGTTATAAGTGATTCATGTTACATGACGACACGTTTTTCTCCTTTCTCGTGCTACGGCGTCGAAAATTCAGCTCAAAACACCGACTTTGACGGTATTTTCTGAAAGATCTTCTGTCTTTACCAAAAAAATGGAAAACATCTTTTGATTACAAAGTTTATAAATAAGAACACCTGCCAATTTCAAGCGTTTCCGAACAAAAATAAACTAAAAAATATGTCATAAAGTAGCCAATTTGAATTTGAGAACAGCCTAGCATGCATAAACTCAGAAAAGCTTTTATAGATATATCGTTTAGCAACTTGTAATATGGTAATATCAATATTAGAAATCAAATTGAGTTTTGCTTATTCTAATTCTAAATTTAAAATTATAATATTTCTAATTTAAAAAAAAAGTGCATTTTGAATTTGTCTTTCAATTTTTGGTTCATAAAAACGTAAATTTTTCTCTTACTTTGTTTAATTGTGATTATTTATAATTTAATTTACTTAATTTATTTAATTTTAAATATTTTTATTTAATTGGTCCCTTTATCATAGACCCCTGACCCTGATATATGTGGCTCCTAACTAAAATGATAAAACGTATTGTTGTTGCAAATGATAAAACACCCCTTCCCTTTTCCCTTTTATTGTGATGCCGCGTGGGGAATTCGGGTCAAAACGATGACTTTCACAGTATTTTCTAAAAGATCTGCGTTTACAACAACAATAATAATAATAATAATAATAATAATAATAATAAAATGAAAACATTTTTCTAGTATTACATAGTTTCTAAATAAGACCACCTGCCAATTTAATGCATTTCCGAACAAAAACGAGTTAAAAAATGTGTCAGAAAACAGCTCCTTTGGGTTTGAGAACAGCATTAAATAATTGATACGCTTTTTTTCTAGTTATCAATTTAATATTGTATTGAATATATATCAAAGGATATATTGATATAAAGATATATTGATAAGATATAAAGATAAAGATTTGATATAAAGATATATTGATATATATCAAAGATATATATCAATATATCTTTATTTGCAATAAAAGTTAGAGAATTCCTGCTATACGAAGCATAAAAATATGCATGTTTTCTATTTACTGACTCTCATAAGAAGAGAAAGAAATACATGAATACCGTATAAACGATTCAGGTACAACGGCCGTGTAGCGTAATCACTAGAGCGTGTTTCTCGTATGCGTAAGTACCCAGGTTCAAGTCCAGTCAGCGGTAAGAAAATTTATTCCGTAAAATCTGTATCATAACTGTCATGTAATTCTGTGTGCGTGATTAATAAAAGTAATGTGTATTATGTAAATTTTTAAAAGATAATGTTCGTATTTATTAATAAAAAAAAATACTTTTTACATTACGTCGAATAATAATAACTTCGGTTGTTTTTTATGCATATTAAGTGACCCTGAAGTCTCCCAAATTCCTCCGGTATTACTTCCTGAAATCTTCCCTAGAACAACCTGAGGAGGAATCTGAAGGAGGTCCTGGGGAGCTCCCTGGGATGCTATGAGGCGGACATTTTCAGTTCCTGAGGACCTCCTGATGACAAATTTTTGCATCCTCAGGGATGCCTGGAGGATGAACGTCAATCTTCCTGGGGACGTCCTAGGGAAGCACATGTGCTATATGGGTATAAGGTAATTAGATTTTAGAGGATTTCCTCTCTACTAAAATTAATTCTCTAAACCAAAAATTACGTTACAATTTTCAGAACTTCTTCGTTACTTAAAAACACCTACTAATCCCAATAGATTCTAATCACAACTATATATATATATATATATATATATATATATATAATTTAATTGAAAACACAGTAGGTGACTATTGTAGTTATGATACTTTTATACATATCTGTGCAAAATAATGTATCTGTCTTCAAACGATTATTTTTTTAAAGTGCGCAAATGTTGCAAAGACACAATTTTTACAAACGTAAAATCAACTCCGTGTCCGAGTACAAATACCAATTTCGAATTGACACGGTTCTAATTGAAATATTTTTCAAGTAATTTGGAACATACGATTAAAAAAAAACATCCAAATTATCGAAATATTCTATAAATGTGTCTCGATCTTTTGAAGGATTAAAAGTTATCATACCCCTTCAAAAACGGTATAGGAATAACTTTTTTAATATATGTATATATGGGTGTTGTAATACATATATGCATGTAAGGTGAAAAATGGATGTATTCATGTACGAATGTTATTAGTTGCGAGTTGTACGCCTTTAAGCATACTTTTACGGAAATAATGTGTGTAAGTATGGAGAAAAAGTATTCAATATTTAATATTGAACACAAATGTAATTTAAAATTAAAAAAATCTTTATAAATTTAATTTTCAGATTTTTTTTTCTTGTTTCAATTTATATTAAATTTCTACTTTTTATTTCCTATTTATAAGCATCTCTAAATGTATAAATTAATATTTATACAAAATTCAAAGAAATAGATTCTTTTGAACAAATTGCATGCTTTTCGTTTCCTCTTTCGGAATTTTAATAAAAAAATCGTCAATGGAAGTAAATTCTTCATTTCGTATATGAACGCGTATATTAACGATTAAATCTATGCAGTTATACTTTTTTTTTCATCTTCAAGATGGAGAAGATTTACTAGATGAATCTGATACTAGGATAATTATTTCTTAATTACGTATATATCAGTGTGGGTTTTTCTTTATCAAATGTAGAATATAATTCTTTAATTAAGCGTTTTGTTGAAGATAATAAAGTTATGTGCAAATAGCTCAGAAGGAAATTTAATTAACTATAAACATAAAAGATTATAAACACTTTTATCTAGAAAATTGCCATCGAGATATTTATAAGTTAGAATAACATATGGGTGCTTTAAAAAAAATGCGATATAAACACATCAAAAAATTTTTTTAAGTTAACCAATTGAAGATAATATTAAAGAAAAAAACTGGAATATGCTGTTTTTAAATCTTTTTTTTTAATATGTATATATTTCAGTATACTTTGATATGTTTTACATAAAACAAATACGAATCCAACAGCATATTTATTATTGAGTTAATAATAGACAGCAAATATAAGATTGTTTTATGTTATAGTAAGAAATGATGCTAAATGAAAACTAAACTGACTGTCTTACATATGGAAACCTCGTAGGAAGTTGTATTGAGCCGACCCCCCCCCCCCCCCACACACACACCCCCTCTTCAAAATATGCATAATTTATTTTTATCACATATAAACACCATATGAAATTCAATAATGTTTGTAAAATACAGCAATATTTGGCAGAGCTATTTTTTCAGAAATTCAGTTGAAAAAACCGCTTTTAACATTTTTTATTAAAGGTGGATAACATCTGCCTGAGAGAATATTTCTCAAAGATTTTCTTGCCTTGTATTTAAACTAGAACATGACAATTTTTGTGTTTAATTTCTAATTTATTGCAACATACCCAAAATTTAAAATATCACAAAAACTGATGATCACAAAAACTTAATGATTTAATATGAAGAATTTTGTAATTTAAATAGTTCCTATATACCGTCGGAAAATAATATATTAATATGGGAGTTACTTTATTATATCATTAGAAACAAAATGTAAATTTTAAACTAGTGTATTTTAGACTCATGTGGTATCTGATAACAATTGATTTTTTTTTTTTTTTTTTTAAATATAGGTTTCATTTTTCATAGAGCATAAATTCAAAATTTCAAGGAATGGTTCAAGGCACAACAACCATCGGTCCGAGGTACACTGATGTTCTTCTATCTAAGGACATTTGCAAAATTTTAGAAAAATGACTCTATTTCACATAATTTCTAATTTTACATGTGTGCGACATTTCCAGGAAAAAGAAAGACCCTTGACCAATATTAGTAAGACACTAAAAATGTAAAGAATCGTTATTTATTTTACAATCTTAAATATTAATAAACGTTGTATAATACATATTTAAAATTCAACGGAAATTTCTTTGTCATTTTTATTAAACATAATTATAAATTAAGAAAAAACTCTTAATTTTTCACAATTTTTTTATTTTTTATAATTATAAGGTACCTGTTTATAAGTTCTATTAGATGCAATTTTTCGATAAAATATAATCACCTTTATTTTGGAGACATGCAACCATACTCTATAGGGTGTGTTGAAGAAGTTTTAATAATTATGATGTGAATAGCATTGCCCACACATAGAAATCAGCTAACTCAAGGTCTGTAATGTACGAATAATCCTTGTCCTTTAGATAAAATTAAGTTCACCATTGTACTCCATTCATTTTTTATAATGTTCATCTCATCCAATTGAGATAGGCATTCAAATAATGGGATAGTGTTATCATTGAGCAATTTTTTTCAAGGATTTTGAGGTATGGACCGATGCATTATCTTTTGGAAAATAAATGTTTCACCGCCTAAAAGCAGCCATATATTAAAGTTTTGGCTTCTAGATTAAATGTATGCGAATATGAATCAAAATATGATATCGAATTTGGTTACAAATAAAATAACATTTACACACCAGAACTTTAGTAACAAATTTCAGACTAGCGTGCTATCCATTTCATTCATCTTACCCTCATCAGTACGAAAATGATGTGTATGTTGTTTTTTGTTTAACGTAACTGAGTTCATGTAATTTAAAGATCGAATTAAGTCATCGATATTCCACTCACTTCTAGATGTACTACAGTTCTGATAAATTCTTATATCATGTACTGTTGTATGTTCCTGATGACAATACATTGATTTAACCCTTTATATCCTGAATTAATTTTCCAGCTACTTTTTAATTGTATTTTTGCATCATTGGATAAGTTTTGGTGCAGAATAAACATAGGAAAGAGGAAAATAATTTTTATAGTGTTTTAGTGGTTAATTATGCAACTGTAACCACCATAAATTTTTTACCCTATGATATAAAATAAAATAGTAAATTTCAAATAGTAAACTTCAAATAAAATATAGGAAATGTTCACCTGTAGAATATAGAAAACAATAGAAAATAATAGTACTAAATAACTGGTAATAAACCATTAAAATTACTCAAATAAAGAACGACATGCATGTCAATTCTATTGCAAAATGATTTCGAATGTAGCGTGGCAAATGCAAAATCCCTACAATGCAAAGAAAGAGGATATGTGCTTGAATTTGCCATCTCCTGCCTGCTTTCAGAAATACACTCTTTGTGCCATTGTGAATAGCGTTAGGAAAAACGGTCATATTACGAATATAAAGGTGTTTTATTAACCCCTTGGGGACGAGCGACACGAAAACGTGACGCATAAGATGCTCAGAATCCTCGATTATTCCCACCAGTTATTTTTTTTTTTTGTAAAGTTTTCCTTATCTAATCATAGCATTTTTGCGATTCAATTAGGTGAAAATTTCTCATTTGAAAAACCGGTGGTCACAGATTAAAAATTCTGTAAAAGACGCTCGTCGCAAAGGGTTTAAAGTGTTACTTATAAGTACCGTCAGGATAAAAAGGGTTAATATTTCCAGAATTTAAATATCAATTAATAAACATTTAACATTGAACAGCGTAACATTGCATTGAATAGCGTAACATTGAACTCAAAAATATATTTGTTTTAATTTTAGGTATTACATTTTCAGAGATATCTTCGAAAGTATACTGGAAAAATGTGCCACTCCCCGCACTCCTATTTCCGAATCTCCTGAAACTAAAATTATGAAAAAATAGGGGCAGTAGGAGTTTATTAATTAATAAATTGTAATTAATAAATTAATGTACGGAACTCTTTGAGCGCAAGTTATATTTGCATTTGACCGATTTATTTATTTTATTTTTTATATTTTATGCGTCTGTAATACATTGTTAAACTGTTAAATTGTTAAATAATATATATAGTGAAAATTCACTTTGTTGACATTTGTATCTGTAAAAAAAAGTTAATGTTTATCGAGAAAATAAATTTATCTACATATACATTCACATACAGAAAAATAATATGATGACATTTTATGAAAAAATACAGTTTTGAAAGAAAAAGAACCAAAACGTTATTGCATAATTACTCCTTTGTTTAGAGTTTCAAAACGCAAACAAGTCATCAATTACGATGGTTTGACAGTTTTCACCGGTGTGGAATCGATTTTTGTGTTTTTTGTTCTTTTTTCTGTTTAACAGCTTTGTTTCTAATAACAATTCGAAAGGTGAGATACGTATGTTTACGTAAACTAAGCGATATGTATCTTATATAATGTTTGTTACTATGTTGTATTTTTTTATTTTTTTTTAAATATCCATTTGTTTTATACGAAAAGTTTTTGAAGATAAATTCTTATATGAAAAATTCGGTAAAATATTTATTTTATGTTTATCTTCAAAAATTATAATTATTATTTCAGATGGTGTAGTTTAAAAACAAAAACTATGCAATAAATATCTTATTAAAAATTTACAAAAGAGGTAGAAGTAAAAATACAATATAAAATAACAAACTGACTCCATGTTATCCAAAGGAAAAAATAAAAACTTAAAAAAACTATTCTAATTTAGCCGGTATATAAGACATAGAAATCCAAGTCTTTGTATCAAAATTATCTATCTATCTATCTATCTATCTATCTCTCTATCTCTCTATATATATGTTATGTTCTGCTATTTTTAGATCCATCCAGCAGTCCATGAAAAAATATGGCAAGCATCTCAAAAATTAAAGGAGTCGTATTATGAAATATAAGCAGTAGTAGCTGAGTAAAATGTAGATAGACAAGAAAAAAGAGCACTATTAAACTCGAATCTATTTATTAAAAATCAATCATCGTATTTGCCGGGGGAGTACTCTCTTTCCATAACTATAATCTTTGCAAATCTCTATGTTAGAACATACTAAAACTCTACTAGGTGTATGATTGCTTACTGCAACGCCATCAAAAAAATTTTTCAAACACTCACTTCGACGGCAAAATCCCTCAATTTCTGCCTCTCATCTCGTTTTAGCTAGGAGCTCGGTAGAACAATTTCGTAACACCTGACCTATTTTAACCAATGTATGTTCGATTTCGCCTCGCACTATTTTTTATCCATGAATTAATATTAAAGACATGCGCCCCTCCTATGCTTTTTGCGGGAAAAGAATTTTCTAGAGCATTCTAGAAATCAAAAAGCGCGGGAAACTAATACAATAATTTTCGGTTTTGTATCTTATCCTAATCTATATATATGAAGGAAAGTCCTGACTGGGTAGATGATCAACGCGCAGCCCAAACTACTGAAGCTACAAACACGAAACTTGGAGGAAAACTACTTCTTAGGATGTAGAGGCGCACTAAGACGGGATTTTCAAAAACTCCACTCCTAAGGGGGGGAGGGGGTAAAAAGGGGAACAAACTTTTAAAAAATTCCTTACAAATCGGGTATTATAGTTATGTGTCAAATGATAACATATTTTAATGCATTTTTGTAAGCTGAATCGAATGGTACCAATTTAAAAGTCAAATAGTTCGTGAGATATTGCACGTTTTTCTAATTTGGCGATGTCTTTGGCGTCAAAATCTCAAAATTTCTAACAATACAAGTGATAATTTCTAAAAATACATCCGTTACCATAGCAATGGAAGAAATTCAAATTAAATCTTTTTTGTTATTTAATTCTTTTGTTTCTTTTCACAGATAGAAACTTTAACTGCTCAACTGGGAATTGAATATTATTCTTACTGATATTTATGTAATTGTGTATTGATATTATTTCTACAAATGCTGCGATTTAAAATAAAACGTGCTTTCTAAAGTAAAGTTTCGAAAGTCTTTTTAGTATTATATATTACTTCTTTATTTGTTTTAAGTCTTCAGTCATGTTTCCCCTTTTCTTTGGGTAGTTATTCATACGATTTCGGGCTAATTTTCCGCAATCGGATACCTCGCCAATTGGTGTATTAGCTACAATGTTGAAAGCATCGTTAATGTTTGAAGCGAAAACTTCCTGATGAATCGTATTACAGATAAATCATATCATCATCTACTATGAGTATAAAGCGTATATTCACATTTTAATCCGATTATTTATGATATGTTTCTAGGTTTTACACTGTTAGTTAGGTAATGTATTTTGAAAGGTTTCAGCGTATGGCGTTTATTCTACGTTATTGTGTTATAGAGCTACAGAGGAAAGCTCTAAAATTAAGTGAACCCGATTATTAAAGATTACCTTTTTAAAAGAAATTCTACTGAATAAATTTTGATGGAAGTGATTTTTCAGGTGTGGGTGATCACACTATAACATATCATTCTAAGTTGCTTAGTGATAGAGCTAATGGGAAAGTGATTGGGAAAGGTGAGTGCAATTATGAAAGATATATCTATTATATTATAAAAGAATAAGTCCTGTCTGGCTCATAATCATCGCTGAGCCTAAACCGTTGTTCCTAGAGCAATGAAATTTGGAAGACATGTTCCTTACAGAATGTAGGCACCCACTAAGAAAGGATTTTTGAAAATTCACACCCGTAGGAGGTTAAATGGAAATTAAAAATCTTAAATCATTTCATCTTTTCGCCATATCTCAGCAGCAATTTTAGGTAGGAGCGTGAAATTCGGGATAACAAATCTACTAAAGAATAGTTAAACATGTATTTCAGGCGATTTTAAAAATTCAACCTCTAAAGGGGTTAAATGGAGGGTCGAAAGTTTTAGGTCATATCACTTTTTCGCCATATCTCAACAGCAGTTATAGTTAAATGCGTGAAATTCAGGATAACAAATCTACTAGAACATAGTTAGTTTCAGGAGATTTTAGAAATTCAACCTCTAAAGAGTTTAAATGGGGAGGACAAAAGGTTTAGGGCATTTCGCCTTTTCGCCCTATCTCAGCAGCAGTTTTATGTAAGATCGTGAAATTCAGGATATCAAATTTACCAACAAAATAACACATATTTCAGCGATTTTAGAAATTCAGCCACTAAGGGGGATAAACAGGGGGTCGAAAGTTTTAGGTCAATTTGTCTTATCTCAACAGTAGTTTTAAGTAGGAGTGTGAAATTCAGGATAACAAATCTACTAAAAAATAGTTAAACATATGTTTTAGCGATTTTAAAAATTCAATCATTAAAGGGGTTTAAATAGTGGTGTCAAAAATGTGACGTCTTTTCGCCATATTTCAGCAGTAGATTTAGGTAGGAACGTGAAATTCGGCATAACAAATCTACTAAAGAATCGTTAAACATGTATTTCAGCCGATTTTAGAAATTCAACCTCTAAGGGTCAAAAGTTTTATGTCATTTCAACTTTCCGTCATATTCCAGCAGCGGTTTTAGGCAGGAGCTTGGAATTCAGGATAACAAAACTATTAAAAAACAGTTAAACACATATTTCAGCGATTTTAGAGCGATTTTAGCGATTTTGTAACCGCCATCCACTGTGAACTTGATTATGGAAGATTAGACGAATGAGACAACTATTGCTGATTTGTGATTAGATAGTTTGCGCAAGACATTTTTTCAGGAATTTTTTTTTTCGTCTATACTTATAAAAGTGTATGTCCTGACTGACTCATAATCAACGCACAGCCAAAACTACTGAACCTAGAAACATGAAAATTGGTGACAAAATACTTCCTGGTATGTAGAGGCGCACTAAGAAAGTATTTAAAAAAATTCCACCCCTAATGGGGGTAAAAATGGGACAAACTTTTTAAAAATTCAAAAAATCGGGTATTACAGTTATGTGAAAAATGATACCACATTTTTTATATTTTTTTATATGCTGAATCGAATGGTGCCAGTTAAATACTCCTAAGTGAAATAGTTCGTGAGATATTTTCACATTTTTCTAATTTGGCGCCAAAAATTCTAACAATGCATGTAATTTCCCTCTAAGTGTTTTTTAACACTTGCAGTGTACCAGTGAGAATTGATGAGTGATGATTTCATGATTTGTCATTTCGTACCTCAGGCAATTGATACCAGAAAAAACTCTTAGATTTCTTCATTCTTTTCCAGAAAACTGTATTCCATTTCACCTGTTAGTATTTTTGTTATTAATGTTTAGAGTGATAAAGACCTTTCTCGGACACGCTGTACATCCGTTCCTAGAGCAATGGAAGAAATTCAAATTAACTACACTCTTCGAAGTTCTATAGTTACTGAGATATTGCATATTTTTTTAATTTGGCGTTGTTTTTGGTGCCAAAACCTCAAAAAAATCATAACTTTACCAATGATAGATTCTAAAAATACACATGTTTTTACAGCAACGGTAGAAATTCAAACTGTCCATAAAACGTGTAGGACTTCTTTTCATCGTTATTCTCTTTAATAAAAAGTTACGCGTTGCCACAGAGTTAAGAGAAAAAATAGAGAGTAAGTAAACCGTAAGAGAACGGCTGGCAATATGAAGCCGGTTATCGCTCAAATCATTAGGCCCAAACAAGATATTTCATTGGACGGAGAGGGGCTACATGTGGAACAAGGACTGGATATATTGGACGGGGAGAGGTTTTCAAAGCAAACAGCCAGTTTTTTATGCCGAATGTAGGGTTGCAATTTTGGCGTCACGCCAAACGTAAATATTTCACCTCCAGTTTCTCTTTACTCCGTTACGCGTTGCTGACGACTGGCTTTTTCGCTAATCGTTGCCACAGATTAATCTCGGAAAATGAAACATTTGAAGTTACTGAAAAAATTATTAGCTCGAAAAGTATTTGTCAGAAAATTGTTAGACAAACTGCGTTTGAAAGGTATAAAATTGTATTTTTCTTGATATAAATTTCAAATCTAATGATTATGCCAATTTTCAAATATTGAATTTCAAAAATTACCAAATTTCCCAATGGAGTACCATAGCCAACCATTACGCGCCAACCATCACGTTCCATTCTAAATCGCAGAAATTGTCGAGTGTTATTAAATTAATTAATTTAATTAAAATAATATAAGATTTTTTTTCAAAATTTTATGACTTGTCGGAGGATTGGTGGTATTCAGCTATAAGTATTCAAATTTTCAAGTTTCTAACTTGTACAGTTTCCGAGAAGGAACTATGTGAGAGACAGGCAGAGGAGTAAGACGAATAGGATTTCGTCAGATGAATGACACCCTAAAAAAGTAATAATAAACTACTGAATTGTCGCTGCAAAACTGATTTGGCGCTACACGGCGAAGAAGAATGGTGCTCGCCAAAAACACGTCATTTAATTTGCAATGCTTACTGAATTTAAAAATTTAAACAATGAAATAGTTTACAACTTTTTTGTATAAAATTATAGTATAATGGATACAAATTGTGTATATTTCAGTTACTTAATTTCTAAAGATTAATTTATACCCTGTGTTTAATTTCGACTAATTAAAGATATATAGCGCGAAATAGTAACACCTTTTGAGATGTTTTCCTCTTAGAGTCCTGCTCAAAATTATCAGTTGGCCCGTTTAGGGACCCCTATTATAGATCCTTTAAAAATCGACCAATTCACTAGCTTTTTTTGTAAAAACTTCTTAGGACTTCAAGGGACTATCTGCAAGACAAAAAAAATTCTCGGATTTCAGCTGCCACCAATTTTGAATATTAATTGATTGGTGCAGCCTCCTTAAAAATGATCCGATTCTCTTGCAGTTTTCATCAACATAGTTCTAGGGTATTCTAGCTACTTTATAAACTACTAAACATTTCCTTAGACAGACCCCCAACTACCATCTTTTTAAAAAATACCAATCTTTTTTATCGTTTCATCACTTCAGCCGTAAATTAAAAATCGCGTTACTGTTAAAGATAAGTGGTTACGTTTAGAGAGAGGTTGGGGATTTCATCCGTAAATTAAATATCGCGTTAATGTTGAAATAAATTCATTAAATTTACGGAGCAAATTCCAACCGCCTTGAGGCTCATACTTTTCTTGGGTTCAATGGGCTCGATTTCAACTGGGTTTGAGTCATTCGACTTGATATTTAAAATTTGAGGGAGTTTTTTTATTATTTATTATCACGGGCCCTGGCAACGCCGGGAGGGTCAGCTAGTATTTAGATAAAATGTCTGCACTTAAAAGAATATGAAAAGGAATTTTTTCACCGGAATTTTTTTTAAAAAAAGAAAAGAAAAAGAAAAGAAACGCTTTTAAATAGTTACAAGTATGTTCTAAGTTAAACACTCCCGATTCTCGTTAACTCTTCTGATCCAGATATCTTCTAGTTGTTCAAATAAGCAGTTAAATCAAGAGAGAACGTAATTCATATTATCTCTTTCATGTGTAATATGTTACGCTGTAATGTGATACCTGGATTGAAGCTGCATTATTTATTTCATAAATTAAAAGAAATAAATATTTTTTAATTGAGAAATAAATTGCTAAGATAGACATTGGCAACTTATTTAATATTACGAAGAATATAGGTAGTGTAATCAGTAAATGTGATTGTTAAGCTAAGTCTCTTGTATCACTTTGATTACATGCAATATTACAAGAATTATATGTTTAATAATTATTCAAAAAACACTATAAGTTGTTTGACGTTTATTTATTATAATCTGATCCTTTTTAATAGGCATGAACTGTACATATAACGGATATTTCAAACTAAAAATATATCTCGATATTCACTTGCAGGCGTAACATTTCCTTTGAGTATCCCCATTTAAATGCTTTCTGTACCTCTACAAATGTTACAAAGCTCTTTCTGAAAAGTTGTGTCTCATTGTTATTCCTTTCTCTAGAAAGTTCTGTATGATTAAAATGCATCCTGTAGATTAATTGTAAAAAATAAAACTACATCATTATTTTGAATTTTGACTTTTTTGTTTAATGTAGTAAATAAAAATAAACTGAAAAAATTACTCAATAAATCAATCAAGTAAATCAATCAAAAATACCTTGAACAGAAATATTTTTATTTCGTAATGCTAAATTATTAATGACTTCATAATTCTATTTACCTTAAATTATTTCTTTCAATTTGTAACAACTCTTTATGACTTTTTTTTTTAAAAAGAAACTTGATCTTAAAGAGTAAAATTCTCCAAATCGTAATCTCCAAAGAGCGATTTCAAGGGTTAGAAATTAGAAAATATTAGTCGTATTTTGCAGAAAAATAAAAAATAAAAATCTCATTTTTACGACTAAAATTTTCACCGTAGACTGCATATAAAACGCCTGGGAATAATAGTCTTTTTTGAAGTTGAGAATATTTCGTACCCAGAATTTCGATTTTTTTTCTCGCATAATTTAAAAATTCACAACGGAATAATGCCAGACGAAACATTTACTTTCTTTAGACGAAAATGTCAAAGTTATACTTTGGACAGGAACTTATCTTGGTGTAAATCAAATTGAAAACATTTGTAGATGAAAAAAAAACTAGCAAATCAAATCATTATCAATAAAATACAACCTGTATTAAAGATCACAGATGTGTAGCTTCAGATTTCTAAAATAAACGAAAGTGCAAAAACATACGTTTAAAACATGCGTCTATGTATCCAAGTCCAGTTTGACGTGAAACAGAATGTCAATAGATAATGACTGATTACGTCAATATTTTTATACACAAAATTTAAACTTACGTGTCTCTTCTTGTCATTTCAGAAAAAATTACATTTCTTAAACCTATAAACATATATCTGTAACTTATGTAAGTAACTTATTTTACTATTTACATCGCGAGTAATTAAAAAACCTTTATTGTAACTGTTCATATTAATTAGATTACCCACTGAAAGTAAGTAATTGAACAAAGGACAGAATGGTTGTTTCTATATCTAAGTTTTTAAAATCTGTGGCAAAATGCGAATTGCATAGAACGTATTATATGTAATATTTTAGAATGTGGTGTATTTACTTTTAGGTGTACTTAATATTTTTATACCTATTAATTTCTTCTCTTGTCCAAACCTTTCCTAAGTTTGGAATCCAACTTCTCAACCATTGAGACATGAAATTTCAAATAGCATTTGAACCCCAGTCTAAATCTAGTTTTCTTGTCCAGTAAGATTTTATTCGGATTTGTTAAGATATCAACGGTCGTTTTCTAAGATCACAGATAGTAGTGTGTTTCTCCTGTATTCTTCATGTGTTTTGGTCATGCGTTCATAAGTACGCACCACTAATTGGACACTCTTTAAAACTTCATTCATCCATAAGTGGAAATGTTTACATTATTAAACTCCACAGAGTATGGCACTTTTGTAATTAGAAACGAACTGCCAGAGCACACTTTTTTTAATTTAAATTCCTAATCGAGACAAATAGTGCGAACGCATGCTTCTCCAACTATACTAACCAAAGCAGTGAAAAATGACCTCCTGGGGTGGCAGGAAAAAATAATCTTTACCCTCGTAATCATTTTCAATATATTGAAACTTTCATTAATGTCGTAAAACATTAACATATTATTTAACATATTGACTAAATTTGTAAAAATTAGATTAGGAATCTATCATGCAGTGTTTACTTCAAAAGGTGGCTTTGGAGAACTCTAGAAACTGTGTTGATGAAATATCTGAACTATACACTATTGCTCCCATTGTCCGTGATACGGTTTGTAAAGCATTTGACAATTAATATAACATAAATTTGAAAATAAAAATACAATATAGAAATATATAGATGTCCACCTTTTCTTACGTGCATTCCATATTCAAAATAAATTGTACGCACATAATTATTAATACGAAATTTAAATATTTATTTTATTTACCCTTTTCCTTATGTGCTTAACTGCATGTTAATGAAGTATACTGTACTTTCCAAGCAATATGCATGCACGTTATTATAAATAAATTGAAGAACCTGAGAATAAATAAATGAACAAAGCACGCGTTCCAGCTGAAATTGCATTTGCTTAACACAGTTGTATGCTAATGTAATTTCCAAAGCTGTCACTCACAATTTCTCCCTTAAATAGACTTACCACAATGTTTAAATAAATTTTCATTTTAACATAATCAAGTTTGCTTAATTGTATTCCTCTGGGTATTTCAAATTTATCAAACTAAATTTCAACTCAAATCTATCATTTAATTTATTCTCATGCATTAAACAATCAATTATTTCAAGGATTTTATATGATAAATTGAAATATGCAGTAACTGCAATAAGATAATAATGTCAATGGATGAATTTAAAGTGAATGCTTGAAATTGAAATATTGTGTGTAATCAATCAATCCACTCTTTATAAACTGAATTTTCTACGCACAAGTGGATGTCAAAATTTGTCATTTAAGAGCTGTGCATATATAATGTTATTAACATTTTGGTAATTTTGGACCCCTTACACCCTTTACGATATCATACGTTATCACATTTTGACCTCGTCCTCCTTAATGATATCCTTATCAATGTCTACAAATTCTTTCTTTTTAAATTTGTTTTCTTTTTTTATATATTTCTAGTGATGTATAGATATTATTAAATATTTATTATTTTCATATTCAATGGATTCAAATGAAGAGAAGAAGTCAATAAAATATAACTATTATACATGATTTAACTTTATATCAAATGACATCTAAAATGGATATTTACCATTCAAAAGTTTTTTTTATAATAATTTATTGTTACACAATGCATTCTAAACAGTAATTTTGTCTTCTTGCACCTGCCCCCCTGCACGGGGAGGGGAAAAGCAGAATATATCAACAAAACCATCCTTTCTCTTTATTTACTAGTAAACAAACCATGTATCAACATTTCAAAGATATTTCGCACCTGCACTGCAAAACAAGTGCTGATTTTACAGTATAATACTGGCATCCCAGCTGCCAGTATTATACCGTAAAATTAACAGTAATAAACAGTAAAATAAGAAGTAATACGCTGCCGCGCATGCACCGCGTATTACTCCTTATTTTACTGATTATTAATGTTAATTTTACGGTATAATACTGGCAGCTGGAGTGCCAGTATTATACTGTCAAATCAACACTCTTTTCTTTGCAGTGAGGTTTCTCAAACAGCAAATATGAACATATGGCTGAATAACAGGAATTCGGAACGTTGGGTATCCCATATATTTGAATGAAACGATTTCATAATCATTTAATAGCCTTAATAATAAATTTGTAATCTCATACAAATAGATAAGACTAAACAAAATGATAACAGACTATTTTGATGTAAAGACAAATCTATACATTTTTTATGTAGTTGGATCAAAAATTTTAATTGTATCAAAAGAACAAAACATCTCTTTCCCGTAGGATATACATGTGCCACCCCTCACTCTCTCCTAACATGATAACATTATAACTGATCATACATATCTCGCTTATATGGATACCTCAAATTGATTAATTCTTAACTGGTACACTGGAAATTTTGTGTGCAACTGGCGTCCTGGGGCTCTTTTGTCACCAGCTAATCTTAGTTCAACTAAGATATCAAACAAGGATGTATCGGAGGAATTGTTTGTTATTCTAAAATGAAAACGATTTGAGCAATTTCGATCTTTTTTATTTCTCAATTTTAAAAATTGTTTTTAGTCATTTAATCACAAATAAAATAAATATATGGAAGTTTTGTGAGTTTTGTTTTCATTTGCTTGTTATAGTGCTAAGCACTGAATTTTGTCTTTTTATTATTCTGAATGAGTTATAAAAACGTAGAACCCCCCTCCCCCGCATCATTATATCTTACTCATAACCTGATGTAATCAGTCAGTTTGAAGACAGTTGAATGCCATAAAAAAATAGGCATATAAGTATATTTTGTGAGATATAGATATATATGTGTGTGTGTGCGTGTAAGAGAGAGAGTGAGAGAAAGGTTCTTGATATGGAAGAAACTTGCGATAAAACAGCATAACCTCGTCGTTATTCAAGATCCTGGAATACTCTCTCGGATCCTAAGTAAATTTTTCCCACAATGTTTGATATACATTTTTTAAGCAAAGCAAAATTAAATATAAAACAACATGTTTCAAAAATTTATTGTATAAAAAGACATTTTAATATGTTAAATTAATTATTTTCCTGCAGTTTATTTTTAATTTTTAGTATTTTTTAGAAAAACAATGCATTATTTGATACTTACAAAAAAATTCCGCAGGGCTAAAATTATGATTGCGTGTAAATTTTCTTCCATAAATAGGCATTCTCAAATACTTAGATAGTAAAAAACAACAATCTAAATAATAATATAAAATTTTCCATAGATATATACATTCAATGTTTCATTTTGTCGATTTTCCATGTATTTTCTGTATATTATTTGTTTTTTTAAATATCAGTAAAAGTTCAGGAAATTTTCAAATGTATATACCAATAGTTCTCATTACACTCACAACATCACATAAATCGTAGACGATCGTTTTAGATGAATATAAACATAATTTATGGAGATGGAGCGTTTTCCGTAAATTATTGTACATAAAAATCATATTTTTCAGAAAACGCATTTATTTATAACTTTCTTCTATCTTTACAAGAAGAAAGTATTGGATTCATGAAAATTTTCGATTTTCGGTTTTCGACAGATTTATACGTTTTAGAAGGTCCTGAATTCGATTTGAGTATTTTTAGAAAATGTCTGTCTTTGACTCTGTGACTCTGTCTGTCTGTCTGTATGTGATAAAAATTTTGTGGGCGCTCTATCTCAAGAACTAATGCTCGGAATTTAATAAAACTTTATATTCAGTTAGTCCCTGATATAAATGGGTACTGATTAGTTTTTGGTAAAATTAGCCCAGCAGGTGGCGCTGCTATGCAGCATTTTTCGCGATTTCCGCAATAGCTCTTGTCTCAAGAACTGTTGCTCGGAATTTAATAAAACTTTATATTCAGTTAGTCTCTGATATAAATTGGTGCTGATTAGTTTTTGGTAAAAATCGCCCAGCAGGTGGCGCTGCTATTCAGCAATTTTTGCGATTTTTGCAATAGTTCTATCTCAAGAAGTAATGCTCGGAATTTAATAAAACTTTACATTCAGTTAGCCTCTGATATAAATTGGTGCTGATTAGTTTTTGGTAAAAATCGCCCAGCAGATGGCGCTGCTATGCAGCATTTTGCAGGATTTACACGATATTAGTGATAGCCATATCTCAAGAAATAATGCACGGAATTTAAAAAACTTGAGTTTCAGTTAGACCTTGATATAAATGGGTCCGGATTATTTTAAGTGTATGCGAAACCTGGGTGAGATAGAAGAAAGTTTTGGGATTGACACATCCGATTAGTTTATTTAGTTTTTTTAAAATCAATTAGAAATATACCCCTAAGTCCCTAAAATCTCCATATTTATGTGGTTTACCTTCCTTAATATCATACATAATAATAAGATATTTTCTTTACTCGGGTTACTTAAAGAAAAATTTTTGTTTCTTAAACGAACACTTCAAGTTTCAGATCTGAAACAGAAACAGCCATAGCTAAACTTCCAATAATTATACAAAGATAACAAGCTAACTCTACAGTCTTCTGAATAAATTAATAAAAATATCTTCAATATTTGTCAAAAATTGGCTGTGCAATACCTTAAAGAAGGCAAACACTTTAGAAACAAGCTGTCCGAAATTAACTGATTTTTATACTGATAAAGATAAAACAAGCCGACGGATATTATTGTAAACTACTGGTCTATAATTCCTACATGGAATGTAGTAGCTTGCGTACCCCGTGCAGCAAGTAGATATATTAATTAACTAATTCAAGTTTTAAAGTTTTATTTTGGCAATAATGTAATTTAAATGCTAGTATTTGAGTTATTATATGACTATATGAGTTATTATTTTATTTTAAAGTAGTCAAGCAAAATATATTTAGTGGAAATTTTACCTTTATAGCATCAAAACTACAAAACAATATAGTGGGAATATATTCAATATATATATGACGACAATTCAAAAGAATCAGTTATATAAATATGTATGTTATATAAATATTTATTTCCTTCGCAAATCCTTCGCATTTATTTCGCATTAGTTCTTTAAATTAATATACCTTCTGACATAGTCAGTACTTCCTTAATTCTTAATAATATTTACTCTTATTTAATGTCCTTTTAAAAGTATTAACCCGTATATTAATAATTATCTTATTCCAAATCTTAATCTAAAATTTTAAGTTCATTTGTAACTTTTATCAGCTCCCCAATCTAAAAAATTCTGAAAGTCGCCTTTGTCATTTCGAATGTTTTTAAAAGCCATTTTTTTTATTCCATGCTCTGCTTTCGCGCGCTGGGTATTTTTCACTTCAAAATTAATGCGCGGCTACGAGAGGAATTCTTTCGTGTTAGAACTTCTCCCTCGCGCCTCATTCACTTGGCTGGAGCTCGCCTCTCACTCATTGGATTGTGCGTTCGTGACATAGTTTTCTGTATCTCTACGCTCTGTGAACAAAACTCACTTGCACGCTTTGGAGTGCGGATTTTTGACGTGTTTGGAAGTGTAACCAAATGGTTATCTGCTATTGTAGTCACGTAGAATTTTCATACAGTTCTTTAAGATCTTTTAAAACGATGTAGTGAGCCATCGTGAAGCCTGAGGGCTATAAGTTTATACCTAATACTGTGGGAACTGTTACTTGAATCGCTCTTATTCTTAAATAAACGATTTGTCTGGAAATTGGCTGGTCTTTATGGACGAAACTCTTGTGGTATCCCATCCATGCCTAAACTCCTCGCCATGATTATTCATTACGACTGCAATCACTCACCTTCTTGAACTGCCATTTTTTCATGGAGTAAAAAAACCATCTTCGTAAAAACACCACATGTATATATATATATATAACCATGAATGAAACATTACCGAAACACCAACAGAAACTGTGAAATTATGATTTAGTAAGTAATAATTTATTGACAACGAAATTGTAGAAAATAAATGTAACACTCAGAAACAATGCGATTAGTTAAATTCATATAATGAATCGTGTGATGAAAATAATGAATCAATTATTGGAAATTCCTATAACGCGGTATCAGATATCTACAAAGTAGAAATCAAATAATATATATATATATATATATATATATATATATATATATATATATATATATGTCTCGAATAGTTCTGAAACTGATTCTTGAACAGCCAAAAGATGGCAGAAATGTCCCGTAATGTTACTTAATTCTGATTTTAATGCGTAGTTTGAGTTTAATTTTGTCAAGGTTTGAATCATTTAGCTTGAATATTTATTAATCATTCACTTATCTTGTAATCCATTTACCGAATTAGTAAATTTTTTGGGGAACAGGTGAAGATTTGTTCATTCATGGCATTCATGTATGTAAGCACGTTTTTCCTGGCTTTTTATGGGGAAATTATTCACACATATATCTTTTTCAGTTTAATAATTCTTCGAACTACCTATTTTTACAGACATTATTTTAATTTTTAAACATATAGACAGGCACTGTACATTTTTCGAGTAATTTAAGCTGAAATGCAAGAAACACTTCCTAATTCGTTATTCCAATCTAACTTCAAAAGCACTGGCAACCCGTGACTTCCGAATAATTTTTATTCAAGCTATAATTCAAAAGATCTTATCAAACGGCTAACTTTAACTCCGCTGAATTTCAATTCCGTTGTTTCTTGTTGACAGCACAACAGTAGTTTATCAGTGCAGGCCTCTCTCACCTCACAGCGCAAGATTCGACCCAAATCCACCGATACAACCTTTCGTTTCATCTTTTATACTTTGCGGATTCACCAATGAAGCTAAAATTTGCATAAGCTCACAGCAAAAGACAAAAACCGCAAACTCCGAAGGCTCCAGATATACTTGAAAATTAGAGCAAAAGATATTATAGATATTGCTGTTGCACACACAATTTAGATCATGACATCACGTTCGTATTCAAAACATTAGAACGTCTTTATAAGAAAGTTGATAGACCACTAAAAAATGTATAAATGAAAGGTAAATACCTGTGAGGTCATTATAATTATGAAAAGGATTTCAATTCTCAACGAATTATTAGTTCGTTTTAATCACATATTCGCAAAAAATGTATGGAGCTAAATTGAGTTCCCTTTTTTTATTTAGTTATAACTTTTTAATTATTTTTAGATATGTTACCTTGACTGTAAATAACAAATGTCACAAAAATCTCATTATGTCATGTTAATCCTCTGACCGCTCAATTTTCTTTTCAAACTCCCTTCGATCACTATTTCATCGACCAATATCTACACATTACATAATATTACATATTATTACATATTTCAAATCATCATGTATTTGAAATATTTAGCAAAATTATCATTAGCATTTTTTCCGTCTATCTGTGGAATTTTTCAAATATTGTGTATTATATAATTTTCTCTACAAATGTCTTGCCCTTGGAAATCGCTGGTAATTAGCTAATACATTATGCATATTATATTTTGATTGCATTCGCGCATGCGCAGTGAAACATGTTTTAATTAACCTACTCAATTTTCACCAAATGTTTATTATTTTTTAATTCTGATTGCAGAGTATTGTGTACAATGTTATTTGACATATTTTCGCAAAATAACTTTTTTATATTAAGAATCTACAATTTATAAGCAAAAAACTTGGCGAAATTTGGGACTGTTTTTATAAAAAACTTAATTTCTCCACGAGTAAGGATAAGAGGACATAGGGTTAAATGAAAGTTGAGAAATTGTTCTCCATTCACTAAATAGCGCTTCAGAACATAGGTTAAACTTTTATATAACAGAAAAGTTTTCGCACATCATAAAAAAAACATTGATGAACCTATCTAAAATTCATATCAGTTGTTCTGTTACGTTCTAATCAAGATTTAAATAATAATAATAGCATTAATATTAATAAAAGAATAACAATTTCAAAATTGAAAAAAAATTCTGTTTAATAATGTGCAGCTTTCTTCTGAAATATTTTTACAGTAATGTAAAATAATTAGACAAGTTAATGAACTAAAAAAAACACTTCGATATCTTGTTCAATGTACAACGCGGGGAATCTTGGAGATTTAATTAACGAGACATTTTATGCTTAAAATCTAATTTCACTACAATCCGAGAAATCACCGATTTTATTAGTTTTCTAATGATGTTAAAGGCTTAGAAAATATTAAAAGGCCACCTTGTTATCCAAAAGAAAACTTTCCATTAGCTAACGATTTAATAATATCAACTAATTTCATATCGCCTAGAGAAATAAAATGACACTTTCAAGAATAGTGAATAGTCACCAAGACAAGAATTTAATTTTATGTAAAGAAAATATTTTCTTTCATCAAAAGAAATATCTTATCTGAAGTTTTCATTCTCTTCTTTTACTAGGTTTTGCCTAAAATCAGTAATGCAGAGTCAAGTGATAACAATTAACGAAATTAATTAACAAGCCTGTTAAATGAAAAGCAACGTCGCTTTAAAAAGCGAAAACTGCATTATACGAAAGAGCTTTTATTTGTTTTTACATTAATAGTACAATAAAAAAAAAATAACTTATAATACCGTAAAAAGTAATTAATAGAATGATAACCCATTTTCATGTCCTAATGCTGCGAAATTAAGCAAGGTATTTTATACTTAGAAAACTCATTTAACCTCATTTCGGGAAATCATTCATTTCATTAGTTTTATTGCGCGTTTTTTTAGATATTATCAAAATCGTGTTTTCTTCATATCACAACATTGAAGATTGTTCCTTCCGCAAAATGATAAATATTTAATGAAACATTAATAGTAAAATGTTACTTCATCTACATAAAGGATAAAGAAATTTAAAGCAAAGAAATTTTGTCATTTACATATTATTATTACGCAAATAAATGTTTTTTCCAAATCATTATCGAAAATGAAATATTTTTCATTAATATTTTGAGCAATAAGCTTTTATAAAAAGGAACTTTAATAAAAAGGAACATTCTAAGTATTCGTTCATATTTTCAAATGTAATTGGGCTGTTTTTTATGCTCTATCCGAAAATTAGTTTATGTTTATTTAGGATGTTTCAAAAAAGTATCTCAATATTTAAGATTCAATAATTAGTTAACTGTTATATAAATATCAATATGAAATAAGTAGCATGATTTTCCACTGCAAAAAAAAGGTCAACTGTTTCTTAATCTACGGAAATATAATATAATCACTAACGAAAATATACAACAACTTCCTCCGAAATATCCATGTTTCCAAAAAGCGTTCTTTGTTTTTAGAAACCTCAGAAGCCAATATATTTTCCAGATTTAAGCAAGCATTTATAAAAACAAAGTTTATTTTGGTACCACGAATTTTTTCAAACGTTTCCGAGTACTTTTATAGGGTATAAATCAGATTTTTATAATCGACATTTCTTTTTTTTTAGGATGCTATCAATTCTCAATTAAATATTTTCAGCTGCGCAATTTAATCAATATTTAGAAAAGTTACAAAATAATATTAATTTAAGTGTTAATTTTAATACTGTTAATTTATCGTGCTCGTCTGTAAAACGTGTTTATTCAAAATGAAAATGTTTACTCGAGAATTGATAGCATCGTACAAACCGATATTCTGGTTTGAGAACAATACAATTGTTTGCATTTTAAATACAATTTAAATACATACAATACTTACATACAATTTTAAATACAATTTAAAAATTACTCGGAAACTTTCCCGAAAACCATTGGCAGCAAGCACGAAAAACTGTTTTCATGAATGCTTTTTTAAAGATTGAAAATTTATTGGTTTATGAAGTTTCTGAAAGACAAAGACTGATTTTAAGAATCGTGGGTAACTCGGAAGAAGTTACTGTATATATTCGTTCGTGGTTACATTTTATTTTCTAAGATTAAGAAACATCTGTCTATTTTTTTACTGCGCAAGTAGCTCATAAATTTTATAAACAGTAATAATAATAATAAAAAAATCCCGTCTTCTTCAACAGGTTGTGCTGCGTTGCTTCACACTATAGGAATTCTAAAACTAATGTGTAAAATTGCATCAATTTTTTTCCGAGTTTTACTTTCTATATTTTTTTATTCAATTGCAAACTTAAAAGAAGTTCTTCGTCTTTTGAAAATTTTAAGTTAATTTGACCAAATTTACAGTTTGAAATAGCGTAGCGCAATCTATTGGCGAGAATGTTTAAAAAAAAAAAATTATACACAATATGTCAGTTACCCGATAAGCATGCCAATTATTTCATCTTTTACTTTTCTAAACTTAATGTGTTATTGAATTTTAAAGTTAAGAACTCCTATATGAAACATTTTGTACCTGTCTATATTATAAAAACTTACCAAGCTGAATCAGTTATGTTCTTTTTCAAGAGCACCTTCTTGTTACAGTGCATTTATAAGGAAGTACAGACAAATGCAGAGAGATGATGTGTTATATATTCTCCGATCAGAGGATGTTTTTTTTTTCAAAACTATGCCAAGTAAGCCAATCAACATTTCAAAATTTCTTGTTAATCGCTTAGAAATGTTCACCTGCGAAACCTTAATAATGGTGGAAATCAAATAATCGTCAAGTTTGTTTTTTGTCAAAAATTCTCTCCATGAATACCATATTTCTAAAAAGATACCTTTAAAAGTGCATACCTCTACATCTGGTATTCAATTTTATTATCAGAATAACTTTGATTAGAAATTTTACATTATCTGAACCTTATATCGCTTCTTTTATTAAATTATGCTTACAACAGGGGATAAGCATTAAAAAGTATTTAAGTAATTATTAAAATGAATATAAGACATTTAAGTAATTATTAAAAGAAAAACCGGACAAATGCAACTAGGAATTATACCCCGAGGATTCGGTGTCGTTCAGTTAGAATACCGTTAAGGGGTTCGTGGACCATCAGTTTGGTTAAAATCTACTAAAAAATAGTTTTTCTTATAATGGTTTATTATTATACTTCAATCTTAACTGCAACATTTGGAAAAAACAAAACAAAAAAAGAAACGCATGCAATTGCAAAGATTTCTATCAAAGTTACGAGCATTTCAAATATGACACCGTAATTGAGTTACATTAAAAAATAAAACTTTAAATCGCGTTTTCTATAAATGAGAATTTTCGCCGGTAGTTATATAACTTTTATCCGTGAAAATTTAAAAATAATGTAAATATTGGAAGTTTTTTATTAATTTTTCTCAATATATTGGTACAATTTTAAAACGCATTCCAACTTTTGTTGCAATAATATAAAGCTACCATTTAACAAACATCATGTTCCTGACGCCAAATGTAATGCGCATGGAGCATTTTTAATTAGAGTAATTAATTAATAACAATTTTAATTAATAAATTGATTAATTATACATATTTTTGAATAAAATTGCTTAATTTACTTATAAAATGTATGAATTACTATGTGTGCAAAATTTCAGTACAATTGAGTGAAAAATGAAAAAAAAAAGTTTTGAACGTCCACTGTCCCCTTAAGATTAGTAAGTATCTATTTCTTTTCAAATATACAAAAATAAGAATTGCCTACTTATATTTATCTATCTGTTGACCGCTGCCACTCGCGAAACAAGGGGAACATCGACCCCTTCAAGATTGACACTGTTGGGAAACAATTAGTTTCGGACACGGGAGATCCGACCGGAAAATCCCGACTGGAACTGTTCTTCTTCATTTTAGTTAGAAGCTTGAAATTTTTATAATCAATGGGGCCGTAGACCTTATTAAGTTATATTAATTTCAATTTGATACGTTCATCCAATTCTGAAAAAAAAACCAGTCCTGGCAGACAGACGGCCAGACCAGTTTATCACGTAATAAATCAACACAGAACTATAAATTAATTATTTTCCCACTTTTTTCTTTACATGCGCTATAAGACCTTCCTTCGTGCCAAATTTTAAGATTCTAGGTCAACAGGAAGTACCACTATAAGTTTTGAGAGTGAATTGCTATGAAGAAAACTTTCTTTCAAGGCTGTAACATTACATTTCTTTGAGTAAGAAGCTTGGATTTCTTACAAAACAATAGGGTAGTGCACTTTATTATTTATATTAATTTCAATTTGATACCTTGAGCCGTTCCTGAAAAAAAAAACGCTTTTGACAGACAGACAGACAGAAATTGATACTATAAGGCTTCCGTTTTTAACTTTTGAGGTACGTAACACTAAAAATAGATTAATATACATACAAATATAAATAAATTATATTGAATTGAACAAAATTTCTTAAGGAAATAGATTATATTCAATGTTATATAAATTATATAAATATATTTTTAGTTAATCGAGTAAAAAGGCTCTTTGTACAATAATGTGCAAACTATGTGATGATTAAATTAACAAGACATTTTATGTTTAGAAACCTAATCTAAACAAATCCGGAAAATCCCCATTTCATTAGTTTTCTAATTATGTTAATAATCTAGGTCTTACCAAAAATGACATCTTATTTTCTTTAATTGCGTTTCTGAATATTTTATATTACCAGACAAAATTACAGTTTTATTAAAACGAAAAGGATATTCGACATGGCAAAGAATCGTTAGATGTTTAAATTAGTTAGCTGTGAATATGAAAAAAACTTTCTTTTATATTATTCTATGATACATTAATTTAGAATTCCATCAACAATTTTGAATATAGTGTTGAATTTGTTTTAATTTAACCCAGAGTTATAGTGATCAAAGAATTAAAAATACATAATACGAAAGCGCCCCTTGTTAAGTATTAAAATATAAAATTAAATTAAAATACATATTTTTAATCTTTAATCTCAAACATAAAATTTGATGCAGTTATACTCAAAAGAAAATTATATAGCTGTAATATTCATCATAAAAAGCATAGCGATAATAAGCCGTAATTGACTTCACTGTGCCAAATTTTGCGTGACAAATATCCGAACCACGGGATAGAAAACGTACAAAAGTTACAATTATGAAGTTAATTATATGACACATCATAGTTCTCTAAATTGTATCAGTTAGTTGTAGTCTTATGTCCCTTTCCCAAGACATAAGATAGCAGCGCAATGCTGTGGATGCTCAAAAGCGAAATTTGCATCAGCATCGATTTTCAGAAAAAGAAAAATACATATAAAATTTGAATTCCATTCAGCAGATGCCTAGATATAGATATTACGAAAATCCTGAAAAAAACAGTATAACAGCGCCACCTGTTGAGTCATATACACCAAAAAGCAAGATTGATTTATGCTATTGTAACGTAATGTGAAGGTGAATGAAATTCCACGCATTAGTTCTTGCGAAAACAGCTATCACGATAATCGTAAAAAACGTATCAAAGCTGCTGAGCGATATATACCAAAATGTAACTAAGACTAATTTGTGTGATGGTCTTACTGAAACTAAAATTTGATGAAATTCCTTCAAATAAATCTTGAGATAAAGCTATTGGGAAAATCATAAACAATACAGCATAGCAGCGCCACCTATTGAAAATTCTTTACCCAAACAAAGTGAGTACCGGTTCATTTCAGCGTCTAATAGAATATGATGTTCGATAAAATTACGTTCCTTAGTTCTTGTGATATATATGTATCATGGGAAGCAGAAAAAAATATCTCATTTTGTGCCTCCTGTTTTGCGATCTACACCGAAACCTAATGAATAGTAATTCATATCAAGGTCGAACAGAATCTGAAATTTGGTGAAATTTTGTGTATTTAATCTTGAGATAGAGTGGCCAACACGCAGATTAACATATAGACAGACAAACATTTTCCAAAAGTAACAAAATTGTGTTCAGGACATCCCAAAACATTCAAAGGCATTAAAAAACAGAAATTGAAAATTTTCAAGATTTCAATGTTTTCTTTTATGTATATAGAAAAAAGTAAAAATAATTTTAAAAGAAACACTTCATCATTAATTGTTGGAAATGAAATGTCTTTCTCTGATATCTTTCAACAATAAAAATTTATCATAAAGTAAAACTGACTAATACAGAATCATAAGGAACCTGAAAATATTCCGTTTTAGAGAAAGTTCGGTCTTTGAAAGCATACCGTCTACAATAAATTAATTTTATTCTTTCGATGAGACATTTTCCTTTTAAGGCACAAATCTATAATAAACAGGTTATGCGTTTATAGATTTATCTTTATTCTGTCTTCCCAAGTCAAAATTCATGCTGGTATTTGTTTGCTAAACTAGCATTAAATGCTGTATCCCAGCAATAAAATAGCATAAACTACCATAAACATTTGCTGGTTTCACCAGAATTACCAGCAAGTCATAGTGCGCGTTGACCCACTTGATGCTGGCTAGCATTATAAAGCATATAATAGCATGAAAATCTAGCATACAAAGCAATACAGAGCAATAACTAGCCTATTATGTGTTGCTGGTACTAGCATAAACATTTGCTGGTTCCACCAGAATTAACCAACAAGTCTTGGTGTGTATTGACCCACTTGATGCTGGCTAGTATTATAAATCGTATAATAGAATGAAATCTAGCATACAAAGCAATACAGAGCAATAAGTAGCTTATTTTGTGTTGCTGGTACTAGCATGAATTTCGAGCTGGATTGTACTACATATTTTTAATTTCCAGACTTATTTGAACATGAGGCCTTTAGAGCGCATTTACTTTTTCCTAAGAAATCAACTTTTCTTAATGCCATATTAAAAATGGTATTGCGGTTTCATTATTTACAAATAAAAAAATAATCATGATGAAGCAAACAATCCTTATACAAGAATCCGTATGGTATTCATCACTCTGAGTTTGATAAGAAATATTGTTTATTTTGTCTAAATTCCATGCTGTTTTCCCTAAAACGCCGACTTAATGTTAATCAAGAATAAAGTATTTTATAAAACAGGAATTAAAAAATATTACTACCTAATTAACAAATATTATTTGTTCTCTAGAGTGACGAATATTAATAAATACTTTCTCAATTTAAAATACACTGAATATTGCATATTCATGTTCAATACACAATATTTGACGTGACAATATCCTCAAACGTATAATAAATAACAAATCAAACTGTCACAATTAAAGGGAGGTCATTAATCTGAACTTTCAATGTGAAATTTGCCAGTATATGAAATTACTTTTCTTAATAAATGATATATTACAATAACAACTTTAACTTCTAAATTCAATTTAAATTTTAATGCATTGTTACTGAAACAGCAAACTAAATTACTCAGTGTGGAATGCTATTTATCATGAAGGCTGTTTAAACAATTGTTTTCTAGATAAATATATTTTTATTTTTATCCTTTTCCTTAAATTATATATTTTTAAAATTCGAATTGGATTTTTTTATTCATCAGAACTTATTGAATGATGATAATGCTCAATGTTTGTATACATTTGTAACAATTTCCGATATATAAACTATCAGAAATGAATAAATAATTTACTAATTATGTATTTAATGACATTAGTAAAGTCCATATCAGTAGGTAAATGATTGAAAAGCGCTAGAGGCAATCCTAACTCAAGTCAAGTACCTATAAATCACATTTTCAGGAAATACTTGTCTCTAACATTTAAACACATAAATTTGCAATTACCACGAGAACATTTTGTTTAAATTAAGTTAAGCAAAGGGCTGATAACTTAATTTGTATTACAGACATTCGAACTTTGAAAGGTACTAATTGCCTTGAAATACCTCTTTAATGAAACCAAATGTAGTATGTGTCATTGCTCCGGAGGAAAATCTTTAATTGACATCTATGCATTATACTATCTTATGTTGAAATAAATTTGAAACCGAGTTAGTAATTTTAATGCCGTGGAAGATAACTATGATATATGCGAGTAAAATGTTATTTTTCGTTGTTTATTTCAAAGTAATTTTAAATGGTATAATTTCGGTTAGAGATGTAAGTTAAAAAGTAACTCATGTTTGAGTGTTATAAGACAACTCTTGGAGGGATCACAAATGGTGCAGAATATGCAAAATTAAAAAAAAAAAATTAAAAATAAATGTGTTTAAATAGATTCATGCATGCGTCAGGCTTGTTAAGGTTAAGAAATACGTTTAAAATTTTAAATTACCTTCATGTTGAATGCTCCAGATTTAATAAAATAACTCCATACTTGTAATATAACATGTATATTATCTATACATACGGATGTAGAAGAATATTCACGACATATAATACAGCATTTGCAATAGTTTTTGAAGGCTTACTAAATTAGTATAAATTAGAACCTTTTATTATTACTTTGTAGTCCTTCTTCCGTAACCCGAAAAAAGTTTACTGACAATATTTTCTTGAATAATAAGCCTTTTGTGTTGTAATTAATACAATTTCAACTAAATAATCTCTATATAAAAATGTCCAATTAATTTAATAATAACAATAATTCAATTTCATCTGTTTAAGTTTTGGAAAATACTTTTATTTATATCAATTTATTTTATTTTATAATTACACATAAATAGGATAATTACCCTTAATTTATAAATTATGGTCATCGCTAGTCCAAAACGACATTCTTCGATACTTAAAAACTAATATGTTATATCAACTTTGATATTTATACACTATAAAGAGAATAAACTCAACAAAAGATATTTCCAAAATTCCTGTCTTTCTTAAAAAATCTTCCAACATCCCAGATTTTTTAATGCACTAGTAAACTTTTAATGAGGTTTTGTCTAACTAGTCTGTTTTCATAAAATGCATTATGTAAAACTAAAATGATTATAATAATAACGCAACTAACTTACTCGGGTATTTTCAAAGTTTGTTTTTAAAAATAACTTTACTTATTTATTGTATTGTTATAAATCTCTTGTAACTCTTTCCTTCTTGTTGTAATAAGTTTATTATGTTCTTACGTATTTGAACGTAACTTCCTTCCTATTTGTTAAATATTTTGTATGAAGAACTTTTATGAAAAAGCCATAATGTTTCTAAGTCGAAAAGTTTTAAAGTTTGATATACTTAAAATAAATTGTACCAAGTTTTTCAGATTGTTTTTGTAAATATTATTTCTTAATATTTTTATAATGTTCCGATACTTCTCTATGTATTCAAAGAAATCATTGAATGTAATTTAAGATATATATAAAAGTTTTAAAATTCTGATATTACAGTTTTTCAAATAATTTTAATCCATGTTACGTACAATCTTAAGGTTTTTATTCAATTTAGTTGTGTTATATATTCTGCTACTTAACATATAAAAATAAAAGAAAAATACTATAGAGTTAAAACTTTTGGTTTAAAAAAAATTCGCAAAATGATGGAATAATATCTTCACTGGTCAAAAATGTAAAACATGCTCCTTGAAGAAATTTAGAGAATTATGATTTTTATGTTTGTACGTTTATTTTAGCTTTTCATAGTATTCACCGAAATTAAACTAAAAGAAATATAGAAATATCGGTTATTAAATAACTTTGTTCAAGGTTTTTATCAAAGTATAAAACTTATAATATATTATACACGGAGTTTTATGAACTTCTGTAGAGAATTAACATAGTTTCGAAATTTGAGTATTCGTTATATAAAACTTATTAAACAGAATGAAATTTCTTATCTACCCTAAAATAGCAATAAATAATTTTGGCATCGTGAAATAATGCTATGCAATTTTTTTATATTGGGCTGTTTTTGTTAAATTGAATATGTAAAAACATGTAATAAAATATAAAATGTGTGTGTTTATTCAATTTGAGGTAGGTACATCTTACAATGTTCTATCATTAGTAACAATATTTTTTTCATTTCCAGTTTTTCAGGAAAGGTCAAGTTTGTTTCTGACTATAGTACCGCCTCAAGTTAAAAAAAAAAAAAAAAAACTGAAATAATACCTAGAACAGCGTGAATCCATAGAACAGCAGTCGTAGGGGAAACCTTTGCTAGGAAGTGAAAGACTAGTTTGAATTGACATGAGGACACATGAGGAGACATGAGGACATAGAACTCATGTTTTCGCCTGGGAGGGGTTTTGAATCACTGGTAATAAAATATTTCGTTGTTCTATATGTGTGTAATGGGCAACCTATTTACTTCAATGAGCTAACTATTTTACTACAAGATGAAATACACTGCGGAAAATTTTAAGATAAATATTAGTAAATTTTAGTATCGTGAGAAGAATCTGTGTACATCAAATCAATACACCGAAAACAAGTTGAAGAATCAACCTGAAAACCAGGTGAACTAACCTAAAGAACAAAGATCCAAAACATTATTCTAAATGAACAAAATGTATAATGAACAGTGTCTAATAGTTAATATCCATGCAAAAATAAAACTTTCCAAGGGACGTGAACCTACCGTTTTGCACCCTTTAACATATAATGTTATTTCTCCCTTAACCGCCCACAGCATTTGACATGGTGTTCTTTCCGGTGCCAAAGTTTTCCAGGAACGACTGTAGTTAGTATAGCTAGCCTAAAAATTGAAAGCGTGTGGGCAGTACGAGTAAATTTTTCATATAAAGCGCATCCGCCATTGTATCATTATTGCTGTCAGAATGATAATCATCTTTATTAGAAGAATTATTCAAATCTTTGTATTCTGCTCTAGATTAAGACGGGAAATAATCATCTAACTCAATGTCAGACAACATTACTCCTGCGGCGCAAACGAAAGAAAAATAGACTTAAAACCGATAAAAAATTGCACAACGCAACCAAAGGCGCAAATATAAAATGTCTAAAGCAGTCAACAATACTTATTCTACCCTCCTACAAAATCCCCTCTTTTTTTAAAAATGGAACCGTCGTGTCAAATTCTTTTCAAGGCCAAATCACTAATTTCACTCCTGAGCTATTTCGAAGCAGAGGGCGTGATCTAACAGAAAAAAACACCAATACTGAAAAATATTTTCTGAAAGCATATATACGTCAAGGGTAGTTAACGCATCAGCAGTGTCTGACGTATCTTTACGTCCGGGCAGGTAAGGGGTTAAAATGTTCTAGAGTGCGTAAATTTGTATCTGAACTATATAACAGGTTCTTCTACAAAGCCCTTTTGTTAAGTTGCTATCGATAGCATTAAAAAAATTGTTATCATATAAGCATAATTTCTCGAAGATAAAACAAAAGAAAATCATTGACATTCTTTTCAGAGCATAGAATTGGAGCCTAGTACAAGTAAGCGAACATTCGATTATATGAATCATCTAGCAAAACCCTCCGGCTTTGCCCGTATTAACCATGGGGGCCTTCCGTGTAACATAAACAAAAATACAATATTACGATGATCCTAGTAACGATCTCTATGCATTTGCACACATAAATAATTATAAACACAATCAGAAAAAAGTGACGTTGCTTTGAGAATAACTTTCTTTTCATTTAATTTCCTATTCTAAACTGTCGGGATCTAGTCGACTCATGAATACTTTTTTTTTATATATCTTCCATCACTTACGGATTCATTCTTTGGCATATGTAACATACTCATCTACGATTTCCTTGACAATATAAAATAAAGTTTCACAAAATTCAAATAGCGTAGGATTTTTTGAGAAATTATATTTCGTATGGCATTAATTTTTTTAAATGGAAACAATGGATTACATTTTTATTCATAAAAACTGAATTTACAATGATTACATGAAAATTATGTCACTTTCCTACTCTTTCCATTTTCCTTTTACATGAAGTTTTGCTTAATATGATAAAGGACTGACAATAAAAAAAATCGGTTGTTATGTCTCATTTCCTATTAATTATACATAGTTCAAAATTTTGCCACTAATTATAAAGTATTAAAATACTTAACAACTATAAGGTATAGATGTAGTGCATGGACAGATTCGGAAAAAAAAAGATAAGAGCTGTTTATTTTGAGTCAGTGCGACGCCACATTGAAAGCGTCTCATTGAAATTGTCGTCATATGTAGGATATTATCTTTTATTTATTTTTTATTTTTTGTTGATTATTTTTCTTGAAAGTGAAATGTCTGTATTTTATTACATGTTTTAACTCAAAATACATATAAATGAATGTATTACGTCATTTTAACCCACATATAGTAAATCTTTTAAATTTTATGAGCGAAAAATGCGCAATATCTGCTAAAATGACAATTTCGGATGACAAAGTAGTAGAGAGTGAGTCTTAATTTTTATTGGATTTTAAACGTATTGTCCATGCGCAATTTTTTTTTCTTTTAGGAAAAAAGGAAAGAAAAAATGCATTTGAAAATTTAAAATAAAGTGTATAAAGATAACTTATGGCAGGTGGTTGAAAAGGGGAATAAAGAGTGGTCTCATAATTTTTAAATGGTCAGTAATGCTCTGAAATGTATGTATTTTACGTTTAAAAAATTGTACAATTATATAAATAACCCAAACACTGATTTTTATTGTAGGGATTGTATGTGGTTTGGATGTTTGCTTCTTTCTCTTGTAATAATAAAACAAAATTTTAAAACAAACACACACCAGAAAAAATATATAAATGAGTACATTAAGTAGCGAAGCACTAAATAACCGAATTTTCCTTCACATTTAATCTCTCGTACGATAGATAGTCCCACCCCTCATCTCTCATCCTCAAATCAAATGTTTCTAGCAATTTCCCGTTTATGGACTCATTGCGCCATCTATCGCATTTTAAACGCATTTTTCTTTCACTTTTCTTTCAGTTAATAGTATTAGATCTATTTTTATCGCATTTTTATGCATTCTTCTACATTCTCTTACTACTTTAAATTTATTTTAAACTCTTCTTCATACAATAGACTATTATCTATCATTTTTCTCTTACATTTTCATTACTTTTAAGTACTTAATCTATTTTAAATTCATCTTCATACATTGGACAGTTTTTAACATTTTTCTTTTACTTTATCAATACTTTAAAATACTTTAAACTTTTTTTTATGGCTCCCTCATGATTTGATATACAATTAACTCATCTCCAGTTGGTTGTTTCTCGAAAACATGGAACCCCATTGAAAGATAAAGTGTTCACCTGTTCACCAGTCATTTGATATGTTCTGGGGATGTGTGGCATCTGGCCACGGGCTCCTCGGCTCAAATTTGTTCAAAGACCAGTCATTTATATATATGAACACAGTATTCCCAGTGTTCTATGTTACTTTATTTAAGCTGCTGTCAATAGTACTTGTCCTATTCTTTTCCTACATGTTACCCACATAACACAGCTATGTGGTAGTTGACCACAAGCATCTCGTTGCAAATCATCATCGAAGTCCAAGGACCAATCAGGGAGCCTAGAGTTACTCTGTGGCATGTTAGAAATGGAAATATAAAGGGTATATTAACTTTTTATCACTTTCCAACCTAGTTGAAAAGTGTTTATGACTTCGGATTTTCTGGCCGTATGGCCGTCTTCCGTCTTCCGTCTGCCGTCTGGCAGTCTGGCCGTGCTCTAACTCTCGTAAATATGCCCGGATTGCCTTGCAATTCTTATATGTTATTGTCGTTATCTATAGCATGTTCTCTATTTCAACTGAAGTGTGTAGCACATTTAGTTTTTTTACAGGGAAATCAAAAGAATTCCGTTACATTACGGTATTTGGGGAAAAATCATTTGCGGTTTATTTTAATGATGTCACACAATTTCAAATACATTGCAATTCATATATATCACGAAGGTGAATTACAAGAAGCTTAATATAGAATAGGGTGGGCATACCATTTATAGTTACTTTACAGGGACAGTCAAAAGAATTCCGTTACATTAAGTCTATGGAGAAAAATCGTTTGCGGTTTAATTAAATAATGTTCCACTATTTTAAACGCATTGAAATTTATATATATCACTAAGGTGCATTACAAGAGGCTTACTACAGAATATTGTGTGTATAGCAGTCATCGTTCATTTACAGGGACACAAAAAAGAATTCTCTACTGTCTGTTGACAATAATTCCTGGAAGTGCGTTTTAAGTTGCTGAACGCGATTTTAAATTTAACTCACTTTTTGTCTATTACTTGGTGTGTATAAATTCTGTAGATCATATACAGGCAGCACAAAAGTTTGCGAACACATTTCCGTTTATTGACAGAAAGTCCACAAGGAGAATTTTAAACTGTTCTACGCGTGTCCTAACTAAACTAAAAATTAGCATCCTATGTAGTATATATACAAATATATAGATCATATACAGGGGTGAATAAAAGTATTCGGATATTTTTCCGAATATTGTATATGTTGGAAATATATGTTGGAAATTCCTGAAATTACGTTCTTAAATATGTTATGCGTTTTCCAAATTGTTTACTTAGATGTTATCTTTCAGCTTATTAAACGGTAATCCATATATTTAAAGCTAAACCGTTTTCTCGTCAATTCGTGCAAAAATGGGTTTTATACGCATGCGCGAGCATTCAGCCAATCAGCTAGAGGCTTTTACTGCCCAGACACAGATTTGGATTCCGGGATGTTTCAGCCAATGAGGTGAGGGCTTTTTCCTCTCTAGAAGCGTATTTGGATATGCGTTCCATTCCATGTTATTGTTGAAAGTTTATGGATTTCTTTTATTAAGGTATTTTTTCATTTTACCGTATTAATTTTTTTTTATGTCGTATGTATTTTACTACTTTGAATTTTTTATAACTAACCCTTTTTTTTTGAGAGAGAGAGAGATTTAGTGGCACGAAATTCCGCAAATCGTTTCCGATGTAAACAATGAAACTTATAAGATGAAAGTGTAAAATTTCAGTTTTTAAAACTTTTCATGTCCTTCTGTACACATTTTAATATGTAATTCTGTGTGATATGATTAAATTCAGGTTTTCTCAGCGACGATCACAGTATTTTTACCAAATAATTGTTGTATTAATCAAGCTTTTTCGGTTATTAAGCACAGCTAAACACGAAAGAAAACTTTGTAATTTTAAGATTTTGATGTTAATTATTTGCGTACATTTATAAGGCGAGTTTCACTGAATAATTCAAGAAAAAAAAATCTCATCATTATACATATTTAGTTATGCATTATTAATTATTCACTTGGCCTTTACTTTTAATATTTCAAACTTACAGCTGAATGTAACTATTAAAACATTTGAAATACTGCATTCGAAAAATGAAATTTCAGCTTAAACACTCGACAATTACTTTTAGGTTAAATTCAGGTTTTCTCAGTGACGATCACAGTATTTTTACCAAATAATTAAAAGTACTACATGCATGCATCTATCTATCTACCTATATATATATACACCCTTAAATCTGCATAGCTTAAAACCGGAGTTTATGCAGATTTTAGAATTTTGCAGATTTCTGGTCACTGTTTTGTTTACATATTTTAAACAAAAATTTGAATTTAATAATGCACTGAAAATTATAATGAATGCTTACAATTAAACACAAATAAATTGTCTTACAAAAGCTCTCTAACCAAATTGTTAACAAAACAAAAAATTTCATGAAAAACACATTATTTCCCCGATATTTTCCCACAACCAATCAATAAATTTCATATTTTATTGTGATTTTAAACCATGAACTTTAGTACTTTCTTGTTATACGGACACTATCCCAAAATGTATGTTTGGTGTCAATGGTGTCCGTATAACGGAAAAGTGCCTGAATTTTTTATATATATATATATAAAATATAAACATAATTGGCGACACCGCAAGTTTTCTGGATTTCTCCCTGTAGGTGAAAGTCGAAGATGAATTTCATTTATTCAATGACCTTTTTAAAAGTTTCAAGTTTGGATTGAGTGCACATGAACATAGAAACCGATACCTATTTCTATGTTCATGATTGAGTTATTTGGATATCTTTTCGTATAGCACAGAAAATCATTTCTCCCGCTTTCGTAATAGAGATACATTCTGGTGTATTGTTTTTTCTTCTTTTTATATCATAGGTACTTTTCTACTTTAAATTTTTTTAACCTAATAGTAATTGTCGCGTTTCTAAGCTGAAATTTCATTTTTCGAATGCAGTATTTCAAATATTTTAATAGTTACATTCAGCTGTAAGTTTGAAATATTTAAAATATTAAAAGTAAAGGTCAAGTAAATAATTAATAATGCATAACTAAATATGTATAATGATCAGAATGACATATTAAAATGTGTACAGAATGACATGAAAATTTTAAAAAACTGAAATTTTGCACTTGCAACTTAATTGTAAATTTCATTGTTTACATCGGAAACGATTTGTGGATTTTAAGAATTTGCGGAACTTTGTGTCACCAAATTACTAAATCTATTTCTCTCACTCTCTAAAAAAAATAGTTTAAAAAAATTCAAAGTAGCAAAATACATACAACACAAAAAGAAAATAAATACAGTAATATGAAAAAAATACTTTAATAATAGAAATCCATAAACTTTCAACAACGACATCGAACGAACGTATCTCATCTTTCGTTTCTGATGTTTGTGATAAGGAACGCTCCTTTGGCCCCCTCCGCTCATTGGCTGAATTGTAAAGGGCAAAATTGGGGGACAAATTGACTACAGCATTTCTGAGTAAAGAAAAAATCTGAAATTCACAGAAAATTTTCTGAAAGGTTTCAGCACAGGGAGAGAGGGTAAATGCCCTCTCGGCAATAATTATTTTTGTTGCAAGTTGGGTTAACTCTCTTTACGGTTCGAGTCGATTTCAGACTGAGTGTAGATTTCTGCAAGTTGGATTTGGATTAACCCGATTTTTCAAAAGTTAGTTCAGTATATTATTTCAGATTAAAACTATACCTATAATAATATGTTTGTGTGTATTGAGGTTTGTATAGATGTTTGTGTGTGTGCTGTTTTTAATAAAGACAGTTTCATTTTTCACACGAACCTTTCAAAAAATTTACATTCTTTGCGCAATCCTTTAACAAAATTCGCATTTTTTTCGTGATCCTATAACAAAATTCGCATTTTTTCTGTATCTTTTTTTCTCGAGATTCACATTTTTTTTCAGCTATCCTTGACGTAATTCGTGATTTTTTTCAGTGATAATTTGACGAAATTTGTGTTTTTTCTGCGATTTTTTTCACGAAATTTGCGTTATTTTCCGCGATTCTTTTACGAAATTTGCGTTTTTCTGTGATCCTTAGACGAAATTTTCTTTTTTTGCAATCCTTTGATAATAATCGCATTTTCTCTGCTGCCTTTTGATGAGATTCAGGATTTTTCAGCAATCCTTCGGTGAAATTCGCGTTTTTTCAGCGATCTTTGAAGAAATTCGCATTTTTCTCGCAATACTTTAACGAAATTTGCGTTTTCCAGCGATTTTTTGATAAAATACATTTTATTCCGCAATTTTTAGACGAAATTTGGCAAAAAAGCACGATCTTTTGGTGAAATTTCCTGTTTTGCGATTCTTTGACAAAATTTGCTCATCTTTCGCGAGCCTTTTGCGTAAATCACGTTTTTCTGTGGAATTTTAACAAAATTCACGTTTTACATGATCCTTTGATGAAATTAGTGTTTTTCCCGTGATCATTTAACGAAATCTAGGATTTTTTAGATTGATTATATGTTTTTAGTCTGCAGGTACTCTAAAAAGTTTGTGACGCCCGTCGCTGCATTGCACACATTCTACCACGGTGTATCAAACAAACAAAATTCATCCTAAAGAATTATTGTTCCGTTTCTGGAAATGAACAACCGTCAACTCATTGGCTGAATTATAAAGGGTGAAATGTGTACGCACTGAGTATCATCTATACTATTAATGTCGGTAAACGTCTGTATGTGTGTGTGTTGGTGTGTCTGGCGTCTGTAAGCGCAAAACTCTGCGTGCAGACGACGGACCTAAGCGCTTTTGGTATAAAAAATTCGGAAGGGGAGTTTTTAAAATTCACAACCGAGGGGGGGGGGTATGTTTTGCCCACACGGGCGGACACTTTTCTAAATTTTGCTGACACCACTCATATGATATATCGTTCGAAAGGACTGCGACTGCCTTTTCAAGTTATGCATCTGTGTGGTCCATCCCCACCAATTGGGGTACTTATCTAAATTTTGGCACACACCCCTCATGTGATGTATCATTGGCAAGGTATGTGGCCACTTAGTCATATTATGCATCTCCAGCGTCCATACCTACTTAGACCCCCAAGGGGGCACTTTTCTAAATTTTGCACATACCACTCATGTTATATATCGTTAAAAAGGTCTGTGACCGCTTAATAATATTATGCATCTCCTATGTCCACCCACTTTGCCCTCCCCCCAAGGGGGTACTTTTGTAAATTTTGCACAAACCTTTCATGTTATGTATTGTTGCAAAATCTTTGACTGCTTATTCATGTTATGCACCTCCGGGGTCCATCTCGCCACTTCCCCCCTTAAGGGAGCACTTTTCTAAATTTTGTTGACACCCCTCATGTCATATATTGTTGGAAAGGTCTGTGACTGCTTAATCATATTATGCATCTCCAATGTCCATCTCCCCAATTTGCCTTCCCACCGAAGGGGGTAATTTTCAAAATTTGGTTGACACCCCTCATGTCATATATTGTTGGAAAGGTCTGTGACCGCTTAATCATATTATGCATCTCCAATGTCCATCTCCCCACTTTGCCCCCCCCCTCCCCCAAGGGGGTACTTTTCTAAATTTTGCAGACAACCCTCATGTCATATATCGTTGGAAAAATCTGTGACTGCATAATCATATGCATATCTCTGATGTCCATCTACCAACTTTGCCCCCCCCCCCAAGGAGGTACTTTTCTAAATTTTGTTGACACCCCTCATGTCATATATTGTTGGAAAGCTCTGTGACCGCTTAATAATATTATGCATCTCCTGTGTCCATCCACCCAATTTGCCTTCACCCCAAGGGGGTACTTTTTTAAATTTTGCACACACCCCTCATGTTACGTATCATTTGAAAGGTCTTTGACTGCTTATTCATGTTATGCATCTCCTTGGTCCATCCCGCCATTTCCCCCTCCCCAAGGGGGTACTTTCCATTTACTTGCACAACAGCGCTAAATGTGTCAGATGAAAGAAATAGTGTGAGTGCATGTGCCAGTGAAACTTAGCCAATTGCTGTTCTCCAACCTCGCTTTAATTCAAAGTGGGGTTTTAATTATTTGAATTATTATGCAAAATTTGCAAACATTTCACAGCAGCTATGAATTTTATTTTTATGGTACTATCAAGTTTTTTGCCGTCAAATTTTGACGGGTTTCATCTAGTGATTTGTAAAATTATTTTGGAATCGTTGGAAAGTGTTACATAATCTATGGTTGACGCATGATTTTTCGTTCTTGTTTCATCTTGGAATGCGTCAGGGTTTTAAATTAGTGTATTTTTCTTTTTGCATTATTTCTCCATCTTGATAAGAAATCTGAACTCTTATAAGCTAAGAGCTCTTCAGATTATCTTCTGCATATCAATTGAATTACTTTCAATATTGTAATAATTATTTGTCTAAACTTATGTTTTGCTATATCTTGTTTGTTATCTACTTCTACACAGTACGCATTGATTCATGCACAGCCGCTACAAGAGTGCTGCAGGTGGTGTCCCCGCACGACACCGTCAATTAGATTAGTGGCGGGCAGGCGTCAGCAGCGTCGACTCTTATTATTATTGATGCGCGACGGTGTGTAACAATGTTTAGTACCAGGCGCCAAATTGAGTTGCTGGGATCTGTATTCACGTATCATTTAAAGAGCAGGCCCATGTTTGGTGCAATTTTTGTCCGTCTCCCCTTAATGTGACGTATGAAAGGCACTTCATTCTATGATAGCGCACACGCAGAGCCTGAATAAGGCGCTAGGCACATCATTAATACGCGACCCTCTCACTACTACTATAAAATGAACAATTTACGGTTATTTTTTTATTGAACTATAAAATTAGCAATCTTTGATCAAACTATGCTGAGATTCGAAGTTATTTATAGTGTAAAAAAGTTGAAAGCTCCGCATTGATTTGCTCTGCCCTACCCACGTCTACTAAAGAATTGGTATAAAGATTTTCCAAAGCCTAGAATTTTACATGTATTTGAATAAAAGTCAAAAATAAAATTACAAAAGTCAAATGTTCATTTCTGAAAGGAATTTATTGATGCATAGTATATGAAAATGGAAAAAAGATACCTTGCACAAATACTTGATCAAAATATCTTAAGCAATGTACTGCAAAATAGATTTTTAACGAGATTTGCTCCTTCGATAGCGTAAATCTCGGTAAAATGTTGTACATATTTATTCAAGTGAAACCCTAGAGTAAACAGGCTCTTACAATGAAGTGTTATGAAACTTTTCAGTCTTCGAGAAAATGAGTTTTCGTTTCTCATTTTGTACAAATTTTCAAGAAACGAAATAACAAATAAATTTTTTTTGAAACTATTAAAACAATTTTGCTTTTTAGACCTTTTTATATATACAAAGTGCTCGTTCTTGATAATTAGTTAAATCCATAACCCTCTACGTTCTACACGCTTAGAGGGTTAAACGTTAGTTTTATATGCATATATCTAATTGCAAACAATTGCAAAGATAACTAATACAATTTGGAACTATGTTATCTGAATCTAAATTTAGTTAGTCGAAACGAAATCTGCTATTGTATTATCGAATATTACATGCAATCTTTGTTCTTATTACAAAATATACAGACAATGAAAATATTGTTAAAAATAAGTAAGAAATTTTACAAACAATAAATCCTACTCGGATACTAAAAGAAATAAAAATAAACAAACTGTTCAACTTCATCTATTTCTTCTCTATTTTACTGTTGCAGTAAAGCACCATAAAGAATTTAGATTTATTTCAGAAAATATTTACTTTTTCATATAATAGTCCAATTTCCCAAAAGTCCAAGAAGATAGATTCAATTGAAGATTCCATTCCGTTTCCTTGGAGACTAGAATTCGATGGCATAGAAAAGAATTGGAGATATATCAAACTTAAATGTAAATGTTCTCTTTAAGATACACTGGAGAATATTCTAAGACGAAATGATGGAATTCTTTATTCATCTTACAAAATCATGTCTTTTCGATAAAAAACAATTGCTTGTCATGATTCCAAAAATCACACTGCTGTTGAATGCATTATTTCTGAAATATGAAATGTGTTAGATGACACTTAGAAAACATTATTTTTCAATGAAAAACTTTGCGTTAAAAAAACACTTTACTTTTAGACAAAAATTTTTTTTTCTATTATTTACTGGCATACATGTATTTTACTTTATTGATTAGTTATTATTTTTTAAAGAAATTGTTCGAAATGTTCTAGAATAACTATCAAAATCTGTTGAGAATAGAGTATGTAAATTATTACTTTAACTATCATTAACCATTTAAATTTGTTATTTAAAGAATTACATTATTAAATGTATGCCATTCTGTGTATAAATTTCTAATTCAATTTTTTCGAATATTTTTTCAGTGATTGATAAATTTCAATTTCATTATATATCTCATAAACTTTATAGTAAAGTATAGAAAAGTGTTATGATCGGAATATATATTTTTTTAATTCTCCAAGCGTATCAAACAAATTAACCTTTTCAAGACGGGTGGTTTAAATATCAGTCAGAATTTATTCCTTCTTGAATAACAGTTGTTGCGAGCATGCTTTCTTTCTCTGTGGTTTAACCGTGACACCTTCCCAGTGATCATAACTGTGAAAGAACATTAGATAAAGTAAATAGAACGTTTTGAGTGCGAGATGTCTGGTTCCTGTCCGGACATTATCGAAAGAACAATTCAAACTTTATAAAAACTAGAATCTTAAAATAAAATTTTAGATCAGAAATATAAGGTAATGTTTTTTTTCTGCTGTGTAAATAACTTAACGTTTGTATGGTACATATTTGTGAACCGTCTGTGTTCCGAATCTGTACATGTCATGTAATATAAGTTTTTATTATTCATATAGCGAGTTTTCTTAATTCTGTTTTAACGAGCCATTATTTTAATTAAGATCAATTGTGTTATACGAAAAGAAAGCTGAACTGCCCTAAACCTTTGAGAAGAACTACAAGATACAGGTAAGATTATATTATCTATTTTTTAAGAATGTTAGATTTATTGGAATATATATTATATAGATGGATCAGATAGCATCCCTTTTTGACAACAATAAGTATCTTAAAATATACGAAAGGCTTTTTTTTCTCTTTTATTGTTAACTTTAGGGCTAGCATGATTAAGAATAACTGAGAGAGAGAAAAACACTTGAGTAATTTTGAGGGCTTTTACGAAAGAATAACTGTTTGTCGATACTTAAACTTACTTCCTCAAATGGTTGAAACAAAATATAGTTAATTTAACATACCATTCACGCCTATACGTAGAATGATACCAAACAGACATACAATATACATAACATTTCAAATTAAAGAGTTACTTTTTGATACTGTTATCGCGATACAGACTGATTAACAAAGAAATATAAGTATCTGATTGCATCTCCAAAGTAAGCTTCCTTGGAGGTTTTTGGCAAAACTCACAAGATAGGCCAAAATGCAAAGTCTATCTCAAAAGCACTTGATCTTATTTTATTCAGACTACGGTGGTCTGTCCATAAAAAAATTAACACGTTTACAGTTATTAAAATATAAAATATCAAGTAATCTGTGGTACATACCAAAATCAGGCATGTGCACTGCATAAAATAGACATTTGCGTTACAAAATAATTCAGGTTTATTTCTCGCGCTGGAGACGATATTTCGTGGTTCAGAACGACATTTATTTTGTTCACTATGTTTCATGCTGTTGATTGTCATTTTAAGTAAGATGTAGGTTCTTTTAGAAATACAACGCCATTCATTCTATTTTTCAGGAATCAAATCTTGTTCAAATAAATAACTTGTGTTCAAAATGTTTCAACAGATACTCAAAACCTTTTCTTTAAAAAAACTTAATAAAGACTATTTATTTACAGATTTACATGTAATTAATAATTTATCACTCTTTTTTCAGTGTTCAATTATTACCGACATTCGGTTCAAAAATCAAAGTTACATCATCTCTTCTCAAAGAACGAAATCAGAATAAACAAAAAAAGGCCGTTGCCACTAGCAACAGACAAAAGGCTAGTCAGACAAAAATCGTCTGACTAACGCCAGGGAGGCAATCGTAACACAGTGCCCCTGGCTGAACACTTGGTTCAGCATCTATAATTCTTTAAACAATTTAATACATATAAAAGTTTACTTACATACATGAAAAACATTTTCGGTAACATACTTACATATACATAAAGAAATTCAAAAGGCTAAATTAATACAAACAATTCCGGAATCTAAGAAGAAAAAAAATAAAACACATGAAATTAATGCAAATTAAACAATAATAAACTAAATATGAGTAACCAAAGAAATTAAATATTTAAGAATATAGTTTATAGTGTTCATCAGTCCACCAAGTCCAGTTTAAGATTATATAAAAGTTGCACGTGTCTTTTAAGATCACCATTTACAATCTGTAATACACATGATCTTATTTTTGAGTCACGACCACATATAAGTTCTTTAACACGACCGCATTTCCGCATATGTTTTGGGACCTTTTCATCATGAATTAACACTACATCGTTTACTTTGAACTGAGGCGATGAATTTATCTTTTTCACTTGAAAAGCAGATATAAGTTCTAACAGGTATTCGTTTCTCCACCTTTTTCAAAAGTGATCAGTAATCTGTTGCTTATATTTATATTTTTTCGTCAACAAGATTTTATTGGATTTTTCTTGGGTGCAAATTGGTAATCCATAAGAAGGTAAGGACATTAATCGTTTACCAACAAAAAAATGAGACGGTGTCAAAGGTGATGGTTCAGTATTTTCTTAGTAGAGATAGCATAAGGGACGTGAATTAATCACAGCCTCTATTTCTGTAAGTATTGTTTCTAGTTCTTCATAAGTGAGACAAGTTTTGCCTAGAACCTTTTTCAAAGGTGTTTTTACTGATCGTACCATTCTTTCCCAGAAGCCGCCCCACCAGGAAGCACTGGGGATTATAAACTTCCATGTTATCTTATTCTTTCTTAAATAATCAAACATTTCTTGCTTAGAAATTCTTTCCCAAGCGTCTTTTAACACCAAATCTGCTTTAGAAAAGGTCTTTGCATTGTCACTGTATATTATTTTACAGAATCCTCTTCTAGAGAAAAATCTTCGTTGTGCTAAAATAAAGGTTTGCGTACTTAGATTGGTGACTAGTTCTAAATGTATCGCTCTAGTTACAGCACATGTAAATACAACAATATAAGCCTTTCCAGTGCCTTCAGAATTTTTATAATAAATTGGGCCGGCAAAATCGACGCCAGAGGTCTCAAAAACTGGTGTTTGGATGATTCTGTCTTTTGGTAAAGCGGCTATTTCCACCTTTCCAGGAGTAGCATTAAGTTTCCGACATATCATACAAGACCTTAAAACTGATTTTACGCATCTTCTTCCTTTTATTATAAAATACCTTTCACGAAGGTGAGCTAAGGTGACAGCTACACCGAAGTGGAACATTCTTTCATGAGCATCCTTAATGAGTAATTTTACAAAATTAGATTTATTAGGAAGAATCCATGGATGTTTTTCCTTCTCCGTTACTTCAGAAAACTGAAGTCTTCCAGATAATACAAGTAAGTTATTTTCATCGAATTGGGGATTAAGGTTGTATAGAGAAGAATCATTGTTAAGTGGTTTCTTTTGTTTAAGTGCCTGTATTTCAACTTTAAATGAAGTTTCCTGAATTAGTTTTACCCAATACTTTTCTGCTGTTTCTATTTCTAAAGCAGTTAAAGGTCCTAAAATTTTAGGGTTTCTCGAATCGGCATTATGAATAAAATGCATTATCCAGGCAGTAATGTTATACACTCGATTTAAACTACTAAACTTTGTCATATCAAAAACTGGTTTAGGAGTAGTATTTGATTCATTACACAATAGAGTTAAATTTGACTTTGATTTCATTTCAATAAAAGCTTCGGGATCAATTTCTATAGCCTTTTTGGAAGACCACATATGTTCCGGCAGTGATAACCAAGGTGGGCTGTACCACCACATTTTATTACCCGTTAACTTCGAAAAGTTTTCCCCATGTGTAAGCAGATCTTCTGGGTTTTCTTTTCCAGGACAATAATTCCAGTCCTTTGGATTTGTCAATGACTGAATTTCAGCGACCCGATTTGTAATAAAAGGTTTCCAATTTGCAGTCGTACCTCTAATCCAACATAGAGTTATTTCAGAATCTGACCATAACTTTATTTTTAAATTTGGAATATGTAATACTTGTTTCAAATATCTCCACATTCTAGCGGCAATTAAAGCAATGATAAGCTCCAAACGTGGAATGGTTAACCTTTTGAGGGGGGCTATTCTACATTTCCTCCAAACAAAACTTGTTTGGATTTCACCAGTTAATGAAATGCAACGCAAAAAAGCAACTGCTCCAAACCCTATAGGACTAGCGTCACAGAAAATGTGAACTTGTATTTTTTCGGAAATGTTTATTCCATTAGGGAAATATTTTCTGGGTATTTCAAATGTTTTCATCTGTACAACTTGTGAACACCAAGTGTCCCATTCAGATTTCAAATCGTCTGGTAATTTAATATCCCACTCTAAACCTCTTTGCCATGTTTTTTGCAACAAGGCTTTGATACGGATAACAAATGGATTCAAAATTCCTAAGGGATCATAAATTTTCAGTAATATCTTAAGTACTGTTCGCTTGGTGGGATCATTCTTATAACTCTCCTGAAAGGGTTGAACATCTAACATCAAAACATCAGATTCAGTATTCCAAATTAGACCTATTACCTTTAAAATACTACCTGGATTTTGCTCACTTATACCAAATTTACTTGTTCCCCACAATTCCCTAATTTTAACACAATTTGTTGGAAATTTTCTCAAATGCATCGCAGCCTCTTTAAGAATTTCTGAAGCTGTCGTTGATAAATAATAAGCTTCACTATCTAAATCTGATCCAAAAATTAGATCATCCACATATAGGGAACTATCTAACATTTTTACAACACTTGGATGTTGATCTTGATATTTCTTTATGTGATATTTAATTGTGGCAGCCAAAATAAATGGGGAGTATGAAACTCCAAATGGTACGCGTCTAAATCTTAAAATTTTAAAAAGGTTCCTTTCGTCATTTTCGAACCAAAATAATTTAAGGTAATCTCTGTTTTCTTCAGCTATATAAACTTGAAGAAAGGCTTTCTTAATATCTGCACAAAACGCAGTATTGAATTTTCCGTAATTAATCAGAATTTCTAACAAATCAGGGTTTAAATTTGGTCCAGAGTACAAACACTCATTTAACGATTCATTGTTTTCTTTTGAGGAGGCGTCAAACACCATCCTCACTTTAGTTGTGGGTTTATCATCCCGCAAAACAGGGCGGTGGGGCATAAAATATCCGCTATTTATTGCTTTATTAGGGCATTCTTCCACTATGTTATTTAATTCCTGTTCAACCACAATTTCTTTATATTTCTGCAATAATTGCTTATTTTATCCAAATTTCGGTTTAAGCTAATAAATCGATTTCTAGCATTTTTATAGTTACTTTCTAAATCCCTTTTATCATCTTGCCATTTAGCTTCATAACGATGTTCAATAAAATGCAAATTGTCTTCGATTTTTTTTTACTATCTCTTTATTTAATTCAGACATATGCTCTTCTGTATTCATCCCTAAAGATTCTACTTCCCACAAATTTTTCAAATCGTTTTCGATAGGTTTCATAACATGAGTAGATAAGACGCCAGCTTGATTACTCTTATATTTTTTTTCACGTCAATTGCCCCGCCGAGAGAATGTCCGAATAAACTTCTACATATGTATAATGATTTAGTTACAGGAAATGTTTTATCATTAATTTGATAAAAATAGTCTGCCCCAATCAATATATCAATCTCAAAATTTTCTAAGTGTCTTACTAATCTTCCCCAACTGTCAAGACGAAATTTAGAAAGTTTTCGATTTATTTTAATTGGAAGGGGGGGAATTTGTATCAACGAATTTGTTATCTGCGGTGTTACTAAAGCTTCAATTAATATACTTCAGTTTCTATCCGTAAAGTGAGTTAACTTTAGCTGAACGACATCGTAGCACCTCTCTTATGATGATTTCGAACCGAAAGTATACATAGTTAATTTCTCTTTTCTAATGCTCTCAGGGTTTAATTTAGAAACTAAGTTTTCTGTAACGAAAGTTCTGTGACTAGCAGAATCAAATAAACAAAGTGCCTTTTCAGAATTTTCTTCCGATTCTACATTAACATGAATAGTTTGCAATATTATTTCTTTAGAATGGTTATTTATACTGCTATTACAGTGGGAAACTGAAGAAATAATACTGTCTGGCTGTTTAGATACTTCTGATTTTTGATTACTAAAATTACAAATAATACTATCATGAAAAGTTTTACTACAAACCTTACAATATTCGAAAACTTGCAAAAATTTGAAATATGAAATTTATGGAAGCACTTAAAACCCTCTCTCTTCAATTTTTCACGCACTTAAAACCCTCTCTCTTCAATTTTTCACGCACTTCAGGAATGGAAAGAGCCTTACAATTTTCAGTATCATGATCAACAGATTTACAAAATACACAGTTATTTTTAATATTAGTGGTCAAAGCAGAAGCTGAAGGAGTGATTCTTTTATAATTTTGATATGTTTTCTTATAATTTTCGTGTTTATCAGAAACTGGTTTTTCAAAGCAATTTAATTGTAATGTTGCTTCACGCGATTCAATTTCTTCTTTAATGAAATTAATCAATTCAATAATGTCCCAGTCGACATTTTTCGTACGTTTTCTATTAAATTCTAATGCAATATCAGGTGGAATGAGTTTAAGAAGAATCGGACATATCAAATGTCCATATGAACCCGACGTTACGCCTAAAGAATTGAGATTTCAAATTTGAATCTCACATTCATCATATAGCTCTCTTAGAGCTTTAATATTACTAGCGTTTCTTACAGGTTTCAAATTTAATAATTTCGTCATGTGGCCATTTATCACTAAGTCATTACGACCAAAACGATTTTTTAATAATTCTATCGCATGATCATAATTTTCTTTAGTCGGCGAAAATCCTGCTATTGTATTGGCCGCGCTACCACCTAAAAGTGACTTCAAATAGGAAAATTTATCAATCGGAGTTAAGTGCTCATTTTTATCATTTGTATTCGAAAATTGACTCCAAAATTCAAGCCATAAACAAGAATCACCATAATATTTACTTATATTCAATTTGGGTAATTTTACCAAATTCTGATTCAGAATTTTCTGACTTTATAGTAAAGAAGTATTGTTACTACTATGTTCACTTTCGTTATCTGAAACATCTTGTTTATTTTCCGTAATAGCGGTATTATCATTTATAAATTTGGAAATTTTAAATTTCCATTCTATAATATTTTCATGATATGTTTCAGATTTCTCTATTTCCTTTTCGAACTCAGCATCTAGAACCAGTGATTCAATCTCTGCATTTAATGATTTTAATGTTTGCATTTTATCATTCAATTGCTGTTTTAAAATACCTAGCTGTGATTTTTTTCTAAATCTAATGCTAGTGTATCATCTAATATTTCTTTAATTTTATCAAATATTTTCGTAGTTTGAGAACGAATAGTAGCTCTTTTTTTCTTAAGTTTTTCGAGATTCATTTTAAATAATAACAAAACACTTCAATATTCAATATATTCTATATATCAATAATTCAATGCAATATTTCAATAAAATTCAATTTGAGGTACTTACCTCAATCACTTATGAAAGGAGATTTCAATAATCCTGTAGCTGGTCGCCAAAAAATGTTGATTGTCATTTTACGTAAGATGCAGGTTCTTTTAGAAATACATCGCCATTCCTTCTATTTTTCAGGAATCAAATCTTGTTCAAATAAATAACTTGTGTTCAAAATGTTTCAACAGATACTCAAAACCTTCACTTTAAAAAACTTAATAAAAACTATTTATTTACAGATTTACAGGTTATTAATATTTTATCACTCTTATTTCAGAGTTCAATTATTACCGATATTCGGCTCAAAAATCAAAGTTACATCATCTCTTTTCAAAGAACGAAATCAGAATAAACAAAAAAGGGCCGTTGCCACTAGCAACAGACAAAAGGCTAGTCAGACAAAAATCTTCTGACTAACGCCAGGGAGGCAATCGTAACACATGCCTACCAAATGTGGCATTTTTTGTCTACAATTTTTTCACTACAGTTTGTCTACAGTTCTTCTACACAGTTGAATTCACATTCCAAAATACCGTCTTTTCGACCTCTAAGAGGAAATCAAACATAACTTGACAAAGACGTTAAAAGATATCCAGTTCTAAGATGGCATGAAAATGTAGTGCAATCCATAGAAACTGAAGGTCAGTATTTTATGATGATTATTCTGTGAAACAAGCGTATGAAATTTCATTTTTATGGCATCTGAAATACCTGATACGTTTAGACAGAGACTGGAAATGGTTAGAGAACCTAGCAATATGCTAAAAAAAGATTTAAATTTACCACAAAACTATAAATAAAAAACATGATCTGAAGTTGGGATGATTTTGTTCATCATGAGAAAGCTTTTATAATAACTATAAGGTAACAAGACAAACCCAAAAATGTTTAAGGCATACGTTCTGCTTCTGCTGTTCTTGCTAATTGCTTTCTCTTTATGATTATCAAAATATTTTAGAAATCTGTAGCTTTTTAAAAAGATCAAGATTTTAAACAAACAGCCTTTCAAATAGCTCTCTAACTTGTACAAATAACCACATAATATTTATTTTTTAATAATTTTCAATCAACATAAGATATTTTCCGATCGAAGATTGTACGCAAATACCCTAGAGCGTGAATTGTAACAGTGAAAATCAAATAAAATTAATAGAACTTACTTTTTTTTTAATGAAGTCATTATCACCTTTATTGTAAGAAAATAATATTTTTTATTATTTTTTCATTTATTATAACTATTCAGTTGCACAACAAAATGATTTACTACAATTTATTTCATATCATCTAAACATTATAAATTAGTTAGGTTAAAATATTTTTCTCAATTTTTACGAAATTTCTTAATATATCGCCATTTAAATTAATTCTTCTTTTGATATCTAAGAACTTTAATGTAACTCCATTGTATGATTACCGCTAAAAAAACTCAAATATTCTGAGAATTTGTGAAATTTAGGCTTTCTGTTCGTACATTATTTAAACACATAAAAGAATAACTAATACAACACATATAACGTCTTACCTCAGAATTTCTAAGAAGTCGTTAATTAATCACCAGTTTAATCATTAAGGAAGAATTTGTATTTTCTTTTTTGTATTATTCTCATAATTGATATCTACAAACTTCTATCACATTTTTAAAAGTTTAGGAAGTTTATTTAAAACTAGTAACAGTCTTTGCCCATTAATTGCACTCAAACATGAATAATAAAGTTTTAATCGAGAGAAAGAAACACTTTAAAAATGAATATAATTAAATGTCTTTAGAAAATGCGATTTATAAACAGTTCTTAAGGTATCTTGAGTTTAGAAAAAGCCTGGTATGGAGACTAATTAAAACGATTTTAATTTTATTTGATGTATGCCTTAACTATATTAAGTATACTATGTTTATATGTTTAAATTATTCTAGGTTTCGAAAACTGATAAATATAGAGAGAATTTTGAAGAAATTTTAGCCAAATTGTAAAGCTGCTGAAATGTTTCAAAAAAGGCTACATGGAAATTTAATCATGCAATTCAAGTAAATTTAGTATCAGAATAATAATCCTCTCGCTAGTATCTAGGATCTAGGGAATAAGCTAAAACGTTTTGGAACGTCTATATATAAACAATTTAGAGCTAATACACGGGTCAATAGGAGATTTGTGGCATATTTTATATCATTGTTATTCAATTATTAAACCATAATTAGAAAAATGTTCTTATTTTGAACATTTATGCAGAAAACATTATAAAGTATAAACATATCATGTTTCGGAAAATAATCGAATGACGTCCGTTTGAGTTATCATTTTTTTTTAAACTGGACAAGACAAGAGTTTCCAAATTTAAATAAAATTGTTCGTTGCCAGATATTCTTATAAATAAATTTTAAATATTGAGAAAAATGTCTTAAAGATTATATTTACTAAAAAATATGATATTTTATACAGGCATAATTCCGGCTATCATAATTATACCTTCCGGTTTGTGGAGATTTAAAAATTATTTAAGATATTGTCTTTTAATTGGCGTAGATACAAAATCTAAAATGTTTTGTAAACCCAAATAAATGCTCTTTGGTATAAATCCAAAAATATAAAATGTCCTTTTTTGACTAAATTGACTTTTAATGTTTTCGGATACCTTTAAAGGCTTTCTTCAGGGACATCTTTGTTTTAGAAAAATGTATATTGAGCATTACTATCAATAAATTTCATAATTCATCATTGAATTCAGTTTTGCTATCTTGCTTGTTGTTATTATCTAATTCATATATTTATTGCGCAATCTTACAGGATGTCTGAGAACGGAATGAACGGAGTTTAAAACTCAATAATTAGTAAAGGACGACAGCGATTGAAATTATATTTGAAGGAGCGTAGTGTGTAGAATCTGTATTTTTTTTGAGAACGCTCCCTCGCTTTAGTTCTAACTATTAAGGATAGATAGCGCTAATTATCTCAAACTGCGATATAACTCGAAATAACCTTCCAGTGTTAAAGCGCAAACCAATTTTGCTTTAACCTAAACATTTTTAAAGAACAAGTAGGAAGAAAAACAAATACCTAAACCATAAACATTCAAAGATTCTAATAGTAGTTATGTGTGCAAATGATTTAGAATTTGATTATCAAGTGAAATTACAGGAAAACAGTTACATTGTTTGTAAATAATTCTTGAACATTTTTTTAACCAGTTCGTTGCAGATTTTGAACATGAGAGTAAAAAAAGTTTAATGATACCTTAAGAAAAGGTTTAATTTAAATATTGTTTTGACTAATTTGTCATATAAATGCAAAACTAAATAAACATATCAGAAATTCTTTTACTTTTCACCTTGAAATTTTTACGATAGAAAATCGCGACTGTGTAACATTTCTAGGAATTTTCTTAGAATTTTACAAAAATACCCAAATATCTTCTCGTGTAAGCCTCCAATGCAGGATCTTTCTCGCTTACATATCAAAGTACTCACTGTATTTATTTCAATATCTACTCCGTTAATTTATTATTTTGTTGTTTGTTTATACTCTGCGCGTCTACAACAAATTTATAATAAAATTATTTACATTCACCACTTTTACGAAATTCGCTGAATAGCAGAATGATATATATTTATCACGAGGGAATTTTTACCTCGTTATCTTTCAGAAATCAAATTTCTAACTTTAAAATTAAGTTATCAACTCCTAGACTACGTTAGGTAAGCTAAACTTTGAATTAATAAACATAAAATTAACTAACTTATAGCTAAATCTGTTTATTTCTGAAACTATTTTAATTATGGTTTTAGATTACTTAAAAATTCTACGAAAATTGTATTATTACGAGATAAATGCAAAATTTAAAAGACTTTATCCTATATTTTCATTTTAAAAGTTGATTCAATATTTGGTTTTATCTTTGCAATTAAAATTGTCAAGTAGCTTCTAATAAACTAAATGAAATTACTTCAAGATAAACAGGGACGCCATTACTTTTCATTTCATATAACTTTATATAAGAATCGTGGGAATTTCAAATATTGGAGTTTACAATTTCGCAATCATAATTATATGAAAATAATATAGATTAACACAGGTTTAAAAAATTTCTCTTAATGTTATTTTTTACAATATATGAAATTTTACGATTCTTTTTAGCTTATATCCATGTTCTATTGTGTTACCGTAGAAAGAAATTTTGTTCAATTAAATTACAATATTTCTTTTTCAGTTTCATGACAATATTTCTTTTACTTTTTCTTCTGACACTGATTCTAAGATTAGGAATATATGACGTTTTTTTACACGATTGTATTTTGCTGACGAGATTTATTGATATAACATATTTGGTTACACACATCCCTGCATCCAGTTTGAGTTTGGGGAATAAAAGTTGCTATATCGTGGTTTGATCACTACGTACTAACAAAAACGGGTCGGTTAATCTTTGAAGCAGTTACATTAGTAACATTCTTAACTCTCTGACCCGCACGACGTTGACAGGCGCGGGATAATAACTTTAAGCATATATCTAAATAAAAATCAGTGTTGAATTCAGACAATTTTCAATTGAGGATTTCGTGGGAGGATTTAGTGATGCCTTCCGCATCGTACATTATCATTTTTGTGTGATTTTATATTTTTAAACGAAAATCTTTCCAAACGACTTTGTGTTTTCAGCCCCACCGTCTTCGGGAACATACGCTCATGCGTACCGCGCACGTATCTGTCTGTATTTGCCAAAGTACATAGAATTCATATGTTTTTTTTTTCATTTTTAAACACAATTTTTTCAAAGTAAATTAAGGGGTCTCCATTATAGCGATTGCCGATATAATTTCTCACATTTAGCTATATTACATTTTTAATTCGACCAAAAGTTCCTGAGGAAAACCTAAATTTAAAATAAACAATGTAACCCAACTTATTCTCTTAACCCGGCAAGACGGGCGCCGTGAAACGTAACACTAGAACGGACATGGGGTGTCATCACACCCTAAATACAGGGTGATTATAAAAAAAACTATCCCGACATTTGGGTCCCTAACTATCATACCATTCACAGAAACTGAATGAAATTTTGGCAAAAGGTGTTTTGAGGTATGCACTCAAGAGTGATATGGAAAACAACAGTGTCACTCAAACAGTTACGGTTACAGTGAGAAAATTTCGAAAAAATAAAATGACAACACTCAGTTTTTTGTATTGGTATGTGATCTCCATTGTGAAAAACCCAAAATAGCGTTGGAACGGCAACTGTAGCATGAAAATCACCGGCGGTAGAAAGGCTAAAATTGAGGACTACCAATAAGGACAGAGAAGTAGCATAAAATAAAGCATTTTATTGTGTTTCACAAATTTTCCACATGACCTCCTTCACACACGATGACACTTTGCATACAGCTGATGATGGATATCACTACAGCACGTATCATGGCAATAGGAATCTCTTGACTCGCAGTTCTGATGGCATCTTTCAAATCAGATGCAGTTTGGGGACGAAACTGATACACTTTGGATTTCAGATATCCCCACAGCCAGAAATCCATTGGTGTCCGATCAGGCGACCTTGGTGGCCACGGAAACGGAAAATGACGGGAGATAACTCTGTCACCAAACTGTTGCGTTAAGACACGTTTGACTAAAGACCCGACATGTGGAGTAGCGCCATCGTGCATCCACACAACTTCAGATAGGGCATTTTGCCATTGCAATACGGGAATCGTGTAATGAGTTAACATGTCCAGATAGCGAGCACTCGTTACTGTACACGTTTGCAGATCATCGGCAGTAACCTCTTCAAAAAAGTAAGAGCCGAGGATGAACGTACTCGTTATACCACACCACACAGTCACTTTTTCCTCGTGTAATGGACGTGCATGCACATCATGCGGATTATTCTCTGCCCAGTGCACACAATTTTTCGAATTCACATTACCAGTTAACGAGAAATGCGCCTCATCTCTCCACAGAATGCGTAAAGGCCAGCTGCTATCTTCATCGTGCCGGATAAGGAGTTGATTTGCAAAATCCAGCCGTAATTGATAGTCTCCCACTTCCATCATCTGGACACGCTGGAATCGATACAGAAACATGTTTAGAACAGAGCGCAGAATCTTGCGTGCAGTTGAATTCGGCAGATCCAGAACACGTGAAACACCGCGTACAGTTGCGGGACGAACTGTGCTTATCGTCTGATGGACTTCTGCAACAGCTTCCACGGGAACGGAAGGTCGTCCAGACCAAGGTCGATTGCATGTGCAACCAGTTTCTTCAAATTTATGAATGAAGTCTCGTAGAGCTTTGACAGTGCACGGGCATCGCCGTAATCCATAGTTTCTGCTTTGAACACGCAATGTCTCTGCGGCATTTTGTCCATTCAGGTAATAAATCTTTTCGATTTCCCCACGTTCTTTCCCTGAAAGCGGCATCTTGTTCGGAATGGCAGAAGGGGACATACGCGGCTCGCATTTCGCAGTGCCTTTTCTTTCACCTAGCGTGATGACGTCAGTCATGACTGTGTCTTACGTAGATCCCGAAATTTGCGTTTCTTGGTTTCTTCTTCTCGTTTTGTGGAGAACTAATCAGGCTGGGATATCAGCCAAAGAAACGGTGTGACGTGTGACGTAAATGAAACGAAAATTAATGCTCTGGTGCACGGCAAAGTGCTTTTTACTTTTCCCTTGCCTAGTTCCGGTGATTTTCATGCTACAGTTGCCGTTCCAACGCTGTTTATTGTTTTTCACAATGGAGATCACATTCCAATACAAAAAACTGGGTGTTGCCATTTGATTTTTTCGAAATTTTCTTACTGTAACCGTAACTGTTTGAGTGACACTGTTGTTTTCCATATCATTCTTGAGCGCATACCTCAAAATACATTTGCCAAAATTTCATTCAGTTTCTGTGAATGGTATGATAGTTAGAAACCCAAATGTATATATAATTTTTTTATAATCACCCTGTATATTAAATGACATAAATACAAAAAAAAAACTTTAGAATTCAATCTGTTAAGGAAATTCATGATAATTAGACGCTTTCTCGTGAAAAAGGATAACTGAAATGTTAAATTACCGTTAATTAAAAAAAATAATAAAAATAAAAGAACTCACCTTTATTTTCTTTATTCTAAAACTTAATTTTTTCTCTGTAGCACTAAATGATTTTTCTTTAATAATTTTTTTATAATAAAATTATACATTATTGTGGATAAGAATACTAATATTTATGAATTTTCATCGTAATTAGGGTATACATGAATCAGAAACTTTAGATTTTTTTGCAGTTTTTACATATAGCTTCAATTTTTGAGTGTTGTCGACATATATTTTTTTCACACTTCAAACACATAGTTTTCGATTTCCTTTCTTTTTCTCTTGGATACAAATAACATCTTCCATAACTCAATTTTCAGATTTCCATAAATTCTTCTTGTTTCTGCAGCGATTTCATATAAGGTTCTAAAAGTCAGAACGCTAAATCCTTCAAGAAATGCCTCCTGTTTCTGAACTATTCTGGTGGGTTTGCGGTCGATAACAATAAGATCCTTGAATTTATTCCAGCAATATTTAAAAGTGAAGAATATATCATCATACGCCATCGTTTTGATATTCTGGCAACATAATACGATCCTCTCATTTTATCGAAAACATCGACTGCTCCTTTCGTCATGTTGTAGAATGTAATTACATCCGGTTTTTAAAATCTTTTGGGCTTTCTTCAATATGACTATCAATATGCAGAGTTGATAGAAGGTTTACACATTTGCTCAAATTTCGGTTGGAAAGAGAAGTGCACGTTTGACCAAGAGTGGTTCGAGTCGCGGAGGGCCCACAGGTCCGAGGTCTGGATCGTATCACTTTCTCTGGGAGGGGATCTGAATCTCTTCTTAGACCGACCGATTGTGAGGAACCGGGCCGGAGTCTTGTCAATCAAGTGACGGCGTCCAGACCTAAGTCGGACCTTGAATCAAAACCAATCCAGCGCATTTGTGCCTATCCAGAGCATTCTGTGCCTGGCGGTTGGGAATAGCAGGAGTCTTAGAAATAATTTTCACTCTTCTAATCTCGATCGGGAAATATAAAATAACTTTCCGCTGTTGTCTAACATTTGTTATGTTTTTGTGTTTTTGTTTTATTATATGTGAATGATCCCCCAGTTGAGTCGATCGGGAAACATCTGTATTTCGCTGCCGGGTTTGCCAGAAGCAAAGCTTCTGGGGGGACGACCTTAGTCAAGGCGTGTCTATGCGTCAGAGACTCTTTTCCTCGAAGTCCCAGGCTGGCGAGAGGCTCCTCCTCCTGGCCGCAACCGACGAACAAGTCGTTTCTTCCCTTCCTAGGACTCGATGATCGGAAGTTGCGGTAAACAAGACTCGTTGGGGAAATTCGGCATGCTACCTAGGACTCGGTTCTCTCTTTAGTGTTCAGGCTACGAAGTCGTCTGAGGACTCCAGCGTCTAAATGTTCTGTGGTGGTGCCCTCTAAGTTTGGACTGCACCGAACGTTGCATCGACCTCTGTCGTCAATTTATTTGGGAAAGGGTCAAGAAGCGCAGGAGGCGTACGCCCCTGTCCCTCCCTATGGCAGAAGAGCCCACTGGTGGAGGTGCCCACGTAAACCGGCCCTCTCTGATGGTGTGCTCGTATGGATTTACAAGAATCTGGATTCGACGGTGAAGTACACCTGCTTTCGGCAAGAGTAGCTTTTCATTGCCATGTAAGAAAGTATCATTGCTTCCTTTTTTAAACCCGAAGAAATTTGTCCATGCTTCTCTATTTTTATGCGTCTCAAATTCAGGTGGGATAACCCCCTTAATTTTATGTATTATTCCAACAATAGAAATTTTATGTTTCAGTAAATCGTTGGCTAATTCATAGCTAGTGTACCAATTGTCTGTAGCGACATTTCTTCCAGAATTGTATAATGAAGCATGCGTTTTTTATTTCATAGGAACTGTTGTTTTTCTTGTAAGGTCCATCTGGCTGTTGGCCTGCGTATACCTCCATGTTGAATGTGCACCACATTCTAGAATCGACCAAAGCAAAAATCTTTATACCATATCTTGCTGTTTTTTTCGGAAAATCCTGCCGAAAGCTGCATCGGCCTCGAAAAGCTTCTAGCTTTTCATCCAATGTCACATATGTACCTACATTATATAATTTCTAACAATTCCTAACAAAATTTACAAACACATCTCTTATTAGAGCTAATTTATCAGTCATTTGTCTGTCATCCCGAGTTCTGACATCATTGAATCGCAGGACACGAAGTATAAAAAGAAAACGCTTATAGTTAATAGTTTTACGAAAAATGTCCAATTCTGTGCCATCTGTCGATTTGTGCAATACAGTTTACAACAGTCCTACAAAAGCGCAAAACACTTCTTTTTCTAAATATTTTGTATCCCTTGCTCTTTTGAAGTTTCCAGAATTTTTTTCGATATAAATGTTAGTGCATTCTAAAACCATTTCATTGATTGAATCATCAAATATGAGTTTACATGCACCGATTGGCGAAGTAACATTTTTATAAAACTGTGCATTGCCAGGTAATTGTTTGATTATATTTTGGGAAGCTATGCGCTTTTGAACTCGAAAAGGATTCTTTTTGCCACTTTGTTGTTTTATCTTTTCCGATAAATCAAGCTAGTTTGGTCACAAACTTCATCTTCTGAAGAATTGCATTCTTCCTCTGATTCAGATTGGTGACCACTGAGCATGTCTTTATAAGCTGAATCTCCCAATTCTTTTTCGATATTCTCTTCATCTGACGAAACATCACATTCTAATGTCTTTCAATTTCTTGATCATACGTCAAACGAGGAAAAGACCGAACAAAACGACTGGAGCGAACTATGATTTCGCACTGAAAAATTCAAACACGAGCGCGCGTACAGAGTGTCCGCACACCCGAAGTCGTTCTATAAGACAAAAAAGAGTCTGATTTCGCCATTTTCATACGCTACGCACGGAAGTTGACCTTGAAAACAAGTATGGACCTGACCCCTATAGTTTATAGAGAGAGACAGTAAATGAATATTTTCCGGCGGTCTGCCGGGTTAAATAAATAAAATTGGTAAAGAAAACCGTCAAATCCGTGGAATTGTTAAATTATAACATTTAACAACCCTAAAAATTCCCCTTTTCTGAATCCATGTCTTCCTCTATTCAAGTATGGAAAAACAATTATGAAACCCTCCCCATGCGAAAACGAAAATAAACTCTGGCGCAATTCTCTTACAACGCGTAATGAATCTTCCAAGGCACCCAGAAAATAAAAATAAAAACAGATTGCGTGGCGATTGCAACAAACCACTAACAGATTTTATTTTAAATAGTAAATATTAATATTTTTTAAAACAAAACATACCATTACAATCGGAGAAGGTGCCCTGAATAACGGGGAATTTATTTTTCTTTCTTTCTTTTATTTTCATCCCCGAAACGGGGATGGTAATTTAAAATTGCAGAAAAAACGGAAAACATGAAAACGAATATAAAATTGGCTTTCAGAAAATATTTTTTGGGAAATAGTAAATATTATTTGAATTGACAAATATGGAGATTTCGAGTTGACTTTAAATCGAATTTTCTAAAATTAGCGTGGAATTCAGACATATTCCTCCGGGAGGGATTTAGTGTTTCCGAAGAAATGTATATTAAATGGAAAAAGAGTCTAAATATGGATTTCAAGTTTTGAAATTTTCAAAGCTAGGCTTAAGTTTCTCATTGGAATTTTCAGTAAATCCCAACAAAAGATAAAATGTTGCCACTTAAAAGGTACACTAATTTTATTACGGAAATTAATCATATCTTAAAAACAGACGATATAATCCATTTCACTGAAACTAGTTATAGTACGAACGCACTTCATTTGTCTCGTTTGATGTACAATTTTCAACTTGTTTGACTTTATACGCTTTACAATTTGAAAAAATAATCAATCGTTGCGAAATTCGAATATAATGTTAAGATACGTAGCACTAATTTATGTTTTTAAAATAACAAGGGATCGATCCAATTCGGGGTTCACTAATAACAGAATATAGGTGTGTAAACATTTTTTATTTTAATTAAAAGCACTAATAGTTTTTTTTTACATATAATGTATATATTTTTATATTGTCCACTAACCACATTAAGTGCAATTTTTATGAGAAAAATGCCAATTCTGTATTCAAATAAAATTTTAAAATTCATTAAAAGCGATACTTCCGTATTAACCACTTTCCAGGAGCTAATAGCCGAATAAATCACCAACTATTTCGCTACTTACAGTAGACATTTTTATTCTGATATTTCTACAAGTCTAAGTACGTAGTTGGATTACATTCCTGTTAAATTTGTGTTTTACTGTCCGACCACGTATTGTGTGGAATATTATCAAGGGGAAAATAAGGACGAATCCAAATGCAGACGTCTCGCAGGGAGAAATAAGAAATATAACTATTGGAGAGGCAATTGTCCACCGGTAACTTTTAATAGAATTATTCGTCTTATTTTAACGATTTATTACAGCAGAATTTCTATCCGGAAATTTTCTATTCCATTTAACTGGTGGGAGTTTGCCCCTGCAGTAATCAGGATTAAGTTGTTACCCCTAATAACTAGTCGATTCTTCCATTTCCGCCTTCAAACCGGATGTTTACCTTTCTATCTAATCGGTGGTACAACAGTATTTATATTATTTTATTTATTTGTTGACTAATTGTTTATTTCATTACTCAATATTAGCCGGAAACAAATGCTGAACTATTTATATTATTTTAAGTGCGAACGGGTTAATCTTTTGTAATCGTGCTACACACGATAGAGATTAAAAAAATTCCTGCTTGAATATATTTTTAAAAAAGCATAAAAGTCAGTAAATACTAAGATCCAGTTTACAAACTAATTGCATTTGACTGGAAATTGTTTTCCTATTCGACAGTGTAAAAATTTAAATTATGCGATGTTTAGAAATTAAACAAAAATGCAGAAAAATCGAAACTTATGGGTCAAGTCGTTCTCACCGTCAATAGGACGTCAGCGTTACTCACGGACACGTTTTTCCTTTATAATATAGATTATCGAATCGTTATTATTATTATTACTAGGGAATCGAACCAGGGCTTCTTTCCGGGTTACAGAATATCGCTGAAAACAATTTTTTTTATTTAAAATTCTAACAGATTTTTTACATTTAATATATATATATATACTAAAAAGAAATGGCGCATGTAGTATTTGTCGAGAATTAAATAAAAATAATGCACTCGTGACTTCATAATTCACTTTTACATTCTAACAGAATAATAAGGCTACTGTAATTTGTCACTCGTGCTATAGCCAGTAATACAAGGCAGGACACATTGCCGTTAGGATTATCTTTTTACGCGTGAATGTTTCGTTTTGGTACTCCATTGTAAAATTTGGTAATTTTTGAAATTTCATATTTGAAAAACGGCATAATCATTAGATTTGAAATTTATAAAGAAAATTACAATTTTTTACCTTTCTAATGCAGTTTGTTTAACATTTTTCTGACAAATACTTTTCGAGCTATTAATCTTTACAGTAATTTGAAACGTTTCATTTTCCGAGATTAATATGTGGCAACGATTAGCGAAAAACCCATTCGTCAGCAACGCATAGCTTTTTATTAAAGAGGTTTTAATTTTTTTTACAAGGAAACATTTAAAAGATTTAATGCATAATTAAAATATGGAATAATTTTCTAACATTTCGTGTTTGAAACGGATTCGGATTGGGTTTCGAGCTCACTTTGAGTCAACCTTTTCGAGTCTGATTCTTTATAATCCGACCCGAGCAGGTTTCGAATATAGATAGCAATACAGGATTGTCAGAAGAACACAAACACTGCCGAAAAAAAAATGTTGATTTTACAGTATAATACGAGCACCCCATCTGCCAGTATTATACCGCAGAATTAACAGTTTATTATACTGTGAAATCAACATCTTTTTTTATTCTTTTTTGCAGTGAAGGTAAGAAACATCACCTTGAAGTCTGTGTTATTTTTTGTTGAAAATTACTTGTTTTATGCTCAAAAAATGTTCAAAAATCTGTAAAAGGTAAACATATATTTAACGTTCTTATGAAATAAGAACGTTTCATTATAAGAACTTTCTTATGAAATAGTAACGTAAAATGCGTAAAATTGATATTGTAGTATGTAAACTGTAAAAATATGCTACAAAGCTTTATAAAGACTAATTTCAATTGAGTACAATGGTTAAAATCTATCTTTTTCTTCTGAGCATCTTGTCGAAAATTTAGAATAGCGGAAAATATACAAATTACTTATGATAGTTTCACTCCAAAATTCCAGGAATTCTAAGTACTTAATAATGCTGTGGTAAAACATATCTTGTCTTCTAAGTAATTTATCATTTATCATCAGGTTATTTATCATTTCAGTATTTATTTTAACAAAAAGAATGTAAACAAGTCAAAGTATGAGAAGAAAATACCAAAATTTGTTAGAATCGTGATTGATTTCGATCTTGTATTGATTTGAGTTCGAAATTAGACACATTATATTCCGATTACAATTGCGCTTCTGTATAATTATACTTGATAGGACAATACTTGTGGAAATTTGCAGTTCTAGAAAAAAAATTTACATATATATTTCATGGAATTAGGTAATATTAATCTCAAAAACAACACTGTAAGATAAGATTATACGCTGCTTACTCGGTCTTTCATGCATTTTGTTTTTACCGTTTATTTAATGCTAAAGTAAACATTTCAATAATTATGCGAGTTTTTTAAATGTTCATTCATTTTTATTAAAGGAAATTTTGAAGTTACAAAAGAAATGCTCAAAATCAATCTTCTACATTACTAAATATTTAATGAATGTTTATTTAAATGTATTACAGTTTGTACAATTTTTAGATAAGAATTTCATTAAGATAAAGAATTCACTTGTTATAAAAATATAAGAGAAAATTATCACAAAACTAAGCTTAACGAGATAATACTGGTATAAGTAGAAATAAATTTTACAAAATTTTTGAAGTTATCTTTGTTGTATCTGGTGTATTCTAAAACTAATAAACATTTCAGTTTCTCTTCTAATTAACGGTATACTTTAAATTTGGAACTACGATATGTTTTTAATAGAGTGAATACCTTTCATGTGCCAGTATTGAAGAAAAAATTGCACAAAATTCTCATCCAGAAAGTCTGCGATTTTGTTTTAATGCTAAGTGTCTTTCAGTTTACATTCTACGTCAAAATGTGTATTTCATGTATTTGAAATGAATTTTAGAATTTTAAATATCTATACTATTAAAAACCGTTCGCGTATCTATCTATGTAACCTCAAAAACTCGAAAACCGCAGGGCGCAGGTCTACGAAATTTTGCACACGGGTAGCTGGTAGGGCTGTCATGAACGATTGGGGCAAAAATTCGAAATTTTTAAATAGACTTTTGATAGATTAAATATTAACTAAAATCTATCCACAAAGAGATCTCATCAAGAATACGCTTTTTTATCTTGGCTGGTTGGTTGTGTAAAATCTCCGCAGAAGTCATTAAATAAATAAAGGTAGGGATCATTATTGTAACTGCGAGTCGAGTGTTTAAAATCGATGGATCAGAGATTATATGACATGTAGACAATCAACTTAATTATTGACCGTTTCCAAATTCTAAAAACTTAATTTTAAAAGATTTTATCGACTTAATGAATGATAATTAGCTGGGTTTAGGGTTTTTTTTACATGACACATATTAGTATGATAGAGATTATTAATACAGAAAACTTTATTTAACAGATTATTTGTTACATTTGCGGGGATGGGGAGGGGTGGGGATAAACGACTTTTTATTAAATATCACATATATTTTACCTCACCGCGCGCCACCTGGCGGCGGTTTTTTCACTAATTGACCCTCGTTATTAATAAATCCAAATCTACTGCTTTGATTTCAACCGAACTAATTACATTTAAGAAATATAACATTTTTTGTTTCACCCGTAACGTTTAATCGCTGTTTTATATAGATGATACCGCTATTTTAGAATAACAGATTTCGTAAAAATAAAATCTATGTTCCTAATAAAAGTACAGAGCCCGTATTCAGTTGATGCATACCAACAGTCAAAGTTAGTGATTTGTTGTTGAGCACTTGACCGCGCGCCTCCTCGCGGCCCCTCCCTCAAGGTTTTTTTCTCTAACTGTCCTTTATTTCTAGAACTCAGATAATTATGTTCTGAACTTCTCCAAACCAGTTCCATTTTGCTAAATTATTATAAAAATCAGCATTCATAGCTTCAGGGTGTACTTCTAGAAAACAGTTACCAGTATTTCCGAATAATAGTCTAAGCCGAATTTCAAATTAAGTTCCTAGCTTAACCAAAGGAATCAATAGTTAAAGATGCATACAGTGGCTCTTTTAATTTATAATTTGCTGAAAGGCGCTTGAACATCCGCTCCCCCCTGGCCCCTCCCTGAAGGCTTTTTGTCTAATTGTACCCTGTTTTCATATCTCAGCAACTAATTTTCTGATTTCAGCGCAACTGATTCCAAACATCATATTTAACTTAATAATCAACGTCTACAACATTAAAATAAATTTGTGAGTAGCGGGAACCACTATTTCCAAATAACAGTCTAAGATAAATTTCTAATTAAGTTCCTAGCTTAACCAAACGAACGAATTTTCAAAGATGCATAGTGGTCCTTCTAGTTAGTAATTTTCTGAAGTGAACTTGATCATCCGTTTCTCCCCGGCACCTCCTTCAAAGTTTTTTCTCTAATTATGCCCCGTTTCCATAACTCAGCAACTATCTTTCCGATGTCAACGCAACTGATTACAAACATTATAATTAACTTAATAGTCACCCTCTATTACATTAAAGTAAATTTATGAGTAGTAGTTACCACTATTTCCGAATAATAGTTTAAGCCAAATTTGTAATTAAGTTCATAGCTTAACTAAACGAACAAATTTTTAAAGATGCATAGTGGTCCTCCTAATTAGTCATTTTCTGAAGGACACTTGAACATCCCCTCCTCCTGGTACCCCCCACAAGGTTATTTTCTTTAACTGTGCCTTATTTCAATAACTGGGCTAATAATGTACCCATCTTCTCCAAACCGCTTTTGTAGCACGTCTACTATTACGGTGCCGTAAGCAACGGGAATCTGTGTCAGATGTTCGTACGGAAAGAGGTTTGTTTAGAACAGAATGCTCCCCTGGCGGTGGAAGTTGGAAAAAGACTTTCAGGAGCGTACGGGCATGCCCGATATACGGTGCCAAAGCCATCGTAGATCCGAGACAGACTTTCGTTTTTTAAAAGATTTAAGTTTATTACACGGGCCCGGGCAACGCCAGGCGTGTCAGCTAGAATAATATACCCTATAAAAATCCGTGCGCATATCTATGTAACCTCAAAAACTCGGAAATCACAGGGCGCAGGGCTAGAAATTTGGCATACGGGTTGCTGCTAGGGAGCCCATGAACGATTGCGGCAAAAAAATCGAAAAATTTAAATAATTTTTTTTTAATTTTATGTTTTTGACGAATTTTTGCCTTTTTTATGTTAACCCGTAATCGCGCGAGTTCTAACCAGTTCTAAATGTTTACTGCAATGTGAGATATATATATTACGGACGCCACGCTGCAATACTAAGAAGCTGTAGCGGGTATTACTATAATTTTTTACCTCGCATGAAGATAATTAGATATTATTTAAATGCGCTTAATTATTTCAATTTTTTTAAATAAAGACAAACATTTTATCACAAACATCAACAAAATTTTTATTCTGTTTATTCAATTATTCCAAAGATATTGTTTTATCGTTTTCTGCCATAGCAACATAAATTAAGTTTCATTAAAAAAATGCACAGTAGTAACATTTTTTTTTCTAAATCGTATAGTTATTGAACGTCAACACTTTAACAGGGGAATTAAATTCATTTTATTCACATTTTAGAATTAAATTCATGAACTCCCGTGCGTAGAACGGGTTAAACAGCTAGTTATAAAAATTAATTTCAAACGCTAATGATAGTACATCAAACAGAGCACGCGATTGGTAGCTTACCAATAACAATACTTACCCCCATCGACATTTCTAATGATTGGAGAGATATAACAGCAAATAAAATTTTAAAAATAGTGTATTTTCAAATCATAGATAGTAATTTAATTATAGATTAAAGAATGGGTTTGTCGGATTCCACTTCTCCGTCCACACAACTTCGAAATAAATCCGGTCTTTTGATATGCTGCCACCACCGATATGAAAACGTGATATCGGGCACGGTACTTGATGTATATTCAGGAAAAACTTAACTCTTTCAATTAAAGTTAAAGAAACAATTTATTAACAATATTTACACTTAAACTCGGAGGTAAAGTATCCGGTTTAATATTAAATCAAAATAAATACAGAAACGCTTTACGTGTACCGTTAGACTACGTTGATTCACTCAGAACCGAGATTTCTCTTAATCTCACACACGCTATCTCTCTTCCTTCCGAGAGATCCCGTTCCATACACGTGCTCAGAGCTGCTCTCTGAAAACCAACCTACACACCTCGCTGCCACGCTAGAACTAACTTACTTTCTGGTCATTATCCAGAGCACCCCCCTCTCTACGGGGTTCGTCGCTTTGTTCCCAAGGGTATCTTGACAACACTTCCTCCCCTCTTGATGGATCGGTCCTCCTAGAATCCAAGGGTGCAATATCTTTGTTATCTATCCAAGACCACCTTGCCATGGAATTACTGCTTTCATTCTGTTCCACCTTCCTTCCTCTTGTATTCTGAGTAGCTCCCCTTCGGATTAAGATTTTCTAAAGGACGCCTTTAACGGTACACAATAGATACAATATGCTAATCCCTTAAGAATAGCTTTCAACTCTTGCAACTGTAAGAGAAGAACCTGACACCCCCCACCTTAGCGGAAAATATGCCTTTTAGGGGCTAATTTTCTTCAAACTATGTAATGTCTGAGAAGAGTTCAACAGTTCTTTGATAGGTTTCTTCATTACTACAATTACATAAATATTTCAAGGTGTCTGAAAATTTAACTACTGACATCTCTAATGAACCATATACTAATGTGATAAATACAGAAAAAAAATTTCACAATATGCTAATACACTGTTATAAACACAAGATGTACATACAATTATAAATACACGAAACAAAATAAAATTACACTAGTATTATGTCATTTTAATGTCAGTCCTTAGGCTGAGATTGCTGGAGGCGGAACTTTTTCCTTCCAGTGCTTCCTCGTTAACTTAATTGGTACATCCCTTTCCACAATGCACTCGCTTGAATGGATGACTTCTCCCTCTGATGTCCCAATTAAATCTTCCTCTAACCAATCATGCACTTGCCTGTCCAAGTCCTCTTTGTACGTAATAAAGACCTTGTACAATTTCTGCCTTATCTTATCCCTCTCCGGCTTACGACCAATCCGATTTTTCTCCATTTCTACCAGTTCGATAGGACCCATAAATAATTCCTTATTTTTCCTTAAGATTGATTTTATGTCCCCAACTTGAACATTTGTTAACCCTTTTATCTCAAATCCCTTCCTGTCTTTATTTTCCGGTTGTTCTCGGTCTAACAACAGATCTTTCCTACAGTCTTCAAACTCCCCGTCACTATCCAAGACAATATCGACTACTTTATTTTTAGCCATAAATGCTCTCATTTCATCTTGATACACCAGTTTCTTACTCCCGTCCCCTAACTCAACTATAACTGCAGGTCGACATATTTCCTCTTTCTCCTTATTACTCACATTCATTTCCCTCGTTAATCGACATTCTACACATGATTCACCATATATTTTAGCTTCCTTCGCCATATTTTCCCAATAAAATAAATGCTCGATTCTTTCTAACGTTTTCTTAACCGTCTGATGTTCTCCATATAAGGAGGTATGCGCTAGTTTTAGAATTTCCTCCCTTCTAACTTTAGGTAATACTAATTGAGCTACCGTTTCATCTCCTAATTTCTCTTTATGATATAACATCCCATTCACAATATAATAAGACTCTCTCTCATCTTCAGCCAATTCCCAAGCTTTCTCTAAATCTTTACAACTCATTTGGGATTCCTGAAATACATTTAAACTACTTTCCGTAACTTGATTAATCTTACCTTTATCTACCTCGGCTTTTTCCTTCTCCTGACTTTGTAAATTTTCCGATCTCGTTTCTACGACATAACGGCTATTATTATCATTTCTAATCCTTTCCCTTTCTTTCACTTTATTCCTACTATCTTCCTTACATTCCCTTTCTACCGATTCTTTTAATGATTTCTCGTTGTTTAACCCTGACAATTCATTAGCCACATCAGGAAGTAAAATTACCTGTTCCTTACTATTATCAATTATCGCGCAAAGTACATCCTGATGAATTACATTAGTTTCTCCGCGTTTTGGAATAGCTAAAGGTAACTGAATTAATGGCGATTTCACTGCCTTACCAAATATCCCCTGTAAATAGATGCTACCAGCCCCTCTTAGTTTCTCTGCTGGTACTAAATCTTTATGAACGACACTAATTTGGCAACCAGAATCCACCAATCCTTTTGTTATCTTCCCATTTACACTAACTTCTACTTTCTCGAGATTATTTAATTTCTCTCCAATAACTTTAGCTCTCCAATTCCCTCTTGCTCCGATTCTTACCATACTCGCTCCCTTTGGTAATTCTTTAATTCCTCGCACTGAGACATTATTGATACTAGCCCTTGGTTCTTGTCGGTTATTAATTTGATTACTTCCCTCATTATTTCCTTTTGTACAAAATCGCTGAACATGTCCTCATTGACCACACTTGAAACAGATAGGCGTCGTATCATTAGGTTTCTTATATTCCGGTTTTCTACCCAAAAATGGACTAACTTCATTATTCCCATTTTGTCTCCAATTACTACTAAATCCCTCATCTTTTGCCCTTCTAGAATCTTCATTATTTACATACCTTTCTTTACCTTTATAACCCTTATAAGTTACCGCATAAGATTTTTGTTTAGCATCAAAGAAATTATCACATTCCTTAGCAATTTTAGAAACTTCTAACCAATTACTGTGCTGAGTTAATCCAACATGCGTCGCGGTTTCCTCATCTAACGTAGCTAACAACTTATCTGTGACAATTAACTGATTAACCTTCTCATACGTATCTGCACCTCTAATCTTACAGTAATTTTCCCACGTTGCTATTAAACGTGACACAAATAATACGTGAGTTTCATTTTGATTCCTTCTAGCCTTCTTGAAATTTTCCAAACACGCCTTCGGTGTCGGCTCGTGTTCCCTTAGAACTAATTCCTTTAATTTCTCATAACTCTCAATTTGTTCCCTAGTAGTGTATATTAGCAAGTTATCGGCCTTATCTCCTAACATATTTAGCAGAATTTCGGCCTGCTGGGTTTCCGGTACATTTTTTGTTTGGAATGCCCGTTCTAAACTGCTAAAAAACAGATTCCATCCCTCAGTCCCTTCTGGAACCTTGATAGACAAAGTTTTAACACTTTTAATCAATTTCTCTAGGCTACTCTCATGATTAGATTCTCTAGTCCCATTAGAATTATTTGCCGAACTCTGAATTTTTATCCTTTCCAACTCTAACTCATGTTCCAATCTCAATTTTTCAGCCCTTTCTTCTCTATCTAACTTCTCACGGTCTAACTCCCTTTCTAACTTTTCCCGTTCTAACCTCTCCTCCCTTTCTAACTTTTCTCGTTGTAACTTTTCCTCCTTTTCTAACTTTTTCCGTTCTACTACTAACGCTTCTTGTTCTAACCGTTCTGTAACAATAGTGCTAGATAATTCCATAATGGCTCCCTCTTCATATTCGTCGCTCTCCACTATCTTTTTCTTAAGCTTAAACCTGGTATCATCTTCCGAGACTTCAATCCCTAACTCTTCACATATCGCCTGAAGATCCACCCTTTTTAATTTTAGTAAGAAAGCCATACTTTCTACTGATAACTATTACCACCCTACAATAATACTTAAGCTCAATATCAAATTAATACTTCCTCAAATCCTACCCTCATAAGTTACCTCCACATATTATACTATTTAACATATTTCAAATAAGTAATAATACAATAATAAATTTCCTTAAACAATGATACCCCACAATTTGCTTCCAATAACAAAGTAACAATAATCTCAATTTCACTATCATGCAATACAGATTTTAAATTTATACCATTAAATAATAAAATACAATTTCCACAATAATACTGATACGTTGCAATTTGAATAAAACACTGATGCCAATCACTACATAAAAATATCCACCTAACAAAAATTTGCATGAAATACACATAAATTCCTAAATTTAATCTCAATAAAATATTTCAATTTCAAAATTAGTTCTCACATTAAAAAGTAAATCACAGCACTTTTTTTTTCTCTGGGCCTTCAGTTCTTCCTTGAAAGTTATTTCCATTTAATTTAACTTCTACACAAATTTGCCTTCCTCATTTACTATCAATATTTCAAACTTACAGCAAACAATATCACTTAATTTAAATATTACTTTAATAATAATTTAAATTTAAGAAATTTCAATTATTCCTTCCAACTATTAACACAATGCATTAGTTTTAATCATTAATCTTATCCGTTTAAAACAATTAGAAAATCACTTCTAGTAATTAATATAAGATCCTTTTCTTAAAACAATAGTGTAAAATGGTTGTTAATATCTCATTTGATTTAGACCAATTATTATATTGCACTTAAATTAACATAAATTATACACAATAAAAAACAGTAGGTTCGAAAATGTCAGTAGAGTAAAATGATCAAAACACCTTACCTCGTACTTTATTCGCTGGGCAATTCTCTGCTCACTTTTCCCCAGGGTAAATCTTGCACTCTCGGGCCACAATCACTGCACCTTGCTTCACAATGCACAAAAAACACTACGCACAACACTACACTAACACCACCACTAATTCACTTCACTGTAATGACGATAGGCTAACTGGCGCTGGTCTTCGACGATAGAGCACAAACACTTCCTCTAGACGATCCGGCACAAACTCTCAGTAACACGGCTAACTGGCACTGGTCTTCGGTGATTCAATCCCGTCGCTGCCAACATTGTCGGATTCCACTTCTCCGTCCACACAACTTCGAAATAAATCCGGTCTTTTGATATGCTGCCACCACCGATATGAAAACGTGATATCGGGCACGGTACTTGATGTATATTCAGGAAAAACTTAACTCTTTCAATTAAAGTTAAAGAAACAATTTATTAACAATATTTACACTTAAACTCGGAGGTAAAGTATCCGGTTTAATATTAAATCAAAATAAATACAGAAACGCTTTACGTGTACCGTTAGACTACGTTGATTCACTCAGAACCGAGATTTCTCTTAATCTCACACACGCTATCTCTCTTCCTTCCGAGAGATCCCGTTCCATACACGTGCTCAGAGCTGCTCTCTGAAAACCAACCTACACACCTCGCTGCCACGCTAGAACTAACTTACTTTCTGGTCATTATCCAGAGCACCCCCCTCTATACGGGGTTCGTCGCTTTGTTCCCAAGGGTATCTTGACAACACTTCCTCCCCTCTTGATGGATCGGTCCTCCTAGAATCCAAGGGTGCAATATCTTTGTTATCTATCCAAGACCACCTTGCCATGGAATTACTGCTTTCATTCTGTTCCACCTTCCTTCCTCTTGTATTCTGAGTAGCTCCCCTTCGGATTAAGATTTTCTAAAGGACGCCTTTAACGGTACACAATAGATACAATATGTTAATCCCTTAAGAATAGCTTTCAACTCTTGCAACTGTAAGAGAAGAACCTGACAGGGTTATTTAGAGCTTTTATCTGTATGATGTTTTGCAATACTTACATTTGTTATTGCGGTGAAAATAATAATTACTTATATATATTAAATGGTCTATTTAATGCAATTAATATAATTTTATATAAATACTCCCAGTTTTCAAGTATTTATTACTGTAGAAACATTTAGAAGCTTCTATTTATAATATATTGTGTGAAATAGTGAAAGTTTTATTGTAATACATTAATGTCTGTTAATAATTGTATATATGCTTTTTTAATAAACACACCCATTTTTCAATTGATTTAACGATAAAAAATTTACTAGAATGTAAACACTAAGAAGCATCTGTTTATAACGCATTGTATGAAAAATGTATTGTTTTTATTCAAACTAAATAAATGTTAATTAATCACTATTTTTTGTAAAAGCAATTCAATAAAATTAGTTGTTGTTTTTTTCTAATATACACTGTTACATTTAATTAACTTTTGAACAAATTGTTTTTTTAATTTTATAAACATTCCAAAGCATCTGCTTATAACTCATTGTCTGAAATTTTAGATTTTTATATTTAAATCCATTAAAGATTTTTTTTAATACAGTATTAGTTACGTCTAATGCATATTCACACTTTTCAATTACGTTAAAGATAAATTATTACGACCATAAACACTCAGAATCATCTGTTTATAACATATTGTCTAACGTATTAATTTAGATAATAACGTAGCTTATTTCTTTGTTTAAAACGCAATAAATGTCAAATTAATATATATTTTTTTTGTCAGTAAAAGATATTCAATGCAATAGTTGTTATTTTTATTTCTAACAAACACTCTTACTTATTAACTACTTTTTTGGTAGATTTTTTTAATATTGTGGAAAAATTCAGAAGAATCTGTTTAAAATATTTTGTCTAAAAAATTAATTTATTGATCTAATTAATAAAAAAAAAGAAATATTTAGTCACCTAATGTATAGTTTTAGCAATTGACCATACTTCCTTACAAACTGCAAAAAATCGTTTTGGTATCCTAAAGACATACACTTCAAAATATTACAAATAATATTTTCAATATCAGTTCAAATAATTCCCAGTAGTTTTCTTTTATATCTATTTAAATCTCAATAACTAAAGTGGCACAAATTTCTTATACCTTCTTAAAATTATATATAAATAAATTAGGGTTTACAAAATTTAAATGTATAATTCGACACCGGAACTCCAATTCAACTCGCTGATTTACTTACGTGTAAGAGTTATCAGGTTTCAGAAGTTAAATAGCATAGTACACTGTTATACACAAATAGGAGATACAGGCCCATTTTGTCCATAGGTTATGATTTGCAGTAGTGTATAAATAAATTATAGCATATTTGTAACAAGACGATTTTGCATCGTCAGTGTATCACATAAAAGCAAGAGCGTTACAAATGTGTCACAGTTATCAACAGCACTATCAAAAGAATAGTGCATTAATGATATGATAGGCTTAGTAACTTCATCTATATATGGTACTTGTAACATGAACATTTTATTAAGTATTGGAAGAGAGGATTATGTAATCGGCGAATGAACAAGTTCTTGCAATATTATAAAGTTGTTGCTATGCCATGATTTGTGTACTTTGGCTATAATTTGAAAAAGTGTGATTAACGATTTCGTAAATGTACTTACCGAGAGATAGTTACATTGAAATATATAACGAAACAGTCACTTTATTTACAGGAAAATCATGTTTTACTAATTTCTGGTTCTTCCCTTAATAAGAAAAATGTATTTGACTCGCATGCCAAATAATGATGATTGAATAGTAAATTAAATTGTGACAATTTTGACTTTCTTGCCTTCTTCCAATATGTTTATTCTTCAAATTTGTACAGTTACCAGCATGATGTAATTCATTTAAACTATTAAAAACTGTATTATACGGACTTGCAAATATCCCAAGTAACTCGTATTGATGTAAAACATTGCAATGCTACAAGACGTTTCATGATTCATAACCTTACACGACTGAACGTCAGCTTGAACAAATTACAGTTTTTTGAAGTCATCTGCGTATTTTTTATGACAGGCACAGATATCATTATTATTTTACTTATTTCGTCATGCATTTCCTTTGACAGTTCACGCATGTATGAATAAAAACTAGTCTTTTGACCAAACAATTGCGATGTTTACTTAGAAAAATCATCAATGATTTCAACGCCACTATCAATCGTGCAAACAAACTCTATATTACCGAATTCCAAAGCTATGGTCCTACAAATTTTAAGTATATTTTTACCAATTTATATCGTTTTTTATCGTCTAACTTTATGACTTGTGGGACTGAACATATACACTGAAATAATTTATATAATTTTTCGTTAAGTTAGTTAATACAATCTTTTAAGATTAAATACAATTTTTAACTAACTTTAAAACTTTATTTAAATTATATTCCTACTTTCCATTATCTAATCTTTTAATGTTTCGTTTGTGCAAATGATATCAATTTCAAGTAATTTCAAGAATTATCAAACTGTAAACATTCAGCATTATAAGTATTCTAACGAAATCAGCAAAACGCACGTTTTCCTACGTAATTTGGAAGCAGCCGTTAATTAATCACGAGACTAATTATGACGGAAGATTTCGCGTTTTGCTTTTTCCCATTTACACATAATTGATACTTTGAGCCTGGTAGCTTACATTTTAAGGTTTTGGAAGTTTATTTAAAGTTGTTTAAGGGCTTTGTTATTTAATTCTACTTAAATTTGATTCATGAAGTTCTAAATGCGAGCTATGAATAGAGCGAGAATATTTATAATTACAAGTTATAGTTAAATGCAATTCATATGCATGTCATAATGGATTTCAATTTCAAAGAAAATGCATTTAATATTTGAAAATGTTTTTTACCTTAAAATACTTATTTTGCACTCTTTGTATGAAATAATATGTAGGATATTAAACTATTCTACATCGGTTTACCACAAAACTCCGTTTATTATGAATTTCGTTTGTAAATTTTAATTAACCATTTTTGCGGTCTAATTTATCAACATAATAATGTATATTAATGCAATCACATTTTTGTTTTTTATGAATTCTCAAATCTCCTCATATTCACAAATTTTCTTATATTATTCGATTTAATTTCGACACAAAAAACATAAACTCTATAACCAAATACACTATAAAAATGAGCAACACATTAAAATCTTCTTCCCAAAATTACCTAAATATTAATACCTTCCAAATCCGTTCGTAGAATTTAAGTAATAATTTATGCTACCTTCTCAAGATCGGTTTTAATACATACAGTAGATATAAGAGCCTTTTCAAAACAATTTATAGTAAAAAATGACTAATGAAGAATCTTCCAGACATTTAATCCACAACACACGAAACTAATACCATGGTTTTGTACATAATTGTAGATACTTCATCATAAATGCCAATACGTTTATTTCGGGTATTGGAAGCAATAAACAACGCTTTCGTTTAATAACTAACAATCATATTTAATTATATCTTAACGTATAAAATTCCTCCCAAGATTGGTTTTAATACATACCGTAGATATAAGATCCTTTTCAAAACAATTTATAGTAAAAATAACTAATGAAGAATCTTCCAGACACCTAATCCACAACACACAAAACTAATACGATGGTTTTGTACATAATTGGTGATATTTCATCATAAATGCCAATACTTTTATTTCGGGTATTGGAAGCAATAAAAAACTCTTTCGTTTAATAAATAACAATCATATTTAATTACATCTTAACGTATAAAATACATCAAATGTAATTAAACATTATTAATTTTTAAGATTTCTGTGGAACTGAATACTTAACTATACTAAATCGACTACTAAAATCGGTTTCAGCAGAATGCATCAGACTAAATATATCTTCTCTTTCCCTAATAATTTGTCGAAAACTTGAAATAGCGGAATAACTACTTAGAAACTCATGGAATCAAATTCGCTGCGAAATACCACGAATTTCCAAGTATGCAATTATTAACTGGAGGGATGTATTTCGTCTTCTAAGAAACTGATGCACATCAAATTATTTCTCGTTCTTGAACACTCCTAAATAAGAGGAAGAAGTATAATTGTGAGAAGCAGAATATCGGATTTCATTCTAAGTATGTGACATTTATTTTCTATTGATTTATGGCCTGAATTTGGTTATTTCCAAATGCATTAGCATGATTGTTGTATGATATATTATGCATTAAAACTGGAATACCTTTGCAATTAACATTAAAATATTTAAATAAATAGTAATATGCTAAAAGAAAATTGGTATTCAGTAAATTATGTAAATAATCTTTTAGCAGTTTGCAAATAAACTTCGTAATAACTTAGTAAAATAATATACGTAAAATATATATGATTTCTATTAAAAGACGTTTCTAATACTTTTGATGAACATATTTCTTAAGAACAGTTTGTATTATTCTAAGGATTATTGCAGTTTGAAAGAAGGTGTTCTAAAATTTATTGATGTGTAAGTTTTTTAAGTGTGTGCCTACATTGAATTGTGTATCAAATTTTAACGGGAAAATATGGATTGCTAATACGTAAAATAACTAGAATAATAACAGTAACTACAACAAACTATATATAACAAAAACTATAAAGAATATGCTATAATAACTGTAATAAAATAGATATACTAACTGCAGAATATTGTATAATTTCATGTAAATTAGAAATGCCTCGAATTAATGTATAATTAATTATTTATATTTTCTTCTTAGTATTTTTCGCTTCAAATGTTTCTACATTAAACGAGAATAATATCTTAATAACCCCACTGGAAATATTTCTAAATTCGGTTTCAATCTTTAAAAAATAAGATATAAACTTTTAATATACTTTTGCGAAAAATTCCAAAGAAACATTATCTAACAAAATTCCTTATTCTTATTTAGCCCTATGTTTAATTAACACATTATTTAAATTAATGCCACAGGCCGTGATGCTTATTATAGTCCATGCTGTTGAGTAATTTTCTAAAACTTTTACTACATTAAAGGTTAAATCTTAAAGCTGTCTAAAATAACTAAGGTTTTATGATGTCATGCTTCGATGTCATTTTAGGATGTCACGCTTTGTAATAAGTAAATATTTGGAAGCTTTGTTAAAACTTTACAAAATTTAATATAAATATTTTAATACGTTTCCTAAAGTATTCATAAAATACTTTAATTATACTAGAATACTAATCGGATACTTTCATTTATAATATTTTTATCTTAATTTCACCACGAAGTTCTAAATTTAGATATGCTTTTTTAGTGATAATGAAATGTGTTTGCTTTTGATATTGTATAAATTGCATATATAATTAATTTGAAGTACTGTGTTTTACATTTTTTATTTTATGAGATGCATATATATATATATATATATATATATATATATATATGAACAACTTGGTTGCCTGTACACACCGCAATTAACGCTAAAAACTGTCATATTACTGTTTATTATAATGATGTGATGTATATTATTATGTATATATATAGAAGTGTTTATGTATATAGTATGTAATGTCGGTTGTCTAATTTTTACTTATTTCAGCGCTTGCAAAGCTATTTCTTGCGTGAATGCCATATATATATATATATATATTTTAATTGCTGTTTTAAATTCTTTTTTTAGACATCAGAAACATTCTAAAGTAAAGAGTTTTAGTGTGGGATAAGTGTAACGAGAAATTGTAAATATTTTCTTCAAAATGTTTAAGATGTACATTTTAATGTGAATAAAGTCATCGTTTAACTCTAATGCTAATTTCATTTAATTACAAATATAGATGCAACGAGTCTATAGTAATTTAATTACGACTTTCATTATAAGCGTTCAGTAGATTTGAATTTTTGGCAAGATTTTATTTTCTTAAATTAGGAATGACAGACGATAAATACGGATCTACAATTTTTCGTATTTTCTGAAATTTAGGATATTTCTATAAAGCGTAACGTAAAAATAAATTTTTTAAGTGCATTTGGTTTGTAGCACTGAAAAACATGGATTTTGAACAACAGACAACTTTCTCAATTAGTAATCCTTAATCAAACACACTGACAAATAAATTAATAAATTATTTTGCAGAGAGCAATGAATTTGACAACCTTTATGCGACGTATGTGCTAGGCACGCAATGCTCAATACAGATGGCTGAAGAGTATCAACAGGAACACAAAGAGGTGTTAATCTGCGATAAAAGCTGTAAAATGTACAGCAGTAAATCGGAGTCGCTTCCCTTATTCATTTTTGTTGTTTTGAAACATATACTGAAAAGATGTGACGAAAGAAAATATCGAAGAAAACTTTGGATTATAAAAAAGTTAAAAAATTATTAAGTACTGGAAATTTATTTCAAGAAACTTATGCCAGCTGCTTAACTGTGGCCCGAAGTTTGTTAATTGGAAAAAATTGTAACAGATTGCCATTTCATAACTTTAGGCGACATACAGAATTTAACTAAAACTACAATCTCAGTTAATCATAAAGAGCAATATTAGAAGATGGTTTGAATATGTGCCAAACTATCGTTAAACAAACAGGGTCATCTTTAGGGTTTTATTGCATTTATGCAAAAAAATGTAAGGTAAAAATAAACCGTTTTCCAAACGGAATCAACACGTTCTCTACAAGAAAAATTTACTCTGTCTGCTGTTGCTTAAAAGTTGTAGAAGACTAGAGCACAAGATTGAATTGACATAACCTCTCAGGTATTCGTAAAAACGACCTTTTATGTTTTGTTGACCTTTGTGTTTGAAAATAGAGTATTTGTAAACAATTTTTCTGTAATTTAAGTGCATGCAGAATGGCTAAAAAACAATAGTGCAAACGTTTATGAAAACAGAACAAACATGCATAGACGTTATGATCGATAAAGAGCTAGAAGGCACTTTCTACAGTGTTTACCTGATGAATTGTATCAAGATAATGCTGAAATTTGTTGTGTGTAATACAGTAATTAAGAAACTATTTAAATTGAAAATAAAAATTCAAGAAAACGAAAACTATAAGGACATTTTTTTGAGGGTTTAAAAGGGAAACACGTTAAGTAGTAAGTAGAATATTGTTATTCATTGAATCTTACACATACTTGAAAAATGAAACTATTATTTCCCCGAACACAAGGTTCATAGCCATTCAGGGGATTTAATGGGTTTAAATACCAGAATTTCCGTAAAATAATGGTCCCCATATACAAAGGACGCTCCACAAAAGCTGAGAGTAAAATCATAAAATATCAAGAAGTATATTTACAGCAAAAAATACATCTTTATTTTTCAAAATACCTTCCCTCAGATGATATGCAACGGTTCCATCAAAACAAGTAGAGAAGCCTTTTTTCTGAAATCTGCTTCAAAGAACCCTGCACTGCTGAAATAACTTCAGCAGAAAATTTGATAACTTGCATTAAATTTTCTGCAACGGAGCTTCTCCTTCAACGTCTGAAACAGCCAGAAATCGCATGGAGCGAGATCTGGACTGTAAAGGGGATGTGGCATGATTTTAATATTGCATTTAGAGAAATTGTAAGATATTGCTGAACAGAAGTAAAGACATGCGGGAAAGCATTATCCTGATGTAAAGTCCAATTCCCTACCAGTTCATGACGCCTTCTCGATATGTGTTGTCGTAAAATTTTCAAAACTGAAACATAACATTCACCATTCACACTAGTAACTGAAACATAACATTCACCATTTACACTAGTTTTTGGAGGCACAGAATGCCGATAGATTACAGCTTTATTATCAAAGAAAATAATCATCATGACCTATGCAGCAGATTTGGTTTGTCGGATTTTTTTCGTAGGCGGATAATCAGTGTGTTTCCATACGCTTGTTGCGGACTTGGTAAGGGGATCAAAATAATGCACCAAAGTTTCATCAACTGTTACAGTCTTTTGGAAATTCGAATCATTTTGAAGCATCTTTTTTCCCACTCACAACAACAGTGAATTCTTATTTGCATTTGTTCTTTAGTAAGATAGTGAGGGACCCATCTGGAACAAACATGGCGAAGCTGTAAGCTGTTGCTTAGAATGCGAAATATCGACGTTTTCGAAATGTTAGTTGCAGCCGCTATCTCTTCACATGTCATTCGCCGATTTTCATTCCAGATTGCTCACACAGTGTTAATATTTCGATCATTCACAACACTTTCTGTTCGGCCTGGCTTAGGAGCCAGTTCTGCAGACAAACGTATTTTTTTTAAATCACCATGCCATCTAAAAATCGTAGATTCAGCAAAATATTTGTCTTTGTAAGCTTTTTTCATTAACGTAACTGTTTCTGGAGCTGTTTTACCCAAACGATAGCAAAATTTTATGGCACAAACATTTCGTTTCCTAACTCTGAATCACTCACCTTTCTGTACGGCAAATAAAAACAGTTCTATAAACAAGCACGAAACTAGGAAAATAAAATCGTCTGCTTTGTTTACAATACTTATAAATGTACAGGTAACAGTTTAAAAAAATCGCCTGCAGTGTTATTTTTTAGTTTCGCGGTGTTAACACTACGTAAAAAATAACTCTTAGTTTTTATGAAATGTATTTTGCTTAAACACTTAATTGCTTTCATTATGTAGGTCAAATATGACTTTACAAATATTTGGTATCACTCCCCTGCAGTTTACGAATGAACCTTGCCAAAAAGCTTTCCCTTACATCATCACGTGTTCTCATTCCGATACTTCTTAAGGCAAAATGACACAACACGTTCAAGTCAAATTTAATCCCCCTTGTTCCTCGAGCACTGCTCGTTCGAGAAATAAGTAGGACTTCATCGTTTCTTCCTAGTTTTTCTTGTAATTCGTATCTATATAACTATTCTAACTGACACAAATTTTGTACATAAAAAGTCAGCAGTCATTCATTCTATTTGCGATGTAAATGGGTCTTCTATAATAATCAGGGTGTGTTTGTGAAAAATGGAAATTTTTAGTTTAGATTCGAGCATTGAGCCTTGCATTGTACTGTTATTCGTGATTACCTACATGTACTCTATCTAAATTAAAAATCTGTACTATGAAATTCTAGATTATACTTTGAAAACGTATTTTGATGTGTATAATTTTAATGGAAACAAAAATACTCTATACACTTAAAAGAATTAAATAGATTAAACGATTTATATTAATTACAATTTATCGACATATATTTGATCTAAATTCACCAAATCTTATAACTCTACATGAGCAAGTTGTTTTGTGAGCTTCAAGAGAAATACATATTTAATTACACTTTTTAATGACGATCTTCTATTTTAGAAAATAATTATTAAAGCATTAGCATTTTTTATCAATGAAGATCTTCATAAAAAAACACCTTAATAAAAAAAATCGTCACATTAAAAATGTATGTTAAGTTTAGCGCATGTCGTTTTAAATAATAAAGAGGGATTCGAAGGACGTTGAAATAAGTGAAATAAAATTATGAATGAGAAACATTCTTTTAAAAACGTATTTAAACTATTTTGTGATGAATTAACCAAATGCAGTAAAAACTAAATTAAAAATGACCATTTATTGAAGAATAATCTAGTTTTCCTAAAGTTTTAAATTTATGTTTAAGATTAATTGGAAAATGTGAATTATTTTATCTCCGGCATCTTACAAATTTCCAGAAAATAAAAATCGTTTATTTTACAAAAAAAAAATTCATAAGTTTTAAAAATAGTGATGAAATGCAATAACTATAAAATGTTAAATACAAAAATATGACACAAGCTAATAAAAGCTTTTCTCATTAACGGCAAATACCGAAAAGAATTAACATTTGCATAAAAATGGATACTTATATGTGTTTTATTCGCATTAGATAAAAGCAGATATAACAAAACATATCTTGATTTAAACAGTTTAGAATGGGTATAGAACAATTTAGAATATAAATATTTCATGGATATTTTTTCGTTTTCGAAATATTATTTTTCTACCAATAAATTAAATTTCTCTAAGATAATCTTGCTTAGCAAATGCTAATTATATACATTGACAATATTTATAGAACTTAAAAATGCAGTGCAATACTAAAATTTAGACACTTTTTCGCATGGCTAGACCACGCCTTCCAATTAAGAATATAAATATTTCATGGATATTTTTTCGTTTTCGAAATATTATTTTTCTACCAATAAATTAAATTTCTCTAAGATAATCTTGCTTAGCAAATGCTAATTATATACATTGACAATTTTATAGAACTTAAAAATGCAGTGCAATACTAAAATTTAGACACTTTTTCGCATGGCTAGACCACGCCTTCCAATTTAGAATATAAATATTTCATGGATATTTTTTCGTTTTCGAAATATTATTTTTCTACCAATAAATTAAATTTCTCTAAGATAATCTTGCTTAGCAAATGCTAATTATATACATTGACAATATTTATAGAACTTAAAAATGCAGTGCAATACTAAAATTTAGACACTTTTTCGCATGGCTAGACCACGCCTTCCTGTCCCTCACAAAAATTTTATTTAAATGAGTAAAAGATCATTTGAAACTCCATAGAATTTCAATTACTATCGCTGGAGAACTACCCAATCACTTCTACGGCGAAACAACTTCAATTGCGAGCAAGATGACTATTACACAGCACAAACATTGCCATTCGGGACCTCAGTATGGCAGTGATTTTTTTCTTGTGGTTCGTTACAAAACAATCTTTTCTGTACCACCACTATCAACGGTATTGAATGATCAAAACACTATGTCTAAACTCTGGTGAAATCGAGACTTTCTTCTCTGGCAGTGGAATGAACTCAGCTACCGTCTGAATATTATCCATGGCACATTGAATATCTATAAACTTTAATGGAAATATAATAAATTGTAATTTACATTATTCACGTTCGATGTCTAGTTCAGCAAATACAACGGTATAAAATGTAGCCCATCATTTGAAATCATCTTTTATAAAATGAAAATTTGAACGTCCGTTTTCCCTTTTATGACTCATTTAAAAATTGTTGATAATAACTAAAAAAATTTTGAGAAAATTCGTTTCGTAAAAGTAATTCTTTCTTTTGATAGGAACATGTTTTACATATTTAGACTCAAATTAAATCTAGGATTATAGAGATATCAGTCAAAATATATGTTTAAGGACACTAATAAATTGAACTTTCAAAATAAATAAAAGCACTTCATTGTCACATTCACACTCTTATTATATATGGCTATTAATTTTAATAATGCGGCTCGTACTATAACTAATTAATCAAGACATTCTAAATTGATTTTGACCCTTCAAGATATGAAAATGAGATATTTAACTACTTAATTTCGAATTCATTTAACCTACACATAAACCAACATTAATGTTTAACTCGGTATTCTAAATGCACCTGTATTCAGATCTACTTTGATACCACATTAATAATTCAATTTAGTGTCTGAATTGATAAACATAACGTGATGGTTTATTGATCCATCTAATTGTCATATACATCCATTCAAGATAACATCATTATGTTGTAACATGATATCATAGTAGAAAGTAAAGACGTTTCAATCAAATCGAATGTTTCAATTAATATTATCTTCTAACAACTTGAGTATATAGTGATTTTTTTCATTTAGTGATGAATGAACTCCGTTCTTGGAAATAACTAGTAACTATTATCTAAAGAGAGGATATGAAAATAGCTACAATGTCCATGAGAATATAATATTTGTACAGAACCACGATTAATCCAGACAAAGATAAAGAAATTGCTATAGATCTATGCTAATTATATAATTACTATCAGAATCACATATCATTTTTGATAAAACAACATTATAATTTCATAAATATGAATAGTGTAGTCCAGTTAACAATATTGTTGACAGATATTACACGTGGGACGTTCCGAAAGTAAGTTTCGTCATTTTTGTTCACACGGAAACTTTCTCATTGCCAAAAAAATACACCATGGTAATCATGAACTATACACCTTGCACTATTTTTCGACTTAGTCACCACCAACATTGAGACATTTGTCGTAGCATGCAATCAATTTGAAGCAAGTATTCTGGTAAAAACTCGGTGTCCTGTGATGCAAAGAATTGTCGCACAGCCGGCGACATTTCCTTGTATCTTAATAAAGCTTAATCACCTAATAATGCTTCACTTAATAATGCATCGCTTAATATTGCACATTCACTTAATAATGCATCACTTAATAATGCACATTCACTTAATAATGCATCACTTAATAATGCTGCGGCGGAGCCGCAGCATTATTAAGTGATGCATTACGAATCGATCTGACGACGAATCTGATTTTGTGTGAGCCTTGCTTTGTGTGGTTTTGCGTTGTCGTCCAAGAACACAACACCTCCACTCAAGAGCCTGGTCTCTGTCGTCTAATTGAAGACCTAAGTTCGGTGAGGGTTGCTCAGTAGCGTGCCGGACACGCCGGTCTGCTGCTACCCACTCTTCTTCGGCGCTCTGCCCATGAGCCATTCTTCCACTAATGACGTACCTTCCGTCGTTGAAACGGCAACGGGTGGGGATGATTATTTCGATTGTTTATTTCACCTGGTGCACCATCTCCTCTTTTAATCAAAAATGACGATACTTACTTCAGAAACTTCACTCGTAATTATAAAAAATTCTTTATATATATTTTCCCGTTTTTTTTAATTGAAATTCTATAGTTGCAGATTAATGCATATTAAATTTATATTTCATTAAACCAGAATGATTGTAATTAACATAAAGAAATGATGTAGACTTTTGTTTATTTTGAAAGTAATTTAGGATGAACCAACCCGCATAGAATGTATGGTAAGAGTGACGTCGCTGTGAGCCACAATTGTAACGGCTCATTTGTGACCAAAATGCCATCTTTCACAGAGGTCACATTGTGACTTAAGTGTGAACTTCTTTAAAAACTCTAAAAAACATACAGGGCTATTTAAAAACATGTTATTCGTCGTAAAAAATATTTTTCTGGTCAATTTTTGTGACGTTGATTTTTGTGTCATTGCAAGCCACGCGTGTCACGTTACACTTGTTACCAAAATATACTACCATATCGTGAACTCACACTGTGACAAAAATGTGAATTTTAAAAATCTATGAAAATGAGAAGAAACATTTTACTTAGTGCCATCTTTCTGCATTTGAGACATTTGAGACCCATTGACATTAATAATTTTTGTTGCCCCTTGGAAATTAATTCATAATCACTTATTCCTTTATCTAGCTAAAAAACTGATCTGCATATATATATATAATTTTTATAACTATGCAATTATAGATTATCATACAAAGATAATTAGATATGAAAAGTTGAAAACGTTTTTAATTTTATAATTTATTTTTTAACTAAAAAAAATATTTTCTATGCAAATTATTAATTTGTGTTTAAATAACTCCAAACAGTTTTATCAATTATAAATTACTTCAACTATCGATAAAGGCAGAAAAATAATATAGTGAAGGGAGGTAGTTGTTCATTGCGAAGTGCCGTTAAAATGTAAAGCCACATTGTAGACAAAATGTGAAAGCAGATAAGCCGATATACTGATAAATTAAAGTTTCTTTTTTGTATGCTAGTGCTTTATTTAAATTATTTTCGTACCTCTATAGATGATGTAGTCTATGAATAACACAGTAATAAATATCATAAACGGATAAGATAGATAATTTCCCTTTACAATTCTTAAAGCTGTTCGTCAGTGAACTTCCCTACTGCCCTCGCTAATGTTAAACCTATGGGCGAAAGATGCATTCGTATATTTAAAATACCTCCTCAGGAAATTAATATTTTTAACTTCTGTTTTCTGTGTACTATTCTTAAAGGATGTCTCTATTTTTTTAATAGTTATCAAAATATTTCTAAAATATATAGAAGTGTTAAATTCTTATTCAGTTTCGCTAAGATATAACGTATATAATTATCAATTAAGCACATATTTTAGAAATATTTTGATAACTAAGAAAAAAGAGACATCCTTTAAGAAGTGTACGCAGAAAACAAAAGTTAAAAATGTTAATTTTTTGGAGATATATTTTAAATATATGAATGCATCTTATACCCATATGTTTAACATTAGCTAAGGGAATCGTAAAGTTCACTAACGAACAGCCTTAAGAGTTAAATTTCCAGAAACTATTTGATAGATTACTTCTGGTAATCAGCAATATAAAAATGATACAAATAAAATTGCGGGTTGAATGTTTTAAATTCCTATATAAAATTACAGTGAAACTTCCATTTAACGAAGTCTCATCGTTACACTTAAAAACTTCGTTATGAAGAAAATTCGTTAAATAGAAATCAACTTAAATACATGAAATTTTTCTTGTATTCAACAGGTATTGGATTCAGAAGCATTTGATTCAGTTTTAATTATGAAGCCACCTTTTACAAATCAGTTGAGTCCGGTCGATGAAATCACGTCACATTTCCAATCTTTGTCTCAAACTTTCATCAGCTCTGATACACAGGTTCTCAAACTAATGGTTGAGAACTAATGGTTGAAAAATAACTTTGATGTTCTTCGATTTGCATTATGAAGCACATTCTAGTGGATGTACAAAGCAATTGTCTATCAGCAATGAAAGGTCAGAATGGTAACTGTCTGACTCTAATTGATATATTTTACTTGAATGCGAGGCTAACGAAAAAGAAAGGCTACCGCGGTGCTTTACGTGTATCTTTTTTTACAGACCACGGGAGTCACGTGATGTTCGAATCTACCAATGCAGGTGTACGAAAAGAGCATCACGTCATTCTAGCAGTCTGTAAAAAAAGATAAGTAGAATGAACCGCGGTAGCCTTTTTCGTTAGCCTCGCTTGAATGCTTCTGACGTCATTGCGTCACTGCATCTTCTATATCATTGAATGTAAAAAGGGGATTTTGACTTCCTTCAACTGTCAGCGCTGGAGTCTGGGTGTGGAAGAGTAATGATAACAATTATTTTTCTCAGTGTGGAAAAAAATTGTTTTATTTATCACCAAATAGAATGTAAAAATATTTAAATGTGTTCAGTTTCATACAATCCGCTGAAATAATTTGTACACGTACAAAAGTAGAATAAACTTCGTTATATAGAATATATTTTTCGTAATATGGAGATTAATTTACATGCTAAAGGTGTTCAAAGTCAAAGTTCTGTAGAAAATTTCGTTAAGTGGAAAACTTCGTTAAATAGGGACTTCGTTAAAGGGAAGTTCCACTGTATTTCGATATAAAACTATGGAACTGACGTTTGAGAGCCCTGATCTGCGGATTTACTAGCTTCACTGATATTAGAAATGTAATTACTACTTACAGCATTTTGTATATGTAGTTACTGGTCAGAAATGAAAAATCAAACACTGAAGACAGAAAGGAATAGATTTTCAGTGAATTAAAAAATGTTTTTATTTTAACTGGGAAGGCTTTGAGGCCCATTGAAATTCTACTTTTTTTAAGCTTTTGTACATCATTCCTGCTTCCAGATTGACTAGACAGATTATAAAGTATGTGCAGTAGAGTTAATAATAAAAATATTAAAAATAAACTAGTTTAATATTAAAAAGTTCATTAACCACATTAAATTAATTAAAAGTAGCTATTTATAAAAATTTTGCTCTTATTATATTCTGGTCTGTGCAATAAAAAATTAAGTTTCATTACTTAGCTCTTTAGTTAAATCAAAAGATTTTATGCGCTACGAACATTACTGAGATTACACTTTTAATAAGAACCATATAGGGTGTCCATTACTAAAAATGATTAATTAAGTATTCGTAGTATGGACATGGGTTCTAAAATCTTAAAAATAAATTAAGTTGTGTAATTAACCCTTCATATATAAAATTCAAAGGTTTTTGTAATCGCTATCAAAACAAAAGGGAAATTATCTATATTTTCGCAAGAAAATAAATAAGATATAAAATTCAGTAAAACCAGCTTGCTCAGTAAAATTTTCACAGAAAACAATGGAACTGTGAAATTTTATTTTCTGTTTCCGGACTGGTGTGATTAAGTTTCTGAACAATAAATTAGATTTAAAACATGCAAGGAAGAACAATGAAAATCATAATAAAGGCTGAATTTTTAATGGCTATATTTTTATAAATCAAAAACGTATCCATTACTGGCGTATTGACACTTATGTTTCATTGATTAATGTTTAGAGAATGCAAAAAATAAATGTTTTTAAACTATTTGATATATTGCTTGTTGCAATTAGCAATATAAAAATGATACAAATAAAATGTTTGGTTGAATGTTTGAACGGGTTGAATGTTTTAAATTCCTATAAAATGATTTAGATATAAAACGCAGTAAATATTTTACTGAAAAGATGCCATGAATTTTTACTTGAGTTGCTAAAGGAAGTTAAAGATCGCTTACCTCATAATAAGGAAATTTTCAAAAGAATGTCTTAGTTGAAACCTAATACAATTTTTAACCAAGCAGACAGAAAAAACTTCAATGGACTCCCCATCTAATGGATAATTCACAAGAAGTTGAGTCACAGTACAGGAAAATCATTTTACGTGTATGGGAAGAAGAAGAAATCTTTAAAGATTTTTTCCCTGGAGAAAATACAGCACTCTTTTGGAGTAAAATGTAAAAATATACCAATGCAACAGGTAAACAGCCATACCGTGAATTGGCCGAATATGCATTAAATTGTCTATCATTGCCAATCAGCAATGCTGAAGTCGAAAGATTTTTTCCCAATTATCTATATATTTAAAGCTAAAGAGGCATTCTGTAAAATTCCACAAAATATCGTCTCTTTACGAATGCGTCAACTTTTTTTGAAGGATTCTCCCCTCAGAAACGATAAGACTGATTGATTAGCCTGTTGAGCCTAGGGGAGTTGAAAGGGTTGATTTAAAGACCTTCTAATATATTTTTGCTCTGAGATTAAAAAAGATTGAAAGGCTGTTTTTTTTTCCTTTAAAGAACTTATGTTTTCAATACTAAATATGCATCTTTATTTGCAATATTTTAAAGAGAGCTTGGTATCATGGTTTATCTGGGTTTTGGAATCAGGCTGATAAAAGTCAAATTAATGAAAAATTTTAAAGGCCGCGTGATTTAAAAAAAAATAGAAAATACTAAATATTGATATATATATATATATATATTAATTTTTGAGACTGTACTAAGTAAAAATAAATCATTCAGTTGATATTTTTAGTTAAATTCTTGCTAAATTAATTCAAGTATAATAGGATGTAAATTACAAGCTTAAAATTATTTCACTTCATTAGTTGAGTAGGCTGGACTGACAACACAATCTATCGTTTTACATCTATAGAAATCGCTTACACAATATAACAGTTCATAAAATTTTCAACATTTAATTAATTTAAAAGCAGCTAATTAAAAATAAAAGTATACTTCTAAAGGAGCTTTCAAGTTATTTACCGTCAAATTTTGACGGGTACCATCTAGTGTCTTATAAAAACTAAAGTGAGAAATAAGCTTTATTTAAATATGTTAGAATCGATTATCAGGATTCGCACATACTTCCAAAATAAAGGTACATGTTGCAGTACTTTCGAACCTTCTACTGACATGCTGGATTCATTTAATAGTAAAATCTATAGCAATACTAACCTTACCACCCCGATGATTACAAACTTTTAGATTTTTTGTAAGTAATATTTATATTTGTTCTACTGTGTATGCATAAATAGTATGCTGCTTTGTGATTATCATTTATGCTGTGTTTAAATGTATAATAAAGTAATTAAATTTATATAATTTTGTTATTATTTTTATTGTTACTTGTAAAAAAAGGTTCCATTTATATTTTAATGTAATACTTTAAAGTAGTTTTCTGTAAATGAAACAGGTTAGCTCTTGTGAAATTCCTCTTAAAAACATATAAGAAGTAATTTTAGAGTTTTATGAAATTTTCTAATTCTTATTCTGTTTTATTGGATAATGTAGTTTCTTTGTAGTCTTATTCGGCTATTTATTTATTTATTTATTTATTTATTTTAATTCATAAAGAAAAACTGAAATAATTAATAACAGATGTTTTTATTTTTTTATTTATTATTTATTTATTTATTTATTTTTTGCAATGGAATCAGAGATAAATTACACTTTATTACTTTATTATTTATTATTCGTACCTTTATTGAGAAAATTCTTATTGCAGGACTCTTTTTAGATTTATTTATTCTCCTCCTCCCTTAAGGCGCTGCCATGTCACTGCCAAAGCACATAGAGTTTAGTACTCCATCCTGAAAACTCTCCTACCAGAGTTTCACTCCACCGCAGCCTACTCCTGAATTGCGAGAAGAACTCTCTAGTTTTCAAGTACAATCCTGATAATTCCTGCTTATATCGTTCCAGCTTAATACGAGATAGACGCTGGCATTTCGCCCCGCGTAGGTACTCCATGAACTAACTGACTTTGACTTGATGAAAGAAAGACGAAAGAAAATATAAAGTAAAATTATATCTGTAATTTTACCTTAACTACAAATTTTATCTTAGCTAGGCATTTTATACTAAAATTGTTGATTAATTGAGCTTTAAAAATACAAAATAACAGAATTTTTTTATTGAAAACAAATTGATTTTTTTACTTTTTTCCCCTAAGATATATAATCATTGAAGGGAACAGCAATGAAAGCCAAATGCCAAAAGATAAAAATTGCACCCCCCCCCCCCTCAACTCCCAGATGTAACGTATGATTTTTCAAGATTTACATGTTGGCTCTATTTTGGCTTTATATTTGGCCCTATTTGGCTCCCTTTCAGAAGATATTCGGCCTCTTTTGAAAATTTTAATCTGGCAACCCTGCATCATGCTGGATGTTGAAGACACTTTAAATACATGGATCATATTCCAAACTCATAGTTTATGAAATCGACATTTATTTTTTTTTAAATAACAGAATGACAAGAATAGATTTACTAGACTATTAGAAAATTTTTCATTGTAGGGCTAATACTAGTAGTTTTTATTATTATTATTATGGTTTTTTCTACGACTATTTCCAAACCGAAATAATCTACCTCACAGATCAGCAGAAATCTAACAGAATGATTACTGTTTGAAAACGTAATAGACACAAAAAAGAAAGAAAATATCACAGCCCTGCTGTATTATTGTATTTAATGTATATAAATATGTTAATAGTGACTGAAAATTCTAAATGTGTATTTCTATAGTATATTTCAAATGGCATGAATAATTAAATTGTTAGTCATAGTTATAAGGGCTTTCTTCACTCCATTTTATTTTTTTAAATCATTAAATGATGCAACATTAGAATACAATTAACTGTAAGCTTTCGAAATTAACATAAAAATTCTGCATGTAACATGTTTTATCTTTTCTACGAAGATAATTGCACCATTTTTTTTTTTTTTTTTTTTTTTTTTTTGCTTCTTCGATTTTGTAAAAAAAAAAAAAAAAGAAAATGCTGTCACAAGCACTTTTTGTACGCACTATGTTTAAATATGTCTGTTAATTGCAGTTTAGGTAAGTTATTACCGGCACCAATCCCAATTTTAGAAGATAAAAAAATACATTATATTTTTTTGACACGGGGTATTTCAGTAATTACACGTATCCGTCTGACGCATTTTAGAGTATATCACTGTTAGGAGTATATCTTACGAGTAAAAGTAATATAAATTCTTTTAGATAAGTTACATTCTTTAAAGCACCTAAATTTAAATTCGTATATTTCAAAATACATTTATTACAACTGCAGAGGTTAAAAGACTATTAAAATCTAGAAACATGGCAAGGCAAATCAAAAAATTATAAAAAGTATATTGCTAAAATTCCTGAAAAATCATTTCTAAGTTCTTGCCAAAATTACTTTTTTAACTTATCATTAGTGCGAGTGTTCTGAATTTTAAAAATTCAATTCAAGAAACCCTTATATTTCAATACGCATTTTCTATTCAATTCTCCATTTCTTTAGCTCAATAGCGATCTTATATCTAGATTAAATGCGAAAAAAGCTGTTGCACTCGCTAAGCACTTACTTGTAACTGATGTGCCAATTTGTTGGTAAAATTTGACATGAATAATTTCAATTAATTTCATAACGAATTAACCGAAGATATTATGTAGCATCTGAGATTATTTATAATACATCAAGTAAAAAAATATATATATATATTACAATCGTTATTACAATCATTATTACAATCGTTACAATTTATTACAATAGTTGAAATATTCAGGCAAAATATTACAAATATTATCTTTAGCAATTAGATATCAGAGTTAATCATAAAATATGCAATCTAGCATTGATCCTACTAGAATTCGATACCACAATTATTTCTTCTATTAAAAATACTTTTGGAAATAACCTATAAGGCACATACATAAGACACACTACAAAGGCATATACAAAATTGATACAAAAGGGAATATATATAACGATCTCGAAGCCGCAGCGATCGTCCGATGCTTTTAACGCCCAGGTATCGGACCCGCTTGTCGGTGTAAAAACTTATTGAAATTAGCTGTAAAAGTTTTCCAGTGACATCTTCGGAGATCGGGTTTCTTGCTACTGTTCCGGTGAAGTGTTGAAAAGGTAATGGGATCTCCTGTTCCGTGTATAGATAGAAGAATCAGAGCAAGATCCAAGCCATAGCAATACACTCCACTCAAGTTGTCGAATCATGAACAAATTCACTTTGACGAGGTGGTTGCCATCGTTAGTAAAACTTCATAAAATGTTTTGAAAAATAGTAATATCTCGGAAAGTAATTCAAATCTTAAAATTATGAGATGTTATATGACGTCCTCAAATCCTTGCGGGTAACTGATGTTAATTTCATTTCGCTTCGTTCCATATTCTAAGTGGCCGAGTTGTGAAAAAAAAATCATACAGTCTGATTTTAATATAATCGATTCAGTTCTCGTGAATTATTCAAACGTATGACAAGCATCTTTTTTAAAGAATATAATTTTGTTTATCAGCAGTTTAACTTGTAATATTCAGGCATTCAGCACCTAAAAATCCAAACATAATATAATAAAACTGCGGTTAGGTGTTTTGATGCTTAACTTGTAACATATTAAATTAATTTATATTGAAGAAAAAAATTTATATTAATATAAATTTTATGAATAACATATATTTTAAAGCGAGTTACTTAGTATATATAATATGCAACAACTTGAATACATGATTGGAACTTTAGTAGAAATGAAACGTATCAGAAAAAAATCAGAAATTATTTAGATAAGGCTATGTTCATAGAAAGATAGTAAATCTTTAAAAAATGAAAGAGAGGGAGAGAGAGAAAGGAGAGAGTAATGATTTAATTTTGTTTATTTTCTATTATTAGCATCTTTATAAAGCTAATGAAATTAGACATTTTCTCGATCAAGCTGACGCTGAATTTTTAAATATGAAATGCTTAATTAATTAAACCATGACATATTTATTGCATTTGGAGAAAAAAATATTTTATTATTGTTTTCTACGTTTTCATTATTTTAGAATGAAAACACATTAGCAGCAACTAGCGACTAAGGTTTAATTTAATTTAATTTCTATCAGTTAATGGCGTAAAGAGTTCGGTTAATGCTTCTATTAATATTTTATTTCATATATCTGATTCTTTAGTGGTAGTTGAAACTCTTTTCGTGGACAAGATAATTACGGCTATGGCTATAGATACTAAACAAGTATAATTAATATATATATAAATATATTTGCTTCAAATGAAATACAACCTTAGAGATATTCAATTTTCCTTAAGGATTCCTGAAAATTTTCTCCATTAATATCCATTGTTGAGTTTCTGTATTTACCCTTATTATTATGAATGACACAAAAAAGAAAGATATGTAAAACATAAGCAGGGCTTTGTTATTGTAATAAAATCTGGTAGCCAGCAAAAAATTCAAGTCGTTAGTAAAAACTATTTACCCCAACTCCTTCCCTTGTCATTTATATTCAAAAAGCATAAAAGTTTTTGTGTGAATTAATTGATAAAAAATAATAACAAACATAGTTTAGAATTATTAGTCACATAGTTTATAATACTAGTACATATTTTAGAATGATAATATAAACTAAGTTTTCCAATTAAACTTATCAAAGTTATATAAATTTGATCTCTGAAAAAATGAAATACTGTACAGGCTGAATTAACCGGTATGATCGGTAAATGATGATTGCCGAATGCTTCAAATATTTTCCGGATAGTTGAGTGCTGCAAAATCTATATCTGATGATGAGTGGGGCATTAATAATCAAATAATAAAGCAAGAAAATAATTTTTGCCTATTTTCCTGTCAAAGTCTGTTAAATAATCTTTTTTCTTTCAAATTTGCCTTTGATGAACTTATTTTTTCCAAATTAAAAATAGAATAAATAAATATGTTTTCTTGGAATCGAGTTTCTGAGTTTATTTCTTAATATTAAGGGAAGAGACAAAACTGCCATTTTTACTCATTTCTTAGTCAAAAATTTATACAAATAAATCCCCTGCCAGATTAAATAACATGGTAGTCTGTGTGACTTGGCGACCACATTTGTCAAGCCCTGGACATAAGTATAGGATTTTTCAACAATTGTTCCCTTCTTTAATTCTATTTTTTAAATATTATATAGTTACATAAATAAATCATAAATAAATAGAATTTAAAAAATTGTGTCGCGGTCTTCGTTAAATTTTAAGTAAGTAATTTCTTACAAACATTGTCACATATTACTCTTAAAACATAGCTTTCACAAGACATAGGAAATATTAAAACAATACAATTTAATTAGTTTTCAGTGATTTCGTTAATTTGAATTATCAAACGTGTATATACGCATCTTCAAGTATATGTATAAAATTTATGATGTTTTCCTTCATACGAAATAGCTTTTGTAAATAAATAGTTATTATTCTGAGTTACAAAATTTAGAAAGAAATAAAATTTATTTATTTTAGAAATTTCGATATAAAAAAATGATACCAAATTAATATTGTTTTTCGGAAAACATAATTGTTTCTGGGAAAAAAATATTTTTTTCATTTAAAATCGAATAAACTAGGAGAATTGGAGTGGTGGAATTTCAATGTATTATTTAATAATTACCAAACGTCTTTAATAAGTATTCTGAAATTACATTCTTAAGCAAAAGCATGGATTAACGAAGCTTAATTCAATTTTTCTGCTGCTTGTAAATGTTAATCTTATTGAAAATCATCGTCGCACTTACCTTAATAGATAATGTAATTTGGTTTATATGTTCCATAGTTCTATTTGCAATTGAATTATCTCATTTCAATGTTTTTTTCGTTTTTAATATGCAATCAAACCAGTTTTCTAAGAGAGTAGAAAACGTATTAAAAAATAATAAAATAAAAAAATAATCGAAATTTTACATTTAGTTAAAAAAAAAAATTGCAACAGTTTTTTTATGTGTGTATTATTGAACGCATAAAAAAAGTCTCACATAGAAAATATATCAAAACCTCATGATGTCCGTGAGTATAATATATAGATCCTCAAGGATAGATAATCAAGGATTTGGGAAATCTTATAGTTTTGTGAATAGTAAATATTCTTGGTCTGATATATAAACTGATACCGTAAACTTTGTGTATTCTTGTGACAAGAGGATAAAGTTAAAACCATATTCAATGCTAAAATATCCTCTGGGATCTAACTAAATACTGGATAAGTCAGGTAATTTATATCTTTAGACATTTTAGGCCCTTACAAGAATAACCAACACGTATTAACGATTATAGACCCATTTAGTAAACATATTTTATGCTAAATAATTAAAACAAATAATTGCTGGATAAAAGTTAGTCACTGAAAGCTATTAAAAAATAATAATGAAAATTAATAACGTACAAAATTATAAATTCTATAGTTTTCTCCGTAATGATTTTCCGGTACTAATTTTGTTTTTATTAAAAAAAGAAGTTTCTTTATAATATTAAAGATAAAAAATCATTAAAGGCGAAATAGATTTCTAAATTTTTTAATATTATACACTGTTAAAAATTTCCGTAAAATAATAATGCATTGACCGTAAATTTTACATTGACTTTACCATTTTTCTAGAAAATTGTCGAAACACCGTTAATTTATATAGATTTCATTCGCCCAGTGATAAAAAAATCATCGTTTAGCAATTATTTATGAATCTGGTACAATGATTGTAATTTTACATCTATCGTAAACTCCATGGACCAATGAGAATGCTTTCTTCAAAATATCTGGTTATCTGGAATTGCAACTTCAGGAAATTGTTTGTGTTTGTTTACACGCTGTGCCGACGGCGAGACAGAATCTTGTAAGGATGCACCAAAATTGGTACGATTTTAGTGATTTAATGTAAGTTACATTGCTGTTTTATAGTTTTATGGTATTTATTTTCATTCAACTATGTTTATATATTAAAAAATTACGCTTTATATCGATCTGTATTACAAGATCAATCTTATTTACTCGTAATATATTTCGAAATTTATAAGTTTTCACTTCCTAGTTTGATAAAAACCGTTTCCGGTATAACTTTTTTTTTTCTCTAGTCGTCTTTGATCATTATTATTTAGCTGAATTGATCGAATAATGGGTCTATGATGCTTTGGTGACTTGGTTGAACTATTTTATCTTGATTGGTTGTTTTGAGCTTCTAAAAGTAAAAATTTTTCAAAATCATATTTTTTTATTTATTTTAGTAAGTAAAGGTTGTAGATAAATAAGATAAAACAGCTGTTATGTAAAGCTAAGATACTTGTTTTTATTTAACTTTAAAGTTAGTATGTTTAAAAGAAAGCTAGAGTATAAACAATATTACTATGATTATTTATGAACTTCAACATGGGGCACAGTAGTCCACAATCCACTCTGCTCCTGTAATGCAGAATGTTCAAAATATTTAATAATTGCTTATTTTCTATAAAGAAATATTGTTTTAAAGTAGTAAGAAAAATAACAATTTATTTAACATAGTAAGAAATATTTTGTTTTGCATTTACTGCCTTTGAATAAATATTAGTGTGAATGTAGTCTAATTGGTGATGATTCTATTCAAATAAGATTCATGAGATGCAAATTGAATGGAAATCAGTTTATTTTTCCCGAAACTGTGGATGAATCTGTTGTTGATGTCAATCATTTCATAATGTTGCTTCCAGACCCAAAAATATTTCAGGAAAATTCCAGGTTCAATTTTACTCATAAGTATTTTGGAATTTCATTTGCAAATTTTAATGTGCGCTGATTTTTTTTGTACTTAAGTAGTAACTTCAACTAAATTGTTCCTGTATTAATCTGTTATTATTTTCAAAATATAATGAATTATTTTGTTTTTGTTTCAAAATGTTACTTGTAAATTTATATTACTATGTTATCTTGGGGTAAAGGGGAAATAAAAATGAATTAGATTAATAAAAAATAGATTTATATTGTATTTCAGATAATTCCTTATAGCGATCCACTGTGCCCCACTTTTGGGACACACTGGTCCACTTTACGGGTGCATATATATATATATATATATATATATTTTTTTTTTTTTTTTTTGAAAAATATACTGAAAACTATGTTCTGAGAAAATTATGATGAATGTATTTAAAGGCTTAAGGAATATTAAAAAATATTTTCATGCAGATTGGGTTGCCCGTTAAAGAGAAAAAAAATTAACTGAAAAAGTGGTCCACTGTGTACCAGTCTACCCTATTAGAAAACAGTAGTTTGGTGTGAGCTTGGAAATAACACCAACATTGGTGCGTGACTGAAACACATTTGTTCTGAATTCGGAAAACACAATGTTTTGGAGTGTAATATTAAGAAACTTAATGAATACTATATATGTATGACATTTAGCATCTATAATAATAATGAGTTTTTCAGTGTAATTGTACCCACATTAAAATAATGTAGATTACTTTTACGAAAACTTTTTTTATTTAAAAAAAAAAAGAGACGAAAATAATAAGTAGCTGTAGTAGATCAGTAGCGCCATCTGTTAGAAAATTAAAAATTAATCTTCTAAACGAATTTATATACTGGGTTAGTACCTTGTTCGTACATTTAAGAAATGGTTAATTGTTTATGAACTGTCATGCTAATTCATTTCTAAGTATACACCATGCTGGCATTTTTGGCAGTCTATCTGTGAAGTTTTGTATACTCACCAATAGATTTGAAAAATTGTGCCTGAATTATAGCCATTCTTTTACTTAAGTGCAGCATTTTTTTAGCATACAATGTTTCAAAACCAGGGTCGCCATTTCACAATTTTCTTGGGGGGGGGGGGGGGGGGAGAGGAGGAATTTTCTTTGACGGCAGTGGCATAGCCAAGGATGAGGTTCAGCAGGGCTGTAAACCCTCCCCCTTCGAATGAGAAACGTTTACTAAATCATAGATACAAAAGAAGTAAACGAATACGAATTCGCAAAAAAAGATGAAAATTTCCGTCTTAGCAGGTATATTTTCAAGATACTATGAAAGTTTTCTGTTATAGGAGGTTTGGTTACCTTTGTTTAAATGTTGCCTCTAAGACTGTTAAAACATTCTTTCTATATTGGACCTCTGAAGAGCATAGCTGTGTTACAATGAAACTTGTGAAAACAAAACCTGTCTATGACAGAATTCTTCTCATCCGAAAAAAAGTTTCGGCGAAAAAGCACCAAACAATTATACCTTATAGACGGCGAAATGTCTAACATTTAGGTTTTTAATAGCCCTTTTCAACTAATTCTTTGCCAGTTTTACTGCAGGGGTGCCATTTCAAGATTTTTTTGCGAGGGGGGTAGGACTTTTCTTTGAGGGATGGGGTGTGAAATAGTGCATGGGATTGCACAAATCACACACAAAATAAGAAAATCCTGCACAATAAAAAAGTTTGTACATGATTTTGCCCTCTTAATTTCTTTTGCAGGGAATTTTTTTTAATTTCCGTGAAAGTCTGTGATTTTTATTTATTTATTTTATGAAATTATGCAAAATTAGCTAATTTTTCAATTGATCGCGAAAACATAGCGAATTTTCCCAATTGGACGTAGAATTAAACAAATTGTTAGTTGTAAAAATCACTAATTTTCTCGAACTGCCATGGAAAAATATGGAGAATTTCGCCAAAGATTGTAGAAATAAATAGCGATTTTTGTCATTCGGTCGCAGATAACAACATTCATTCGCATAAAAAAGTCAAATTTTTTCAATCAGATTCGGAAAAAGATTGCAAATTTTGTCAAAAGACTTTTCAAAAAATTGTGAATTTTATGTAATTATCACGGAAAAAAATCCCGGATTTCATCCAAAGGTTCTGCGACAAATCACTAAATTAGTCAAACAATCGCACATAAAACAAATCGAGAATTTCATCAAACGATCACGCAAAATAATCGCAAATTTTGCCAGTCAGTTTCGAAAAACAAATCCCGAATTTTAACAAACGATTGTAGAAAAGGATCGCAAATTTTGTCAAAAAGTAGCAGAAAAAAAAAGCAAATTTCGTAAATCGGTCGAAAAAAAATATCTTGAGTTTTGACAAATGGTCATGGGCAGGGCTTTACAGATGCGGTCGCCAGGGTCTACCAAGTTATTTACTCTTTTGGGGCGATTTCTGTAAAAAAATTGGCATAATCCTGCATATTAATCCTGTTAATTTTTGATGACAGGGAGGGATGTTAATTTGGATGTATAATTTATTGGGTTCTGGGTCTGAGCTCAATGCAGAGAAAAATTCATTTTTTTTTTCAAAAAAAATTTAAAAACACATAAAAAAAGCTAAAACATTACAATTTTTCAACTAATAAAACTTTTATAAATTCTTTAGTGAAGTTAATTGTAATTAATAAAATTAAATAACTTCTTCTGAAAATTAAAATAAATGAATAATTTTTTATGTGTTTTAAAACAAATATTTATGAAAGAAATTTTGAAAAAGGAAAATTTTAATAAAATAGTATTTATTTGAAGTTATATTTGTGTTATCAGAAAGGGGGGAAAAACATCTAATTCAAATGGTGGCAACTCAGCAAGAATAATTTTCCTCCTTTTTGTTATTTCGCAAGGAAGTTTTTAAATGCACCACAGCGGGTTATTGTTTTCTGAGATTGTAATAGAGTCCTGTATGGGTCGGGTGTCGGGTTGTATCCAACCCGAACCTGCAAATTCCATTTGAAGTCAACCCACAAGCCACAACTGACATGAACCCAACAAAAAAATTTCCTCAACCTGCAACCCGACCCGAACCCGCAAGAACAATTTTCGGCCACCCGCAACCTGACCTGAACCTGACATATTTCAACCAGCAATGAAAGGACAATAAATCATGTTTTAATACTATTATGAAAAGTCATGTACAATTATATCTCTAATACAAATTTTATATATTATAGAAAAATGGGCAAATCTATATTCTTTAATATTCAGATATAGTGTAACCTCTGAATAGCAGATACCTCAAGATCATTGAATAAAGTCCTGCATCCGATCGGGTTGTTTCTATCTTTTTTCCTGGCTGGGATGACTCTAATTTTCTTTCTGCTTATCGGGTTCATCCTAGAATGATTCTGTCGGGTCATGTATGTTTTTTGAAAGTCTAATTGTTGAGATTTTCACAAAACATTTGAACAGAACTATGTTTTAGATGAAAATAAATATGTATTTTAATATGAATAGGTATATATATTCAAATTACTTCATGAGAAAAAATAAAATGTACAAGAAATGTAATCATAGATTGTTCTTTTTTTACAGTGCAGTTAATAAACATTTTTTAATTTTTGTCAGAATATGAAAATATTGCAAACATTTCATTTATGATACTCACAAAAACACATGTATTATATTTGTGATAGTTATGAGCACATACACATGCTACATGTGTGTAGATTTCGAGGTGCCCCCTATTCCAAGGTATAAGCATACAAATATATGTGTTAAGAATTGAAAAAGTGTTCGTTAAATAGAGGTGTCTGCTTTTTGGGAGTGTCCATTATGGAGGTCTTATTGTATATATATTTAATCTGAAAAAATACTGTGGACCAGACTTGTATAAAACCAAAAACTTCTTGCATACATAAATGTTGGGTCAAAAACTTTCTACAAATTAATTTAATGTTTAATAAAATTATGTGTTATTATTTTGACAATATGAATTAAAAACAGTAGTTTAAAATACTTATCATTTAAAATTAATTAATATTAATTAACGAATAATTATTTTGGTTAAAAAAAATAATAAAGCTGAAAATCCATGATAGGAAGAGCTGCATTCTTATCAATTATTTTGCCAATGCATTTAGATAGCCCAATCCTTAATATTTTGAGCTCTTCTCAAGTGCCTGTAATGTCACAACAATATCTTTCATCTTTAAACTGTGAATTGTATGCAAACAGTAAATAAATCGTACATAAAATTGGAATATTTTTTATTTTTTGGTATTAAAACAAAAATTATGTTTTTTTTTTCTAAAATGTTTTCTGCAAAGTTTCGAATTTTGCAGAAAATTTTCCACGCGCATGTGCGAATATATTATACAACTCAGCTGTGTATATTTGAAAAAGCAGGTCAACCTGAACCCGACCTGCAAGAGTCAAAACCCAACCCGAAACGCAACAAAAAATACAGCAGCGACCTGACCCAAACTGCGTGTGAGGTAAAAGCAGGTAAAATGACCCAATGCAGGACTCTAGATTGTAAACATACAGGATGTTCCTAAAATTTTGGAACAAATTTTAAGGCAGGATAAAACATTTTTTGTACAGGAAACCAACATTGCAACTTACTTATTCCATCCAAACTATAGGGCATCTCACTAGAAGCTGAACCAGAATTTTTGGTAACAACTTTAAAATAATGAAGATATTTTAGTGAGAATTTCTTTGTAATATATATATAACTTTCTTTGTATGAAATATGATGACATCATTGGCAGGGACTGAATTCTGGTCTGTGACATAATATATGTGCTGTCAGCTGTATTTTGAAGGATAGGATGTGTACCTCACTGTTTGGATTTGAACTTTGGCAATTTACAGCATTCTCATCATGTCATCCTGTTTCACAGAAATTAAAGTAAGAAGTTTGAAAACCTCGTTACATTATTTTTATTATTGCTAAAGTAATAAACGAAAATCCAAGTGATGCTTATAGTGAGATACACAATATATTTTTGACTGAATAAGTAGATTTCGATCCTGGTTTCCTGTAACAAAATCTCCTTGTCTTGATGCAATATAACTACCCCTGAAAGTTTGTTCCATTTTGTTTAGAAACACCCTGTTTGTGAAAAAGTAAGAAACAGAATATTACCTTTAACATATACTATTCAGGAACTCACATTTATACATCATTCCCTATTAATTGTCTTCTTTTACAGTTAATTTTCTTAAGTGTCACTTTTAAAATATCAAATAAATAATGTAAAAGCAATATCTTTTATTTAAGGGATTTTGTTTGTTAATTCAAAATATCTTTATTTATTCATAGCTAAAAATAGAACTTATGTAAGATTTAATTTTTTTTTCTTTTTTTTTAAAGTAATGGGTTTGGTCCAGTATCAAGATATTCGACCAATTCTAATATTTGAAACGGCGAGTACTTTGATATTTGGCCTAGCCAAATAAATACATCGAATATTCGGTACTTTTATGTTAGCCGGGCGCTGGTGATATATTTGTATACATGAATATATATATGCGTATAGTATATATCACTGGTGCCCTTCTAACATAAAAGTATTAAATATTCAGTATATTCCTAATAAATAAATAAATAAATAAATATAGATAAGATATACTGCATATTGGTATTATCAGTGTTGACATTCTTTTTAAGGTTCATCTTACTTTACCTCTGATGGATGATGAATGGTGGTGCTGTTCTTCATGGAATTCAAAAGTTCTTTAGAAAAGTTTTTTCGGAGGTAATTAAACATTTTAAAGATATATCATTATTTAACTTTTAAAAATATATAAAATTTAGGTCAAGATATTTTGTGAAAAGTATGTCTTGTGAGTTGTGGTACAAACTCTCTGAAAATATCAGTAAGTAATCCATAAAATCAATATATTTTAATATATTACAGGGCTTGAATTTCAGGGCGGGATTCGCGCCGAAAATTTTGAAATCCCGCCCAAAAAAAAGATCGTGGGCGGGAGCCTCCCGGCCAAAAAATTTCACAATTTTCGGAGATTTAATTTACCTGCAACCAAACGATAAATTTCGTGATTTTTTTTCCCGCAACCGATCGACGAACTTTGCGTCTTTTACGCGACTGATCGACGAGCTTTGCGTTTTTTTCGCGACAGATCAACGAACTTTGCGTATTTTCCGTGGCAGATCGACGAACTTTTCATTTTTTAAGCGACTGATCGACGAACTTTGTGTTTTTTCCGCGACAGATCGACAAACTTTGCGTTTTTTTCTGCGACAGATCAACGAATTTTGCGGTTTTTTCCGCGACAGATCGACAAACTTTGCATTTTTTCTGCGACTGATCGACGAACTTTGCGCTTTTCCACGATCGATCGACGAATTTTGCGTTTTTTCTGCGGCCTATTGACAAAATTCGTGTTCTTTCCGCAATCGATCGATGAAATTCGCGTAATTTCTCCTTTTTTTTTCTTTCGACAGATTGACAAAGTTCGTAATTTTTCAAATTTAGATTTTCTTCTGTGCATTCGACTGATGAATTTCATGATTTATCTCCGCGACCGACTGATGAATTTTACAATATTTTCCTGCGTCTGATTGACGAATTTCGCAATATTTTCTGATGAGCAATCAACGAATTTCATGTTTTTTTCCTTGACTGAAAGACGAACTTTGAGAATTTTTCTGTAACCGATTGGTGAATTATTCGGTTTCTTCTGGTGACAGATCGATGAAATTCACTATTTTTTTTCCTCGCGCCTCACTGAAAAATGTCAAGTTTTTTTCCGCAAATGACTGACGAATTTCGGGTTATTTTCTTGCGACCGATTAACAAACTTCGCCATTTTTTCCCGAAACTGATCGACGAATTTAGCGATTTTTTTCTATGAACATAGACATAGATAAGGACTTCTAATAAAATAGCCTTTTGAATAAGAAAATCGTTTCTCGAAAATTTTTTCAAATACAATGTCTGTGTAGAACAGTTGTATTAGTTCATCTACCTCTTCAAATCTTGTCTGCTTGACAGCCATCATCTGGTAGGTATAACAGATTTATTCTATGGTATTTATCTGCATTGTTGTTTGTAGGTGGCGTTACCTTAGCACAGTTGTACACCGGCTGCCATGAAGTCCCAAAGTCGCAAATCGATATTAACGCTATTTCGTTAGAAATCCTTCTCTATTTCTGTTCATGCGTAAGACGAATTTCATTATCTTATTCCCTCAACCAATTGACTAAATTCACAATTTTTTCGAACGACAAATAGACGTTTTAAAGATTTTTTTCCTGCGACCGAAAAGAGGGAAAAGAACAAAAAAGGGCAGTAAGAGCCACCAGTCACTGCACCCTGTTAAATTGGCCTACAGTCAGCACTAAACAAAAATGAGATTAGAAGAGCTGCAAAGATCTTATTACTTTTACTCCTTGAAGTAAAGGAGTAAACCTTTTTAACCCTTGTGAAAGAGTAAAAGTCTACCTTGTGAAAGAGGCTTCAGCACCCCTCAATCAAATAAAATCTAAATTCAGAAATTTATTTAACAACCTAATTGTTAAGGGTCCCTAACACATTTAATGGAACTTGAAAAATACACTGCATATATAAAACTTAACTTTCTTCCCTTTTTTATAATAAAAATAAACATTTTACATAATCATTCTCAGTTGACTTAATTTTTTCAATGGTATTTTGTCATGTCTGCATTAATGTAATTATTTAAATAGCACGTAAAATAATAGTGGGGTTTAAAGATTTTTTTTTTCTCCCTCCCAAAGATTATAACTCCCCTCCATTTAAAAATGTTGGTAGGGAGTCTCCCCTCCTTGGAAAAATTGAATTTCAAGCCCTGTATTATATATTAGGTATTTCGTTTCTAGAGGTATTGAGAATTTTGCTAATTCTCGACACTTATGCTAGTCGTTCAAAGACACTCACAAGCTAATGCTAAAACAATGGCAGTGTTCTTTACAAACTTCTTATTTGGCTTTCAATATTTTTAAATTATTATTATTATTTATTTATTTATTTATTTTTTTTTGCATAGGATAGGATGTCTGACTGGGTATCTTTTTATTATTTTGATTTTGTGTAGTACAGTTTTTGCTTTTCATTAAGAAAAGCAAAAACTGTACTACACAAAATTTTACAAACTGTACTACACAATTGCAGTTTTCAATTTTGCAATGGTTCCAAAATTTAAAATATCTGTAGAAAAAAAAAACTACAAACAAAATTGAAAAAAAAAAGTTATACCATCAAAATAAGATATCACATGTAAAAATAAATAAATAAAACATTGAAAGAAATGCAATCAAAAAATTTGTAAAGAATGTTGTCATTTGGTTTAATATTTTACAAGTGTCTATGCATAATTAAACATAGGTTTGATTTTTCTTTCATATATATTTTTTAATTCATACTTTTCTGAATCGAACAAAACAAATGGCATTAAAATATTCAAATTGAGCTGGATAATATTGTGTATTTTTTTATACATCATATTTTTCTAGTTGTGCACACTGTTTGTAAAGAACAAATCGTTTGGAGAAAGATTATTCTTTTGCACAGAAATGTATAAAAGGATCATATGTGCAATCACCACCTGTTGTTTTCTCAATTAAATGAGAGAAATTTTATTTGTCGCCAGGGGCCGATCCAGGTAAAATTTGGGGCCTATTTAGGGCCCTTCACGAAATTTCATTTAATAAAACAATTTATCAACAACTGTCTGTTCACAAAAATCCATTTAATAAAACATGACCCTTCACAAAATTGATTTAATAAAATTAACCATTCACAAAATTCCATTTCATAAAAACATTCTTCATTAATTGCTTTTATTTTATTATGTTTTAAATTTTGCTAACAAAACAAATTCACTAGAAGGAAAAAGTTTAGCAGAAGGACTTAAAGAAGTTATTATTAATAAATGTTTAGTTTGAATTTGAGTAACTGGATTTCATATTACATTACAAAATGTTATTTTTCATATAAATATAATAAATTTTACAAAAATAACTTTTACTCTTCATAAAATGGGCCCCAAGAGCGAAACCCTGCATCGACTGCTGGTTGCAGTTAGAATTTTATTTTTAATGTTTATCTCATTTAAAATGCATTCAAAATGCAACAAATAAAATTTGCATTATTTATTTGACAAAAGTGTAGGTGAAGATTTTAGGTATGATCTTTTCATATATATCTGTGCAAAATAAATTATATTTCTGCAAAAGATGTTTTTTAAACAGTGTAGCAAAAACACGATTTGAAAAGAATGTGTGCGAAGTTAAAAATCAATTTGAGCTTGTGTTAAAGTACTTACTTTTTTTGACCGGGTTCTAATTTGAATTTTTTTCATGCCATTTGTTTATTCGATTCAGAATTATATAATTAAAAAAAAAAAAGATGAAAACAAAAAAATTTATTTTTGGAAAATTTAAAACAGTGAGTCCCCTTAAAAAGTTAATAGATAATTTTTTCAATCATAGACTTTGTTTTCATTATGAACAACTAAATAGTTATTTTTTTTCATTATAATCACCGATTAATAAGTATATATCAATGTTTTCATATTTTTTAGCATGTATGTGACCACACATGATTTAGCTATTTTTGTAAAAAAATATTTGGACTAGTATTTCTGTTAAAGTTTCTAATTTCTTCCAACCAATCCTATCTGTTGGTTCCCTGATATTCACTAAAAGTTTTTATAAATTTTTAGACAATATACAATATTATTATTGGCGATTCAAGTGCTTGAATGTGCCATCTTATGGAAAAAAGATGTAACTTCTCGCTTTCAGAAAATCCTATGAAAGCCCATTGCATTACATGTATTTTTAATTTGTTCATAATGATTATTTTTTTGCTCAATTTCAGATTTCATGTGATATATTAATGTTCTGTGTTTATATGACAATTTAAAAATTATCGAATTTGAATATCTAACACTTTCAAATGCGTTTACAATAAATAATGATTTCAATGGCACTTTAGCGTTAGTTGAACATGCATCATGCCATGGTTAAAGGTTCAGTTTTCTGGTACCAACAGGTGTGATTAGCGCCCTCTTTAGGCCTTTTCAAGTCTCAATTATTTGCTAAAGAAAACCATCGCATTGAAATAAACAGTTGAACAGTTTAATTAGTATTTATTAGTAAAAAGTACTACATGAAATAAAGTATGGAATTTGTAACTATCAATTTCAGTAAAATCTGTGTAATTGATACCAATTTGATACTGAAATTTTTTATGGTTTTATAGAAAATTTTACCCGCTAATATAGAAACTTGAGCAACAGAAATTTCCTTCAGTCCTGTACGATTTCATCTTGGTAGGTTTTACTATTTTCTGCAGTAGCTTCATCAGCCAGTTTATTTCTGTATTATTATCTTGCTTAATGTTTATTGCTTGTTGTTTTATTTAGTTACCTTTGGCTATATATTGCATTCCATTCATGCTCAGTTAAGTTCAGACTAGTGAGCAAGCTGGCCAATCTGCTTGTAAAATATCTATTTCTATGGATTTTTATATCACAACTAAATTTCTTAATTTTTAATGAACTACAAAATTTTGTAAAAGTTGTGTATGATATATGTATGCAAAGTTTGGCAAATGCGAATATGTCGCTATCGGCAACCAAAATATTTGAACTTGTGACTATTTTTATATTACTTTCCAAAATTAAATTTTAACTAAGTTAAAGAATTAAAACGAATACTTGATATATTGTATCTATAGAAATAGTTAGTTTTTGTTGATCAATTTATAAGCATTTTGAGTGTCAATGATTAAATAATATGCATGTGGGAGGGTAATTTTTTTTTTACCAACAACCAGTAATTTTTGCAGGTTATCATTTTTTCCCTATTTACCTGGTATATGTGTGTGAGAGAGACTGATGATAAATTTGGTTTTGTTTATACCTAGTGTGTTTTTTAAAAAAATTATGAAAACCAGAAGTGGATTTTGGCATAAATGGGGTTCTCTGTTGGGCCCAATTGCAAAATTTCATTTATTAAAAGGGAAAAATATACAGAATTCCTCTATTAAAAAGAGGCGCTTCATATAATTTCATTCCAAAAAAGCATACTCTTCATAAATTTTTTATTTTAATAAGATTTGAAATGTGAAGCTTGTATCAACAAATGCTTAGATAAATACCTGCATAGTCAATAAAATGGGACATGATTCATCAGAAAAATCTGATTGATAGTTAAAATAAGTCTGTTTTCTGTATCGCTAATGATTCTGATGCTAGGTTATATTCCATTCTTATTTATTTTTGATATAAAATGCAGATAGTCCAAGACATTTTGCATACTATACTTTGGCTATATATTGCATTCCATTCATGCTCAGTTAAGTTCAGACTAGTGAGCAAGCTGGCCAATCTGCTTGTAAAATATCTATTTCTATGGATTTTTATATCAGAGATTTTCAGAGCATTGCTACCTATTATCAAACAGTGTGGGATAGGTAGTATTTCTAAACAGATTTACATGCAGTTCAAAGGTCTTATCTCCATCTGACCTGTTGCAGAATCACTATTGTACCAGTGAATGAGATGCAATTTAAACAAGACCCTTTGGAAGATGGAGTAAGTTATACAGAAATTATTGGTTCTTGCAATGCTCCATATTGTTGTGGAAAACTGTACAGATAGTGCAGAAAAAACAAAACAAAACAAAAAACATGCAGTTCTTTGCTGCTTTTCCAGAGAATGCACTGCCTAAAGTATTTATTGAACAAACGGTTGTGCTTTCCATTAGTCATTTCTGACTTTTTCATTGTTGTTCTAACTTATAGCCTTAAAATGATTTTATGACAACTTCTATTTTTGTATTTTCTTAAAAATGTATATGAATGCTTATATCCATGGTAAATGCATTTAATTTTTTTTTAAGGTACTTAATGTTGATCAACTCTGTGTGTGGAACAGACTACAGCAAATCAAATAGCAGCATTCATGCTATATATCGCCAAATCTGTTTATTTGTTACCTGTGTTAGTTGTTGCTATGCATATATTGTAATGTATTGTATTAATGTAATTTATATATTATAATAAATGTATTTCTATATTTTAATTGATTGTTTTGACTATTTGTGAATCACATTACTCTTCTTTTTTTTTCTGGATACATGTGCACCAATATTTTTACTGTAGTTTATCAGATTGAATTAATTTCTAAAACAATAATTAAAACCAATCTTGTAAGTGATTAAAAATACATTATTTTATGTTCACAATGAAAAAAAAAACTATTATAAGCATTTTTAGCTAAGCAATCATGAAAAATATGTATCAAAAATACTTAACTATCTTCTTATTTCTGAATTTAAATCTTCCAATATAAATAGCTTGATACTTAATGCAAGTTGTATTTTAAAGCATAAGGAAATATATTTTTACTGGGAAGTTAATTTATAATACATTTCCTAAATTTCTTAAAATATTAATTTAGCTAGAATGATTGTTTACAATTTAACTGTACATACAAAAATTCAAAATATTTATGATATACTCATTGTCATTGCATATCTCATTTTTCTATTGTCAAATAAATTTTTAACATTATTTTCATCACTTTTTTTCTAAATATGAATGTAATATTACTTTTATAATTTTAATCAGATTTTGAATAACTTTGAAACAATCAATAGTCTTGCTACACCTATATTTAAGTAATTTTTGGAGTAAGTTGCAAATATTTAGAAATTATTTAAATTTTTTACAGATATATTAAGTTTGTTAAATGAAAAAAAAAAAAAAAAAAAAAAAATGGCATGGTATTTTTCAGTCATTGTAGTTATTCAGAAATATTTCTCATCTAATTATTTATACCATATTTTTCAGCCCATAATCTGTGGTTCAAATAATTTATTTTAGACCCAGAAATTGTATTTGATAAAATACTAGTTTTTTGTTCTCGAAATATACTTGACTTCAATTATTATATAAAATTTCTGGGTCTATACTGAATTATTTGAGCCGCTGACTATACGCCGAAAAATACGGTATGTAGAACTTTTGCTTGAAAAATATATAGATATGGCAATTTCTGTATTCATTCTACATCAGCCAAAAATCTAAATATTCATAATTTATTTCACTAAAAAAATATTCTAAAATTTATATACTCTCTACTGATTTCTTTAAAATTCCACCATATATTCATATATGGTTCAGTGATAAATAATTGATTTATTGAAAAATATTTTTATACCAAGTTTTACAAGAATAATGAAACACTATTGTTTAATATTGAAGAAACTGCAAAGGTTTTATTTGTTGCACAGTGGTAGTTTTAAGTATGTAACTTGGAAAAAAAAAAAAAGATAAATTTATATGTTTTTTTCAAAAAAAAAAAAAAAAAAAAAAAAAAAAATTCTTATTTCCATGTGAAGAAAAATGTCAGAGTGTCAGAAGTAATTTATAAATTTTGGTCAGTTATTTATTAGTTTTATTTTATTTGTTGAAAATGTATGTAATCTTTAAGTATAAATTTAAGTTCTTGTTTAATAAATAAAGGTAAAATAGGAAGCCCATATAAAAATGTTCATATATTATATGATCAAGGAAGTCCAGTTAATTACAATAATGAATTTATTGTTACATGACAAAAAAAAAAAAAAAAAAAAAAAGGTTTCTGATCAGGCATAATCAACATTATGAATTATTATAAATGTTATATTTTTTCCTATTAGTATCTATTTATTAGAGAAGAATTTTAATTTTGTTTTAAGATGCTATACATTTGTAAAGAATAAAATTAATTTAATAAGTAATTGGGTACATTTTTACATTTATTTGTGATATTTTTATTACATGGAAATATGACTTTTTATCTCCCATTTGTTACATACAATTATGATTTTTTTGTTTTATGACTGTAAAAAATATATGTATGATCTTTTAACAGTTATTTTAAAATATGGGCATATAATTGTACATATATATTTTAAGGTCATATAACAATAAATTCAAAATATGGTTAATTCACCATTATCTAAATTTATAGTCAAATGACCGTACATATATGCTTTATGGTCATCTGAAACTAAACCCATAATATGGTTAAATGACTGTATATGTATATTTTACGGTCATATAGCAATAAACTCATAATACGGTTGTGTAACCATTTTCTAAAAATATGGTCAACTGACCGTACATATATATTGCACGGTCATATGCCAATAAACTCATAATACGGTTATATGACCATTTTCTAAAAATACGGTCATATGCCAATAAAATCATAATACGGTTAAGTAAACGTTATGTACTGCTACGGTCAAATGACCATACATATATATTTTACGGTCATATGACAATATATCTTTAATGCGGTTAAGTAACCGTTATCTTAAATTACGGTCAAATGAACGGCCGGTTTGCTGCCGTTCAAATGACCGTTTTCTTATGATGAAATTTTTAACAGTGTACCTTTGCAGTTATTTAAATCTTGGAAAAACACAGCTTTAAAATCAAATATTATATTTCTGGGAAAAATTAAAAAAAAAAAAAACTCTTGTTGCAATATTGAATACTATAAGTATTTATTAATTGTATATAAACTGTGAAACGGGACCCTGCCTGTTACGGAACACTGTTTTAAGGGAAAATTTTTCTTGGTCAAGCAAAATGAATACCATCGAATTATACATGTTTAGACTTCTAAAAAAACTTCTAAAAAACAGAAAATTGCTCTGGTATTTTGTGCATTTGTTGCAGCAGGTATTACTGTATATATGTTTACGAAGTATACATATTTTTACCAATTATGCTTCACGCTTACATAAATCAGTTTATAAAACTATAATGCTCAATTATCTACACAGAATAAAATATTTATGTTCAAACATAAAAAATATAGGGTAGATGGAGGATGAATGGGACATTTTAACAAAAATATTTATTTTAAATATATTTTTTAAGTTATTATCAATATTATATATCACATTTCATACATTAAGTGTTTGACTACATCTTAAGCACAATATCTATTCAACATTATTATTATACAGATATATATTATGAAATTAAAAAAAAAAGTTCCTCTCTGTCCCAATCATCCCCACAGCAGCGATGAATGGGACACAAATAATTTCCTCCCTGTATTTATTGTTAAGGACTAAATGCTGACAAAAATGCGTCCTTGGCAAAAGCTGAGATATTATAAATTGTAATATGATCTCCAGGATTATTTGTCAGCCAATCATATTGGACTCATCTCAGCTTTGTCTTAGAAGGCCCGTAAACGGAAGCATTCAATGGCTGAAGACGATGGCTACAATGAAGATGAAATGTTGAAAGAATAATTACCATAAATTATTAATTTATCAACTTATATAATATTATTTATTTAATAAATATGTTTTTCAGCATCCTCTAGGGATGAATGTCCCATTCATCCCTATTTGAAATGCCCCAATCATCCCCATGATGCATATATTCAATTGTCAGCCATTTTGTCTGTATATATATATATATATATATATATATATATCCCTCTGAGCGTTTTTAAAAAGGGTAAAATTGTAATGTTGTTTTCTTTGCATTTTGTTTTAAATGCTAAAAAATTATGATTCTTTCAGCATTATAAATAAAACTTAATTACAAATATGAATGTAACCCTTGAGAGTATTAATAATTCTTCAATGTTTTGATAATTCATTAAATCTATAGCATTATATTATCTTAAACATTGCACATATTGCAGTGAAACTTGGAGGTTAGTGAACAGAATATTACGTTCCACACGCTTAGAGGGTTAAATATATATTAAATTTATACGTAATCAAGTAAAAATAAACGGATAATGTAAAGCCAGGAGAGATGGCGCGTTCGGAGGTATTGCGCACATAGGGGTTCGGGGAGAAGGAGTAGATTGAGCGTGCAGTGACTCCAGGTAGTTGTACAACAGCAGTAGTGGAGTGTCTACTTGAAAGTGCACGTTGATTGTTTTGAGCGTCTAAGATAAAGCATTGCTGTGTTGTTTTGTTTTCCAAAAGTAAGTGTTTGAATTTTTATAGCTATTCATGAGAATTTCTATACAATGTCAGTAGTAAAAAATATTTTAAACTTAAACGATTTCTCATACGCTACTAATCTAGACTAACAATGTGAACGTCAACGGTTCGTTTTAGTAGCGGTCATGTTTATATAAAAGGCCACGCAATCTCTCCTACAGAAATTGGAGAATTTGCGCATCTGCTACTTAGGAGAGATGGCGCATTGTTCCCATTAGTTTCCATGCTAGGAGAGATTACGTAGCTTATTGGTAAATTTGCATAAAAAAATAAAGAAATAAAATGGACTAATTTTAAGTTAAACGTGTTAGCAAGTAACTTAATGCTATTTTGTAATCTTATCTGGACTTGCTTTTTCTGATTCTTTAATATTTTTTCCCTTTAATCAGAGTTGCCAAGTCTCCGGCTTTTTGAACACCAGTAATTTTTTTTGAAAAAATGTCGTTCTTTTAAATCGCAAAATGCCCCGATTAAAAAAAAACAACAATATCTGTACTAAATTATTGGTATGCAAAAAGCCGAAGACTTGGCAGGTCTGCTTTAATTAGGATATTTTAATCGTTTTTAAAATAATTTCCTTTTTCTGATTCTTTAATAATTAGGTTGAAATATTCACTCCTAATACAATAATATTTGTTCACAAAAACCTTACAAAAATGTCATTTAAGTGTAATTATTATTGTTAACAATTTAATTGTTGTTATTATTAGTAACAATCTCTCCTATCCATGTGCGCAATCACACCAACCCTGTAAGGACACATTGCGCAAAACAACTTTCTTGGTTTTTTTACAATTGTTCTATTAAATTACAACATTAAAACAGAATAGCAATGGAAATTCATAAAAAACAAATGAAGTAACAATTATTCATGGATAGTTTAGCAAAAAATTAATATTTAGATTTTTTATTGTTATTCTTTTGAACTGTGGGCAGACTCTCCTAGCTTTACCTTACCCTAATTACATGGTAAATTTATTTAACAACTCTTTTAAATAATTCTTTGGGGTTTATACATAATACATAATATTACAAACACACACCGGTTTTTAAGTATGTTTTATATGTATATGTATGTATTTATGAGGGTATATGTGTATGTGTGTGTGTACATATATATTTATAAAAACACATAAATATACACTGTGGTCAATGATTTGTAATTGATTACATTATTTTAATAATGGTCAATTATAATAAATTGAATTTTATGTGAACATTATAACACATTACAAACTACAAAACAAATGCAAGAAACATTAAATATACAATGTGGTTATTTATATACAATTTCTATAGATTTATTATTTTAAATTTATTGTTATAGAAGTAATCAATTATAATAAAATGCATTTTATATGTCCACTCTGAGATAAAAATAAGAATTTTGTAAAACTCAATAGATATAATAATTACATGGTATAATAAATTTTACATTCTTTTCAATTATTCTTTGGTGTTTTAACACAATACCTAACATGACTCATACAAGTAACACATGAGATAAACAATGTTGCAATTACTATGTAATTTCTATAAATTTATATGTGGGGTCAATTATAATGTATATACACATAACAAATCACAAAAACACATGAAAGTAATTACATGGTTAATTTTGGTGTTTATACATAACGAAACACATATAAAAACAAATTTCAATGTATACGGTGGTCATTGTAATGTAATTTCTATAAACTTCATTTTGAATGGTATATTATAATAAATCGAGAATTTTATAATTCAAAAAATTACATATTTATACTTTATTATTTAATAATAATTTAGAATAATTAAATGCTATACAGGAATTTGGTGTATTAATGACAGTTGTATTAAAAGGTTATGAGTATAAAAATTATGTAAAAAATATTTGTTTTATTTTTTGTAATGGGAAAGAGATGGCAGCACCGTAAATAAATTTAATTTAGCTAATAATATATTCCAAAAATTTACATATTTATTTATTTTTTATTAATATCGTTTGGATTACTTTGTTGACTAACAATTTGGGTGCTTTAATTAAAATTTCATTAAATGGTTTGGTGTAATGATTTATTTTAGTTAATATCCCCGCTTTTTTTATTTATCTCCATCTTTATTGCATTCTTGTTTTGTATTAAATGTGAAAATGTCAAATAGACGGCAGCACCATGTAATAATAATACATTTAGTTAACAATTGTTTTTCACGATATTAAATAGGTGTTTATATTTATTATATTCACTGGCCTCCAAAAGTTAAGGTACAACCGTTTTTTTGCGTCTAATTTGCAAATGAATGAATATAGAAATAACGAATTTGGAGGAAATGTGCGCTAAACTGTTATTTATTAAATGCGACATAAAAATTTACTTAAGTTAAACGTATAAATGAAATTACAACAAAAAAGCACTCATGGTGCAAAATTCCATTCTTGGAGAAATCAGTACATCGCAGTATTATGCAGTAAAATGTGACAGAAACATTAAAAAACTGGTTCTAACACGGAATATGTCCCCCCCGGACTTGAATGCATTGGCGGCATCGACTTTCCATGCTCTCAATTAAATTGTCAGACACCGAAATAGGTAACGCTGACCAGACTTGGAGTAAGCCTTGTTCCAGCTCATTTAATGACCTTGGAGGAGGACTTAAAGCCGCAACCTGTCTTCCAAGATAGTCCCTAAGATGTTCTATCGGATTCAAGTCTGGAGAGTGAGCTGGCCATTCCATTCTCTCCAAACCGTGATCTTCAAGATAATCCTCAACAACCACAGCTCGGTGTGGTTTCGCATTATCATCCATTAGAATGAAACAATTGGCAATAGCACCGGCATATGGGCGCACATATGAATCAAGGATCTTATCCCGATATCTCGCACCAGTCACAGTTCCTTCATAGAACACATGCAGGTCAGTGTGGCCCCCGAGTGAGATCCCTGCAAAACCATGATTCCACCGTTTCTGTACCTGTGTGATTCAACAGTGTTTGATTGATGGTATCGAGTGCATTGTTCTATCCAGATCAGAAGACGTCCTGAATCGCTCTCCAGTGTGAATCTGGACTCGTCTGTGAAGAGTACAGAAGCACACTGTTATCTGGTCAAGGAAACATGTTCTCTTGCCCAACATAAGCGGGCCCTCCTCTGTCGTCTGTTGAGGGTGACACACAACTGGTCGCCTTGCATAGTGACCTGCATTGTGAAGACGTCTTCGCACCGTAGTAGCAGAGATTCTTCTCCCTGATGCTGTAAAGTGGTCTTCAATGAGTTGCGGCACAGTAGTGCGTCTTCTCCTTCGGGACGAAAGAGCTAGAAACCGGTCTTCTGCAGGTGTTGTAACACATGGGCGGCCTGGAACATGTGTTCTGGACACAGAATCATACTGAATCATACTGATTCATACAGATTCATACTGATCCCAGAGTCGTTGGACTACACTGCGAGACACATTGAGCCGTCTAGCAGTATCGGTCTGTGATAACCCCATTTCCATCCATCCTACCGCCCGCCACCTTAATGAATCGGGCAAACGACTTCTTCTACACATTTCTAGACTCTACTGGCTGTCGTGAACAAAACTGACAACAATAGTTCGAATCCAACAAAACTTACACGCGAAATTACGAAAGCTTCGTAATTGCATATTTTTCTCTCATTCACAAATACCTATTCTTTTCTATAAAATAAAAGTGGTAGCTGTAATTTTTGCGTAAATTTTTTTAAAGTTGTTTATTATTGTCATTCATATAAACTATGAAGATTAATCTGACTGCCATTTTTTGTCTGGTGAGCTTCGAAAAACATGTTGTACCTTAACTTTTGGAGGCCAGTATATATATATATATATATAATATTTTCAGCGTGTTTTACTTCTAATAGTTTTGTCTGATACAATTTTGGGTTTCTTTCATCGATGTCTGAAATAAATTAACTATTAGTTTGGTCAAAGATTTATGCATTGTCATGCGCTAAGTTTACATGATGTTGGTCAGTGTAATGGATTTGAACTATGCTGCATGGATTGTGAGTATTATCTATATTTCATGGTTTTTGTCCTCCTTATTCGTTTACTTCTATCAATGCAATATTTCTGGTAGAAATATACTGATCTCAGCATATTTGTCAGTATATTTTAGAGATAAATAAAATAATGTATTATTTTTTGACATGTGTAGTGTTCTGCCAGACTGTCGATTAAACTCTGCACATGTATTTTCTTTCATTTCAATTATATTTTAATTTCTTTTCATACCCAGATTCCAATTTTCTTACAGTATATGGCATCTTATATCATTATATACATTTATTTTCAAAATTTTCTTGAAAACTTTTAAGTATGTGTGGCTGCATGCCGTCACTGAAATGGCGCATTCGTAATCTGATATTTGTACTTGTTAATTATATATTAACTTAATTGTATTCTGTATAGACATTATAATTACCTGTCTTTAAATAGGAGATTTGGTTTGATATGATGCAAGAACTTGTTTAATGTATTTTGAAATTCATACATATTACAATTATATATATATATATATATATATATATATATATATATATATATATATATATATATATGCTTATAATGTGGTTTCCCAGCCCTTGAAAAAGTAAATTACATTATAAGCTTGCATTTGGGTTTTTTTTTTTACTTATGTTTCACTTTTTGAATAAATACTTCATTTGTTAGGACTATGTTTTATAATGTGTAATTTGACATAGCTATTTGGGATAATAATTTCATTGCATTTGGTCAGTTATTTCTGTTTCAATGGTTAATTTTTGCAATAAGTTTTTATATATATATATATATATATATATACAGTTTCCTATTTTAATGTGGCTGATATCGACGATTTAAAAATTCCCTTGCTTTTCATTTCCTGTCTCTTGATTCTATGTATTATAAAATAAAAAAATAGAATAATTAAGTAACTACGTTTTTTATAAAAAATCATTGATTTTAAAAATATTTATAATATAGGAAATATCCCATGATAAATAGTGGTATTAATTGTGAAAATTGAGTATTTTCATTTACCCTTTTTCTTTTCTAATAATGTCTAAAACTTTCTAATAAATTGTCACATAAACATAAGAGATTTGACAAAAAATATATTTTATTGCAATGTTAAATTTATGAAAACATAAATGATATTTTACTTCCTAAGTATTAGCTAATATATGTTTTCAAAACATATGTTTTATGTTTTATACACACGCACACACAGAGACACGCACACACATATATATATATATGGATATATGGTACATAATTTGAAATCCAATATTAGAAATTTATTTTAATAGCCTAATAAATTTTGAAAAAACAACTATGTGCTTGAAATAAAAAAAATTCAAAATAATATAAAATGTGAAATTAAAGAAGAGAATATGTAATTTTATCACATATATTTTTAGAGAATTAGAAATAGGAGAGAAAAATAATAAATTTTAACATATGACATAAGTCTAACATTTCTATAAAAATTTGAATATTTCATAGCAATACTTTATTTATAAAATTAGAAATATTTGTTTGTTTTCAAAAAGTTGGCGAATATCCACAATTTTTTTCAATGTTTCTTTTTCTCCTGCATTTGATTTCCTTTATTTTACAATTCAAATTCTGAAACATTTCCAAGAGTTTAAAATGAGGAAATTAAATTACATTTGAATAAAACTGTCTTGGGATAAAGTAAAATATTTCTGAAGTTTAGGTTTTATGGAATAAAATTATTTCCTCTAATCATTCTCATCTCAAGTGGAAATCAAACGGAGTGCAATTTCGAATGTCCTTCTTCATTTATTTTAAATGAAATGTAAAGGTTTATAAAGTCTGTCCATGACATTTTTTCCAATGTGTAACTCAAATGTAGATAAATGTCTTCGTTAACTAAGGTGACAATCATTAAAAGAAACTAGTGCGTAATTAAATAGTGCACCTCCTTCTGCATTTGAGTTTGTTATCCACTTTCTTTAACCGTGAAGTCGCGAGCAGTTTCATGCTGTTCGGCCAAACTTTCGTGGCCTGAATACAATTGGGTTGTTTCGCCTTTTAAGACCTGAAATTAAAATAACACTACGAATACACATTCATTCCTTTTGCACAAATAGAACGGCACCGTATATGATATAAAGGCCTCCTTTTCTGAAATACATACTTTAAAGTTGGAATTAAAATTACCATCAACATCAATTTAAAAATTAATAACCTAAATTTACACAATTACAACTCTACAAATACTCATTTTTAATCATTACTTTAAAGGATTTAAGTTAAATAATTACAAAAAATTCTACTTTTCTTGCCACACTCTCTTGCAGACATTTTATTAACTCAGATGAAAATAACATTTATTTTATGAGAAAATAATCATCAGTGCTTGCTGTCTTTTATTGGATTTGTTTTAAAGCAAAATACATTCAGATATATGGAATAAAGTAAAAAGGTTAAAAAAAAAAATCAAACGGTTAAGTTATTTTGAGGAAAAGAATAGAGGTCCGCATTTGTGTACCTCAGGTCTGAAGAGGTTAAGACAAAATTGTGTTGTTAAATGACTTGAAAATTTTATAAATTCTCAATTCAGTCGTTCTCCAAGTATAGAAATTATTTTAATACAGAAGCCAATTAGGGTTTTCGTAAATAAATTTTATATGTAATTACTACTTATCAGATGATATCGTTTCAAGTCATATTTTTAACATAGTAACGCCGCGACCAAATGCACGGAATATGATCAAATTTCAGATTCAGCTAAACATTGACATAAATTGGTGCTGATTAGTTTTTGGTGTGAATTGTCCAACAGGTAGCTCTGCTATATTGCATTTTGTACAATTTCCGCGATAGTTATAGATCAAAAACTAATGCTTGGAGTTTCATGAAACTTAATATTATTTTAGACCTTCACATAAATACATTTTTACTATGTTTGGGTGTATGTTTGGGGGCACAGTAGATGTTACTGCTATGTTCTATTTCTCACGATTTTCTAAGATAGCTATACTTCAAGAAAAAATAGATCCTCATTTAATTTTGCTTGCAGACGATTTGATTTAAGCAGATGAAAATTGTACGATAGACACAAGGAAGTAGTTTTTAGTGTAAGCGCGTATGGATATTACTGTTGTAGTTCATTTATAAGAATTTGTAAAGCATGTAGGTAGTATTTAGTAAGAATATTTTATTTAATTTCAAACAATCGTAAGTACTTCAACCAACAACCTAAAAAAGCGACAAAAAATAGTTTAATATCTACTTGCTATACAGTAAAACATGTTTTTGTGCTATATTTTTATGTTGTATATTTAAAAAAGTCCTTCCGGTCTGTACCAGGAGGAAAAGGTAGCTTTCCTATATCTTCGTTTTAAAATTTTAGCTAATGTTACACGAAAACAGCAAGTTAAAATGCAAAGAAACGATTACACAAGATTCGTTAATACTGAATTTGAATAAGAAATTCGCCAAATTATTGAGCAATAGCCAAATTGGCTTCATTTATGAAGACTTACTTTGGTCGCCAAATTTGGCGATATTTCGCCAAACGTCGCCAAAATTTGGCGAGAATTTGGCGCTAACGGATAAATATATATTTTTATGCGTATGATTGGGAAAATAATTTGCGAGTAATCCCGTTAATGTGCTGTTTTGTTTCAAAATGTCAGCCTCTCTAGAATTTTAAACTGCTCTATCTCAGCCATTTTTTAAGATAGAGGTAAACCAAAAAATGCTCTCGAATCCTTGTATTAAGGCCTAACACGTAATTAAAAACTAAATTTGAATTTTTAACTTTTTTGTATATTTATTTTAGTTTTAAATTTTTAAATGGCCGCCATCTTTAAACAAAATGGCGGATCAAGCTGGCCAACGAACTCGGTCGAGACATTGGTGAGCTTAATACACACAATTGGTGTCATCGAAATTGATTTATAAATACGAGCGTTATCGTATGACATAGGTCAGATATATATATATATATATATACATATATATATCAACATTTGAACGGAGGGTGATTTTGGGGTTTGGGGGTCATTATCGGTGAAAATATATCGAAATTTTCCGGAACTGCTTTCCTCCGAACGGCTGCAATAGGTAGCTTTATACATTTTTGTATTGAAAGCTACCTAAATGTCAGTAAAGAAACAAACAAAATATGAGTATTCCTGTGCAATGGTAAAAGACAACAGTTACTGGGTTAAGTTAGAGCAATTTTTCACGTTTAATAAAAAAATAATTATTAAAAAGTTAGATTCAGCAGCATCTTCAACTAAAGAAAGCGATTATGAATAAGTTCAACACAAAAAGAATGTGTGTTCTTGACTACGAAGAATAATATTTAATTTTGCACGTTTTAATTTTTTTTTCATGTCTAAAATAAGTAAGTAAAATATGTAAAAATTTTCCCAAGTGTAGACTATTTTTTTTTAATATCGTATCGGTCGCATCGGTGAGTATAGTATATCTGTCGTGTTCTAACAAGTGTGATTTCGCGCAATAGAGTGGCTTTATGGCAGTAATTTAACAGTATCCATATTCACTTTAAACCATATCGCTTCTAACATCGTTCATTCTTGATAACCTAGATGAAGATCCGATCACCAAAAATTAGTTAATCTGTTTGTTTGTTGTCCATTTGAACTTTTTTGATAATTGGGAATTTCATAATGAATGAATTATTTATAATAAATTATCTTTCTTTCATACATTATGAAATACTAATGCTAGGTAACAGTTCAAACTTACAGAAAAAATGTATTTAAAAAAAAGTTTTAAAGGCAAAAAACAAAAAAACAAATAAATAAATAAATAAATAAATATTGTATTTTAATTGCATTATAGGTTGAAGTCATCTGTTTCGGAAAAAAACCATGGAAAAAATAAAAAATAAATTGAGCATTTAAATTTAAATTTCCCTTTTTAATCATAAATATAAAATAAACCCGTTCAGCAACAATACCTAACATTATCTTTATTGTACTATTTAATTTTTTTATAATCCTTGTTCACCACGCTTTAGTGCGGTATTTAATTTTTTTGGCAACACTAATTTGAGAAAAACCTTTCTGTTCATTTATTAAAACAATGCTGATTTAATTTTTAATAAGCTGCAATTTTTAATAAAAAAATCTTGCTTTAACGAAATGTGAGTGCACTATGTCAGAAGCCTGTTCAAAATCCTTTAATTTGGTATCTTATTTATCGTTCTAAGTTTTGAATTTGCTTAGAAGAAGGGATGTTGACAAAAGAAATAACATATATGATGTTCAAGTAGTTTGTTTTAATTAACAAAAATAATAGTTGAATTTTAATTACAGAACACTTAGCTAGTTATATCACTTAGGTAAGCGATGCAGAATACTCTTTTTTTTTGTTTACTTACTCGCGTAACATTCTTAATAAGGTTAGATATCTACAATGCAAAAGAACATATTAAGTTATTTTACAATTATGAAGATTTAAATTTATTAAAAATAACTTGTTCCCTAATATTGAACTAATTTCAATTTTTTTACGTAATATTAGAGCTTGTTTCAATCTCGAATTCTTTACTTTGAAAATGTTAAATTAAGAAACTTGTCTGAAACTTTCTCTAAGATTGTGTTTTTAATCAATTTCATTTAAAATACAGAGCTTTAATTTAAAACACATGCATGTATTACATACATTTAAAATACATATAATATATACATTTGAAATATACTTATTTTAAGTGACAAACAAAAGAAAAAAGAAAAAGAGAAGAAGAAGAAGAAGAAGAATGAAAAGAAAAGAAAAGAAAAAAGAAACAGAATAATAAGAAGTAATTTTATTTTAACACCAAAGCATATTTATGACTTCAAAATCGCCTGTTTTCCGTGCTTATACTCCTATTCATGCATTTTGTATTATTATCAAATGATTTAAATGTGACTTTTATTTCTAATAATGTTATTTCATCTTCTTTCTAATTCTTTTTTTTTTCATTTTCATTTTTCACGTGAAAAATTTTCTATTGAAAATAAATTGTTGAATAAAAATTATTATATCAGGTTTTAATTTAGTATTGGCAACGATAAAGTATTAGCAACATTAAAGTAAATTTAACCATTTTAAAATTTTATACGAAAAAAATATCGATTTATTCTCTATTAAAATAATGAAATGTTGAATTATTAAGAAATGCTGGAAAATATATGTTTTACTTCTAATAATGTTATTTCATTTTCTTTTTAATTTTTACATTTTTTTTTTATTTCACTTTCATTTTTCACGTGGAAAGTTTTCAATTGAAAATAAATTGTTGAGTAAAAATTATTATTCCGCGTTTCGACTTAGTATTGGCAACGATAAATTATATTTAACGATTTAAAAATTTTATATGAAAAAATGTACGCTGTGAAAATAATGAAATTTTGAATTATTAAGAAACATATTTGAATAAAATAAACTAAATATAGCCTATGTTCATTTCTGCGTTATAATCTATCTCTATAGGGTCATTAAATCCTCCATTTTGAAGCTGGTTTCAGCCAAACATCCACACACACAATCGCATTTATATTATTATTAGGATTTTGGAGCAAAGGTCGAACTACCATATTTTTTTTTAATCAGCAAGGTAGTACCAGAGATTACACTCTACAAATAAACGCATAAACACACAAACTTTACTTCTTTATAATATCAGCATAGATAAACACAAGAATTTCCACTTGGGAAATATCTACACTTAAAAAACGCATTTTATAACAATGTATAAAACTTAAAAATATATTACTTCTGTTTTGAGTAATCCAACATAATTTTATCTAAGACAAAGTCAGCTGACAAAGCCCTTTTAATTTATTTCAGAAAAAAGAATGACATCCGCAATTACACTCCGTTTGACTGCCACTTCAGTTAAGAATGATTAGAGGAAATAACCTTTTCCATAGAACCTAAACATCGGAAACATTTCGCTTTTTCGCAAGACAGTTTTATACAAATGTAATTTAATTTTCTTATTTTCTGCTCTCGGAAATGTTTCCAAATTTGAATTGCAAAATAAGAAGAATGAAGAGAAAAAAAGATCAGAAAAAACATCATAACTTAAAATTTTTGGGGCATATTTCTGTTTTTAAGTGAAGTAGAAAAATATGATTTTTCTGCGGTTTATACACTGTTGAGATATTTAAATTTTAAGTGATGTTTTATGAAAGTTTTACATCTTAAAGATAGAATATAAAACCTTTTAAGCTTATTTTATGCTGTAACCTATATCTTTACTTTATCTTCAATATTTTAAAGAATTAGAATTTTCCTTTTAAAGTTAAGATTGTAAGAAGAGAAAAAATATAAAGACTGCCGTTTCACACGATGTAAAAACACTTCTTGATAATTTATGAAAGATTTTTTTTTATTTACTATACCACATTGTTCAAAATATTTGTCATTGAATATTTTCCACGCATTTTTAAGATAATTTATTTCAAAGTTATTAGGTACGACGTAAATATTTTAAAATATATTAAATATTCCATACAGATTTTTCAAATGAAATCAGTACATTTTTATAAGTATGTTCTTAAGTCAAATGAACAATATTTTGTCCTGCAAACGGTACCAGAATGTAATAAATTATTCTAGTTAAATTTTAACTTATAGATTTAGAAAAAATTCAACTTTAACATTATTATTTCTAGCATTTTGGTGATAATCAAGTAATCAAAAAAGAGCCCTAAAAAGTACCATCCACATAAGACAAAATATCATTCCAAGTATTTTATTATACTATTGTGAAACCCAAAATGCTTTTTTTTCGTAAACATTGTTTCGTCGCAAAAAGATGATTATATCAGATGATTATATTGCATGAGGCAAATCCACCTAATATATTGTTGTATCGTCCTTTCACAATGAATTCTAGCAATATCCTGTTGTATTATTATGGCGTTTTCATTTTGAAACAGCAAAATGTTTAGCTAAGCAAGATGTTCAGCATTAATTTACGCGTTATCATTCCAATCTTGAGAAGTAAAATGTTGCAGTTAAAGTTATGAGCTTAAGGGAATTATTTTGTGGATAATGAACGCACGAATGAATATCTTTTCATGATTGAAGGTCACATTCAAGAGTTCCATGGATTTCTTGCAGAAAACTAGTATTTTTTCTCTTTTATTTCGTTTTTTGGTATTAGCCGCTGTTTAATCAAGTTATAATTCCTTCTGAGATTTTTTTTTCAAAGAATGCATGATAAACTGGCTGCCTGTATCAATCACATTTTTTTTAATTTAATATATCATGAACTAGGAAGATCGAGCTATGCTCGGTTAAAATAAGCTTCATCCGTAGAGACCCCAAAATGATCTACTAATCGAGTTTTTTGAACATGTGACCTAGCCTTCTCGTACCCCAAAACGGTACGATACAAAATTTAGTCGAAATCGTTAGAGCCTTTTTTATATAAAATTAGCTTGACCCGTAGGGACCCCAAAATCCCCCACTAATTCAAACAATGTGATCTAATCCAACGGTCTCTTCGTACCCCAAAACGGTAGGATACAAAATGTAGTCAAAATCGCTACAGCCCTTTTTCAGATAAATTTGCATGTATACACACATACAAGATTTTCTTGCATTATAATATATATTATAAAAAATCAATAGAAACTGACATTAAACATTCAGAAAATTGTGCATTCGTAAATGCTATAGTTAGCAATAAAATTATTAATTCTGTTTGACTATTTGTAAATAAATTCATTGTTCTTTTACATGCCAATATAAGTGATTTACCAGATATTTATTATCTAAACACTGTAGAGACTTTTAAAACTAAATGGAAACGAATAATATCATGAGATGGATTTTTTTAACGAAATATGCATTCTTCTTTTGCGACTTATATCAAATGTTAACGTTTGTTTAAATACTTCACTGGAAAAATGGACAATATATAATAATATAGGTTTCGTAATATTATTTTTTTCAATATGAGGTAGATATTAGCTGGATTTAAAAAAATGATAATAGTGCAAAGAAAAACTTTTTGCCAATATGGAGGAATCATATTTAAAATTCTTTAATTAAAACATTTTGATTACATGTATTAGGGAAAATTAATACTTGAAAATATTTTGTTACTTCCTAAGAAAACACTCCATCTTATATAATCTTTTACATTACTCTTTCTTGCTTAGTAGTACTTAAATGAAATTTAAATGTAATTTCACATTCTTTCAGAAAGTTACAATGTTGCAAAATCGTTTCCGTAAATCTCTTGCTAAATAATTTAATACCGAAAAAATATTAATCTCTTCAACAATCAATTCATATGCAATATTATTTTTTCCATGTAATTTTTTTTCATTCCAAAAGAAGTGGAATTCTTTTATTTTATACTTGGTTAAATATATGAGTTTTCTGTAATATCAAATCTGTTTCACATTTCCAAAATGAGTGATAAAAATATAAATTATTAAGAGAGAGTAAAGAAAAAGCTCAGATAGTTTTGTAGAAGCATTTTACATTTTATATGACTGGGGTATGGAAACATATTTTTATTTCTCCCATCTTCTACAAAGGAAGAAATTTCCTTAATTTAAATTTTAAATTATAAGGAACAAAAATTAATAGAAAGATAAAATATAACGATGGAATAAGTCTAAAACATTCTTTTTTACAGAAAATCTGTAACTTTTACTTTTATTTGTTAGCGTCAAGATTAGTAGTGTTCTTGCTAATATAATTTAATTATTTTCGTTTTTGCTAATGTAAATTGGTGATAAAACATTATTTAACATATTCTTTATCAGAATAAATTTTAAATCCTCATTTCAAGTATTTAATGAACTGTAGAATGTTGTAAATGCTCAAAAATATTCTACAAACTACTTTGTGTTCTTGGGAGTGGGTGAAGGCTTTATAACTATAATTATTAAATTATTTGAGACGAAAATATGAAGAAAACAATACATCAGGATCATATTTTAATCCCATAAACTTTTAACTGTTAATTCATATTTTTTTTAATTCATAATGTTAATTTATTATTGTAAAACATATGCAATCAACAACTCAAACAAAAAATTCTAGTGTAACGAAAATAATGTACACCAGTACAAACGAACACATTGTAAGGGAAATTGATATCATATTGATTGAAAAAGGCTTGTAAAATGTTTGAAATATGAGAAAATAAAAAGAAATTCCCTTAAAAAATTTTAACCGTGTTAATACTTTCTTAATAAATTTTCGTTAGTACCTGGAGTAGAAAATATTTTCAGTTCATAAGATTTTAATTAAAAAAATTTTGAATCGAATTTTTGTTAAAAGTGATATTTTACAAAAGAACAAAAAAAAATACTCTGATTTTAAAAATATTATAGTATATCACACCTCTATAGGTATGTTTGTGTTTCTGGATTTGTATTTATTTTTTATATCACGATACATGTTAGTCAGTAGAAGAATTACAGGATCGGACGAGCGCATACTTTTCATTGAATTCAGCTCTTTAGTATATGCAAACAACCATTTTTAATATATCTTTCTAGGTAAATACATGTGTTTTATTATTTATTGAAGATTGCTTTATAATAAAACTGGTATATGAACATTTATAAGCATATTATAGTTTGAAATCTATCCGTATATTTATAACAAAAGCCAGACTTCTAATGAAGAAAATCATTATTCTTTTTTTCGTTTTTGTAAAAATCTCATTATGTTTTCGTATATTTAACGTCAAAACAATAAATTAGGTAATATATATATTTTTTAATATAAAGACGTGCGATATATATAACTTCTATTTCCATTATTCTTTTATTAAGACATCCAAAGACCATTCTAATTAGATCTCAGTATTTCATAAATTTAGGAACTGAATGTTTATTATCTTGATCGAAAAGTTACAAAACGTTTCTTGATTCAATTTTCATATAGGGACAGTGGAGCCCCTTGGGACATGTCTCACTTTGGAACACCATTTGTTTCAGCAATTCAAACAAAATAAACACTAATATTCATCGATAGTAATAGACGAGAGTACATTTTATTCCTCAATATATTTTGGTATTCATGTGTTCGACCGATTTAAATTTATATCATATTCTCTATTTTAACAAGGTTGAAGCAATATTAATAGATTGATTTTTAAGCATTTCTTCGTATAACCAGCAACAATTTTTTAAGTGAAATATTTCAAATACACACATTTATCATGCTATTAAATGTGACATAAGCATAACAAAAGAAAATCGATTTTTGGATTTTTACTAAACATAACTAGTCGTTGGGGGCCACCGTAATACTTACTTATCATGGATATGCATAATGTAAAATATTAAAATAAAAAATGTGTAAACTACTTATAAAATGCATTGCAATTCAAATAAAATCGTGGCTTGATGACGTCACAAACTTTAAAGGCTCTATTACTGAATTGCTTGAAAGAAACATCCTTATAACTCAAAAAACAATAATCCTATTAACTAGCGGTTTACTGCATCAGATTAAGCGTCAAATTTCCAATTAAAATATACCTTTGAAGTGAAATTTGGATGAAATACAGGGTCATGAAAAATCGAAGAGTGTTGAAAATAGGATTCCAAATATCTCGGCAACTAATTATCCGATCGACTTCATGCTTTATGCAAAATTTATGTGTTTTTATTGTCTTTTATATTCATTTCTTAAAATAACCAATTTAGAAAAATTTTATATACCTTTTATCAGAAAGAATATTTCGAGAGTCCGAAAAAACTAGTTCCGGTTAATCGAGGTTATTGAAATGAAATAGGCTTCTTCCCATTATTACATACTAAGTACATACCAAATTGCAAGTCTCTATCTCAATTTTTTTCGGGAGATAGAGCCTTTACAGACACACAGACACCCACACAGACACACAGACACACAGACGGGCGGCAATTTTTTTTTCTAAAAATATATTTTTCGGAATCTCCAGTGTCTGAAACGTGAAAATCCGTCAATTTTTTTTTTTCGATTTTCAAAACGATTACAAGACTTACCCTATACTACGTATGATGGGTAAGTAAAAATGGGATAGGTTGGAACACATACTAATAGGGGTAAATTGGGAGGCAGTATACAGCAATGGTTCCCAACCTATTTTTGTCCGCGGCCCACCTAAGCATCTTTAAAATCATGGTACTCCTCAATACCCTCTGTAACAAATAATTCCTATTAAAAAAAAATAACACTTATTCTCAAAAAGGAAGCCTAGCTGTGTAGTAACTATGATAAGTCATTACACATTCTTTTACTTATCAAAAGAACAAAAGTTTTGTTACAAGTATGTTTTTAACATTATCCTATGAATGCAATGAGGTCATAACATCTTCATATTTACACATAGAAAAGTTTTTATTGTTCTTTGGTAACTTAACCTCAGACACAAAAGTTTTATATGGTCTGCATTTTTATCTGCAATTTCTTGATGAGACTCCCACATTTTGGATTAGATTTAGTAGAATTGAAAACATTTTATAATCAGTTTTAGTAATACATTAAAAACAGGTGAAATTTTTAACACCAAGTTTGTATGTGTAAAATAATTCAAAAGTAGCATTTCCGGAATCCCACCTTTATCTAGGGATGGGCAGAATGAATGATTTTGATATTCCAACGAATCATTTGGGCATGCGCAGAAGCATATATGCCAAACTTTTCATTTTTTATTCAATTACAACCAATTTTTACAAAAAGAAAAATAAATTTTAATTTTAATTAGAATTAGATAAAGGACGAGATGAAATTATAAATTGCTTTTTGTTTTGCAAAATTTCTGGGGTAAATTGATTAAAAAGAATGCGAATTTTGGTAATTATGGATGCTGGTACCATGATGCTGTGTATGACGCAGGAATGGCGTCTCACGTCGTCTTTGATGGATCCAGGCTCTGTATGCGGCATCGTGATGCCAGTATCCCTGTTTGGCGGCATCGTGATGCCAGTATCCCTGTTTGGCGACATCGTGATGCCAGTATCCCTGTTTGGCGGCATCGTGGAAAACGCACATTACCAGCTTGCATTCGAATCGTTCTACTGGAATGACGGTTTTAAGTGAAATTGGATACACTTCTCGGTAACCTCTTGTTCGTATTGCCGGTAATTTCAACAGCAGCCGTGACATTTCTGATGTGTTACGACCCGTGGTTCTGCCTTATCTTTGATGGCTCCGGAACTCTACGTTTTAGCAGGACAAGTTAGTGTTGTACTGCTGTACCCGTACATGACATCCTATCTCTGTTCGACTCCATGCCTAGGCAGATAAATGCTGTTATTGTGGCCAGGGGTGGTCAGTCTGGGTAGTGTTTTCTCAGGAACTATACCTCCAAATTTTCTGAAAATGTAATCACTTGTCCTTCCCATTATAATGTATTTGTCAATAAATATCATTCTGTTATTTGCATTCCTTCATAGTGTTGCATTTTAGATGGCCAGCAGTGTATATAACTAACACAATTATTTTTAAATCATGTTGTGTATACAAAATTTGGTGTATGAGTATGTTAGTTAATTTAAGAGGAATTTCAAATATTTTACTTCATAACACAAGTAAGTGATTTACTAATATAATGTTGAAAAAAAGTGAAATATATTAGTTATATTTTATTATAGAATGTTTGGCATAAGCGTTAATTGTTAGTAAAATGTGACTAACTATTGCCTAAATTTGAAAAGTTGATTAAAATTTCATTAAAAGATTATTTGAATTCATAGTTTTATTCACTGTGTTAACTAAAAACCCATGTGTTATTTTTCAAAGAAGTGCCCAGAAAGTAGGTAGGTACATTAAGTAATCTTTTAAATGTTAATTCATTTTTGAATGTATAATGTTAATTTATTATTGTAAATTATAATCAATCAACTACTTAAACACAAAAATTTTAGTGTAACGAAACAAAGATATACCGGCACAAAACCAAAAACACTTTGTAACGGAAATTGATTTCATATTAACGAAAAAAGCCCATTACATAATCGCTTTACTTGATAACTGGTCTAAACAAACAATAACCTACTATTTTGAAATGATTCCCACTTTTAAGAATTCATATTGCGATAAATAATGTTATGTTGTGTATTAAAGCAGTTACAACTTAAATATATTTTCTAGAGACGTGGGAATATAAAAATCGATATATTTAAAACACAAGGCTGTTTTTTTAGTCCTCAGCCCGGAGATTTCTACTGAATCAATTTTGCTATTTTTTAAAAATAAATTCATTCATTACTATTCATTAGCAGATGTGCCCGCACTAGCTATTTTTTTTTAAATATTTCCAATTTTATATTTTAAAATTAGTTGTAAAAGTTCCTTGTGCAATTTCTTCAAAGTGGTGGCCATCGAAATGCTTCCAGTGTTGCAGAGAAAAGTGAAATAATAAGGGCTTATTTATCGTTATTCATTTGTCTTTATTGATGCCATTTTTTCATTACAATTAAAAATAACTTAAAATAACAAGTGGGTAAGTGTGATCGAAGATCGCTCAAAGGGTTTCGTTTAATATTCCTTTCAAAAGGCTTTATCCTTTCTTTAATAAATTCAAATAAATTTCATTTAGCAACAACAAAAAAAAATCATGTTTTTTATAAAGTAAAAATTTACCGGTCTATTTTTTCATTTTTTCGAATATCTAAACCAGCCGGATTGTGGGCGAAGCCCGCTATTATATTCTGTCATAATAATATTCGTCATACGGACTAAATGCAATATTCAAAAAAATAATTTCAAAATTAAACAAATTGTACACCTTCAAAATGTTAAAATATGCGAATATTTCCATAATCGGATTTTTATCACGATTCAATATGTTTCTCAAACTCATATATTTACTATTCTCTATTACTCATAATGATACTCGCTTTGTATTATTCTCAAACATTTGAAAAATTCGTTAAACTTCCAATATGACGTCAGATTTTCTTTCTAATTATCTAATGACGTGATATTAATCTGCTTTGTGTGCATACACATACTCATACTCCTTGTATTATTGAGAAATTCCGATTTATTACCACTATGACGTCAATCAATTTTATTTCGTATTTATCTTTTTTCAATTGGTGAAACTTTTTATTTGATTTTCATTGTTCACGTGGAAATCATCTGATAGAAAATTAATTATTGTAGAAAGAATTTCATCGTGGATTTTAAATTTTTGGCATCTGCTATAACGAAAAATGTTTAAATTCAATAGGAAAAGGCTGTTAGAATTTTGGTTTTTTATCTCTATTTATTAAAATAATTCGAATTTTTCAAATTTTAATATTTTGAGCTCTTTACAGCTGGTATTCATCTATATACACAAAGTTTCAACTCTGTAAGTCATATAGTTTTCGAGAATGGCTGTGTGATGGACAGACAGCGGAGCGGGAGTAATAGGGTTTCGTGAGATGAACGAAACCCTAAAAACACAAAATGACTTAACGCTTTAAAAAACACGCATTTTCCCTCATAAATTTGTTACATTTCAATATTTTTTCTTCCTTTTGAAACTGAGTTTGAAACGCTTAGAAAAATGCTTCAGTGAGTGAAAATTAAACGTATATTTAAACGAAAAATATCATTTTCTTTGACAAAACTAAATATTTTACCACAAATGCGTCTAAAAGAGATGAATGAAGAATCTAGAATGTTTACTAGCCAGTAATTAGATTAGACCCTAACGCCAAGAATGCGAATGTTCACATACAAAGTTGTAGTTGATAAACGTGACTTCAAGTTTGGAAGTATGATATATTTATTAATAACCTATTGTGCGTTAAAATAATTTTGTTTTGTATGGTGAATACAGATATGAGATGTGAATATGAAAATTTGGTACTTGTTCATTATCCCATCGACCAATTTCCATTTAAAAAAAACTATCGCCTAACTATAGGATTTAACGCCAAAAATGCCGTCCTATTCACTAGACGTCAATAGCATTACACGTTTTTGATATGATATCAACGGTTTTTAATTCGACATTTACCTGTATTTTCATTATTTTTACAGATTTATTAATTATTTCGTTAATTAAAACAACAGTTGCGTTCTTAAACGGAGGTGCCATGATATTAAAAGAGAAAAGGCACTGAAAAAAATGGTTGCGATGCATAGTTACGCGCAATAGATCAGTTTCAATTGACGTCACAGAATGCACCAGCCGAGAGGGATAATTAAGAAAAATAATGTAAATAAATATCCAATATTTTTTTTTTCTGTTTTCATTAATATATTGTATTATTATTTTCTTTAACTTACTGATAGTTGACACTTTGGTGAGTGGGGCTATCGTGAAGCGATATATATTTTTAATTTCAATTATCCCAGCTAATTTAATTAATAATTTATGTTCCGAATTTCTTGTATTTTATTTATTTATTTATTTTGACAGTCCAATGGCAACAGTCTTCCATTTGTTTAATTGGCGTTACAGTTTGGCGATAGTTTTTTGTTATGAAAAGTGGTCGACTTTTCATAACAATGGGGACATAATTGACATAATGGGGAAGTACCGAAAATTTTGAGATGGTGAAAATGAAGTTACGTTTAGATTTCATGGGGGGGGGGGGAATTCTATGATTGTGATAAAGTGAAATCACTTTTGCTGACTTTCATTCCGTAATACCAAGCATAGGTGCCTCAATTTATTACTTCGCAACAATAATTGCTTCATCGTAATCTTTATTATATGTTACTGATTGTGTGTGCTTTCATGTTTAATTTTCCAATAATATGAACAGTTGAAATTTATGGAATTAGTATTTTGGTAACTTGAAGTTAAAATAAGTTGGTTTTAAGAGTTAAACTATCCAATGCAAGATTGTTTATTTATTGTAATTAATTTTGTAGATTAATTATAAATCAAAGTAACAGTTCCTTTTTAAACATTTTCTTTATACGAAATTCGACGGGTACCATCTCATAAAATTAAAAAAAAAATCACCTCAAATGTCCATGTAATTTACAATGAAATTCTTTAAAAAATTACTTTTTTTTATATAAATTTCAAATTTTAAAATGAAATAAAACAATTTTTTTAATACTGAAAATAATTTAAATGAATAAATTATAGTAGAAAATGGGACATTTAAAAAGTTTAATTTTCGTTTTTTAGGGTTTCGTTCATCTCACGAAACCCTATTACTCCCGCTCCGTTGTCTGTCCGTAAGAGAGCCGGTTCTCAAAAACTATATAACTTACAGAGTTGAAACTTTGTGTATATAGTGGAATACCAGCTATAAAGAGCTCAAAATATTAAAATTTCAAAAAATTCGTATTATTTTAATAAATAGAGATAAAAATCCAAAATTCTAACAGCCTTTTCCTATTAAATTTAAGTATTTTTTGTTATAGCAGATGCCAAAAAAAAAAAAAAAAAAAAAAAAAAAAAAATCCACGATGAAATCCTTTCCACAATAATTACTTTTCTATCAGACGATTTCCACGTGAACAATGAAAATCAAATAAAATGTTTCACCAATTGAAAAAGATAAACATGAAATAAAATTGATTGACGTCATAGTGGTAATACAACGGAAAATGTCTAAGATTTTTCAATGATACAAGGAGTATGAGTATGTGTATGTACACAAAGCAGATTAATATCACGTCATTAGAGAATTAAAAAGAAAATCTGACGTCATAGTAAATATATGAGTTTGAGAAACATATAGAATCTTGATAAAAATCCCATTATGGAAATATTCGCATATTTTAACATTTTGAAGGTGTACAATTTGTTTCATTTTGAAATTATTTTTTTTAAATATCGCATTTAGTCCGCATGACGGATATTACTATGACAGAATATTATAGCGGGCTTAGCCCGCTATCGAGCTGGTTTAGATATTCGAAAAAACGAAAAAATAGACCGGTAAATTTTTACTTTATAAAAAACATGACTTTTTTTTTTTTTTTGCTAAAAGAAATTTATTTGAATTTATCAAAGAAAGGATAAAGTGTTTTGAAAGGAATATTAAACGAAACCCTTTGAGCGATCTTCTATCACACTTACCCACTTGTTCCTGGATTACTGTGTACACGTATCTTTTAAATTTTAAATCACACCAATATAACATATCCAGGAAAATTTATTGCTTTATAAGCATTATTATAAAATCAGAAATATTTATTCATTTTAAAAATATTTACTAATATTCTGTAATATTTTAATTTATGGATGCATTTTTTTCTTGTTTCTTGTAATTCAAAATTGAAATTTCTGAAATATTTCTAAAAAACAGAACGAGTGAAATAAGTCAAATATCTAATACACTGTCTTAATTAGAAATTTCTATGAAAGTGTCCAGGTAAAAATAGGAACTATTACTTTAAAAAATTTAACTAATGTTTAATTTTTAAAAACTTCCACATTTTTATTTCTATTTATTCTATTCATTTCGAAAATAGAATGTTAATTAACTTATGCATTAGGAAGAAAGTGATTAAAATTACAATACTGAAATAAATACGTATTTATAAATATGTATTTATATGTATATATGTTAAGACTAAATTTGTATTTAACTTGTCTAATATTTAATTTTGAGTTAAATCTGTATGTAACTTGTTTAAGGCATTTTTGCTTAAAATTGCCTTATCCAGAGATATATTTGTAAAAGACTGCAACAAAAATATAGAATGACATTAGAGTACCATTTTAGGAAAGAAACGAAAAAAATTATTGCAAGTTCGAGTTTAATAAATAGAAACATTCATTTTTTTCAAAATGTTAGCTAATATTTGACGATTTTATACTATGTAGCTTTTCTCTTAACTCTTTTATGAGTCTTATTATTACACTGTTTAAATTCAAAAACATTTGTGCGAGCGGAAAATTAGAAAAATAAATTACTTTTTTATCAAACTGTCTGGCTAAACAGTAAAATGTTTCCGGAATTTAGGTTTTACAGAGAAGGTTACTTCCTCTAATCATTTTTATATGAAAAAGAAAGTCAAGTGTACTTTCATATTTCATTTCCTACTTTGAATGTAAATGAAAAAAATCTTATCTCCCGGTTTCGTTTGATATAAATTTGTGTTGAAAAAGTCATGAGCAATGCTAAGTACTTCTGCTTGGAAGTTATATACATACAGTCATAAAAATAATTTCTTCAAGCGTAGACATAATTTTCGGATAAAATATACAGCATTTCCGTTATAAACTTTGACCAATAGCCGTTAATGCCTTAACCATAGGTTTTATAGGTATAGTTGCAATAGCAAAATCTTTCAAATGTTCTTTTTTTCCCTATTCAGCAGAAAATTTATTCACTTCAAAATACTTATTTTTAAAAGCTACAAAATTGAATTTTTATAAGGTCCCTGTGTAGTTATATTTATAAGAATTTTCTTCATGCTCTTAAAGGAAACAAACAGATTGTTTTGTGTACAGCCGTAACTTTTCGAGTTATGATACTATGAATTCTATGGATCTACCGAGTTTTCTGCTACTAAAAACACTATTTTTCTGTTTTTGCTGAACTCTTTCTTTAAGAAAGATTTCTGAAAAATTTATACTTTAATACCAGTAAAAATTACAAATATTTGTAATATATAATATATGCATATTTTAATAAAATATCTGATCCTCTTAAATCTTTCAAAGTTCATGAAATGATGTTGTCTAACTGACAGCTTCAGGAATAACAATGGGAAAATGAAAGATTGTGGGAGAAGGAAACTTCTTCCAGGTGCTTCACCTGTTTTAGGTAGATTTCGTAAGAAATACTACCTATTACATTCTCCACTAAGTTGGAATTTTTGAAAAATTTTTGCAGATCTACGCCGATTATGACTCCCAGAACCCAAAACCACCCCCAGTTCAAAATTTTATCTATACTAATATTATAAAGGAGTAAAGATTGTTTTTTGTTCGTTTGTTTGTTTGTTTGTAGGGGGGTAATCTCTGGAACTACCGAACCGATTTCAAAAGTGATGGTGGGAAACTGATGGTGACAACCCCTGCTCCAACATAGGCTATATTTTATGTTTGTGCCACTAACCTCAGGGGGGTGCAGGAGTGAAAAACGTTCTAAAATTGCGTTTTTTTGTCTACTGAAGGAGCTAGAAATTTGAAATTTGGCATTGATAAGATATAAATTCTCTCTAAGAACAAATTTTAAAAAATGAAATTTAAAAGGGCAAAATGAGTGAAAAGCGTTCTAAAAACATTCTAAATTACAATTTCTGTGGAATCTCTGGAAATATTGAACCGATTTCAAAAGTGATGGTGGCAAATTGATGGTGGCAACCCCTGCTCCAACATAGGCTATATTTTATGTCGGTGCCACTAACCCCAGGGGGTGCAGGAGCGAAAAAAGTTATAAAATTGCGATTTTTTTTATACTGAAGGCAGCTGGAAATTTGAAATTTGCCATTGTAGTTACTTATAAGATGTAAATGCTCTCTAAGAATAATAAAATAATCGAAATTTAGAAGGGCGAAATGAGCGAAAAGCGTTCTAAAATCATTCTAAATTTCAATTTCTATGGAATCTCTGAAACTACCGAACCGATTTCAAAAGTGATGTTGGCAAATTGATGGTGACAATCCCTACTCCAACATAGGCTATATTTTATGTTGGTGCCACTAATCCCAGGGGGGTGCAGGAGCAAAAAAACGTTCTAAAATTGCAATTTTTTTTATACTGAAAGAGCTAGAAATTTGAAATTTGGCATTGTAGTTACTTATAAGATGTAAATATTTTCTAAGAACAAATTTTAAAAAAAATCGAAATTTAAAAGGGTGAAATAAGCGAAAAGAGTTCTAAAAACATTCTAAATTACAATTTCTATGGAATCTCTAGAACTACAGAACCAGTTTCAAAAGTAATGGTGGCAAATTGATGGTGACAATCCCTACTCCAACATAGGCTATATTTTATGTCGGTGCCACTAACCACAATGGGGTGCAGGAGCGAAAAATGTTCGAAAATTGCGACTTTTTATACTGAAGGAGCTAGAAATTTGAAATTTTGCATTGGAGTTACTTATAAGATGTAAATGCTCTCTAAGAAAAATTTTTAAGAAAATTAAATTTAAAAGGGTGAAATGAGCGAAAAGCGTTCTAAAATCATTCTAAATTTTAATTTCTATGGAATCTCTGGAACTACAGAACCGATTTCAAAAGTGATGGTGGCAAATTGATGGTGACAATCCCTGCTCCAACAGCCTCTTTAATAAAAAGCTATGCGTTGCTGACGACTGGGTTTTTCGCTAATTGTTGCCACAGATTAATCTCGGAAAATGAAACATTTGAAGTTACTGAAAAGAATAATAGCTCGAAAAGTATTTGTCAGAAAATTGTTAGACAAACTGCATTTGAAAGGTAAAAAATTGCATTTTTCTTGATATAAATTGCAAATCTAATAATGATGCCATTTTTCAAATATTGAATTTCAAAAATTACCAAATTTCACAATGGAGTACCATAGCGAAACCTTCATGCGTAAAACCTGACATGTATATTGGCACGAGTGACAAATTATAGTAGCCTTATTATTCTGTAATAATATAAGAGTGAATTATGAAATGTCAATATTTTGTTTGATTAAAAGTTCGTTAAAAGAAATTGACCAGCGTAGCGGGCGTAGCTTGCTAGTATATCTATCTATCTATCTATCTATCTATCTATCTATCTATGCCACTTTTTTATGTTCACGATAACTGAAACAATTCTGCACAAATCTCTTCCAAACTGATACATAAAATCAAGGGGTATAAAATCTCGGTCAAGTTCGTTAATTGGCAAAATCGAACCAAGGGGGGCAAATAGGGGGGCTTTTTGTGAAAACAGAAAAAAACCCATAATTTCTTAATTATGATACGTATCGAATCCGTTTAAAGTTATTATTACTTCTAGGAAAAGGGCCGAAAATTTATATATGACAGATTTTTGATATCATTAAAAATAGCCCCAAGGGGGAGGAGGAAAGGGGGGATTTAGAAGAAACCATTCACTACTTCGTCAAATGCATATCGAATCCGTTTAAAGTTATTATTACTTCTAGGAAAAGGGACAAAAATTTATGTATGACAGATTTTTGATTTCATTAAAAATGCCCCCAAGGAGGGGGGGGGGGTAATAGGGGTTTCAGAAGAAAAAAATTCATAACTTCGTCAATTCCCAAGATATTATATAAGCTTAAATTTAATATAAATCTTCTTAATATTATCTACAATTTTTATACTGACAAGTTTTTTTATAGAACAAACTCTTACGGTAAAAAAAATTAAAAAGACAAAAATCCCTGCTGGCTCCGCCTACAGGCAGAGGTATATTTCGAAGTGGGTGGTCCCAACTGCCACATCATGGCAAATAGGTATTTCTTCTGCAATTCCCAATAAACAGGTGCCCCACGGTCTACGTCTTCGAAATCTACCTGTGCCTGTAGGCCGAGCCGTCAGGGATTTTTTTTATAAATATAGGCAAAACTCGAATATCCGGGACGATAAAATTCTATACAAACTTGACGTTTAATCGAGATTGAGGACTTCCTGATACCGTCCTCTTACCCAACTGTAAACCTTTCAACGGCAAGAGTTTTATACATGTTTCAAACGTACATCACAGTAATTATAAGTGCAACTGATTGTGACATCTTTAAATTCAATTATTTGGAAATGTTATACTTTTACCTTACAAAAGGATTTTACAAAACATGTTGTTGATTTGACATGTTGTTTATTCACATGTTGCTAATCTGATGACCCGGGTTCGAGTCCTGGCTTGGGTACTTTTTCACTATGTTGGCTATACGCCTATTAAGCATTTAAAATCTGAATATTATGAATGCAAGGTGTGTGAAATTTTCTCTGGAAAAATTTCCAAGTATTAAATATGAATTTATTGAATTGTCGATGCTGGATTTTCTTTGATTTCGTGTTTGCTCCAGGGTTGGCGGCTCACGGAAAATATTCCATCTTGTGCTGCGTTTGTAGCTTTTCCAACATGTTATGGTGAAAAAGTTCCAGGCTGAGTATCGTTCCCAAGTAGTTCAGTTGGTAGAACGTCAGTGCGCTAATCTGGTGACCCGGGTTCGAGTCCCGGCTTGGGTACTTTTTCACTATGTTGGCTATACGCCTATTAAGCAATTAAAATTTGAATATTAAGTAAAGTATTTTTTGACAAGTTCTGTACTAAAAGCTGAAATGTATAACAATACAAATTGTATGAAATGCTTCCATGATGGATATATACCCTTCCTGTCGCTATTGCTTTTTCCTGATTTGGTTCAGGATACAGTAACTAAATTTATATGAGAAAATATAATGCAGAAATGCATAGCATACATTATAGGATGACTAAGCTGGTCACTATAGGAGGATATTTAGACTAAAATTATAAGTTTTTATTTAAACAAAAAGGGGTGTGGGGTATTTTGTCATATTTCTTGTATCGAAATAGGTTTGGAATTATTTAGATAAGAACTCTATTTTTAAATATTCTGTAATAAACATAAAAAATGGTTACACAAACTTTATAAAAGCAAGTAATTTTAATTAATTTTCAGCAGTGAAATTCGCCCGATATTATTGAATAATAGACATGTGAATTTTTACATTGCTAACTAATCGTAAAACCAACAGAGTAAAATATTCCAAGCCTGGAATCGAACCAAGACTCTTGAAATAACACCCCAATGCTCTACTATTGAGCTACTTGGACAATACCCAGCTTGACACCATGATTGACATCAATCTTGGTATCAATTTTCACTCTGTCGGTTTTACTTTGAGTTAGCAATGTAAAATTTCCATGTTTATTTAATAATTTCGGGCGAATTTCACTCCTTAAAATTAATTGAAAAGTTAATTAAAATAACTTATAGGTATGTGTCGTATGCTGTGTTTTATGTGATGTATATTGTCTTAAGTTTGCTACAATATTTGTGCGCTAATTCTAGGAACGTTTTGCATCTGCAGCGAGACGTTTAATTTCTGAAAAGATTTTTCAGGTTTTATTTTATTCCGGTTAGAATACGGAAAATCTCTAAAGCGATGGGAAATCTTTCAGCTGGTATCCATATTATGCCGTATTATCAATTATGACGTAAAACTTTCCATTCTCAAAATGAATCTATTCGTTTCAGAAAAGGCAACTAGTTGCCTTTTCCAAATCTTAACGTGTGAGATTTTTTTACAGTGTTGTACACTTGCCGACATATATGATTGGGAGATACCAAGCTGCGTATCGTCCTTGTAGCTGAATCGTAGTTCACTGGAAAATATTCCAAGGGTCTGGGATCGGTTGCCGGTTTGGACTATTTCATTCTGTCGGTTTCATGCTTATTTAGCAATGTCAAAATTCGCATGTGTATTATTTTAAAAATTTTTGATTTCTCAATTAGATATAAGTCCTGTGAGGGCAAATTGCGCTTATATATGTATTTTGTTACATGAGATTTTATCTGTTCTTTGAACAAATGTGTTTTATGATTGACAGATATATCAGTATTTTAATAGGATATAATAAAATATTTTATACAACGCTTATCTCAATAAAATATAGTTTTAACCCTCTGAGCGTTTTGAAAAAGGGTAAAAATGTAATGTTGTTTTCTCTGTATTTTGTTTTAAATGCTAAAAAAATTTGATTCTTTCAGCATTATAAATAAAACTTAATTACGAATATGAATGTAACCCTTGAGAGTTTTAATCATTCTTCAATGTTTTGAAAATTCTTTAAATCTATAGAATTATATTATCTTAAACATTGCATATATTGCAGTGAAACCTGGAGATTAGTGAACGGAATATTACGTTCCACACACTTAGAGGGTTAAACGCACTTGTAGATATACTAGAAACTTAAAATAGCACAATTATTGCCAATGTAAAACATAAATTTAAAGAGACAACGGGTGTAAGGAAAGCTCCGCCCACCTGAAGAGATATGCATGTCTATTCTAAAGAATTGTAACAATAGGCAGTTAAAGAGAATTTGATGCATAGAATCTGGTTTAACCCTTTCCGGTACAGTGGTCCCACTACGGGAACACATAATTTTAATTCCAAACTTGCAAACGGCACCAAGTATATTTTAATAAAATTTTGTTTCTATAATGAAAGCTTAAAATAAAGAGCTCTTATTTTCTAAAAAAGTCGTTGGTAAATTCCGGTGTCAGTCAGTAATTTTTCACTTTACGAACGGAATTTGTCTGTGCCGGAAAGGGTTAACATAACAATTGTTTAAAATTAGATTTTCTGTATCTTTGAAAAATCTTATATGCTTGCAAATAAACAAATAACCTCACATTATTAAATTGGGGACGTCAGGATGCAAGATATTGTGTAAAGGGAGTTGAAAACGTTAAGGCCTCTGATGTGAAGATTGACTAATTATGTTCAATTTTATGAATTCAACTATCAGTTGTTTTAATAGATAATTTAAAAAGAATTTTTGAAGACTTAAAAAAATCTACTTTTAAATATCTATATTGTTTAATTTAATATTTTGATTCATCAGTAGCTACAAGAGGGAAATAACTGCAAACCAAACTGGAAAATGTGAATTTTCAATTGGAAATAAGTGGGAACCAATGACATAACTAAAATCCCAGTTCAATGCAAACACAAAAGAAAATTTTAACTGTCACTGTTTTCGAGTACTACAAGTTTTAAAATTTTTATTTCAATTTTGTACGATTGATTTGTCTTTCTAAATATCAGTGTTCGGTTCTCTCTCATTATGTTCTCTCTAGTATTAAATCTCCACTATCGCATCATTTATTTTTTTCCTTTTCAAAATTATCGCAAAACTGTTTCTGAAAATCCGGTGGATTTTTCTATTCGGAAACGATATCACGCATATTTCGATTCTGAAAATAGTTTTTTGTGGAAACATTTCAGAAATATGTTATATTTATCTCTTTCATGATAAAATTATAGGAGTATACAGAGTAAACCTTCATATAATTGATCAATAGTTAATTTCTTCATGGTTAGTTTTAGAAGTATATCTCGAAAGAAATGCAAAAATGTTTCAAATGTCCCTCAAATCGAAATATTTTTATTTAAAAATAGTTATTATGTGAAATGTTACGAAATGAATATGTAATATATTTTTCGTTTAAAACTATTCAACATAGATGAAAAGTGTTATTCATTGAATAACACTCATTGAATATCATGAAATAGTTTTTTTCTGTCCGTCTGTCTGCCTGTCTGTCTGTCTCTTTCACTGTCCAAACTTTAACTTGCGTAAATATCGTCGGAATGCTATGTAACTCATATATGTTACGAGATTTACTTTGGCATGTTCGGTATTGAAAATGAAGTGTGAAGAGTTCATTTACAGGGGAACTCAGTTGTATAATTTTACATTACGGTCTATGGGGAAAATCGTTTGCAATGTGTTTTAATAATGTTATACTATTTCCAACAAATTGAAATTGATATATATCACTGAGGTGCATAATAAAATGCTTCCTGTCGAAGATGTCATACATAAAATTCATCGCTCATGTACAAAGACACACAAAAGTGTTCGGTTACAGTACTGTCTATGAGTGATAATTGGTGGAAGTGCGTTTTCAGTTGTGCCATGTATGTTTAAATTTAACAATTTTTTTGCATATAACTTTGTGTGAATAAATTACATAGATACAGGGCTCTACAATTCGAATACATTTCCGTTTAATGACGTAAATTACTGAAATGGAATTTACAACTGTGTTAAGAGCTACCTAACTAAATTAAATTGTAGTCTAATATGTAGTATATTTACAAATCGATAGATCTTATACAGAGATTAACAAATAATTTCAATTTTATTTTCGACTATAAATGGTAGCTGCTGAAATTGTGTACCAGATGTCTTATGCGTTTTCCAAGATATTTACTTTTATAAGATCTTTTGCATTATTATACTCTGAAGATTTGTTACAGTATTCTGAATGTGTTGGAAAGTGTTAGATAATCTATGCTTAACGTCTGATTTTTGTTTCTTGTTTATAATTGTCATTATTTTTTACCAGTATGACAATATGCAAAAATAACAATATTCGCATTTTAATATATTACTGAAGGAAATGATTTTTCTCCATGATAGTTCAAAGTATTTAAAATAATAAAATAATAAATCATCCTTTCACAAAAATTCAAAAATTGGACACCAGTACTTTGAATATCAAAGTAGATATAATATTTTTAATTATTATTAATTGTTATTTATGAAAGTGAATTTAATATGATGTACAACGTTTAAGCATCATTTTAATAACCATTTCAAAGGCTAACTGTACATACTTCGAAAAATCGATTTCCTCATTTAAAAAATCTAAAGTAATCTATGCCTCCTACGAGATCAACTACACTACAAAATACCAGTATTTACTAAGTATCTAATAACTTGGAGAGGAGAGATTTCGTCTCCTAGACAACAGATTCTCCTGAGAAGTTCCATATTATTTCCCAGTTCAAAGCATTGTTTTCGGAAAGAACGAAAGGGTATTTATTATATACGGTATGCTATCAAATTTTTCTCTAATTTGTAGTATTGGATCAGAGAAAATTTACCTCGATAATCTTATTTTTTTAAGTCTAAATGTGAAAATTACATATATTTTTTGTAAGAACGAAATACACCTTCAAATATGATTTAATAAGTCAATATTAAATGTCTTGTGATAAAAAATATTTTTTTAATTTACTACTAAAAAAATCAAACATCCTTTTAACTCTAATAACTCTGATTTATGTGGTAGTAAATAATAAAAAAATACATTTATGTATGTGAAGAACATAGGAGGAAAAAATAACTGTTGTTATTTGTTAATAGCATTCAACTGTTTAGCTTATGTAATTTACCTTTAATGTGTTTACTATGAATAGTAGAAATATAAATGCAAATTTATCTTATAAATCAAGATTATCTAATGAAGAATTTATTTCTTTAATATTAGTGACTGTATTGAAATACCTTTTGGATCTATTGCGAATAATATATAATGTGTCATATAGACATGCTTGTAAATATATCAGGAGTTTCTCTTATAGGAGATACATCAATGAAGTATTTTTTAAAAAGGTCTAACAGATAAAACAATTTATATGTAGTACACTGTTTATAATACAATTTTAGAAAGCTACTATAGATTTATCAGACATATTTTGTCAACCTGAAGGGAAATCTCCAATTGAAAATTAGTTTTTAAGGATAGGTTTCGTCTTACGCTGTTAATTATTTCTGTAAAACCTCAGAAATGAGATAGACGTTAATCATGGAATTTACACTATTTTTCGGATAAAATCATTCAATCAAGATTTTGTGTAATTAGTTTGCACATTTTGTATAGACTGGTTGAGGAAATTAATACACATATTGCCGTACTCTGCATAGAATTATGCAAGCATTAGTTAATGCTTGCATAGTTCTGTACAGTGGCAGACAAGAGCTGTACTGCAATGCATTTAATTTACAAAATTGTACGATAGTTTTCAATTTATTACGAGGTTTAGTAGCAATAAAGTTCTCGAATATCATACAAAAAATTGTTCGCGTGTGTTATAATGCGTCGATTAAGAGCTTCTATGTTGGTTTGTTTTCAAACACAATTTCATTTGTCATCTTACTCCAAATATACATAAGATTTAAATATCAATAGATTCTTAGTTGTTTCACAGAATGTTTTTTTTTTTTTTACAGTTTTCTCTCTTTTTCTTCTTTTATTTCGTTTTTGCAATCCTTATATAGTTAATATCACAACTGTTCAAATGATCTTTCAATTAAAACATTTTCCTCGAAATGGTAATTAATTAAACACATTGTATTGTTCACGTAAAATATTAAAATTAGTACATATTTTCCATTTCAATAGTAGTAGATTGAAGGTATCATAGCGTCATATAAGCATATCAAATGTTTATATCCGTTTAACAATATCTACCGTTGAAATCAGACCTGTTCACATAATTTTTCTTCTTAACAAGCCTCCAAGTCCTCTAGACAAAATAACACAAAGAACACACACGGAAGGAAGATTAATAGAATGATTCAATTTACACATGTTCCAATTTTAATTTTCAATTCATTCCGAAACCCACTTGTTTTCACGATGTTAGCTATTTTAATATTTTGTTTTGTTTAAAAATATATATGTTGTACTTTCTATGCACGAAATTAAAGGAAAAAAACATTTCTCCTTTCCCTCAGCTATGTTTCATTGTACAGGTGCAAGAAATGCTGAATTTCAGTGTTTTTAACCCGGGAGAAGTCGCATGGGGTATGACATACCCCGAGTGCGTACGGATTTTACAATTATCACCACTACTTTTCGAAAAGTAATTTTTAGCGTATTTTATGCTACAATTTGTAACAGTTGCCACTGACTAAATAAGTCGAGAATTATTGTTTGTATTTATTGGTGACAAAGTAAAAACTATTCATACACTAGATATGCACGATTTCTCCCGGGTTAAATTATGGCAACATAAGATTTTATTTTTGGTTTATTAAAATGTGCAAATGTACAATATTGCTAGCTTTCAAATTCTAACAAATCCATTTAAAAGCGTGTGAATATAATCTTCTTATATATTGAAAATGGAATACTTTATTTTTTTCCTTTTTTCGAAATCCTACAAATATTAGGAAAGAGACAGAAATGTTTAAAATACAGAAAGCTTCCAATTATGCGACACATTTGGCTAACAATTATTGCTTATATATTTTTTCAAAATAGTGTTTATCTCTATATCCCAAATTTCCGCAAAAAAATATCTGATGTTTTAAGCTTATATTTAATTATACAATTGTTTAAACATGATAAAAATTCTAAAGTATGGTTAAAGTACTGTTAAATCATTAAAGCATTGTTAAATCATTCCTCATAAAAATATTGTTATCTCCTGTATCTGCTGATGCAATAAGTATATTTTCAGAAAGAATATATAAGTTTCAATGTGGCTATCTGTATATGTTAGGCATTTCCTTATGTGATAGCTACCATGCTGAAAATTATTTATTCAATTTAATTTTGGATCAGAACGATTGAAATGCACAGTTTTTACATTACCTAACTTCACCTGGAAAAAGCGTATCTTCGTTCATCATTTCTACAGCTATTTAAACAATTATATCTGTCAGAAAAAGAAAACTACTTTTTTCAAATTGACATCTTATATCATTAGAAATGAAACATTGCATTCTGAAAAAAAAAATTCTTTAATACTGTTAGTTATGAATGTAGTTTCCGAAAATATTTTTTATATTTCAGAAAAATAATTGAAAAATTTTAAACAAAGCATCTAATAATTTTCATGGAATGTTCTTCAAATTTCTTTCACGCGTAAAACATTGGAAATTTCTCTTTTAGGTAGCTTTCAATAGAAAAAAGTATAAAGCTACCTATTGCAGCCGTTCGGAGGAAAACAGTTCCGGAAAATTTCGATATATTTTCACCGATCATGACCCCGAGACACCAAAACCTCCCTCCGTTCAAATGTTGATTTATATATATGTAGATATATCCATATATATATATATCTGACTTGTGTAATACGATAACGCTCGTATTTATAAATCAATTTTGATGAAACTAATTGTGTGTATTAAGCTCACCAATGTCTCGACCGAGTTCGTTGGCCAGCTTGGTCCGCCATTTTGTTTCAAGATGGCGGCCACTTAAAAATTTAAAACTAAAATAAATATACAAAAAAGTTAAAAATTCAAATTTATTTTTTAATTACATGTTATGTCTTGATACAAGGATTCCAGAGCATATTTTGGTTTACCTCTTATCTTATAAAATGGCTGAGATAGAGCAGCTTGAAATTCTAGGGTAGCTGACATTTTGAAACAAAACAGCACATTACAAAAATTTTCGTTGTTGTAATAATTTTCACAATCATACACATAAAACTATATATTCATATCCGTTAGCGCCAAATTCTTGCCAAACTTGGCGAAATATCGCCAAATTTGGCGACCAAAATAAGTCTTCATAAATGAAGACAATTTGGCTATTGCTCAATAATTTGCCGAATTTCTTATTCAAATTCAGTATTAACGAATCTTTTGTAAACGTTTTCTTTGCATTTTAACTTGCTGTTTTCGTGTAACATTAGCTAAAATTTTAAAACGAAGATATAGGAAAGCTACCTTTTCCTCCCGGTACAGCCCGGAAGGAATTTTTTATTTCTACTGAATTAAAGAGAAGGTAAACAGATAGATATATTTATTTTGATTAAGACTTGTGATAGTATGCTTAGTTATTTTTTAATAAAGGCACGCTATTGCACGAATGGTTTCTTTGCAATCGCATAGTTTTGCATTACTAATATTGTGGGTGAAACAAACATCTATTCTGTCTTCTTTCACTTTCACATAGTGTGAAAAGTTCACTAAAATTTGTTGGTCACATGTTGATAATAAAAAGATAATGTAAAAAGCAAGGCTGGTTCGAATATGGCTGCATTGATTTACGCACATAACAATAACTGAACTAAACATAGAACATTACATGTATTTATAAACTCTGGTGGAATTCTGTCAGAAAAATAATGGACCCGTCTGAAAACTAGCTAAAAAACTAATCCTAGTTAAACAAACAAAATTGTATACAACGGAAAACAGAAATAATAATAATTCAGTGTAATGCTAAGATTAAAATATTCTAACATCAGCCCATAATCTAGCATTACATGAGAAAAGCTGAAAGAAAATTCTAGTAAACAATCATTAAAAATAATATGACACAATTTAAACATTACTTATACAAATAGCAAAAAAATAACAGTTCATGAAATTTAACTTTGGATAATGCCTTTGCAAACACATGGGCGATTTGCATATTTGTAGAAATATATTCAATATTGATATTATTTTCTGTTACAACATTACGAACAAATTATAATATTATATCTATATGTTTCATTCTACCACAAATGCTCTCATTACTGATAGATTTTATGCATGACTAATTAACCTAAAAAATAACTAAATCCTTAATATTTAAAATTTCACAAGCAATGTCTTTAAACCACAACAGGTCTTGCAAACGTTTAGTTAAGGCAATAACTTCAGATAGGCTAAGTACAATAAGCAAGCCAGTACTTCGTGGTATGAACCATTAAATAGTTTTTCATTTTTGAAATCAGATAGAGTGCATTAAGGAGAAATATGATTATAACTAGGTTTACATTCTAGCATATTAAACTTACTTAACAAATTAATTATATAAGACTCTTGATACATTAGTAAACTAGCAGGTTTGAATTTCGGTGAATACCTAGAAATTCTGAAATACTGTCTGACTTTCACATGGGAAACTCTTTGGACAGTAAGGAACTAACCACATTAGTTTCATTTACATCTGAACTTGGTACTAACATATCATCTATATAAAGAGCAATAATTATTTTATGGTTATTACAGTAGCGAATAAATAATCAAGGTTCTTTATTAAGATTTTAAATTTAATTTTGAAAGTAATTCAAGAAACCTTTCAAGCCATTGTCGTGGGGCTTGTTTTAGACCCTCTAACCTTCTTTTAATATTACATTTTCTTCCTCTTTAATCATTTTAGCCATGTGGCTGATCAATAAAAACGACTTCATTTAACTTACCATTTAGGAAAGCTGATTGGTGCATATTGTCAGTAACATTCAATACAAATGCATGTAGGGCTTCATTTAATATCGCAAAAAACAATAAGCTGGCATACATATTACAGGTGAAAATTTTCACTATAGTTCAGCTCTACTTTTTACATAAAGCTACGAATTATAAGGCGCGTTTTATATTGCACTTCTCCTTTTATGGTAAACACATATTTGTAGGAAATTGTGCGATTGTCAGGTGGTAGTTATTGTAAATACTACACGTTATCGATCTTCATGCTTTCTATCTCTGCATCCATAGTTTGTATCCGCAAACGTTGATCAACAACAGGGAGAAATTTAGTATCATCAAAATATAAAGTGTCTTGTTGGCAGTGTACTGCTTCATACACCTCAGGATCGGGATACCGAAGAGTTTGCTTTCTCAAACTCTCGGATTTTCTCCTTTTATCTTCTTTTTCTTCAGCATCATCTGATTCTTAAGCAGTACTTTCTTGAGCATCTAGGTTAATTTCACAATCAGTCTGGTCTGAATTTTCTACGATGAATTCTTTTAATTTTTTGTTTTCCTTTTCTATTAATTTAACATGACATTTCTTGATACAGTTATACGCTTTGTCTCAGTATCCAACAGCGATATCCCATTGAAGAATAACTGATAAGGATCATCCATTTAGACCAATCATCAAGCTTTTTTCGATGAAAGGGAGGAACTAATATGTAGGCACTGCATCCAAAAACACGTATGTGTTCAAATCAGAATCTTCTCCTTATTTCAGGAAGTACGGCCTTAAGTTGTCAATAATGCTTCTGAAAGAATAGCTTGACACCAAAATTTCTATGGTAAATTTGATTCAGCAACTAAAGCAAGTCCTTTATTCAGAGGGCTATCTGCTGCATCTGTCGAAAACTCTATTTAAGGTGGAGTGTATGGAGAAGCGAGATCAATCACTATACCAAGGTCTCTACTGAAAGTCACTACGTCATTAGTTAGATATTCCTTGCCGTTATCACATCAAATTTTCTTTACTGTAGGAATAGTTTTCAAGAAAATTTTTAATTCTTCAGAAGCTTCACTTTTATGTTTCAGTAAACGTACTTCAGTTAAGCAAGTAAAATCATCAATGACAGTCATAAAGTAGCATTCACCAGAAAAATATTTCGGAACAATAGGACCATATATGTTAGTCTAAATAATGTGCGTCCCTATATTTCACTTTGCAGTCACAACTACTCAGAGCAGACCATTGGTGTTTGTGTGTGGTACTAGCCTCAAATCTATCATCGTGCCCTGTTGTGGTTCGTGTCGGTAGCTGTGGGAATGTGGGAGATTGGGTGGTTGAAAGTGGTCGACCTAGGACATTTTCATATTTCGATCAAAGTGCTCTAAAAATATTTGGAATATTTTAGAATGCACTACAATATTCTTGAATGTACTTGATATTTCTGACATTCTTCCCAGATCTCCCAGGTACTAAATAAACTTTGGTATAATTTTTTCAACCCTTGGTTACCTATAATTCGGAATATTAATCTCCAAGGGGGAATTTATTTTCTCGGATTCTATGGGTCCGATTTCAACGAGAATTGGTTCATTCAACTTAACATGAACTAATTAAGATATAAATAATTAAATAAGAGGATTTCGCGCCCCCTAGCGGTGGAAATTGAAACCAAACGATACAGCAGCGCGTGCATATCGTAGCACGTCGGCTTTACAATACCGTAGGCATCGGGCAGTTTCGTTCGGAAATGTGTTTGTTTAGATCAGAATGCGCGATGAAAATGAGTATTTTTATCGAAACCGCAAAAGACAGTTAATGATTTGATAATCACAGACAACGAAATATTCTCATTTTCACTCATCCTCGAGTATTAAGAAAACTTTTGGCGGTATCGACTCGAAAGTCACAGTATGTACGTAGTTTATTTTTTTGATTCCGAAGTTGCGAATTTTGTAAAAATCGGACGGTAATTTTTTGTATATTTTGATCAAAAACTGACCCGCTTTGAATCAAATGATCCAGACATCTGCGAAGTGGTATTGAATTTTCTTCCGCTTCGGTGTCCATATCTCTATTTAATTTCAGAAAGACCAAAGGATTACCAGATAGACCGGGAGGCGGCAGCACAGACAATCACCTCATCGAGTTCACGGCTGAAATTCTAGAATTAGTTAAAATTCGATTCGCATATTAAAACGCAATCGGTCTGCCAAGTCATATCTTGGTGGAAACCACCCGAAAACCCGATTTTAGCGGTTGGCTCGTAGGTTTACCATTGTGTGTTCCTGCTCCCAGTCCTCCATGTTTTCATACCTTTGGGTGCAGGAAAACACAATGGTAAACCTACGAGTCAACCGCTAAAATCGGGTTTTCGGGTGTTTTCCACCAAGATATGACTTGGCAGACCGATTGCGTTTTAATATGCGAATCGTGTTTTAACTAATTCAGGAATTTCAGCCGTGAACTCGATGAGGTGATTGTCTGTGCTGCCGCCTCCCGGTCTAAGAGGAACGGTTTCGTGTAGCGATTTTTAGTGTGAATTTGCGCTTCGTGCTATTTTTTGATGGGACTGGGCAACGCCGGACGGATTAGCTAGTGTATATACAAAGGCGTATTTTTGCAAAGAAATAACGCTGATAAAACTATTATAATATCTCTAATATTCATTTCTAATCTTTCATTTTAATTGCCTTTTGAATAATTACTCTGAAATTATATTTCAAATATTTCTGCTTCTAATTTTATTATCACATTTTAGTTTGCGTCTCAACTTTAGAGAGACTGCATCACCTGCTTATTGTTTAAATAAATATGTTGTGTTTGTCCAATTATGTGTCGTAGCTTTCAAAGTAACAGCGAACAGCTCCGTAGGGTTTGTTACACGACAGGCAAATAGTAGCAGTAATTAAAAAATTATATTATCAACATATAAATTGTTATTAAGTAAGTCTTTTTAAACTCTAGGTTTAACCTCAATATTAGTGATTTTAATACTTGTACTAAATATTTTCCTATCTTATTCGTCAGCGTCTATAATATTAGATTTATGAAATCAATTTTCTTCTTTATAAATTTTCTACAGTTTCCCTATACTCAATTTCTAGCCAACAAATAATTCAATACAATTTTATAATCATTTGAAGCATCAAGTTATCCCCTAGTCGGATAAAACAGAGTATTAATATGCTGCCTGTTACAACACGTTAGAAAGCACATTCTCTCCTACTTAACAAATAATTTCGGCGAGCGTCCTTTATTACAAAGAATATTTTGTAAATAAAATAAAACGTTATTTTATCATCCAAAAATACGACTACTGATATGTCTTAGTACATCTACGTTGTTTTTAATTAAAATAAAGGTGACTTTGATTTATAATTTTCGCTAAAATTTACTCTTAAATTTCACTTACTTGTGAAAACTTCTTTTAAGAACTACAATTTTACAGTATACTTACAGCCACAATCCCAATTTAAAAAAAATAATGTTTTTTTTTTTTTTTTTTTTTTTTTTAAATTGAACAACATGTTTTGAATTACAGCAGCAAACAAATAGCTAAGGAATAAAATATACCTTGCTTCGTAAAAAATGCAATTTAATTAACAACTCAAAACAACAGTTCATAATTTATATTTCTTTTTTTATTATAGTTAATTAGCATAAAGCAATTAGCATATAATTTTTTATCAGTATTTACTAAAAAGCAATTAATTAGAGTGGCTTTATTCCGTTTTTTATTATATTACTAAATATCCTCCTCATAGCGTTGTTGCATTAACTAATGAACTTTTTCCATATCTTTTATTAAAATTAAAATTAATATTTTTTATAAATTTCAATAATAATCTTTTACCAGATGTTTTATTAATTGAAATCTATATGCTTTTAGAAAATTCAGTAATAATCTAACATTATTTTCAGTAATAGTTATTTCATTAAGATAAAATCATTCCTTACGTATTTGCTTACTAGACTTTCAGATATTTCTAATTTCAATGTAATTTGTTCGATAATGAATTAATAGAGAGCAAGAGTGTATTTTTAACTAAAAATAGATGGAATCAAATTTACCCACTTTTAGATAAATTAAAACGACAAAATTTCTTATTAAAAATAACATAATGTATAAATTGTTCCCTGTATGTAGTATAAATGTAACACTTTCCTTTCGCGAAAAGAACGGCTGTTGGTTGCACAGTCAAAGTCAAGAAATCTAAAAACTACAGACAGCAAGTCGTCGGAACACCAGATTGGAAGATATTTTACTGCTATTTAAAAAAAATCGTCTTCTCGCTTCAGAATTTAATTATATTTTGAGCTTTGGTTCTCAAATTTTCCGTTTTTAGAAGTGGAAAGAACATAAATAAGAAGTCTGTTTTTACTATGAAAAAGTACTACGCAGCATAGTTGCAGGAACATATCTGTGAATCGGCGAAAATGCAGCTTTAGCTTGAAGAATTTCAGGCAATTTGTGTCTGAAATTTGATTGGGGAATTTTTTGTATTTTGGGTTAACAGGGGTAAATCAAACCGAAAACTACAGTCTTTTAATGAAATATAATCATCGGAAAAATTCGGTCAATTGACGGATTTTTATTTTATTTTTCATTTTTTGCTAAAGTGTGGTTTAGAGCGCTAATATAATATTTTGCACAAGATTAGTGATAAGTTATATTTAAAGTAATATTCATATTTTTCTTTTTTCTTTATATGCCCTTAACAATTTAGTACACACTCAAAACTCGGAATTTTTATATTTTTAAATACAGTTTGTTGTAATGTATTTTGTAAGGCTTTTAATGTAAAATTCATTTAAATATAGTAGACACCCTTATTTAGAAATGCTCTTTCTATTTATAAATCTTTAAAATTAATTTCTTTTAACTCTTTAAATCCCAAGTTTTCAAAAACTGAATGACCTTAGAATCACAATAAAGTAGGCCAAAATTCTCGCTTTTTTCCTTCTTCCTTTTTCTCTTGGTAAGTAGTGGAAAAGACCTTACTGCTTTCTCCCTTTATGCAAATTTCGACAATTGTTACGCCCCTCTGTTTATCATTGTGAAAATTTCTCTTATTACTGAAAACATTCTTGCTTTTCTTTCTGTTCTTTCTAGAAATGCCAACACCTTACCCCATGCATCACTGAGAGAGGCTACCCCTTTGACAACACACCATCCCATTAAAGGGAAGGAAAATCCTTTCAAATATACATGGCTATTACGGGTCTCGGAGGATTGGGATGATTTTGGCTACTGTGGGATTCAAAAGGTTAAATTTATTTGCTCAATATGTTTAGCTCTAGTATAATAAGATATTTAAACATTCATTTTTATGTACGTCTTGAATCAGTTTGTCGATATATTACAAAATCGACAAATGTTATTTCAACGAGAACAAATTTTCATCATATCGTGACGGAAACATATATTTCAATATGTACAATGCTTAGTATAAATCAGTAAAAATTAATGTCTTTTCTCAGTTTTTGTTAACTCAATCAAATAGAAATGCTTTTGTAGTGGTTATTATGTAAACCGTTTAGTACAGATAACCTTAAATCAACTTTAGCTTGGGCAGATTTAAATTATATATAACGGACAGAATTTTTAAAAATGTTTCATGCCCATTCAGAAACTTTCAAACTTAAAATGTCTCTCCCAATTTATGTTTAACTTATGTAGTTATTTGTGCTTTGACATTCAAATTTAAACAGATTATTTAAAACAAAAAACTTCAATATGATTTCAAAAAAGGCAAATTTTCAAAATTTTTATGACGGACAGTCGAATTTCGAAATACTCCATGATAATTTTTAATCATTAAAATCATTTACTCTATCTAAACTTATGTTTATCTAAAAATAAAAAAATAAATGTTTTTTTTTTTAATAATATATGTCATTTATACTTATTTTAATTGCTAAAAGGCGTAAAGGCGTAAATCAGGCGTAGTTATATTTGTTATATGTAATTTATTACAAAAATATTTTCTGCACGTTTAGATTGTCAGTATTGTATGGCAGAAAACCTTATTTAAAAAATACCCTATGCAAATTCTAAATCAATTAAACTTTTTCAAATTTAATTGCAAGCAAATGGAAATATATTTTTTATTTTATTTTGTTTATGTAAATCATTGTTAATAATATCTCCAAACTCTATTCCCCAATGTTAATTTTAACAAAGTATACATATCTTATATTAGTTTTTAAACCTAACATACATCATTTTTTTTAAAAAAGATCACGAAACACAGAAATGGAAAAACAAAGCCATATATGTCAGAGAACAAAGACTAAGAAAAAAGGAGGAATATGAACGAGAAACAAAGAAATGAAAAGAAAATAATAAAAATGGAATTGAGTATGTTTCTGTGACCATAAATGTAGGTCTCATATTAAAATAATAATTCAAGAGAAATAATTTTATTTGTTGATAAAGTAATAAACAGATCTTTATTCATCATTTTTTTAATACTAAGAATGGCAAGTTTCAAAAATTCCTTTTAGTGTTTCAAGTAACATTTCAACAAAATAAGATAATCCGAGTTATAACATAGAAATTGGAGTCTACTTTTATTTTATTGGTTAAAGGCTTCAACGATTATCGTGGATATTTAATTTTTTATATATTTGTACACAGTTTTTAGTTACTCGTTATACAACCTGTGGCCAGAAAGTTCGGTGAATGAATTTTTATTTCAAATACAGTATTGTACAGCATCAAATACAATTTACTGTCCTTCAAAATAATCTCCATGGATGGTAATGCACTGTTGGGAACGAGTATATAAGTCCTGGAAACTCCTGTAAAACAGTTCTTTCGGAATGGCTTTTAGCTCGGCTGTCACGTTGCGTTGAATGTCGGTGATGACCGTAAATCTCTTTCCCTTCAGGGCTGACTTCAATCTGGGGAAGAGGAAGAAGTCTGCAGGTGCCAAATCAGGTGAATAAGGGGGTGATCAAGTGTCACAACTCCATTCGCGGCCAGGAACTGCCATACAACCAAGGCAGTGTGTGTCCGGGCATTATCTTCCAGGCTGGTCCGCCCTTCTCGGAAACGCTTAAACCATTCATAAACACTCTTTGATGTGACGGCTTCATCTTTATAAACTTCTTTGAGCATTTCGTGAGTTTCTTTTGCTGATTTTCCAAGTTTGAAACAAAACAACATGTTTATTCTCTGATCCATTTTGTTTACCGCGACAATCCACAATAAACCTTTTGCGCTCGCCGTTAAACGTAACAGGGAATAAACGCACTTGGAACCTTGCCAAACGTTCAAATAGATATTGACCTTCACCACGCGCGTCGCTATTCTACTAGCACAGCAGCGACCTCTACAGGCTCCTTCACCGAACTTTCTGGCCACAGGTTGTAAATCACATTCATGTCTTTTGCATTTTAAATATTTTCCTAATATGAAACTTTACTAAATGACAGTTAAACATATTAGGAAATGTCAAAAGTTTTATTGACTATGAATTGAAATTTTTAGATAGATTATAAAATTTGTTAAATTCATTTACCCATGAAAAGTATTCATCTAGAGCATTTACTAAAACGAACAAATATGTATGTTTCACTGTCTGTGTGCCCATTTTATAAATTTTCGTTATGTTGATACAATGCAACATTTCAAAAATATTTCCTGTGGTCTTTCGTAACTTTAAAGATTGCTAATGATGAATACCAACTATATATTCTTACAAACAACAGTATTTTGTGATCTTCTGAATTAGTACAATATATCTACCCCATCTGAAAAATGACGTAAACTGCCTTATTATAACTAATACTATTTATTTCATATGAAATTGCTTCACCAAAAATATTTTACAACACAATAATTTTTAACTCTGTGTACATAAAAAAAGCTACTTTAGAACAATATGTAAATTTTTCAGAAATTTAACTGGAAATTACATGTTTTATTTTTAAAAAAAATACTGTATCTAAAACAACTAAAAATATTTGAAAAAAAAAAGAGATTTTTTTTTCAGTCCAATACTAATTATTTGACTTCTATTTGATGTAAGTAAAAATACTATATTATTCACAAAATTCAAACCTTCGAAATGTTTCTCATTTCGTACGATAGTTAAATATACAAATGCACCTATAAATATATACATATAAATTTATTTCTCAAGAAAGAGCATTGTAATTTCTAAAATATTTCATAAAGTAATTTTATAAGAAAACAGTTTTTATATCGATAAATTTATAAAAAAATATTTTAAAAAACAACAACAGGGATTATAATGATATCAGATAATAAACATGTTTTGTGCTTTGACAGAGTAACTAATTCTTCTAAGATGTTTTGATTTGTTACACATAATTTAGGATCTATATTTATAGCCTGTTTGATTGATTTTTATTTGAAGTTTGCTATACAACATACAAAACACTGATTTATTTATCAAATTTTAATGTATTGCAATTTTATCAATTAGCTATCAAGTACTCATAAGACCTTTGTATATTTTACATTAGTTTCACTTAGTTTTTCACATATTATCATATCTAAGTATTTCGATGATGTTATAAGCGCTTCATGTGAATCTACATCAAATTTATATAATTGTAATACACTAAATTTGACATCTATATTTCTAATTTTGTATATCGCTTTTAAACAATGTTTAAACAAACGCAACCAGAGAGGCAATAAATACTTTTAATAAATTATATTAAAACATTAAAAACATCCGAGAAAAATATTTGTTCGTAGTCTATAGGAAAGAAAGCAGGAGGGGGGGGGGCAAAAATCAATGCTTATCTACCCATCTCCTTTCGTGAAGTTTAACAGACAATTTAATTAGGACTATAGTCTTTACAACAGAACTTATCTGAAAGAAAATACAACGATAATTACCTCTTCATTTGCATATAAAGCATAAGGTGACACTCTCAATTTTAATACTTTTCTGTTGACTTCTATTTCAGATAAAAAGGACTAGAGAAAAACAAATACCACTTTCAAAATGTAAATTTTAGAAATATTTTCAATTTTACATAATATTTTAACAGAAAAGTAATTTAGTTTTCTCTCGAAAAATAAGTGGAATTACATTCTCACGGCCAATAATACTAATTCCTTAAGAGGGAATTTCTTTAAAAAGTGGTTTCTTGATCACAAATATCATATCTGTATTAAAAACATTTAATTTTAAACATTTGTTAATTTTTGTTAGAAGTATTTAATTGAAAGTTGCTTATAACATTTTCAAATAAATATAACTTGAAACAAAAGACACTGATTGACCATTTTTTAAAGTGGTTTCATACTCACAAATATCATATCTGTATTAAAAACATTTAATTTTAAACATTGTTTAATTTTTGTTAGAAGTATTTAATTGAAAGTTGCATATAACATTTTCAAATAAATATAACTTGAAAAAAAAACACTGATTGACCATTTTTCAATCAAGTAAAAAGAAGAGCAATGTTATTCGCAGTTATCCTACATTACTTTCCATACATATTAGATAAGAATGTTTAGAGAAAATCTTCATTTTTCTATTCATTTTGTGTTTCTTCGCATAGATCATCATTTAGTTTTCTCTAAAAAGTATTTGAAATTGATTTATCTTTACTAATAAAATTACTTCTTTAATTCTCCAATATTCAATGCACCTTTAGGATACATCTACTGTTTTTTCGAAAATCTGTAAAAAATCACCACAGGAGACTTCAAGCACATGGCACTTCGTGAGGAACTGATGAAGGTGTTTATGGAAGAAGTTTAGGACCACCAATAAAAAGAGTAAAACTCTTATTTTAATGAAAAACTTATATCATTACAAAACTATACATATAAATATAGGCAAGTTTTGTTATTTGTTTTAAATTACAATAATATGCTCTAAAAAATAAGCAAAAATTAATTTCTACCTAACACAACTGGGTGGAAAAAAGTTTATGACCAGAAAATATTTAATATTTAATTTACACGTGTAAAAGATTTGTACATTAATTTTCTGTACCTTGTTGGCTTCCCTTTAACACGGGTGACTCCCAAAAGACGCTTTGAAAAGGATTTTGCCTGTTTTTTCGCATGTAGAAATGAGTAATTTGATCCATGTTTCCAAAATTGTTAATTTTAATTCCAAAATCAAGTCAAACCGGTTTGCGTTGGCATAAAATTGACGAACCAAGATTCCCCATAAGTTTTTTATGGGATTTAGGTCAGGCTCTTTTAGCTGGAAAGTCCAAAATTTTAATGTTGTTTTAAGATAACAAATCTGATGTTGACACAGCCTTGTGAGTAGAAGCGTTATCGAAGCAACACCAAATTCTGAACCATAAGCTCATCTTTAAGTGGAATAAATTATGACCAAGTATATCTTGCTAATCAAAGAAGTTTATCTTTGTCTTTGTGAAATCCAAACTTGTTTTTCTTTTGCTTTACAGCATGTCCAAATCATCACTAAGCCGCCACCTTGCACTCGTCTTAAAAGCAACTTAACTTCGTAAATCATGTGAATAATATCTAAAATCATGTGATCCATCAAGGTTTTTTTTAATCAGTAAAAACAAATTTCGCAATAGATTGCTGTTTAAGACATTGGACGATGCTAATTTTAGTCTTTTATCAAGTGATGCTTTTGTAGTTTTGGCTTGGCTTTGAATTTAGCATAATTCAAGGATCCGGCACTTTGTAACACAGTTCTAACAGTTTTGAACATTACTGAGAGTTCTAGATCAGATTTTATAGTAAAAGAATAGGCACAATCTTAAACCGCTATTCTAATAACGTTCCGTTTATACCGGGTTGAGAGTTTTGATTGCCGTCTGCTGTCTTTATTTTTCTCATCATTCATTGAATCAGAAAGAAAATTGTGCACGACAGTATTAGATTTATTTATTTTTAGAGACATTTGTCTTTCATGCAGCCCGCATTGCGAAAAAGACGTAATTTTATCCTTTGTTTCTTCAGTCAATGATTTCCCACGACCAATGCTCAAAGTAGCAGTAAAACTTCAAATATAGTGACTACTAAATCTATAAGCATTATCAAACATGAGTCTCACATAAAATACTACAGTTATGACATCATCTCTTTATGTTAGATTTAAAAGAGGCTACTGGACCTAACCTTATTTCCATTTGTTAATATTACACGACTTTAACACTTGAAGATAAAATTACTTTTTTACATTTACAATTGAATTAACTTCACACATTACATCAGATATATATGTGTCTAAATTTAAGATATTTAACTATTTTCTGAATTTTATTATAAATAACAAAATTACCATGTGGTGGTAAACCTTTTTTCAGCACTGTATCAAGATACACTGTTACAACCCGATGATCTTTGTAAGCTCTTGTTGACTTTAAAGATAAATATGATTAAAGAAAAACATAACTATTTAGGGACGTTTGTGTTCCCCCAGAAAATATTTTAAAGTAATGTAATTTAGTTCTCTTGAGATATATTATTTAAAGTGCATTTACATAGCTATTAATAGCATTCTATTCGGGGAAAATTCCTTTTAAAAATGAAATACACGCTTACAAAATATCGTACCAGTATGAAAAGAAGATGAAATGTTAATGGTGGTTTACTCTTTTGAAGAGATTGAATCAAAAACCTCATGTACACTTTTAAAAGTATATTATTTGATACAAAACTTGTTAATTTTCTTTTTTTTTTATAAAAAAATATCGATATTCAAACGTAATTCCAAAATGAATTCCACTTTTTGAACATTAACATCATTTTCCGTTTCACACAACAGTTCACATACTGATTGAAACTACTTTAAAATAGCTAATAATATTACCAGTGTAATATGATATCCAGTTGACCCGTGCGAGAATTTCTCACTGCAGTCTAATATTTTAGCAATATTTAATATTTTTATATTAGGGTTTAAACTTCTAAAGAAAAATTAAGGATAAAAATATCTGAAAACAACATTAATGAAGCCAGAATATCATCTCATTTATTCCATCAAAGTTCTAATAAAACTGATCGAAAGTGGCAAAAAGCATGCGCGAGAAAAAAATTAACAATCGTATTTTACCTACATTAGAGGAAGATGTCATACGCGTTGGAAAAACACACGAGACAAAAAAAATAAGTTGAATACATATAAAATACAATTTAATCTCATGTAACAAAGCATACACGTTAGGCTACACGTGATATAACGCTGCTTTGATCGATCTATGATGTCTTCTTTCCTGAGGATGACCATAGAAGGTGGTGGAAACGGCGATATTTTTAATTTTAATCTATGTATAAAATTTTAAATTTGTATACACCATTCAGTAAAATTTGTGATGTTTTATACACACGTCTTTAATGTTGACACAAACTTTCTTTTTTATTATTATAGATTAACTGCAATTTTTAATAAAGAAACATGTTTTAACGAAATGTGAATGTACTCTGCCAGAAGTCAGCTCAAAAACCTTTCGGGTGATACCTCATTCGCTGTTGTGCGTTTTATAAATGCATAGAAAAAGGGATATTGGCAACAGAAATAATATATATGATTTTTTTTAAGTGATACACACACACAAAATCAAACATGCATTATACAGAACCAATATTTATAAAGTTTAACACATTTAAACCTAAACTGCGCAGGGATGAACATATGAATGAATTAAAATTTAAACTTTAATAAATAAATTCAGTTCCTGGATACCACTGTATTTGAAAAGAAATATTCACCCTATGCAATCGCAGAAGTCTGCTTTAAAATAAGACGAATAACTACTTTTTACAAATTTGTGGTATGTAACCATAAATTTGATTATAAAAAAAATTCCTACTTCCAAAAGAAAAATTCTAGCTGTGTAAGGTTAACTAAAAACTACATCTTTTTTCAACAAAATACTATTTCAAACTAAACTCAGTGAGTATGCAGTCGTTAAATGTATATAAAAGAGAAAAACGACGCTCGCAATTACCTCCCATTTCATTTCCACTTGAGGTAAGAATGTTTATATAAAATACTTTCTTATACGAAAACCTAAATTTTAAAACATTTTGCATTTCACATAACCGCCCTACTGAAATGCAATTTAATTTTCTATTCTTCCATTCTGGAAAATGTTTTAAAATTTGAATTGTAAAACGAATAGATTCGGGAACAAAATTTGGAAAGATGAGATAGGAAAGAAAATTTAAAAACTGTACCTATACAAGAGATTTTTCGGAACACAATAATCTTTATCTCTCTCTCTTTCTCTTATTGAATGATTTTAATATAAATGGATAATTGAGTCCTATTATAAAATAGTTGCATTTTATTTACCAAAAGTGTGCATTTTCTCCAGGCAAAATATGCAGATTTTATCACTTTATGTAATTATAAAAATATTTTGCCTTTCATTTAGTAAGTAATGAGTGCCTGTTATCGACTGTTTTCTAAGTATGTATGTATGTATGTATATATGAATGAATGTTAGCAATTTTCGCAATATTGGACGGATTTGAATGAAACATTTTACACTATAATTCTAGTTCACCAAGGTAGGTTTTAAATTACAATAACCATGGTACTGTGTTTAATTCATTGAAATTAATGCGTACAAAAAAATAATACACTATTACCCATTTAGTGTCAAACGTGACCAACGCTGGCAACTGGAATGCCTTTATTAATAACATAATAGCGAGATACGAGCAATAAATTTGCGCATTGAGAGAGGATAAATCAAAACTTGGCGAGATCATCAGCCATTGTCTTGCGCTTGCGAGCCTCACATTATCGCCAAGCTAATGTTGCTGGACACGTTACGCTCATCTAATTGTCTCAATGTGTCCAGGCGAGTATTGTAAAATTCTGGAACATTCATTACCACTTTTAAAATATACACTAAAACACTTTTTATTTTGCTTAAAAGACGTCAACATATCAATATAAACATTAAAGATGTTAAAATTTAAGATTTACATGTTTCGATTTGTTCATTAAATCGTCATCCTCGCCATCATGAACAAATCGAAACATGTAAATTTTAAATTTTAACATTTTTAATGTTTATATTGATATGTTGACGTTTTTTAAGCAAAATAAAAAGTGTTTTAGTGTATATTTTAAAAGTTTATTCTAATGGACTTATTTGGACTCTCCACTTTATTTGAAATATAATAACATTTGAATGGATTACCACTGTTCGGACAAAAAACGTACAATATGAGTATGTGCCCTGTGTTTATGTCACCACTTTCTTACAAATAAAGGCTCTGTACTTGCGAGAATGTAAATTAAGTTGAATATGTAACAAAAATATATATATACATCAAAAATAGTCTGTTGTAACAAAGCAAATATGTCAAATCACGTGCAATGAATAAATAGTAAATAATACGCAAGGCTAATAACATGAATGTTTTTACACAATTTCAAGCGACTCTTAAATTTAGAAACAGTCACTTAAAGTCGCTTTAATTTTTTGCTTCAAAATACTTATTTTTATTCATAAATTTATATTTGTTAGATAAGTATATGAAAAGATTTCCTAAAAGCTTTCTAAGTGGTCTTCGTATATAGTGCATAATTGTTATAATAACAATTAACGGATCTCCTAAGAATTGAATAAAATATTAAATGAAATGGGTATATTGAATTATAGAATGCGTATAATTAGATATGTAGTTAGAACTAAATATATGTGTTTAGTTTTAACAAGATATGAACTAATATTGATATCTAGTTTTGAACTGTATATGAACCTTAACCATATCTGTTCATAATGGTGAATCAGATATGTTTCTGGAAAAGTAATGTTCTAGATTTTATTAAAAGTTATGCATGCAAATTTCAAAAATTAAGTGAAAAATAAGTTTTTATTTAATTTTAAATGGTTTCATTCAAAAGTGCAAAATATATCTGTTATTAGAAAAATTATAGAAAGATTTTTATTTTCAAAATTATATAGCTTTTTCCTTTGAAAGTGTTTTAGTTATTAACAACTATTTTAAAATTTTACAAAACTTTTTCGACTATTTATTGATTGAGCCTTGTAATTCTATTCGCTGTCCAAATGTCATTTGAAGAAACTTTTACTCATAAGATTACTTTAAGCGTTATCTAAAAGTGACTTTGGTGAGCACTTTTACCCTAAGAAAACATTTTAAAAATTTAAAATAACTACTATCCATTTTATAAGATTAATAAATACCTAAATGGGTATCAGAAAAGTAAATAGATTAGTATTAAATTTCCTATGGCTATGATACATAAACATATACATGACGGTCAATTAGTGATAATGAGGAAAGAAAAATATGCCGTCAGAGAAGTGTGTTATGGTAGAAAAGAAAAATGGTTATTTAAATTGATAAAGATGATAATACAGAAATACGTTTTGCGTATGTTATTATTCATAGAGAAATCTTATTATCCAATCCGACCTGTTTTTAATTAGACACTAGAATCAATTATAAAATACATTCATACTGTCAAATTTAATGTTAAATGTGAGAAACTCTTCCAGAAATTTTGTGAAAATAAGACTGTACACCATATAACACACTGATCATATACACATTTCATACTGAGGTGAGTTGGCAAAGAACAACAAATCACATCTAAATATGAAGATGGACATGCATTATTTCGTTGAATTTATAGTATTGTGTTAAAAGTATATGTGTGACAAAATTTGAACTAATTAATAAGCTAAAAAAAAGTTATATAATCATCGATTTTCAGGATTAAATACGGAAAAAATTACTATTCGAAAAAAGTGGTGGCAGAAAATTACAAGAAGCATATGATACGTTCGAGGCTAAGGTGTTAATGTCCTTTTACAGCTTTTTCCACGTGAATAAAAGCTCACGTGTGTAATAATAAAGTTTCATGTGATTTAGGGAGTATCACGTTTTTAGATATACATAGGAAGGTCGTGGCCAAAATAAGGTTGGGAACCACTGCCCTAATACCATTTTCATTTCTGGCCCGACAACATGTGTCATCATACCCCAGCATCTAATGCGCAGTTTTCTATAATTAAATTTCATTTACAGAACACTCTCAGATATACTTTCTACAAATCCCAGCAATTTTACTGTTAGCAATGCTGCCGGAATAATTCAGTTATTTGAAGAAAGTCCGTTTTTTTTCCTCCGTCACAGGAGAGGTAAAATATACATCAACTGAAAAAAGAGGAAAATTTAAAAAAATGATATATTTTTTTTTGTTCGGTGCTGCCATTTATGAACATTCACGGAAGTACTTATTATTTTATGATTTGATACATTTACAAATGTGTCGTAGACCTTGGAGTTGAACCAAAGACTTTACTGCTATGAGTCTCGTATATTAACCGTTGCGCTATCAGATGTTGAGCCAAGGAAGAGTTTGAAGTAAATATATGTTTTTCTTCTTCAAATCGGTTTGTCTTGATTAATTTGTTTTTTGGAAAACTGGGAATTTTGAAGTTAATTTCAGGAAGATTTCGCATTTATGAGATTTTAGTTGAGATTTTAACACTTTAGTATTAATACAGGATAAATATGTGAATTATATATTTTTTTACACGGATAAAAGCGTCACAAATGGACGATTGTCACCACTAAACTTTAATAACATTTGTCACCTTATTTAATGATAGAATTTGTGTAATTTAATAAACCAATGAATAATATTAATGTTTAGTGGTGAATTGGCCATTTGTGACGCAGCGCTTTCATCCCTTAATTAAATTGTTAGATGTAAAATACGAATATTACATTAGGTAGCTTTCATTACAAAATGCTACCTATTGCTCGGCTTATGTTCGGAGGAAAGCATTTCCAAAAAATGATGGTATATTTTCACCGATCATGACCTCCAGACCCCCACACCGCCCTCCGTGCAAATGTTGATTTATATATATATATATATATATACTGGGTTGTTATAATTAAAGTTCGCCTATTTAGAAGGCTTTAGAGCCGGTTATATGGCTTCAAGCGAAACAAAATTTCACTAGTGCGTAGTTGAAGAGATGCGTTCTGCGAAAATCGAAAAAAAAATAGTTACATTTTTCGTCAGTAGGTGGCGCTGCGCGAATATTTAAGGCGATGTTTGCAGATTCATTATATCAATTTCAGTCAATCCAGACGAAGCACACAAATTTAAAAGTTTCAACAAACTTCGACGAACTGCGAATTGTTATAATTAAAGTTCACCAAATCAGACCAAATCTAGAGCCTGACCTATGATTCCAAACAATACAGAAAAATGAATATAAATTCATGTGATGTAATCTGCATCCACAAAAATAAAACGAAGTTCGGCAGCGAGGAAATAACGAAGAATAACATTACTCATGCTCAATGAATCCTCCACCATTTTCAATAACGCATTCCATTCTCAGAATTGTGCTTTCTACAGCATTTCGTAAGCTGTCCTGTGAGATTGAGCGAATATGAAATCTAATACTGTCTTTCAGATCAGAGATTGTCTGACATCTGTCTTTAGATACAGAATCTTTCAAAAATCCCCCCAACGAAAAATCGCATGGTGTTAGATCAGGCGATTGTGGTGGCCAGACTGTTTGAAAATAGCGACTTATGATGCTGTCATTTGTAAAATGATTTGTTAAGAAAGTCCGAACTGCTCTAGTAATGTGCGGTGGTGCTCCGTCTTGCATAAACACGATATTTTGAAGGCAGCCTCGCTGTTGCAGCTCGGGAATCAGAAAATCTGACAACATATTGAGATACCTTCTCCCATTTACGGAACATGTAATGGGTCCTGTGGATGTTAGTTCCTCAAAAAAATATGGCCCTATCATAAACGTAGCTGTGAAACAGCACCACACCGTCACTTTAGCTGCATGCAATGGAACTGCTTGGACAACATTAGGATTCTCTTTTACCCAAATTCGACAGTTGTGTGTGTTCACTTGTCCGTTTAAATAAAAATGCGCTTCATCACTCCATAGAATATTCCAGGGCCAAGAATTGTCCACATTCATTCGTGCAAGAAACTGTAGTGAAAATGATATCCGACTTTCGGTATCACCCTGTATTAGTTGTTGCACCCTCTGAATCTTGTATGGATAGTAGCGCAAAATTTGACGCCTAACTTTTCTCAAAGTGGAAATCGGAATATCGACTTCATTCGCAATAACTGGCACACTTGCATTACCAAATGATGACTGGCTTGCTAAATCCACGGCAGCAGTAGCAATATCTTCAATGCTAGAAATGTCTACCTTTTTTCGTCCTCTGCCAGGAAGAATGTTGAGTTTTCCTGTTTCCTCGAACTTTATAATCATTTTGTGAACTCCACGATCCGACATTGGTCCACGTCTAACATCTTTTAGTTTCCGGAATTCTTGAAGAGCTGCAGCTGCGTTGCTGTTATTTTGATAAAATAACTTTACAAGAAGTGCCTTTTCTTTCAAAGTTACCATTCTCCACAAAGCGTAGATTCAAATGTTTTTCAGAAACAATCAACTGTTAGAGTGTCAAAGAAATCACAGACACACTTTATCAGCAAGTTTTAAATCGTCAGGTTGTTAGAAGGGTATTTCAAGTTTTCAAAGTTGCGACGTCACTTTGACGTCGTTCGTCGAAAATTTGAATAAAATGTGATCTTTTTCAAGCGTTGGGTGAAATTTTGTAATTTTGTGTGTTTCATCTGGATTGACCGAAATTGATATGACGAATCTGAAAAAGTTTACTTTTACCAACTGTGAAATAAAATTTCCTGTATTTTGTTTATTACAAAATAAATGAATCTGCAAATATCGGCTTAAATATTGGCGTAGTGCTACCTATTGACAAAAATTTTAACAAATTTTTTTTCGATTTTCGCAGAGCGTATCTCTTTCAACTACGTACTAGTGAAATTTTGTTTCGTTTGGAGGCATAGAACCGGCTCTAGAGTCTTCTGAATAGACGAACTTTAATTATAACAACCCGGTATATATATATATATATAGATAGATAGATAGATAGATAGATAGATAGATAGATAGATAGATAGATAGATGTAAGAAAATGATGTGTAAATAGCTGATTTACTGGAATTATATGAACAAATAGACGTTGAATAACAAAATATGAACTTTATTACAGTCCTAGAAATATAATTCTACAATACTTTACTAGCAATTTCTTTTCAGCTAATACACTTCTCACCAAACATATACAATAAATTTATTTACCAAAAACACAACTAGGCCTAACAGCGCCTTTACTGGCTATTATTCATTTCGATGCTTGCTTCACAATAAAAATTAGAAGACTGGCTCTTATTCCAATATTGAAGATATTCTGATCTCGCGATCTAAACTTTTTATAACTCGTGCATTTAAATCATGGATGATAGTAGTACTAGAGCGTCAGTGTCATAAAGGAAATGAAGTGTTTAAATTGGATACCTACATATATATATATGACGTATGTCATACTGTAACTTTCTTATTTATAAACCGATTCGGATGTGACTGAGTAGAGAATGTGTATAGGATATACCAAGGTCTCGACCGAGTTTGTTGGCCAGCTTCATCCGCCATCTTGTTTCAAAATGGCGGCGAGATAAAAAAAATAATTTTTCAAAATTCAAAAAGATGTACAAGAAAATTATAAATTGAAAAACCTGTTTCTATTAAGTATTATAGCATGATACAAAGATTCTGGAACATTTTTTTTGTTTTGGCTATATCTTAAAAAATGGCTGAGATCTGGCAGCTTGAAATTCTAGGATGGCTGAGATTTTGAAACAATCTGATATTTGTTATGCTGTAACTGTCGTATTTATGAACCGATATCAATGTCACTGATCATATGTACAGAACATACCAAAGGTCTCGACCGAGATCGTTAGCCAGCTTCATGAGCCATCTTGTTTCAAAATGGCGGCAAGTTAAAATTTTTATTTTTTTTTAAATTTAAAAAGGTGTATAAAAAATTATAAATTGAAAATGTTGTTTCTGTTAAGTGTTAGATCATGATACAAGGATTCCAGAATATTTTTTGAAACAATCTGATTTTGTTGTACTGTAACTCTCATGCTGAAATTCGCATTCAATTTCAGTATTAACAAAAACCAGGATTGAATCTTCTATAATCGGGTTCCAAGCATTTTAGCTTCGTGTGTTTGAGTAAAATGAGTTGAAGTTTTAAAAACATGGACTATGAAAGCTACCTTTTCCTCCCGGTACAGGCCGGAAGGACTATTTTTAATTAAATTCAAGGAGAAATGTTTGCTCTTTTGAGTAAAATCGATTTTTTTCAATTTGATATTTTCATTTTTAACGAATATTATATTGGGTAAATGTACCAACAGTCGGCCACTTAACTGTTTTTTTGTATATAAATCTTAACGTAGAATTTTTAAAAAACGACACAACATTTTTAACAGTGATATATGTTAAAACATACGTTTCTTATTATGTTTCAGCAATTATTTTTAAAAAAATACGGTAATAGTTTTTTTTTAGACAAAGTTAAGTTCGAAAAGGGCAAGTTCTCCAATAGTCGGCCACTTTAAGTCTGATGTTCGGCCATCACTGCACCAATAGTCGGCCACTTCAGAATTTTGTTTTACCTGAAAAACGACTCTAACAAATTTGACTAAATTTTGCATTCTACCATTTTCGGTTATAAGAAGATGATTGAGCTATCTCACATGTTCTAGAAACATAAAGAAAGGGGCGGTCCCAACTGTCGCATCACGGCATTCCGATCTAGTTGTTTTAACACTTTTATGCATTTTGAGCATGAAATATATTTAGTATGTAGTTTATTAGTATACGAGTTCATTTGGAATCCGCAGTGGAAAAGCGTAAGGAGTGGCGGTCCCAACTGCCGCATTCCAATCTAGTTGTTTAAACACTTTTCAATGAAAAGAAAATAATGGGGGTTCCAACTGTCGCATCTAATCGAGTTGCTTTTAACACTTTTCAACATAGTTGAAAAGCAAATATGCATACATTCGGGCATCAGCGAAGGGGCGGTCCCAACTGCCGCATCACGGCGTTCCGATCCAGTTGTTTTATCACATTTATGTATTTTGAACATGAAATATATTTAGTATGTAGTTTATGAGTATACGAGTTCATTTTGAATCCGCAGTGGAAAAGCGTAGGGAGGGGCGGTCCCAACTTCCGCATTCCCATCTAGTTGTTTTAACACTTTTTAACAGAATTGAAAAGCAAATAATGGGGGTACCAGCTGTCGCATCTAATCGAGTTGCTTTTAACACTTTTCAACATAGTTGAAAAGCAAATATGCATACATTCGTGCATCAGCGAAGGGGCGGTCGCAACGGCCGCATCACGGCATTCCGATCTAGTTGTTTTAACACTTTTATGCATTTTGACCATGGAATATATTTAGTATGTAGTTTATTAGTATACGAGTTCATTTTGAACCCCGCAGTGGAAAAGCGTAGGGAGGGGCGGTCCCAACTGCCGCATTCCAATCTAGTTGTTTTAACACTTTTCAACAGAATTGAGAAGCAAATAATGGGGGTACCAACTGCCGCATCTAATCTAGTTTAAGAAAAAGCTATTGTGTACGAGCATTTGCGACTTAAAAGTAACCCCGATATCGAATATCAGTTTTCTATCCCTATTAATTCTAAATAAATCATAATTTAGAATGATAAATAACAATTACTATAATTTCAATTTTTTAAATTTCGAATTTTATAGAAACCATTCTTTGCGAGAGTTTACATCTTAAAAGAAACCCCCATGCAAAATTTGAAGTTTCAAAGCCAAACTAATTGCAATTTTAGAAAATTTTTAGTTCCTTTTAAATTTCAAATTTTTTAGAAACTGTTCGGCTACGGTCAGACCACTTACGTACGGAAAAGGTTATATATGTCTAATTTCAAGTTTCTATTCTAAAATTTATAAAAAAACATAATTCAGAACATTTTCCTCTCATTTTGGCATTCTAAATTTCCAAATTTTTAGAAGCCTTTCTTAGCCGGTCGTTTATGTCTTAAAATTAACCACAATGCCAAATTTTAAGTTTCCAGCAACAAAACTATCACAGATTTTGAAACTTTAGAACGTAACAGACATGTTAAATTTCAAGTTTATATTCCTAACAATTCTACATGAATTGTAATTTAGAACTTTTTGCACTCATTTCACACTTTTAAATTTCGAATTTCTTAGAAAACAACAACCATGCCAAATTCCAAGTTACTACCTCCTTCAATATCACAAAAAGGGCAAGTTTGGAATGTTTTTTGCTCATCCATCTACTTGCGAAAAGTGGCCCTGGCGTAAAATATAGTCTATGTCGGAGCAGAAATTGCCACCTTTACTTTTGAAATTCTTTCGGTAGTTCTAGTAGTTTCCCGTACAAACAAACAAACAAGCACGTAAAAAAAGATTTTTTTTTACATAATATTATTATAGATGTAGAGATAAAGTTATATCTATCAAACATTTTTTTTTAAAATGTGGCACTCCGGGAGTGCCGGCAGAAGTGAAAACTTGAACAATTACCTGTGTATTTTTTGAATTGTCAGGAAATGTTTTATTGTGCAGGAAATACTTTTATATCAAGTGTTTTTTTATTCATTATTATAAACTACTACTACAAAAATCATATAACAATTTTCATTTAATACGCTATTGTACATGAAAAATCATGCATATTATTTTACATACAAAAATTTCGGGAACCATACTTCAGTCGCACTATACCGCTTACATTCTTCTGCGTTATTATACCGCTTACTATACCGCTTACATTTTTCTGCGTTACTATACCACTTACTATATCGATTACATTTTTCTGCGTTTACTGTACCGCTTACTATACCACTTACACTTTTTCTGTGTCACTATACCGCTTACATTTTTCTGCACTTACTATAGCGCTTCTATACCGCTTACTATACAGCTTACTATACCACTTAATATGCCGCTTACATTTTTCTGCATTACTATACCGCTTACTATGCCGCTTACTAAACCGCTTACATTTTTCTGCGTTTACTATACCGCTTACTATACCACTTACATTTTTCTGCGTTTACTATACTGCTTATATTTTTTCTGTGTTACTATACCGCTTACATTTTGCTGCACTTACTATACCGCTTCTATACCACTTACTATACAGCTTACTATGCCGCTTACTATAACGCTTACTATACAGCTTACATTTTTCTGCGTTACTATACCGCTTACATTTTTCTGCACTTACTATATCGTTTACTATACTGCTTAATTTTTCTGCGCTTCCTATACCTTACTATACCGCTTACATTTTTCTGCGTTATTATACCGCTTACTATGCCGCGTACTATACCGCTTACATTTTTCTGCGCTTACTATACCGCTTACATTTTTCTGCGTTTACTATACCGCTTACTATATAGCTTATATTTTTCTGCGCTTACTATACCGCTTCTGTACCACTTACTATACAGCTTACTATACCACTTACTATAACGCTTACTATACCGCTTACATTTCTCTGCGTTACTATTCCGCGTACTATACCGCTTACATTTTTCTGCGTTACTATTCCGCGTACTATACCGCTTACATTTTTCTGCGCCTACTATACCGCTTACTATACTGCTTACATTTCTTTGCGCTTCCCATACCTTACTATACCGCTTACATTTTTCTGCGTTATTATACCACTTACTATGCCGCGTATTATACCGCTTACATTTTTCTGCGTCACTATACCGCTAATTATAACGCGTACTATAATACGTACTATACCGCTTACATTTTTCTGCGCTTACTATACCGCTTCTATACCGCTTACTATACCGCTTACATTTTTCTGCACTTACTATACTGCTTCTATACCGCTTACTATACAGCTTACTATACCACTTACATTTTTCTGCGTTACTATACCGCTTACTATGCCTCTTACATTTTTCTGCGTTACTATACCGCTTACATTTTTCTGCGTTATTATACCACTTACTATGCCGCGTATTATACCGCTTACATTTTTCTGCGTCACTATACCGCTAATTATAACGCGTACTATAATACGTACTATACCGCTTACATTTTTCTGCGCTTACTATACCGCTTCTATACCGCTTACTATACCGCTTACATTTTTCTGCACTTACTATACTGCTTCTATACCGCTTACTATACATCTTACTATACCACTTACATTTTTCTGCGTTTACTATACCGCTTACTATACCACTTACATTTTTCTAAATTTACCATACCGCTTACTATACCACTTACATTTTTCTGCGTTTACTATACCGCTTACATTTTTTCTGTGTTACTATACCGCTTACATTTTTCTGCGCTTACTATACCGCTTCTATACCACTTACTATACAGCTTACTATACCACTTACTATACCACTTACATTTTTCTGCGCCTACTATACGGCTTACTATACTGCTTACTTTTTTCTGTGCTTCCTATACCTTACTATACCGCTTACATTTTTCTGCGCCTACTATACCGCTTACTATACTGCTTACTTTTTTCTGCGCTTCCTATACCTTACTATACCGCTTACATTTTTCTGTGTTATTATACCGCTTACTATGCCGCGTACTATACCGCTTACATTTTTCTGCGTTACTATACCGCTAAATATACCACGTACTATACCACGTACTATACAGCTTACATTTTTCTGCGCTTACTATAGCGCTTACATTTTTCTGCGTTACTATACCGCTAATTATATCGCGTACTATACCATGTACTATACCGCTTACATTTTTCTGCGCTTACTATACCGCTTACTATGCCGCTTACATTTTTTTGCACTTACTATACCGCTTACTCTACCGCTTACATTTTTCTGCGCTTCCCATACCTTACTATACCGTTTACATTTTTCTGCGTTATTATACCACTTACTATGCCGCGTACTATACCGCTTACATTTTTCTACGTTACTATACCGCTAATTATACCACGTACTATAATACGTACTATACCGCTTGCATTTTTCTGCGCTTACTATACCGCTTCCATTTTTCTGTGCTTACTATACCGCTTACTATACAGCTTACTATACCGCTTACATTTTTCTGCGTTACTATACCGCTTACTATGCCTCTTACATTTTTCTGCGTTACTATACCGCTTACTATACCGCGTACTATATCGCTTACATTTTCTGCGCTTACTATACCACTTACATTTTTCTGCTTTTACCATACCGCTTGCTATACCACTTACATTTTTCTGCGTTTACTATACCGCTTACATTTTTTCTGTGTTACTATACCGCTTACATTTTTCTGCGCTTACTATACCGCTTCTATACCACTTACTATACAGCTTACTATACCACTTACTATACCGCTTACATTTTTCTGCGCCTACTATACCGCTTACTATACTGCCTACATTTTTCTGCGCTTCCTATACCTTACTATACCACTTACATTTTTCTGTGTTATTATACAGCTTACTGCCGCGTACTATACCGCTTACATTTTTCTGCGTTACTATACCGCTAAATATACCGCGTACTATACCACGTACTATAGAGCTTACATTTTTCTGCGTTACTATACCGCTAAATAAACCGCGTACTATACCATGTACTATACCGCTTACATTTTTCTGCGCTTAATATACCGCTTACTATGCCGCTTACTTTTTTTGCATTTACTATACCATGTACTATACCGCTTACATTTTTCTGCGCTTAATATACCGCTTACTATGCCGCTTACATTTTTTTGCATTTACTATACCGCTTACTCTACCGCTTACATTTTTCTGCGTTTACTATACCACTTACTATACCACTTACATTTTTCTGCGCCTACTATACCGCTTACTATACTGCTTACATTTTTCTGCGCTTCCCATACCTTACTATACCGCTTACATTTTCTGCGTTATTATACCACTTACTATGCCGCGTACTATACCGCTTACATTTTACTGCATTACTATATCGCTAATTATACCTCGTACTATAGTACATACTATACCGCTTACATATTTCTGCGCTTACTATACCGCTTCTATACCGCTTACTATACCGCTTACATTTTTCTGCGCTTACTATACCGCTTCTATACCGCTTACTATACAGCTTACTATACCGCTTATATTTTTCTGCGTTACTATACCGCTTACTATGCCTATTACATTTTTCTGCGTTACTATACCGCTTACTATACCGCGTGCTATACCGCTTACATTTTCTGCGCTTACTATACCACTTACATTTTTCTGCATTTAATATACCACTTACTATACCACTTACATTTTTCTGCTTTTACCATACCGCTTACTATACCACTTACATTTTTCTGCGTTTACTATACCGCTTACATTTTTTTGTGTTACTATACCGCTTACATTTTTCTGCGCTTACTATACCGCTTCTATACCACTTACTGTACAGCTTACTATACCACTTACTATACCGCTTACATTTTTCTGCGCCTACTATACCGCTTACTATACTGCCTACATTTTTCTGCGCTTCCTATACCTTACTATACCGCTTACATTTTTCTGTGTTATTATACCGCTTACTATGCCACGTACTATACCGCTTACATTTTTCTTCGTTACTATACCGCTAAATATACCGCGTACTATACCACGTACTATAGAGCTTACATTTTTCTGCGTTACTATACCGCTAATTAAACCGCGTACTATACCATGTACTATACCGCTTACATTTTTCTGCGCTTAATATACCGCTTACTATGCCGCTTACATTTTTTTGCATTTACTATACCATGTACTATACCGTTTACATTTTTCTGCGCTTAATATACTGCTTACTATGCCGCTTACATTTTTTTGCATTTACTATACCGCTTACTCTACCGCTTACATTTTTCTGCGTTTACTATACCACTTACTATACCACTTACATTTTTCTGCGCCTACTATACCGCTTACTATACTGCTTACATTTTTCTGCGCTTCCCATACCTTACTATACCGCTTACATTTTCTGAGTTATTATACCACTTACTATGCCGCGTACTATACCGCTTACATTTTACTGCATTACTATATCGCTAATTATACCGCGTACTATAATACATACTATACCGCTTACATATTTCTGCGCTTACTATACCGCTTCTATACCGCTTACTATACAGCTTACTATACCGCTTATATTTTTCTGCGTTACTATACCGCTTACTATGCCGATTACATTTTTCTGCGTTACTATACCGCTTACTATACCGCGTACTATACCGCTTACATTTTCTGCGCTTACTATACCACTTACATTTTTCTGCATTTAATATACCACTTACTATACCACTTACATTTTTCTGCTTTTACCATACCGCTTACTATACCACTTACATTTTTCTGCGTTTACTATACCACTTACATTTTTTCTGTGTTACTATACCGCTTACATTTTTCTGCGCTTACTATACCGCTTCTATACCACTTACTATACAGCTTACTATACCACTTACTATACCGCTTACATTTTTCTGCGCCTACTATACCGCTTACTATACTGCTTACATTTTTCTGCGCTTCCTATACCTTACTATACCGCTTACATTTTTCTGTGTTATTATACCGCTTACTATGCCGCGTACTATACCGCTTACATTTTTCTGCGTTACTATACCGCTAATTATACCGCGTACTATAATACGTACTATATCGCTTACATTTTTCTGCGCTTACTATACAGCTTCTATACCGCTTACATTTTTCTGCGCTTACTATACCGCTTCTATACCGCATACTATACAGCTTACTATACCGCTTACATTTTTCTGCGTTACTATACCGCTTACTATGCCTCTTACATTTTTCTGCGCTACTATACCGCTTACTATACCGCGTAGTAGACCGCTTACATTTTCTGCGCTTACTATACCACTTACATTTTTCTGCGTTTACTATACAGCTTACATTTTTCTGCTTTTACCATACCGCTTACTATACCACTTACATTTTTCTGCGTATTCTGTACCGCTTACATTTTTTCTGTGTTACTATACCACTTACATTTTTCTGCGCTTACTATACCTCTTCTATACCACTTACTATACAGCTTACTATACCACTTACTATACCGCTTACATTTTTCTGCGCCTACTATACCGCTTACTATACTGGTTACATTTTTCTGCGCTTCGTATACCTTACTGTACCGCTTACATTTTTCTGTGTTATTATACCGCTTACTATGCCGCGTACTATACCGCTTACATTTTTCTGCGTTACTATACCGCTAAATATACCGCGTACTATACCACGTACTATACAGCTTACATTTTTCTGTGCTTACTATAGCGCTTACATTTTTCTGCGTTACTATACCGCTAATTATACCACGTACTATACCACTTACATTTTTCTGCGCTTACTATACCGCTTACATTTTTCTGTGCTTACTATACCGCTTACATTTTTCTGCGCTTACTATAGTGCTTACTATACCGCGGTGCAATAGCGCGCAAGCAAGTTTGCGGCGCGCCTGTCCCGCCCTACCTCATACCTAACTATACACAATACTTATACATACTTATATACAGAAGTGTCGGTTACAGTAACAGTGTCGCGAGTTCAATGGTTTTTTCCCATCTCAAAAAATGTCCAACGCGCCTAAAGAAGTTTTCACTTCAATAAACTCAAAAAGTACAATAAGTTAAGTATTCATTATTCAGCTCCTGGTGGCCGACTTTTGGACATGTAAGCAAAATTAATACCCAATGGTCGGCCACATTAAAATTAATTAAAAGCAACAAATTAATTTACTTTTTATACTCAAAAACATTATTTTATTTACCCTGCTAATATTGTAGCCTTATAATTTTAGAAAAAAAAATAAAAAATTAATTAATACTTGCTTTTTAAAAGAATTGCCATCTGTTAACAAAAAAATAGGGAAAATGGTGATTTGACCTCTATCTTGAAAAAAATGGCTGATTACAAATTCAATAAAAATACCCATAATTCTTTGGTGATGGTTTATGACTTATGAAAGATGGCTGCATATAACCAAATTGTAATATTTCATTTAGAACCAAAAATAAGCTATGCGTAAGGCATTTTATCTCAATGTGGCCGACTATTGGGGGGGTGGCCGACTATTGGTACATTTACCCTCTATTGTTTAAATGTGTTCGCTTAGAATATATTTTAGATGCGAATACACACACATATATATATTTATTTATTTAATTTTAAAAAGTAAATTAAGAATACTTTTAATTAAATGAGAAAAATAATTGGTACATTTTTTTAATTGGATTTTTTTTTAAATAAATAAGAAATTTAAATTTATAGACATTTTGGTTTTCCATTTTTTAAATGAATTCGGAACTTACTATTGATAGAGCCAATACCATGCTTGCAGAAAAAAAACGGATTTTTCTCCTCTTTTTTCAAACTTACAGGGATAATTCACGGAAAAAGCATGTTTTCTAGGAGAACGGAAATTATTTGTTAAAAAATGAGGAATAATTTAGTGTATAAAGACCAGTATTTCTGACAGTGAATAGTTAAATAAAAAAAATATATCTGAAAAAATGAATCGATTTTTTTTCCTGTACAATCTATTATTTAAACTGTAAGCCCATAAATGAAGTTATGAAAGTATTAAATTATATTTAATATTTAATAATTTATTAAAATATATTTCATAATTCCTTTTTCGCTAATTAAATAATAGAAATGTCACTTCATTATCAACAACGTGTTTATAATATGCAATTTTAAAGAAAGAGTAAAGTCACATTCAATATTTAAAAATAAAAGTGGAAGAAGATTAAATTCCAGAAACAGCAATTTGATGAACGACAGTAAAAAGAGGATTTTTTTGCCTCTAATTTTAAAAAGTAGAAAATGATTAAGAAGACGCAAAATAATTTTCATAATGTATCGTTTTTTTAATTTAGTTAATTAGTAAACAACCAATTAGTATATGCTATTGTTTTCGTTTTTTTGAGAAAGCAATTATGAAAATGAACTTTTGTTTATGTATTTTGTTTCATAAATTAGTTCTTGATAAATTTATACGTGTGCAATTGCACAGGAGAGAATCTTGCATCTTATTTATTTAACCATAAAAATGGTATGAAAATATATTTTGAAAAATGTTTAGAAAAGGTATCTCTACATTTATTTATTTTGAAAATTATTTTTACCTTTTTCCTAATTACTACTCTTCATGACAGTTTAAGGTAATATGTAATCTACAGATTGAAAAAAATTTCTTCATATTTTCAGATACTTTAAGAAAATACAAACTACATACTTTGTAGAATTTTTTTTGGCATAATTACTTTAAACATGTTTAACAATATATAGAAATTTAGAGTGTTTATTTCAAACTTACAGCCAACTTTTTCGGCAAAAATATGTTTTGCTCAAAAGTTGATAAAAACCATTTTTAACTGCATATACTACAGACAAGAACGTAAAATCATGCGTCAAGCATAGATTATGAAACACTTTCCCACACATTGAGAAAACTGGAACGAAACTTCACTGTTAAATAAGGTGAAAGATGTAAGTATACAGTATAGGAAACATAACACATCTAAAAGTCCAGTTTTTAAAATTACCATACATAGTCAAAAATTTAGTCGAAATATTTTGTGCAGCCCTGTATATGATCCATTGATTTGGATATATACCACATAGCAGGATAAAAATTGGTTCTGTTAAAAAATTCACTTTTTGCAAAATGTTCGACAATCGTAGGAAATGCACTCGAAATCTTTTGTACAACACTGTATATTATCCAAAGACTTTTGTGCATACACCATATTAATCTAAAATTTAATTTAGGTACAAAATGCATAAGGCAACTTAAAACAAACTTCCACCAACCGTAAACGACAATGTACCTTGGTCTTTGAGTAGCCTTGTATATGAATTTATTTATTTTCCACAAACTTTTATAAGTCTAATAAATACAGTTTTGCAGGAAATTGCGTACCACAATTAAAAACTACCCTAAGCAATTCACTCCCATAGTCTGTAATACTTACGAATTCACTTGTGTAGCCCTGTTTATATGAGCAACCGAATTTGTACACACCACGTACTATGAAAAATTTTAGTTAAACTTGAAAACGCAAACCAAAGATGAAAACGCACTTATCACAAATAGACTGTAATTATCGCAAGAAAACTGTAACCGATATATTCTGTGTGTCCCTCTAAATGAACGATAAACGGAATGTCAAAACCTGCAGTAAACTCCAATCAGTCGACCGTTTTTATAGAAAACGGTTATTTGTCCGTAATTTGAAGCGTTCTTATTGGTCAGAATAAAGATAAATTACAGTAATGTAACCGTTATCTGTAAAACAAGATATTTTAGCTAAATCTTCAACATATGTACGAAATGTTGATGGACCTAATTCATAATGTTTGTCACATGCACTCTTGTCGAAGCATTTCAAGACGTATTAGTTGAATAAATATATTCACACATTTCTTAAAATAAAATCCTTTATTCGAAATGTACTGAACTTGAAGCCACATAAGTTGCGGGACACTCGTAAGTTTATACAATTTTCTTTAGTCATCCCTATAATTTTGGTGTAATTTTAATTTGATGTAAAGATACGGGATATAGAAATGTAATTTAAAGTTTGCAGTCAACTGATTCCAAGACTTCCTTCAATTTCAATTTAATTCAGTTTATGGTTTCACTGCTAAATATTTCTGGAATTAGGTTAATTTTCCAAGGAATAAATATTCAGTGTCTTTGTGATAGCTTAACCCTCCATCGCCCAGAAGTAGCTTATGTGTATTTTTTTCAAATTCATAGCTTGTTTTGCATTGTTTTTTGATTTTTTAAAGAGTAAGAAAATACCAAATTTTATCAAAAAGTGTATGTCACAGTGGATGACACAGAAATTCAAGATCGCATAACAGCAACAAAGATTAATCAAACAGTCGAAACCCTACAATCAATTCAACATTTAGTCATCTTTAATATTCAGGCAAAATAAAATATGAAAATTATTGCTTTCTTAGGGTTTCGTTCATCTCAGGAAACCATATTTATCTCACTTCTTTGTCTGTCTGTACCTCAAAGCGTACGAACTCGGAAACTGTATAAGTTAGAGACTTGAAATTTTGTATTCTTACACTTGAATACTCCAATTCATACGACAAATCATTAAATTTTGAATACGACCAAAATTAGAGGAGACATTCATTAAAAAGTGATTAAAGAAACTTAAAAAGTACATTCTCGCTTAGATGCCTCCCTCCGTCGTGAGACTACCGAATGTCGCGGTAAAGGTATTCTGGCAGTGGAGGAAAATCTAGGAAGGCCTTTTCACTTACTTTGGCGCTAGTAGATTCCCATATTGGGAAATAAGCGATGATTTGTTGTGCAAAAAATTCCTTTTTGGATTTAATTTTTAACATTTGTTTACTTTTGATGCAAATGATCCTTGAATCGCCAGTTTATCGTTGTTCGGAGGAAAAAATTTACAGGAATTACTGTTATGTTCCGCGCCGATTTTTTGATATCCGTTAAAGAATTCATTTTACAATGTTTTAACCCACTGTACTATATTTTGTCATCAGCGATTTTTAAATTTTTAGCGATTTTTATGCGATTTAACGGGGTTTTAATTTAGCGATTTAACGGCTTTTGCGTTTCCACATTATGAAAAATAAATTCGGTTTTAAATTTTTAGTACAATTTAGTAAATTTTATCCTCTTTTCAATAAAATTTATTCGGGATTCGTACATACATTTTAGAATTTCCTGCGAATATTTTTATTTGAATTTATAGAATTTTCGTGTTTGAGAGATTTTTTTCACATTCGTAAAAGAAATCCTGTTTGTCTTTTAGTCCAAAAAATTTTTTTCCTCTGTAATTTTCGTAATCGTAGCGATTTTTAATGCTATTTTTATTATTTTTGCGTAATGTTTCCATATGAGCAAAAATAATCTTATATATTCTATTTCTGTTTATATATTCTAGATGAATATAGTAAATTTTGTTCTCTTTTCAATGAAAGTTATTCGGCATTCATCGGGTTAAAACGCTAATTTTTAACAATTTTCTGAAAGATTATTCGCTTTTATAGGAAGATACGAAATAGTACTCGATTTTTTTGTATCTGAATGAGAATTTTTGTAAATTATATGCATTTACGAATAAAAAGGACTTCATGAAAATATCAGAAATTAGTTTACTTGACAAACAGCCGTAAATAAAACTACTTTTTTAAAACTAAAGGCTGGGAGCATCTGAAGATAGAAGTATCGAAATGCGTTTTCAATTTTTTATAAATAAATTATTTATAGAGTTATAAGAGTTATAAGGTCTCACGTGACGATACATTTTCCCCTTTCTCGTGCTGCGGCGTTGGAAATTTGTTCAAAACGCCGTCTTTAACAGTATTTTCTAAAAAATCTTCTGCTTTGTTCAAAAAATGGGAAACTTTTCTTCCGATTACAAAGTTTCTGAATAAGCACACCTATCAATTTCATGAGTTTCTAAACAAAAATCATTAAAAATATGTCAAAGTAGCCAGTTTGGATTTCAGAACAGCATTAAGGGTACGAAAATCGATAAACGATATAAATATTTTCTAAATTGGATATTCTAGAAAATGAAAAGGGAGTTGTGCATATTAGAGTGGTGCGAAAAAAGTCAAGTTGATATTTACGAGTCGCTGTAGTGCGGAAAGGTTGCGATTGGTAAATACAAGAAAAACAACAAAAAAAATATATTAAAAACAGACTTTATCTTCCGATCCCGATAAACCGCCTAAAAATTCAAAAAAATTGATAATTTCCGATTTTTTCAGAATTAATTATATTTTTTTTGCATATATATATTTTATATCACTATAGTGAAAAATATTTGCAGATTGTCCTGTTTAATAATAATAATAAAAAAATGCGTTTAGAAAATATCTTCCAATCGCGCAAACCGCCTAAAAAAAAAAGAGAATTTCCGATTTTTTCAGAATAAAAAAAGAACAATTTACGTATATATATATTTTATTGATACAGTGAAAAATATTTGCAGATTGTACTGTTTAATAATAATAATAATAATAAATTGCGTTTAGAGAATATCTTTCGATCGCGCAATCTGAATAAAAATCGTGAAAAATTCAATTTTGAGTGATTTTGAAGTATAAAGAAAATAATCAACTGAGGTCAGTTTGTGGTCTCAGGTTAAGATTTAAATGTAAATTGATACTATCGAGCTGAACTATTCAGCTGAATTATTGAGCTGATTACTGAAAAAGGGGTTTCACTAGAATACTGAGATTTGGTAGGGTGTGGTACAAATACCAATACTGGATGGAAAGGTTGTGCTATCAGACAGCTTGAAGTGCATCTCGGACGACACTTCAGTGGGTTGTTGTTTATTCCATTTTGTTGCATTACCTTTCCGCCATCTTTTTCAAAATTGGGATGGTGAAACAACTAGCCCAAAATCATTTAGCAGACCAATTAGGCAGAATCTAATTATGAAAAGGTCTCAGTGATAAATTTTCAATTAATTGATTGTGTAATTTAAAAAGTGGACTTACAACTGTTGAGCAAGGACCAAAGATATATTTTTGAACTAAGTCAAACATTTAAAAGTGGCAACTTTCCAAATGACTTATCAAAGCGTGACCCCGGCCCAATTTCACATGCCAGATGGCTCATTTGTGCAAATAAGAGTCCATCGACTTTACGTGAATGTAGAGTTGCAAATAACCGGTTTATTCCCAGGTTTATTCCCAAAAGACCTGGTTTATTCCCAAAAAACCTGGCTTAATTTAAAAAAAACCCGTCTTAATTCCAAAAAACGCGGTTTATTCCCAGGTTTGAACCGGGTTTATTCTAGTCTTTGCAACTCTACGTCAACGTGAAAAACCAATCGGATGTCTTAAAAGCCATAGTGATTTTTTTTCATCTTACATGCTAGTTTTGTTTGAAATAAAATGCAGTAAGTACATTATAGATGGACTTATTCATCTGTACAGAGCAATAGAAACATCTCGATACTTGTCTGACGACCTGAAGAAAGTGGTATTCCCTGTAATTGAATGAAACCCGTTCTTTGTCCACCCGGAAAACCTACTGATGACAATGGTCTTTAATAAGAAGAGGCACATAGAGAGCTAGGGCTAAGAAGAGACTTAAAAGCTAGGCAGACTGTTTCAAAATGTAAATGCATCAGAAGCTTTATCACTCCTACTTTAAACTTCGATGCAGCAGACTATACAGAATTAATTGACTGGAATGTAGCAAAATTATCATCTACATCTCTTTTACGGAGTGTAAACAATGAAGAAAAACATTCCTTCGTTCAATCAGCCGATATCCCAGAAAATATCCCATAAAATATGTCCCTGTCACACGCAAGCTGACGAGCGGTGCGTCAAATTGGTAACGGAAGCATCGCTTAACGTATGTGGGCCCCAATCTAGAGATGGATTAATCAGAGCCACACTGAAATCAAGGTTCATAATACAAATCTTTAACACCAAATCGCAGTACAAAGGTGCGTCTAAAAGTCAGATTAAACAGATGAAATAACAAATTATATATCTAAGTAATGTAATTAGCAAACACCTTGATTGGTTTGATGGAGGGAAGGGTGTGGGTGGGACTCGAAGTGCAGTCATCTCCCCGTGATGATTTCTGGGTTGTTTAAATATTATCAAATATCTAAACAAGCAAAGAGCGGTACAATTTATATGCAAATGTTAACATTGGGATGCAAACTGACCTCAGGTGATTATTTTCTTAATTCATCAATATCACTAAAAATTGATTTTTTCCCGATTTTTATTGAGCTTGCGCGATCGAAAGATATTCTGTAAACGCAATTTTTATTATTCTTGCATTCTTTTTTATTATTAAACAGTACAATGCACAAATATTTTTCACTATAGTGATAATATATATATATATATATATATATATATATATATATATGTAATTTTTTTTAATTTTTAGGCGGTTTGCCGGATTGCAAGATAAAGATGGACTTGAATATAAATATTTTTTTGTTTTTTTGTATTTACCAATCGTAACTTTTCCGCACTATAGCGACTCGGAAATATCAACTTGACTTTTTCGCACCACCCTAATGCATATATAACGTCATCACTTTAGGGGTGAGGTGGGTGGTCGGGCACTTGATATCGTAAGTTTTCTCTAGAAGGAGAGGGGCTGAGTGGTTTTGTCTTCTGATATTGTCAGTGTTGAATTCAGACACTTTTCTCCGGGAAAGATTTCTGTGGCTCCGTGGGGGAATTATAAAGTTTTTTTTTTTTTTTTTTTTGGGGGGGGGGGATTCTAGTTTCTGACCATTGAAAGCATAAAATCTCAAATCTACCGGTGGAGACATTGCAAAGCTCCGCCGCCCCCCCCCCCCTGATTTCAACACTGGCTATCGTTATTATTTTTGATCCAACCAACTTTTTCTTTCCAATAAAATAATCACTTATTTTTTTAGTTTTATCTTAATTTCTATAAAGTTATTATTAAAGTCATTAAGTGATTATAAAATCATTCCACTCCAAAATATGGAATATCCCAATATTCGTTTTTACTAGAATAGTAAAGAAAGAAAAAGATTTTTGTCCACTTGTTTTGTTGATAAGAAGTTCTACTTTGGGCATATGTTAAAAGTAGAGTTGCAAAGACTAGAATAAACCCGGTTTAAACCTGGGAATAAACCGTTTTTTTAAAAATAAATCGGGTTTTTTGGGAATAAACCAGGTCTTTTGGGAATAAACCTGGGAATAAACCGTGTCTATTGGAAATAAACCTGGGAATAAAAGGGTTCTTTGCAACTCTAGTTAAAAGAGAACATTGCTGTTGAATGCATTAACTATGTGACAATAAACCATTATTAAATACTTTTAAATAGCAGCTATCTCTTTTTTATGTTATTTGATATAAAGTTATTGATTTATAGCAATTTAAATTATAATTAGACTTTTCAATTTAACTTACATTTATGTATAAAATTAAAATATAAACTGTGGATACTGGTGAATGCTTTGTTTGTTTGTTAGTTTCTGAGTCTAAAATACTGTTTATATATTGAATATATACCATATATCAAAAGACAAATTAAATTAACTGCTGATCAGTTCTTTGTAATTAAAATAAGAATACTTTTAACTTAGGAACGAAAAAATTTGGACGTACGTTGAAAGTTTGTAAACAAAGAACTTTTTTCATGACAAGTTTTATTTTACAGAAATGAAAATTCTTGTTATAATATTATGGATATATATATATTATGGATGTGGTTAGTATGTACTTGCTTTGAAATTTTCGAAAAATTCAAATCCGTCGAAATTTTTACTATATCTTCAATAGGTTATAAAATGAAACATTTGGTTGGACATCAAAAATATAAAATCTCCCACAATCGCAGGAGAATTTTCTGTCGCAGATCAACCCCACTTAACACTTCGGGGGTCCTAGGGTTATACACTGATTTATTCCAATCGCGATTATTTCGCTAGAAAGTTATTTAGCAAAGAGGTACAAGTTAAGTTAGTATTACAGTTATTTATCATAAAAAATAAATTAAGCTAAATCAATTTTGTTTAATCAGTAAATCGTTTTTCAATGGAAAAATCTAAAAAAATCAGATTTAAACTGCTTTTTTTTCAAAAATCAGTAAAGAACTATTCCTTTTCGCGGACGTACACTTTTCTCTAGTATAATATCTACAGACAAGTTAGCTCTTCCTACACTTTAGATATCTTCTTTCACAGCGACATCGAGACAGGCTATCTATTTCTTTCTCAAAGTGATAAAAACTGCAACCAATTAGCGGTAATTCGGGTTCTATAAAATTATTTAAAATATTGCATTTACCTATTTGAAATGTACACGCCTATACGTAGATTTGAATGCTGAATACAAATATCTAATTTTTATAAAAATAGGACGCTAATTAAGAAATATATTAATTTTAATAAAATCCAAAGGAAAAATTATTTCTTTTTTATACGCGTGTTCAGACAACCTATAGCAGCACGGACAAAATTCCGGTACTTGCAGATTTTAAGTTACTTATAATTTTTTAAAAACTATATAAGATACGGATTTGAAATTTGGTATCTATACGCAAACCCCATGCCGATTAAGGTTTTCCAAAAATAAAAAAAATCGAACTATAACTTTTTATTTGACAAAAAAGTAATTTATTTATTTTACTTTCGGCTGCGAAAGATAAAAAATTAAAAAATAAAATAAAATAAAATAAAATAAAGGAAAAATAATTCTGATGACAGTTAAATACCTCACTCACATATTTTAACGCATGTTAAATTTTTTTTAACTTTATAAGATAGGTATTTGAAAATTGGTATATATATATACGCAAAATCATATTCTATTTAAGAAATTTGAAAAATCGAAATAATCGACCTGTAAATTTTATCTTATAAAACACCTGATTTATTTTTATGGAAAATGAAAAGTATTTGGATTTATTAATGGAGAGATAAAGTATTTTTAAAGGAATATTAAACGAAACCATTTCTGCGATCTTCAATCACACTTACCCACTTGTTTTGCATTTTTATCCCCAAATAGAAGACCGACTCAACTCCTTGTTTTTATGGATGAGATAGAAAACTTTGGAAGTTACTAGTACCATATCAGGTAAACTCTTCTAGATCCAGATAGAGACACCTCCGTGCATATTCACTTTAAATTAGTTTTAAAGTTTTTGTTCAAACATTACGAAATTTTAATTTGATCTCTGTCATACACTCTCAGAAAAAACTGTAAATTTATTAGCGTTTGCCCTTCAATTTTCACGAACAACAGCCTTATTTGATGGAAAACGTTCTGATCCACTAAATAAGCGGCCTTATCCCTTAGATACTTACAAAATTAAGAGCAATCCACATATTCTTACAGTTCTAGCCCATATGTTAGCAAAAATACGGTACGACCCCATACATTGTCCTCCGCTAGGGTGTAACCCTTCATTTTACTCGTGTTTCGAAAATTTTAACTCGCCAAAACAGCGATTCTGTGATGATTATCTAACGTGCTACGTGCTACGGAACAGTAAATAAAGTGTTATTGTGTTTTAAAGTGCATTATATATTGTGCATTATAATGCTGTATTACTTTACTCCGTAAAATTACGGGCTGCACAAAACAATGGACATGGACTTTTTTTCTAAGGGGTATGACTGGAGTCTCTGTTGCCGGCCTCTGCCCGTAATTTTACTTCAATTTTTTCTGCGTGTATGCTTAGCTGTAAATGATGAAACAAAAAAAAACGTAATCCTCAGTTACAAAAAGTTTTGCAAAATTTTGAATGTAAAGTATCAAAATAATTATAATTAATATAACAAATATTTCATTTATGAAGGAGTTTTTATAACAAAAACAAAACTTCTTTCAGTGCGGAGTATTTGTAGGATAAAATTGTTATTTAATGAAAAATGTAAACCTGAAATATTTTCAAGAATTTTGCGATTAAATGATTTTTTTTTTAAATCTTTTATCGTGTTTTTATCTATCTAAATAGAAATTCACTAAAGCTATTAAAATATTTGTCAGTTTATATAAAAGTATACTTCCCTTCGAATTTTTCGATTAAACATATGAAATAGAGCTTTCACCCGTCTTTAGCCTTTATAAACTTATAATAATTAACAGTAACTGTAAAGAAATAATAATAAATATAATAATTAAAATTAGAAATATTTGTCCTATTGAACTTTAACACTAATAAGTCATTTAAATTCAATAAGCAAATAACAGAAAAGTCAACTACAATAGTATGCAGTTAATCGGCAAAAAAATACAAAAAAATATATCAATATATTTTCCTCTACTTAAAGAAAAACGATTAGCTTTACATCTCTACAATTTAATCTCTTTCTTTATTCATATTTTTTAGATGATCACATGATAAATTAATAAATATGAAATAAAATACAATAAACAATTTTGAAGCAAAAGTGAATTTGCGAAGGTAAACCAAATTATTAATTAGAAGAAGATGCTAACAACATAATATTATTTCAATCACTACAGTATTTTAGATAAATAATTCAAGAATGTTAACTACAAACTATCATTTTAATGACTTGATCGCTTAGAAAAAAATAAACTTTTAAAATTAAATACCTGCTAATTTTTACATAATTGGATATTTTAAAGAGATATTTTGTGAATTTTTAATCATTTCAAGAAGTATTTAAAGCAATTTACTAAGAGATTGCTTAAAGCACATGAAGTTTATTATTTCACGATTTAAAAATAAATACTGAATTTTTATTTACCATTCAATAATGAAATTTGCATATGCAAAGCATTAAGTAGCACTAGCTAAATCATTGAAATAATGCATCTGTATTTGAGAGATATTGCTAAATATTTTCAATTTATTTATGGTTTTAATGCAAAAAAGTTCTTTCAACATCTTATTAAATGCCATTTTTCATTCAAATATTATCTTTATTTAATCACATCATTATGCGAAAATTCTACTTTTCTGTTTGTTATTTTGTAATTTCGCAATATCGCAATTTATAGTTTCCCATCTTTATTTTAAGTGTTTCGGAAGTCCCGTATACATTTATTTCAAGATTCTCAAAATATCTCAAAAAGAAGATTATTAAGATTTTTTTAATAAACTTATGTCATTCTTCCACAGTTATATTTCATGGTATCTTTGATGTCACGCTTTGATCGCACTTTACCTATTCAATCATATTTTTTTCAGTTGATTACAATATTGTCTTTGCTGTTCTATTTTTATTCTAGATCCAATACACCTTTTTTCTGACACACTGTTATAAACTAGTAAATCTGCAGATGAGGAGCCTCAACGGCAGCTCTACAAGTAAATTGTTTTTTATTTAAATCTCATTTTTGATATCATTTAACATCGTACAATCACAATTATTCTTTTTTCAATTGTATGCATATTTATAAACGCACAATATTATTCGAATGTTCCAGAAATTAAAATCATTAAATTAAACACAGTGCTATACAATGATATTCTGAAACTCTGATAAACTGCTTATTCTTTTAATTTTTTTTTAAATGAATAGACATTTATCCGCCCGTAGTCTCATTTACATTCGTTTTGATATATATATATATATATATATATATATATATATATATATATATATATATATATTATCAAAATAGTGCCAGTTCCTTGAATTTTATTATTTTACACGCTTTGAAATATGGTTGCTAAGCAAAAAATAAATTAAAGTGGAAAATAAAAATAAACGCTTGAAAAAATTGTAAAAAAAAAATGAAAATAAGATGTTTATATTTTCCGAACAGATGCAAAAACATTTATTAAATTTATCGGCAAAATTCTAAAACTAATGGAAATCCATATCGAAACTTTAGCACTCGTAATTTTACGTCTAAATACATTATGCAAATATTCCATTTTCATTTCAGATAAAACTGAAATTTGAAAAATTGTCTGCATCCCCATAGGAAAGCATTATAACCTAAAATAAAATGTTCTATATTTTCCGAACGAATGATCCAAATTTAACAAAAAACTATACAACTAATTCCGGATACCTCGCCAACAGACCTACCAAAAATCAACTTAATCCAACCATTTTTACGGCAGTTATCGCGGAACAGACAGACAAACAGACAGACAGAAACCAAAAACTTTTCGCGTCTCCACAGTGAGCCTCAACTGACGTTTCGGCAACTAACTAGTAAATCTACAGATCAGGAGCCTCAACGTCAGCTATATGAAAGTCAATGTTTTTTAATCTCATTTCTCATAATATTTAACATCTTATAATACGCAAATTAATTTTTTTAAATTATTACATGTATATTTATACGCATATAAAATAATTCGAATGTTTCAGAAATTAGGAACATTAAATTAAACACGGTTTATGCAATAATATTCTGACATTCTTATGAACTTCTTATTCTATTTTTTAGATAAAAAAAATACATTTTTTCAGGGGGGGGGGGGTGTTGCCCCGCTGAACCCTCCGTAATCTTATTAAATTTATATTCGTGATTTCCTATTATTTGTGTGAATGATTCTAGTATATCTTCCATTTCGTTCTGCACAGTGGTTTTATTACGATAAGCAAAAATTTCGAAAAACATTTCCTGTTATCCTAATACCTAAATAGCAATATTTACTTACCTGCCAACCACGAAACACTCGTATCTTATTGATAAGTTGAATAATATCTCGTGTACAAAAGTAACTTATGGAAATGTAAACTGAATCTACTATATACTTCACTTATCTATTTCAGAAATCTAGTATTATTACAATTTTTGTTTCAGAAAAACAGTTTTGATGGTCATTGTACACTATTTATTTGAAGTACATCCTGATCTAATTCGATGGCAAGAGCATACTAAAATCTCCCCAAAATAGGCTTATTTGGAAACTTTTAAACCTATTGTGTAATCATTCATAATCGTGCCCACTGCAAATTCACTAAATAGCAACCTTGATTTGGCGCTATAAAGTATTTTTTGTGATAACTTTTTATGATCCCAGTTTTTAGTAATTGTGCTATTTCAGGCTGTATGGATGTGTTTTACTACGCTAATTTCTTTAGATTAACTGTCTCGTTGTACGAGATATTATAATCTATTTTTAAAATAATACTAATTTTCAACCACGAAAAATCCACATCTCTTCCAGAAAATTAATAATATCTCATATAAAAATGTTTCGGCTATCATTTTATAGTAGTTAAAAGGTAACTTGTACCAAAATAAATTCTCATTTATTTCAATAAAATATTAAAATCATCCAAAAATATTTTATTTTGCGAATAAAATATTGTAGCAAAATCGTCTGAGTTACTTGAATTTTATCATTTTGATATTCTTTGAAATATGGTTGCTAGGATACGGTTAAATTGAAAAGGAAAATAAAAATGAATGAATTTTAATATTTATAAAAAATGATAAAATAAAATGTATTATATTATTAGAACAGATGTATAAAATTGCACCAAAACTTATACACCTCATTTAAAAAATCTGACGAATGTATTAACAAAATTTCAAATTAATGTGACTAATTTAAGACCTTAGTTGATAAATTGTAGCCTTCATAACTTACCGTTTAAATACATTAATCAAATGTGCCATTTTATTTTCAACGAACGAAAAATTTCAAAATTGTCTGAATTCCCATAGGAAAGCATTATGACCTAAAAAGAAATATTCTATATGTTTCGAACGAATGAACCAAATGTAACTAAAAACTATACAGCTAATTTCGGGTACCTCACCAACATACCTACCAAAAATCAAACTAATCGGATCATTTTTGCGTCAGTTATCGCGGAACAGACAGACAGACAGACAGACAGAAACCAAAAACTTTTCGGGTCTCCACAGTAAGCCTCAACCGACGTTTCGGCAATAACATCTACAGCTATAGCATATTATTTTGACTATATATTTTGAATGATTATCTATTTTTGTATTTATTTAAAGATACAGGAAAGTATATCGTGTGAAGTTTTATTTAATATTTGCACGCTTAGAGCAACTGGAAACATCAGTAATTCGATGACAAGTTTATGTAATCAAGCTGTCCTCAAGGTCAGCTTGAAAAAAAAAAAAAAGAAACAAACAAAACACGTTTTCAAGCTCTATGACTCAACCATAGCAAGAAGGGGATCCACTTCATAATCTATAATCCGACCTATAATCAAGTTGAATAGTAATGAGGAAACATCGTGATCTACATTTGTGACTGGTTATTGACGTATGTAGGGTAAATGTACCAATAGTCGGCCACTTAACTGTTTTTTTGTATATAAACCATAACGTAGAATTTTTAAAAAACGACACAACATTTTTAACAGTGATATATGTTAAAACATACGTTTCTTATTATGTTTCAGCAATTATTTTTAAAAAACACGGTAATAGTTTTTTTTTAGGCAAAGTTAAGTTCAAAAAGGGGAAGTTCTCCAATAGTCGGCCACTTTAAAGCTAATGTTCGGCCATCACTGCACCAATAGTCGGCCACTTCAGAATTTTGTCACTTTCTTCTATCTTTACAAGAAGTAAGTATTGGATTCATGAAAATTTTCGACTTCTGGTTTTCGACGGATTTATACGTTTTAGAAGGTCCTGAACACGATTTGATTGTTTTTATAAAATGTCTGTCTGTGACTCTGTCCGTCTGTCTGTCTGTATGTGACAACAATTTTGTGGGCGCTCTATCTCAAGAACTAATACTCGGAATTTAATAAAACTTTAGATTCAGTTAGTCCCTGATATAAATTGGTGCTGATTAGTTTTTGGTAAAAATCGCGCTGCTATGCAGCATTTTTCGCGATTTCCGCAATAGCTCTATCTCAAGATCTAATTCTCGGAATTTAATAAAACTTTATATTCAGTGAGTCCGTGATATAAATGTGTGCTGATTAGTTTTTGGTAAATATCGGCCGGCAGGTGGCGCTGCTATGCGGCATTTTTCGCGATTTCCGCAAAAGCTCTATCTCACGAACTAATACTCGGAATTTAGTAAAACCTTATATTCAGTTAGTCCCTGATATAAATTGATGCTGATTAGTTTTTGGTAAAAATCGCCCAGCAGGTAGCGCTGCTATGCGGCATTTTTCGCGATTTCCGCAATAGCTCTATCTCAAGAACTAATGCTCGGAATTTAATAAAACTTTAGATTCAGTTAGTCCCTGATATAAATTGGTGCTGATTAGTTTTTGGTAAAAATCGCCCGGCAGGTGGCGCTGCTATGCAGCATTTTTCGCGATTTCCGCAAAAGCTCTATCTTAAGAACTAATGCTCGGAATTTAATAAAACTTTAGATTCAGTTAGTCCCTAATATAAATTGATGCTGATTAGTTTTTGGTAAAAATCGCCCGGCAGGTGGCGCTGCTATGCAGCATTTTTAGCGATTTCCGCAATAGCTCTATCTCAAGATCTAATTCTCGGAATTTAATAAAACTTTAGATTCAGTTAGTCCCTGATATAAATTGATGCTGATTAGTTTTTGGTAAAAATCGCCCGGCAGGTGGCGCTGCTATGCAGCATTTTTCGCGATTTCCGCAATAGCTCTATCTCAAGATCTAATCCTCGGAATTTAATAAAACTTTATATTCAGTTAGTCCGTGATATAAGTTGGTGCTGATTAGTTTTTGGTAAAAATCGCCCAGCAGGTGGCGCTGTTATGCAGCATTTTTCGAGATTTCCGCAATAGCTCTATCTCACGAACTAATACTCGGAATTTAGTAAAACCTTATATTCAGTTAGTCTCTGATGTAAATTGGTGCTGATTAGTTTTTGGTACAAATCGACCAGCAGGTGGCGCTGCTATGGAGCATTTTGCAGGATTTACACGATTTTAGCGATAGTCATATATCAAGAAATAATGCACAGAATTTAATAAAACTTGAGCTTCAGTTAGACCTTGATATAAATTGGTTGCTGGTTCTTTTTAGTGTATGCGAAACCTGTGTGAGATAGAAGAAAGTTTTGGGATTGGCACATCCAACTAGTTTTGCCTGGAAAACGACGCTAACAAATTTTACTGAATTTTGTATTCTACCATTTTCGGTTATAAGAAGGTGATTGAGCTATCTCACATGTTCGAGAAAATTAAATTAGTGTGTCATTTAGGGTCACTGCGGGTAAAGCTAATTTTATTTTATCTGCTAAATGGCTTTAACGATTTTGACTAAGTTTTGTATCCTACATTTTTGGGATACAATAAGACCATTGGACTGGGTCGCATGTTCGAGAAAATTTCATTAGTAGGTCATATGATATGGGGGTCACTATGGGTTAAATAAATTTTATCTAAAAAACGGCTCTAACGATTTTGACTAAATTTTGCATCCTACCGTTTTGGAGTACGAAAAGACCATTGGTTGGGTCACATGTTTGAGAAAATTCAATTAGTGGGTCATTTTAGGGTCACTACGGGTCAAACTAATTTTATCTAAAAACGACAAACGATTTTGACTAAATTTTTTATCCTACCGATTTGGTGTACGAAAAGACTAATGGGCTGGGTCACAAGTTAAGGGTCACATGTTAAGGTCTAAGGTAATTTTATCTTATCTAATAAATGTCTTTAACGATTTTGACTACGTTTTGTGTCCTAACTTTTTGGGATACAAGAAAACCATTTGGCTGGGTCACATGTTCGAGAAAATTCTATTAGTGGGTCATTTGGCGGTCACTATGGGTCAAGCAAATTGCATTTAAAAACGGTTTAAGCGATTTTGACTAAATTTTGTATGCTACAGTCGACTGCAAAAAATAATAATAATAATAAATAAAAATAAATAAACGCTGGTACCCCTTCTGTTCGCGCTCAAATTGAAGTTAGATTAAAGTGGGTTTTGAATCGAATTATGCATTTTGAATCCCGCAGTGGAAAAGCGAAGGGGGGGGAAGTCCCAACTGCCGCAATCCAATCTAGTTGTTTTAACACTTTTCAACAGAATTGAAAAGCAAATAATGGGGGTACCAACTGCCGCATCTAATCGAGTTGCTTTTAACACTTTTCAACATAGTTGAAAAGCAAATATGCATACCTTCGTGCATCAGCGAAGGGGCGGTCCCAACTGCTGCATCACGTCATTCCGATCTAATTGTTTTAACACTTTTATGCATTTTGAACATGAAATATATTTAGTATGTAGTTATTAGTATACGAGTTCATTTGGAACACCGCAGTGGAAAAGCATAGGGAGGGGCGGTCCCAACTGCCGCATTCCAATCTAGTTGTTTTAATACTTTTCAACAGACTTGAAAAGCAAATAATGAGGGTACCAACTGCCGCATCTAATCTAGTTTAAGAAAAAGCTACTGTGTACGAGCATTTGCGACTTTAAAGTAACCCCGATATCGAATATCAGTTTTCTACCCCTATTATTTCTAAATAAATCATAATTTAGAATGATAAACAACAATTACTGATAATTTCAATTTTTTAAATTTCGAATTTTATAGAAACCATTCTTTGCGAGAGCTTACATCTTAAAAGAAACCCCCATGCAAAATTTGAAGTTTCAAAGCCACAGAAATTGCAATTAAAAAAAATTTTTAGTTGCTTTTAAATTTCTAATTTTTTAGAAACAGTTCGGCTACGGTCAGACCACTTACGTATGGAAAAGGTTATCCATGTCTAATTTCATGTTTCTACTCTAAACTTTATTAAAAAAAACATAATTCAGAACATTTTCCTCTCATTTCAGCATTCTAAATTTCCAAATTTTTAGAAGCCTTTCTGAGCCGGTTGTTTATGTCTTAAAATTGACCACCATGCCAAATTTTAAGTTTCCAGCAACAAAACTATCACAGGTTTTGAAACTTTAGAACGTTTATTTGGTTCTGTACCCTTTGAAATTCCGTTTTTTAAGAAACTATTTCGTGCCAGCGTTTACATATTAAAAAAGACAGAATTAGGAAATTTTAAATTTCTCTCCCTAGTAATTCCATATAAATCGTAATTTAGAATGTTTTTAGAATATTCACTGTTTTTTTCATTTTCTAAAATTCCCCCTTTTTTTAATTGCCTTGATCCAGAATTTACCTCTTAAAAGTAACAGACATGTTAAATTTCAAGTTTATATTCCTAACAATTCTACATGAATTGTAATTTAGAACTTTTTCCACTCATTTCACACTTTTAAATTTCGAATTTTTTAGAAAACAAAAACCATGCCAACTTTCAAGAGGGCAAAAAGGGCACGTTTGGAATGTTTTTTGCTCATCCATCTACTTACGAAAAGTGGTCCTGACGTAAAATATAGTCTATGTCGGAGCAGAGACTGCCACCTTTACTTTTGAAATTATTTCGGTAGTTCTAGTAGTTTCCCGTACAAACAAACAAACAAGCACGTAAAAAAAGATTTTTTTTATATAAAATTATTTTAGATGTAGAGATAAAGTTATATCTATCAAACAACAAAAAAAAAGTGGCACTCCGGGAGTGCCGACAGAAGTGAAAACTTTTCAGACAGAAGTGAAAACAGACTCGACAGAAGTGAAAACAATTACGTGTGTATTTTTTGAATCGTCAGGAAATGTTTTATTGTGCAGGAAATACTTTTAAATCAAGTGTTTTTTTATTCATTATTATAAACTACTACTACAAAAATTATATTACAATTTTCATTTAATGCGCTATTGTACATGAAAAATCATGCATATTATTTTACATACAAAAATTTCGGGAACCAGACTTCAGTCGCACTATACCGCTCACATTTTTCTGCGTTATTATACCGCTTACTATACCGCTTACTATACCGCTTATATACCACTTACTATACAGCTTACTATACCGCTTCTATACCACTTACTATACAGCTTACTATACCGCTTACTATACCGCTTACTATAACACTTACTATACCGCTTACATTTTACTGCGCTTACTATACAGCTTACTATACTGCTTACATTTTTTCTGTGTTACTATACCGCTTACTATACCGCTTACTATGCCGCTTACATTTTTCTGCGTTACTATACCGCGTACTATACCGCTTACATTTTTCTGTGCTTACTATACCTCTTACTATACCACTTACATTTTTCTGCGTTTACTATACCGCTTACATTTTTTCTGTTTTACTATACCGCTTACATTTTTCTGCGCTTACTATACCGCTTCTACAGCATTTACTATACAGCTTACTATACCGCTTACTATAACGTTTACTATACCGCTTACATTTTTCTGCGTTACTATACCGCGTACTATACCGCTTACAATTTTCTGCGCTTACTATACCGCTTACTATACCGCTTCTATACCACTTACTATACAGCTTACTATACAGCTTACTATACCGCTTACTATACCGCTTCTATACCACTTACTATACAGCTTACTATACAGCTTACTATACCGCTTACTATAACACTTACTATACCGCTTACATTTTTCTGCGCTTACTATACCGCTTACTATACTGCTTACATTTTTCTGCGCTTCCTATACCTTACTATACCTCTTACATTTTTCTACGTTTACTATACCGCTAACTATACCACTTACATTTTTCTGCGTTTACTATACCGCTTACTATACCACTTACATTTTTTCTGTGTTACTATACCGATTACTATACAGCTTACTATGCCGCTTACTTTTTTCTGCGTTACTATACCGCGTACTATACCGCTTACATTTTTCTGCGCTTACTATACCGCTTCTACAGCATTTACTATACAGCTTACTATACCGCTTACTTTAACGCTTACTATACCGCTTACATTTTTCTGCGCTTACTATACCGCTTATACAGCATTTACTATACAGCTTACTATACCGCTTACTTTAACGCTTACTATACCGCTTACATTTTTCTGCGTTACTATACCGCTTACATTTTTCTGCGCTTACTATACCGCTTCTATACCACTTACTATACAGCTTACTATACAGCTTACTATACCGCTTACTATAACGCTTACTATACCGCTTACATTTTTCTGCGCTTACTATACCGCTTACTATACTGCTTACATTTTTTTGCGCTTCCTATACCTTACTATACCTCTTACATTTTTCTACGTTTACTATACCGCTAACTATACCACTTACATTTTTCTGCGTTTACTATACCGCTTACTATACCACTTACATTTTTTCTGTGTTACTATACCGCTTACTATACAGCTTACTATACCGCTTACTATGCCGCTTACATTTTTCTGCGTTACTATACCGCGTACTATACCGCTTACATTTTTCTGCGCTTACTATACCGCTTACTATACCACTTACATTTTTCTGCGTTTACTATACCGCTTACATTTTTTCTGTTTTACTATACCGCTTACATTTTTCTGCGCTTACTATACCGCTTCTACAGCATTTACTATACAGCTTACTATACCGCTTACTATAACGCTTACTATACCGCTTACATTTTTCTGCGTTACTATACCGCGTACTATACCGCTTACAATTTTCTGCGCTTACTATACCGCTTCTATACCACTTACTATACAGCTTACTATACCGCTTACTATAACGCTTACTATACCGCTTACATTTTTCTGCGCTTACTATACCGCTTACTATACTGCTTACATTTTTCTGCGCTTCCTATTCCTTACTATACCTCTTACATTTTTCTACGTTTACTATACCGCTAACTATACCACTTACATTTTTCTGCGTTTACTATACCGCTTACTATACCACTTACATTTTTTCTGTGTTACTATACCGCTTACTATACAGCTTACTATACCGCTTACTATGCCGCTTACATTTTTCTGCGTTACTATACCGCGTACTATACCGCTTACATTTTTCTGCGCTTACTATACCGCTTACTATACCACTTACATTTTTCTGCGTTTACTATACCGCTTACATTTTTTCTGTTTTACTATACCGCTTACATTTTTCTGCGCTTACTATACCGCTTCTACAGCATTTACTATACAGTTTACTATACCGCTTACTATAACGCTTACTATACCGCTTACATTTTTTTGCGTTACTATACCGCGTACTATACCGCTTACAATTTTCTGCGCTTACTATACCGCTTACTATACTGCTTACATTTTTCTGCGCTTCCTCTACCTTACTATACCGCTTACATTTTCTACGTTATTATACCACTTACATATTTCTGCTTTACTATACCGCTTACTATGTCGCGTACTATACCGCTTACATTTTTCTGCGTTACTATACCGCGTACTATACCGCTTACATTTTTCTGCGCTTACTATACCGCTTACTATGCCGCTTACATTTTTCTGCGCATACTATACCGCTTCCTATACCACTTGCATTTTTTTGCGTTTACTATACCGCTTACTATACCGCTTACATTTTTTCTGTGTTACTATACCGCTTACATTTTTCTGCGCTTAACATACCGCTGCTATACCGCTTACTATACAGCTTACTATACCGCTTACATTTTTCCGTGCTTACTATACCACTTACATTTTTCTGCGCTTACTATAACGCTTACTATACCGCGGTGCAATAGCGCACAGGCAAGCTTGCGCCGCGCCCGTCCCGCCCTAGATCATACCTAACTATACACAATACATGCACATACTTATATACAGAGGTGTCGGTTACTGTAACCGTGTCGCGAGTTCAATGGTTTTTTTCCCATCTCAAAAAATGCCCAACGCGCCTAAAGAAGTTTTCACTTCAATAAACTCAAAAAAGTACAATAAGTTATGTATTCATTATTCAGCTCCTGGTGGCCGACTTTTGGATATGTAAGTAAAATTAATACCCAATGGTCGGCCACATTAAAATTAATTAAAAGCAACAAATTTATTTACTTTTTATAATCAAAAACATTAGTTTATTTACCATGCTAATATTCTAGCCTTATAATTTTCGAAAAAAATAAAAAAATAATTAATACTTGCCTTTTAAAATAATTGCCATCTGTTAACAAAAAAATAGGGAAAATGGCGATTTGACCTCAATCTTGAAAAAAATGGCTGATTACAAATTCAATAAAAGTACCCATAATTCTTTGGTGATGGTTTATGACTTATGAAAGATGGTTGCATGTAACCAAATTGTAATATTTCATTTAGAACCAAAAATAAGCTATGCGTAAGGCATTTTATCTCAATGTGGCCGACTATTGAGGGGTGGCCGACTATTGGTACATTTACCCTATATTCCAAAATTAGAAAGAAAATATCCCTGCTTTTAATTGTCTGAGTGCAAGACTCATACACAGCGCAGTTTTACTTTGCCCCATATATAGCTACGATGGATATTAAAACCTTTCGTTAAGCATAACTCAAAAAATATTTAACGGATTTCGTTCAAATTTTTACAGCAGGTACCTATAAAGGTGACAACGTCGTCTATTTATTACCAAGAATAAGTGTCAAACCGTTTGGAAGTTATATTAAAAAAATAGATAAAAAAGCACAATTAAAGTACATACGTCACTAAATTTTGTGCGTACGTCATTTTCACCGGCGGGAGATTTTCGTAGACAATCGGAATTGAAAAGTTCATGGAATACATGGAGCAAAAAAATATGCAAGCACTAATATTCAGCACAATAAAATATATTTCAATTTAATAAAAATGGAAAGTTAATCTGGATTTTTTTCTGTTTGAAAAGTATTAGAGATTAGTAAGAGTAGTATTAGTATTAGAGATTTGGCGTAAATCACACCATTAGCAGCTTTTTTATTTCGCGTGTGTATGTTAGGAACAATTCTTTGATGTTTAAATAAAAGGTTTCGATTTGTGGCATTATTTCTTATTTTCTTTTCCTTTTTAGTATTTTAAATGGAATTAGTGAAAGGCGTGTATTTTAAATTAAATGAGTGAAAGACGTGTATTTTTAATGTATGTATTTCAAATGAAATCAGTGAAAGATTTATATTTAAATGAAGTGAATGCAATATGAAGATGTTATGAGAAAAATATTTGGCGATTTATCAACTGCGCCAAGTTAACATAAAAGTACCAATACATATGTGGGTACTTCTCTATTATCCCGTCGACCACTTTTCATAACAAAAAACTATCGCCAAATAAACGGGAGAACGTTGTCATTGAAATATCAAAATACATAAATAAATAAAATATAAGAATTTAAGGACACAATTGTTATTTTAATGAATGAAATAACTAATAAATCAGTAAAACATAATGAAAAATACACGCAAATGTCGCGTTAAAAACCACTTGATGACGTAACAAACACGTATAATGCTTCTGATATCAAGTAAATGGGACTGCATTTTTGGCGTTTAATCTAACAGTTTGGCGATAGTTTTTTGTTATGAAAAGTGGTCGACGGGATAATAGAGCAGTACCTCTATGTGAAATGAAACAAGGCACAGATGTCATATACGCACCACGTTGGCGCGATTTTTCCCTCCACCAGCTTGGGGAAAACTTTGTTTTTGAATATCTCTATAATAAAACTGTAAGTCATGTGACTGTCCTCAACAGTTCCGGGATGCCGCATCGCTTTTTCATATGCCAAGCGGCCATTTTTATTCAAAATTATTTTTTCGAATAAACTGCATAAAAGTTACATTTTAAGAAAGATCGTTCAAAATAAAGGTACTTTTCGGTTAGCCGGGCGCCAGTGAAATGTATGTATCTATATATACATATATATACATATATATACACATATATGTATGTGTATATATATGTATATATATATATATACATGCATATATAAATGTGTGTATGTATATATATGTATATATATGTATACATAGATATATAAATTTCACTGGCGCCCGGCTAACCGAAAAGTACCAAAATAAATTAATATTTGAGAGATGACTTGCGTTCAATTATGTATATATTCTGTAATAACTTCAGTCGAAAGATTCGCAGTTCAAATTCTCTATTCATAAAAGTAAACAAAAAAAAGATTGATTCGTCGTGAACATTTAAAATATTAAATCATGGAGGTAATCATTCGCAAAGCAAGTTCTCCGCGATTGAATTTTTGGACCGCTGCCTCGCGTCAAAAAAATAATTCGCACCAGTGAGACAATCAAAGTTTACCATAATTATGTGCTATACAACTCAACTTTCGGACCTTTTCTTGACGTAAATTGAACTCATGTAATAATATTTAATGAATCAGATTTTTAGCATTTTTAAAATCGCTAATACAGCTTTTATTTATCGCGTGTACAAATTAGAAATGATACTTTGATTTTGAAATCAAATGTTTTGATTTATGATATTATTTCTTATTTATTTATTTATTTTCTCTTTTAAATGAAAAGTGTGAAGTATTTTAATTTATGTAATATAAGCATTTTAGATTAAAGTTAAGTATTTTAAATGAAATGAGTGACAGGTTTATAATTTAAAATTAAATTAATTGTAGTATGAATGACGGTGATGGGAACGATATTTGGCGAATTATCATCTGCTTCCGGCTAACAAAAATACTCATAATTAAAAAAAAGAATAAAAATAAATAAATGATAGTTTGTTGTAAATAAATATTGATATACATATCAAAAATAATTTATAGAATTAAAATAAAAAATAAAAGTAAATAAACAACAATTTCCATAACAAAGTTTTCGCCAAATTGGCGGGGGAGGGGGGGGGAATCGCGCCAACGTGCGTATGTGACATTTGTGCCCAAAAAATATGCGAAATGCTACCATGATCGCAAAAGTTCATGATTTGTCTATTAGAATCTTCCGATTTGGCGAAGGATTAAGGGAAAATTAAATTATGAATAAATGTAACGTGTTGCAATGTTTAACATACATTTAAGGGAGACCAAACTGGTCGCCAGTGGCGGCTAGTTAGTCACAAATAGTGTGACAAATAGTACACGTGATTTTTTATTTCAATATAAAAATAAAATAACGTAATAAATGAAACAGCTTCTATTATTTTAAAAAAGGAAATAAAAATAAATAAATAATAGTTTGATATAAATAAAGGCGCGGATGTCATATACGCACCACATTGGCGCGATTGCAACAAAATGGCAATTTTATGCCTCACATGGTAACCCGGTTATTTTGTTTCAATTGTTGTTTATTAACTTTTATTTTTTATTTTAATTCTATAAATTGTTTTTATTATATATATCAATATTTATTTATATCAAACTATCATTTATTTATTTTTATTTCCCATTTTTGAATAATAGGAGCTATTTCATTTATTACGTTATTTTATTTTTATATTGAAATAAAAAATTACATGCTATTATTGTATGGTATTTGTAACTAATATTCAAAAACAAAGTTTTCGCCAAATTGGCGGGGGAAAAATCGCGCCAATCTGGTGCGTATATGACATCTGTGCCTAAATTAATATTGATATACATATAAAAATAATCTATAGAATTAAAATAAAAAATAAAAGTAAACAAACACAACAAACAGTTTTCGCCAAAGGGGCGGGGGAAAAATCGCGCCAACGTGGTGAGTATATGGCATCTGTGCCGGGATTTTTACCCTTTTATCTGTGCTTTCGGAAATATAAAAAAATTAAAAAATTCTTATATCAGGTGTATAATGTTTTGCATTTTTATACGGACCACTTCTCCATTTTAAGATTTTAAATGCTATTTATATCAGATATTTCTTTCTTGAGATTCCCACATATTTTTCCGGTAATTTTTTTAGTTCGCTTATTAATTGTTTACAATTTGCCCCCCTGGCAATAACAATTATTTATCACAAAAAATGGGTACTTCTCTATTATCCCGTCGACCACTTTTCATAACAAAAAACTATCGCCAAACTGTAACGCTAAATAAACGGGAGAACGTTGCCATTGAAATATCAAAATAAATAAAATATAAGAATTTAAGGACACAATTGTTACTTTAATGAATGAAATAACTAATAAATCAGTAAAACATAATGAAAAATACACGCAAATGTCGAATTAAAAACCACTTGATGGTATAACAAATACGTATAATGCTTCTGGCATCAAGTAAATGGGACTGTATTTTTGGCGTTTAATCTTAGTTTGGCGATAGTTTTTTGTTATGAAAATTGGTCGACGGGATAATAGAGAAGTATCCAAAAATGGCTTAGTTTTGTTAAATTTGTTTGTTATGTATTTTCATTTCTTATTAAAATATCGAAAATGGCAATAAAATTTTAATTTAGCACCGTACTTAATTTTTTTAAATGGCTCAAAAACATGGTTTAATAAACGTATATTTGTAAATATTTTAAAAAACATGTTTTTCCGCTCTCTAGAAAAATTTGTAAGATTCTACAACTGCCTTTGGCACCAACCAGTACATGATACGGAACTTTTCCCTATTCAGATACACAGAAGAGGTTGGTCACAAACAAGAGTAATGCTAGCAACAATATTGTATTAACTCTATAAGAGTTAGAAACATTAATGATATTAAATTCCCCGATTAGCTTAGGGCCCGATTACGGAACTTTCTCCTAGAAAAAAAAACTGTAGAAGTCTTTTACATTTGTTTCGAATGAAGCTCGATCAACAAAGTATTAATCGATAATACAAACAACCGTAATATTAACATGGGGGCAAAAGTTTGAATTTAAGTGTATATATTTGGAACCCTCCCCCCGCCCCCCCAACCACCCACCAAAAAAAGAAAAAGAAAGTTACAGAAATGAATTTAAAATGGCGTGAAGCCACCCTTTCTGACATAAGAAATTGGCTGCGAACCCGATTACGAAACTTTCACTTAACTTAATAACATGTATCTAATAGCCCTGAGGACAATTCCCCTTCCCAGTTATACGGACCTTGGGGCTTTTTTAGAAAGCTTGACGCAGTTCTGGTTGAAGAAGTTGAGATTTACTGTCAAATGACATAAACTACTATGAAAATAAAACTGGTGAATTATTATGCTGGTTTATGTATGTATTTAAAAAAATTGCATCTGATTACACTCTTTAGATAAATTACTCCTGTTTGCATTTAATAACAGATAAACGGCTTCCGTTTACTAAATTGTTTAAATATTGGGAAGAGTTGGCGAGAGATAGATAGACGTGTAAACAAACGGGTAGACAGACGGGTAGAGAGACGGATAGGGACAGAGATAAGCTAACGGGTAGCGAAACGAATAGACAGACGGGTAGCGAGGCAGGTGCAAAAAAGGGTTGACAGAGGGGTAGTGAGATGGGTAGGGTGACGGGTAGCGTGGTGGATAGAGAGACGAGTACAGAGACGACTTGACAGACGGGTAGAGAGAGGGGTATATAGACAGACAGACGTGTTGATAGACGAGTAGTGTAACGGGAAGCGAGACAGGTAGAGACACGATTAAAGAGTGGGGTAAAAAGACAGACGGATACTTAGACGGGTATACAGAAGAGTAGAGAGACAGTAGACAGATGAGTTCGGAGAGAGACACAGCTAAGACATACGAGTAGTTAGACTGGTAGACACGTTTGTAGCAAAGCATGTTATCAATGTGGTTTGAAGTATACGAGTTTCTATAAATAGTTATACAAATAAACAAAGGAAATTTTTTTAATTCAAATATTAAATATTTGATTTAATATTTCAATATTTAATATTTTATTTTTTAATATTTTATTTAGATATTTGTCGCAAAGAAAATGTTGCAAAAATTAAATTAAATTTGCGTTAAACTACGCTTGCTAAAATACGCTATTGGCTGCAAATCTGATTATGTGACTTTAAAAATATCGTTTTAAAAGATCCGGCGTTTTTTTTTTTTTTTTTTTTTTTTTTTTTTTTTTTTTTTTTAAAGTTTTGAGCAATTCCCGCTTAAGAAAATGAGATTATTTGCCAAATGTTATAAAAAAATGCATATGAAAACATAACAGTATATGAATTTATATATGATATTTTGTAATTATATCATTTAATTTGCTATTTTTCATATGTTGTATCTTTATCTATCTCTTGTCTATTATATGCTGTATATTCACTTAGATTCTTGTTGATATCTTCTTTATATCGTAATTGTTAACTTTATGTTCTCAGCAATATCACTCAGACTAATCCCTTTGAGGGAAGTCCTAGTTATTATTTCAATATTCTATTATTTGCCTTATTGAGGACAAAAGGAATAATCCTGCATTGTTTATCTTTATTGCATAAATGTTTTACTTAAGTTAAGCTGTAGTAAAGTTAAATTGTCTCCGAAAAAACTCGAACGCTAATGTCTATGCGAAGGTTCTTGACAGATTTCTCACTCGCATTTTAATAGTTTTAAATGATATATATATATATATATATATATATATATATATATATATATATATATATATATATATATATATATATATATATATATATATATATATATTTGCATAGGATAGCTGAGGCCGATCCCTAACGCTGTTAGTTTTTACTTTTTTTTATTTTGGTTCCAGTTTTTTTATATAAGGGTACTTTCACTTTCCGAACCGGTTCCAATTGGTTCTGAAATTGAAAATGTCCGCTTATAAAAAAAAAAAAAAAAAAAAAAAAAAAAAAACTATAGCTAAAATTAAACAAGTTGGAAATTGAAAGTCACACGTGACAAATACACGTTCGTACTATAGCTAATTATATAAATAGTCAGATTTTGATGATTTTTAATTCTGTGAAATGAATTATATTGTCTGCAGATTAATTTCTGTAATAAAATAAGTATCTCGGTCGCTTGACGATTAAACCTCGGAAGTTCCTATAACAAGAAATCACCGATTTATTTTAAAAAAAAATCAAATTTCTTAATAAATATTTGTATTAATATCTTCTAAAGTTTTGATTCAATTTTCATAAAGTTTGAAATGTCTCGACAAAATTCTGCAAAGATAAAATATCTTAAATTTCAAACCATTCCATTGGGTAGTTTTTGCGCTGTTATATGCGGCAGACGGGCGGAAGGACGGGCGTATCAGACGACGACTATAGGTTGCTACGTATTTATGTAATTACTAACGCACCTAAAAAGAAAAAATAGGGATCGGCCTAAGCTACCCTATGCAAAAAAAATCATTTAAAAGTATTAAAATGCGATAGAGAAATCTGTCAAGAACCTTCTCATAGACTTAACATTAGCTTGAGTGTTTCTTCCCGTGTCTAGTGTAGGCTCTTAAGTCGCTTAGTCGCATTTTCGCTTATCAAGCAGGTGAAATGTATCTTTTTCGGTATCCAAATTTTAAGATGATACTTAGCTAAAAAACATATAAAATAATCATAAGTAAATGTATTAAAATCAGAATCGCCTCTTTATGATTTTATCCTGTCTTTTTTGGTTTACGAGAAGACCATGGGTTTGATCACATGTTCGAGAAAATTCGATTAGTGGGTCAGTTTTGGGATACCACGGGTCAAGTTTATTTTATGTACAAAACGGCTCTAACAATTTTGACTAAATTTTGTACCCTACCTTTTTCGGGCACGAGAAGACCATTGGGCTAGGACATTTTGCCAAATGTTGCCAAATTTGGCTAAATGTTGACGAAATTTGCCAGACTTAGCGGGAAAATCTACTTTCAAGATTAGCGATGCCAAAACACTTGATTGGCGCCAAGTGAAAGAATGTGTCAAGTTTGCGCATTTTCGCGAAATTTGACGAAACAATTGGCTTTTAGAATCTGAAGGAATTTTCTATAAATTCCCAATAAGAGCCAAGATATACGATTCAACTAATCAGCGTCCATAGAACGTTCTTGTAAACATAATTCAACCTGTCAGGATACACAGAACTGATTATTATATCTAGTACAGAGAATTTATTGTTATATTGAGTTGAACACAAAACTAATTTTAACCGAGCATAGATCGGACTTCCTCGCTGGTTAAATACTATGTAGATTATATTAAGTATTAGTGAGATTAATCAACAATAATTTGTAGAGCTGCCGTTGAGGCCCCTGATCTGTTGATTTACTATTAATATCCTGTTCGTGTTGGAAATTATTTTATCTATGCCTGATGCATGATTTTTCATTCTTGTTAAACAAGTCTTTAAGTAGTTTAGAGAATTTATTTTCATGAGCATTAAACGCGTATTATGTTTTTTTAATATACGTATAATTTTAATATTTTTCTGGTAAGAATTAAAAAAATTCCTAATATCTTCATCTTTAAATATATTTTAATACAGTAGACCCTCGATTCACCAGGATGATAGGGAAATGCCTCGTCCCGGATAAGCAAACATCCCGAATAATCGAATTTGGCAAATTTTGATTGAACATTTTTGAAAAGGATATAAAATGTCAAATTATTATACAATAGGACATTAATACTTGTAATTTAATTAATACAAAAGAAAGAGAAATCATACATTTTAATTTTATTTAGTTTTACAATTAGTAAAATAGAAATGTAGTTTACCTTATTGTTTTGTAAAAAAATAAATGATATAAGTCTGTTTTCGTTTTTCATTTACTCTTCGACGAGTTTTACTATGCAAAAGTCTCAACATCATTTTTTCACCATGTGTGCTTTCATCTACTTGCTGCAAGTAATTAAGTTACGCCTCAGTTTGTACTAATGCGTCATCGTGACTTAATTTTTGATGAGTTATAAGAATTTATTCTTTGCTTTCAGGATATTCTTCGAAATTAATTGTTTCTTCTGAACCACAAAGCGACAAGCGACACAATATCAACGTCACTTAAAACTTCGTAACACTCCACTTTCGAATTTTTGTTAATCTATTGTTGCACCGCTTCTTCGTCCTCATTTTCAGAAAAGTTTAACTTTCTCAAATCTTCTAAGATTTTTCTTTGAAAATCAGTATTGTCGTCATCTGCTGTAGGAATTACGTCTGCTGTAGGCATTTTCTCCATTCGATAAAATTTGCTTCCATGATTTCTTAACCGTGGTGCTTTTTACTAATCTCCATGCAGCATCAAAATAATAAATTGCATCCAAAACTGTGAGATTTTTCCAAAAAGCAAGCAAATTATCGTATCGTATCCCGGTTAATCCGATTCCGGTTAAACGAAAGTCTACTGTACCTGTTTTACAAGTTAAAAATATTACAACATCTATTATATTAAAAGGCTAAGCTAAATCGTACATATCAATCACATTTTCTGCGTGACGACATTATGTTTTATTACAAAGAGATTTCATTTGTACGAAAACAATTTTGTCTTTTCGCGGAGCAGATTTTTTTTTTTGTGTGTGTGTAATACATATTCATATATTTAAACACAATGTACTCATTATAAATATATATATAATCTAATTTTATAATAATCTATCTAATCTATAATTATATATATAATTATATATATAATTATATATTTAATCTGCAGAGTTTCGTTAACATTGCAGAAAGTTTTAGCTAGTTATATTGCGTGTTTCATGAATAAAAAAATAATACATTTCTATTAGGTTGTATTCATTTGATATTTTTTCAATTCCTACTATTAGCTCACACTCTCTATATATTTATATATCTTGTTCAAATTTTCAATTGTTAATAAAATATTTTCTATTCATCCTATCAAGTTCAAATAAATTTTTTTAAACATGTACTGGATGACAAGTGATGTTAATACAGTTTTTTCAAATATTAATTCATTAATTAAATTTAATTAATTATGTTAATTTTATATTTCATTTCTGTTCAAAAGTATAGACTCACTCCATATTTATAGTCTCACCTTCACACGTAAAAAGATAATGGGGCTGGCTGTTCACGGACGAAGATCAGGCGGCTCGCGGGCGAAGGAGACTATAAATGTGGAGTGAGTCTATACTTTTGAACAGAAATGAAGTATAAAACTAAAATTAAATAATAAAATTTAATTATTTAATTAATATTTGAAAAAAAAACTGTATTATCGTTAACTGTAACATCGCTATGGCACTTTATTGTGAAGTTTGGTAATTTTTGAAATTCAATATTTGAAAAACGGCATAATCATTAGATTTTAAATTTATATCAAGAAAAATACAATTTTTTTTAACTTTCTAACGCAGTTTGTCTAACAATTTTGTGAGAAATACTTTTCGAGCTATTAATTTTTGGTATTTTAGCTTTTTATTTTTTTATTTAATTTTTAATACATTTCAAAAATTTCTCTTATGTAAGATATTTAGCAGGATATAAATTTAGGAATAAATACCGGCAGTGGCGAAGCGTGTAGATTGCTGGAAAAAAATTTCTATTTAACCTAAGTAGGAATTGACTTAAAAAAAAGTTTTTATATTACTTGTTATTATGTGTGTTCGTAATTATATGCTTAGCACCTATAGTCATCGTCTGGTTCGTCCGTCCGTCCGCAGATAACAGCACAAAATCTACCCAACCGAATGGAGTGAAATTTAGTATATATAATTGTAGCAAAATTTTGTCGAGTGAATTCAAATTTTATGAAAATCGAACCAAAACTTAAAAGATATTAATAAAAATATTTATTAAATAATTTGAATTGTTTTAAAATCTGTACTTCCCTCTTACAGCAACTTCCGAGGATTATTCATCAAGCGACCTAGATGCATCGCCAAGTTATCTGACATGTATGACGTTATAGTCATATATGACGTATATGGTATTTTATAACCTCTATGACCAACTGACAGTCCATTCTTCATTCTATTAAATCCTATCATACGTACTTAATTCAATGATATCCCATGATAGATAATAATTCTAGGTTGTCATGGTGATTACGTCATATTTAATATGGAGTCGTATTATTTCCGTATTACTGAATTTAAAAACCGAATTTGTGTACTGAAATTGTTTAATTATAGCAATCATATACTCCACCGACAGTTTTTTCGATAGATGGTTGTGGATAAGTAAATATTAAATGGGCAAAGAGTCTAAATATGGGTATCAAGTTCTGAAATGTTCAAAGCTAGGCTTAAGTTTCCCATTGAAATTTTCAGTAAATATCAACAAAAGATAAAATGTTGCCAACGTAAAATGTACTTACTTTATTACGGAAATGAATCATATCATAATAACAGACGATATAATTCATTTCACAGAAATAATAACAATACGAACTTAACTCATTGTCACGTTTGACGTACAATTTCCGAATTCTTTTCATTATTCCAGACTATCTAACCCAGGATACCCGGATTAAATATGCTCGATTAACTGCTCACTCTACTCAACATGGGTGAACGCGGATAGATTTTTACTTTTTTACTTTCCTAGATTTCCCACCAAATAAGCTAAAATGTATTTTTGGTACTTCCGTTTTAGCCACATTCCAGAGCTTAATCGCGAAACATTTCTCTAATTATAACAACCTTTTTTATTTATATTGTTTCCGCGTTTAATACCGTAATTAATTACATTTCTGATAAGTTCGTATTTATTAACTTATTTAATTAATTGTGAAGTGTTAATTTTATTTGACAAATTAGTTATTAATTATAATTATAATATAAATATAATTAAACCTGTGACTTCTTTCTGTAGGGACACTTGAAAGACCACCACAATCCAGAAACAATTGAACCACTGAAGCAGTACATCTCTTCTGCATGTGAAGCCATCCCGCCTGACACATTTACAAAGGTTTCTGGTAATTTCATTCAGAGACTACGCCATGTTATTGCTGCGCATGGTGGATATGTGGAAAATATCATGGTTCAGATTTTTCCAGACTGCAGCGCCATCTGTTGTTAAAAATTGTAACTAATTTCGAAAGTTTGTCTGCCTGAAAATTTACTGTTGTCCCAAGCATATTGCAAGAAACGGTCTATTTCTATTGCTGCCCGTTTAGATTTTATTGATTTTTCAAATATGCCGGTCATTTTTTAAACACCCTGTAGATGCATATTCTAATAAGAATAAATAAAATAAAAATACATTTTTAACATAAATATACGAACCTTAATGCATATTACTTCTCAAATCATTTTTTAAATTAAATTAATTCCTTTCGACACACTTTCTCATGCACCATTTTTAGGTGGGATTTTTATCTGAACAAATGATAGAGAAAATGTCAAAATTTTCTACCAAGCACATCAGATGAAAAGAAATATAAAAAGCGCTATTATGTCCTTTAGAATGCCTAGATCATTAGTGTTTCCATGTTTCCCACAGATGTTTGAACGTTAAGATGGTTTCTTCCACGCCGTTTCGTTTTTGTTCGTTTCTTTCGCTCCTGCTTTCAAAAGTCAGTCATATCTTTTGATACTTTTCATCATTAACTTTAATCTTTAAATTAAAAGGAACATCTTTTTAAAGAAGATCAAAACTTAAAAATAACAAAGTTGAAATTAAAAATATGCATTTCATTCTGTTTTAATGAAAATGGCTGACATGGTTTGAGAGATATTTATTATTTTACAAAATAAATACACTTTGAATTGAATTTCTTGATAAAAATTTGAAAAAATTCCCAATTTTAATGAGTTTTTTTTTTTTTTTACTTTGCATTTGCTATAATGTTCAATGTTAAGAAATCGAATTGAAAAACATTTTTAAATGTAACAATATCGTTATAAAATTAACATTTTTATATCAAAACTATTTCCATTTAGCGTATGTTAATTCTCAGTTTCATTTTAAATTCAATAATAGAACAATGCTTTTCCACACTAAATGGTATTTTATTTATGCTACAATAACTGCTTTCCAATCAGATTATTGTTCAAATTAATATGTTAATGAATTTCTGAATCCTTTTTTTAAATCGGAAATAAAGTAATTCATTGTACCTGTTATCTTTTGAAATTGCTTATAAAGGTGTTCTGCACCTTTATAAGCTATCCGTCTAGATTCCGCTAGCATCTAAAAACAGGCTAATATTCTCTGTTTTTAAAATAATTCCCGATTACAGAAGATTCAACGAACAGGGGCAATCTTCCGTAATAGGGTTAACATGTATTTCCCTTTTACTGGGGGTGTGCCTCATCAGTCCTTGTCGTGACCGCTGATGACTATTTTACTTATTAAGTAAGAGCATTTTAGATATGTGAAAATCAGCTGTATAAAATTGTTAATTAAGCAAATTTGTTACTACCCGGACTATTATAACTGCTACATTTTATTTTTATTTTTCTTTCTTTCTTTTTTTACGAGATGCTATAAGAAATTTGTTTTAAATATGACCTTTTAAATACATTGTTTTTAATGTGACGTAAGTTTCACCAATAAATGCTTTTCCAACGCAATAGTGTATTTACTTTTCTTTTTTTTTCAATGTTGGCGTGCAAATTTATATTTCAATAGAAAATACAATGTTTGGTACTGTTCCTTTATGGGCTTTTTAAACTCTGGCAACAGTAGACGAAAACGACTATTTCTAAATGCTCTATTCAGATAAGAATATTTTAAATAAATAATTGGAAACGAAATAATAATAAAAAAATAAATAAAAATATTTGTACACTGTTGTACATTGTTGTTACATTATAAACACATATGACATCATAATAAAGTATGATATATATAATATTTCGTGATGTATATTGTCCACTTATAGAAATATATGTCGTATATATATATATATATATATATATATGACAAATGTATAAGATGTGTATAATGTATATATGGTATATAAGATGTAACCACAAGCTAGTGAAATACTATTTGCCTGTAAAAGAAGACTAATTTCTATGCATAGAAACCGAAAATACTTTTGATACAGCCTAATAGTTACAAGATAGCACTAGAAAAAATTGTATAAATAACATCAAAAGTATTTCGCATTTTCAATAACAAATGTCAATTTTATGGTAAGCTGGTGAAATGTGAAAATAATACAAATACTTTTTAAGTTTAGAGATTAGATTTACATTATTACAGAGTCAGATAGTTTAGCGCCATCCATTGATTAAAATTAAAATTATTTTTAAATTAGTGCATACAAAATTTATGAGCAACCGTTTTACACTGTCAAAAATTTGCAACAAACTGTCCAGTCATTAGACCGTTTTTATAGAAAATGGTTACATAACCGTAATTTAACTCAATTCTGACCATAATATGAGCAATAATATGGTCAGAATAGAGTTAAATTACGGTTATGCAACTGTTTTCTATAAAAACGGTCAAATGACTGGACAGTTTGCTGCAAATTTTTAACAGTGTAAGATATCAGTTATATGGAGTATTTAATTGATCTCATGGGATAAACGGAGTATTGAATGGAGAATCAAACTATATGGAGTATTGAAATTTAACCCTCTCGTTTACATGGACATCGTATGAAGTCACCAACTTAAGTTATAAAAATCAGTGTTTAAAAATCTGTATTCTAATAAATTTTACTTATTAACTGATAATTATTAAATACCAAGCTCCTGTGTGTGGTGTAAATTAATTTTTCAACAATATCTTGATTAAATTCTGAATTAGTAGAATAATTTAAAGAATAAATAAAAAAAATTGGTACTTTCGTCTTATAGCGGCCCCCGAGGATGAATCGCCAAGCGACCAAGATTGATCCTCAAATTATAAACACATATGGCATAAAGTATGATATACAGTAGACTTCCGATTATCCGCCATTCGATCAACCGCCACCTTCGGTTAACCGCCACCCCCCCCCCTTTCCATTTTTTTTTTCAATCTGAAACGAACAACAAAAACACGCATGTTCAGTGAACCCGAGTGAGGCGGCGCTATTCCGAGAAAAATGCTTGTGTGACGTCAGCTAAACTGCAGCCACCGCCCCCTGAATGCTAGAGCTTTTAAGAATATTAACATGAAAGCACTGCCTGTCAATTATTACAGTAAAAAAAGTTCCTGGATGACGCAAGATATTTTTAAGAAGTGTTTTTTTTATATCTTTGTTCCCGGAGTTAAAGCACATTTTTAAAAAAGTAATCTTCCTCACAAAGCAATCTTGTTGCTTGATAATGCAGGAGCACATCCGGAAAATTTAGAATCTACTGACGGAACATCAAGTGCTTATTTCTTCCACCTAATACAACATCACTGATACAACCAATGGACCAAAGTGTCTTTGAATCGATGAAAAAACGTTATCGGAAAGCTTTAATTCAAAAGCTGCTACTCGCTGATAATGAATCAAATGTCTTCGTTTTTTGGAAATCATACACTATCAAAGATGCCATATACAACTTAGCTGATGCCTGGAATGATTTATCTGAACAGATTTTCCAGAGAAGCTGGAGAAAATTGTGGCCCAACACTATTGATACACCGGAAGATGCTACCAATACTACCAGCACAGAAGATGTACCTGATGATGATACAGAGATACTGACCTTGGTATCAAACGTACCATGTTTAAAAGATATTTCTGCAGATGAAATGAAAAACTGGCATAATTGTGATAACAATGATATTGGTTATGAAGAATTTATGGATGACGAAATTATCCAAAATATTTTGAATCCAGGGAAACCTGAAGCGGATGAATCTGATGAATCGGAAAATGATTTCTCAGGAGTCAGTTATGCAGAAGTGGAGACAATACTCTCGAAGTGCATTAATTGGTTTGAGATGCAAGATGAAGCCGATGCAACTCAAGTACTTTTATTACGTAAAATTCGCAATCTTGCTGCTGTAAAAGGACAAGCAAACTGCAAACAAACATGTAAAACGAATTATTTTCGATGAAAACAGGTAATTTATTTACTGTGTAAAATTTTAAATTACTCTCATAAATTTATTTGTTATTATTAATTGTGTTTTCTATTCATGAAATACACAGCTAATAAAAAAACACGCGTTTAAATATTGTTATTTATAAACCAGCAAATAGAAATGTGATTTTAATAATGGTCTTTCGATTATCCGTCTATTTCGATTATCCGCCACCCGGTCGGTCCCATGAGTGACGGATAATCGGAAGTTTACTGTATATAATATTGCGTGATGTATATTGTCCACTTACAGAAATATATGTCGTATATATATATATATGACAAATGTATAAGATGTGTATAATGTATATATGGTATATAAGATGTAAATAATATTTATATAATGACACTTATGACACATATATGAGCATCATACGTATATATGAGGAATATGTAAGCTTTGCTATGATCTTGGTGAAATCGTGATTGCTATATTTGCAGTATAATAATTCTGGGGGCTGATATAACACGAAAGTACCAAAATTTCTTGAGCAAAGAGATTAAAATTCGCTATCTCTTTCTTTCAGACATCTGTATTTAAACATTCAGTCATGAATGTTATACAATAGATTCGTCACAATAGAATAAATAGAATTCGTTTACCCACAATAGAATTCGTTACAATAGATTATCAGTACCGTAATTTCGCGCGTATGCGCCGCACCTTAGTTAAGTCTTTTTCAAACCGGAAATTTTATTGAAAATAAGAAGTCAAATAAGTGCTAAGCAGAATTAAGTCACATTTTATTTAAAATAAATTCTGGTAGGAAATCGAATTGTCTGAGGTGCAGCGTATACGCGCGAAATTACGGTATTAAAAATATCTTTCTTGATTTAAAGAGTAAAAGAAGGAAAAATAAACTTCAAAAAGATTTTTCTTAGATGGACATAGAAGCATCCATACGAATGCAAAATAGTAAACGAAAAAATAACTAAAGATCTTTTAAGAAAATAGAATCCGTGAGTGAAATAAAGGAAATATATAATACTCTTTAAAAGGAAGAATTTCGAAAACATGACTTGCATATTAAACAAGTTCTTTAAAACAAAATGTCTTTTGGCATTTAGTATTCTGCTAGAGAAATATTGTTTCTTCGAGAAAACCTAGAGGACATCCTGATTCGAGAAGAAAAAGGGCATTTTACAGTAGTACCAAGGATGTAAAAACTTTAGTGAATATAGTAGAATGGTTAATGTGTTTTGTAAATAGATGAGAGAAATCATTGTTTTACCACGTATGGACATTTTTTTATGATCTGAAATTCAAATTCACTTTTTTTTATTCATTGTCGAAGATAATGCAGCGTAGTTTTCGAAAAAAAAAAGTAATTTTATCTAGGAATTGCAATGATAACATAATAATAAAAAAAAAATACGCGGTCGTATTTTAATAAAAATTAATTGAAAAGTGCATATCCAACATCAGTAATAAAATCTGAAAAATCTGAAAAAAAAAAATATATATATATGCGTCTAAAAAGTTCGGTGAATGAATGGATATCTCATAAACAACGCGAGTTAAAAATGCGTCCCGGCGCATGAGCAATTAAAAACGAATGCAGAGACGGCACGTAGCAAAAAGCTCCATGTCTAAAGAAACAAAGGCACAATAGTCTGCTTTGGGCAGTCGAATGGTGTATGTTTGAAAACTCGCGTCATATTGAAATGGAGCAATGGATAAACATCACGTTTTGCTACAAATTGGGAAAAACCGCCACAGAAACGCAAGCAATGTTGGTACAAGTGTATGGAACAGACTCAGTGAGCAAAAAATGCGTGTACGACTGGTTTAAATGTTTTCGAGAGGGAAAGGAAACGGCGAATGACGAAACACGTTCGGTTCGACCCTCAATAAATATGACGACATACAGCATCGAGCGGGTGCGACAGATTATGTTAAACAATCGCCGACTGTCTTTAGTGTGGATATCGGATGAATTGGAAATCAGCAGGGACAGTGTTAGCTTTATCATTCAGCAAGAATTGGGTAAGCGCAAGATCTGTTCCCATTTTGTGCCGCATTCATTGTCCGACGAGCAGAAGAAAATACGAATGCACGCTGCTCAAGATTTCATTGATACGTGTGACGAAGATCCAACCTTTCTGCAAAACACCCTCACAGGAGATTAGAGCTTGTGCTACCAGTACGATCCGGAGTCGAAACGGCAAACAAGGGAATGGTACGTACCAAGTTCCCCGCACCCCAAAAAGAGTAGCCTACAGAAGTCCACAATCAAAACACTCCTGATTGCGTTTTTCGACAGCAACAGCATGATCCAGCAAGAATTGGTCCCGCAAAGGCACACTGTCAATCTCGAATTCTACGAAACGGATTTGAAGTTTTTAATGCTGCGCATCGAACGTGTTCGCCCAGAAATGTACATGAGTGGAAAGTGCAGTCTACTGCAAGACAACGCACGTTTGCAGACTGCGATCCCTGTACGCAACTTCTTAGCCCAACATCCTGTAATTGTTATCCCACATCCACCGTACTCGCCTGCTCTGGCACCTGCAGATTTCTTTCTCTTCCCTCGCATATTCCCCGTTTACATTCATGAAATTCCAGAAAGTTTTTTTTTTTTTTTTTTTTTTTTTTTTTTTTTTTTTTTTTTTAACGAAAACATATGTTCATGTGAACTGTTAAAAAGTAAAACTGTCAGCGAATATTCCCTAATGTGCATTTTTGTTTTCCCAAATATACAGAAAATACGAAGTTATCCACGCCTCCTTGACTCTCAAACAGGACAGGGAAAATTTGATTAATTATGTAGCATTTAGTGCTTTCTAGCCATCTCGCGAAACGAAGCAGCCAAAATCAAATATTTAGTTTTTTCCGGTGTTAGATGTTCTTAATAAGTCTTAAGTAATAAAGGTACTTTTAGAGACATCCCTTTCTTTACACAAATTACAGTCTTCTTTACATTCTAGTATCGATATTAGAAGAATACAACATAAAGCTCTGGAAATATATAAAAATTTGACAAGAATATTTCAATATATTTTCAGAAATAAAAATTTTGAATGCGTTTTCGAAAAACAATGATTTTTATGAGCAATCAATTATGAAAAATATTTTATCTTAAAAAATTATGGTTATATTCATATAAAACCGATCGCCTACAATTTATGTGATGTTGTGAGTGTAATGAACTATTAGGGTATACACCTGAGAATTTCCTCAAATTTTACATCTATTTTTAACGATTAACATATACAAATGTAAGGAAAATTCAATAAAGTGATAGTTTGAATAGGTATATCTACAGTTTATACGTATATCTAATTTTTTGTTTTATAGGTTAGCTTGTACTTCATTACATTTTTAGTACCTCAAACAGAATATGTACTGAAAAAGAACAGTAAACTATCGTTATTTGTATAGTGAGAGCACTTTCGGCAAACGAAAATAATCCATTATTTTCAATTAAAAATTATAAAAATTTAAATTAAATTTCATCAAAATAATTAATTTAAAAAATGTATTCTCTTTTTATAAACAATTTTTTTTTTTACTTTTATTTATCATTGTCGCCAAGTGTAATAGTTGACGCCAAAGGACGATTATTTTTTATTTTTCATTTGATCATGAACACGAAAAAAATGGCGCAAACTTCTATCAGCTGTTCCAGTCTACTGTCGTGTTGTGGTTCATTTTGAGTTGAAGCTAAGAAAACTCAGTCGAAATCAGCTCTGGACATCATCAAATTACATAAATATCAAATCGTAAAGAAAAGGCAATTGCGATGCTTCAAATCATGTTTTCTATTATATTACTATGCTTTCTCGGCATGATCGTACGCTACTTCTCCATTGCGGTTAAAAATCCGAACTCATCCATGATTTCATTTGAAGGTTTTTTGAACGAAAACATTTTTTATGTATAATTCTATAGTTCATGGAGCAATTTTATGATTCAAAAGATTTTAATGTATAATTTCATAGCTCTGAAACAATTTTATTGCAGCTTCCTTATCAACAGATAACTTCCAAATTGTAAAATATATCCCATCGTATGTAGAAATATAAGTTATAACTTGATAAAAAAAAAGATTAGAAAAACAACAAATTAAGATGTTTTGCGCGGTTACGATTAAATAAATAAATAAAATTTACGTTCAATAAATAGTTTGAGTAAAAATACCTTGTCACGGTTTCAGTAAAAATACCTTGCACGGTCAAGCTGGAGATAAAAGGCGCATTAGCATACATTTTGGCATTGTGTTGGTTTAACGAAAAGTACCTTATACTTTTTATTGTTTTATTTTAAAAAAGTTGTCAAACGTTTCTTTAAGAAAATGTGAAAATATTTATTCCATAAACACAAAGCTTCTTTTTGTTTGCAGATATATATTTTTTTTCAAATGGAAAAAATATTTAAATTTATTTTCATGTACTTCTTACTATAGCATATTATAGATACTTTCTAAATATCCAAATTTGTTACAATTTTCACAAAGCCGCTTTTTTTTATGTATACCTTTTCAAATATTAAAAAACAAATTATAATATACAAATATACAAATAATATATATAATATACAAATTATATTCTTTTTATAAAATTGATTCACAATTTTTGAATTATATAACAGCGGAATTTTTAAAATGTATGATTGAATACAAAATAATTAAAACATGTGCCTCAGCTGTACAAATACCAGTTTGAATTTAAAAGTTTTGCAGACGATAGTGCCACTAGCAACAACACAAGGTTTTGATGTTACATTTAACTTGTGTGTGTGCGATTCTGTTTAATATGATGAGCTATAATTGCAGCTGTCTAAATTCCTCGCGAAATAAACAAGGCCATTCATCCAGTGAAAACTCGACGATCTTTAAAAATCCTTAACAAATATGATTACTCAATGTTCCTTTCTTTATGTGTCAGTTTTCTTTGATATTCGAGTCTGGGATTTCTGGCTTGATTGCTTCCATTATTTCTATGAAATCATTTTATCTTTAAAGTACAGTCTCTTTAGCGATTTTCAAAAGTAGAGATTGCGAAAAACAAGCGGTAATGTACAGTCGTGGAAAAAAAACTGGACACCCCCCACTAACTCTGCAACAAATTATAGTAGAAGGAAATGACTGGTACCAAACGATTGGAAATAAAGTCTACTTTTAAATGATGTATATAAAATTTGCTTAGGGGGCCATCTACATATAAAAACACGCCCAAACTTTGTTTTTTTCAATAGCAAGACCCAAATTTGAACACATATTTGAATTCTGCAGTTCCAACTATGCCTAGATACCAAATTTCATTAAATTCCTTCGATTAGTTTCTGAGGAATTAATTACTTTATAATGAGCATATTTAAGGGGCTGTATCCAAATTGAAGTTCGGTACTCGATTGTTGAAATGCTGCAGAATGTCACTTCTTTTAATGTATTATGTTTTACCGATATGACCATTTTACTCACTTAATAAGTTTCGGTTATTGTTCTACGCGGTAAAATAATGTTTACAAGTGTTGAATTATCCGATTTTAACCCCTTGGGGACGAGCGACACGTATACGTGACGCATAAGATGCTCAGAATCCTCGATTTTTCCCACCAGTTATTTTTTATTGTGAGCTTTGCCTTATTATATCTTAGCATTTCCACGATTCAATTAGACGAAAATTTCTGTTTTGAAAAAACGGTGGTAAATTATTAAAAATTCTGTAATGGACGCTCGTCACGAAGGGGTTAAAAAACCATAAGATTATTTGTAATTAAAATAGGTTTAGAATATGTAAATGTTATTGGAATTTTACAGGTGCTTTTATAATGCTTTTTCTCACATTTTGCGTATATTTAACTCGCCTTTTTTTTAGTTTATTGGCAGAAACATGAATAATATTGAATAATACAAAATTTAGAATAATAAAAAAATAGTATAAAGCAGCGTAAGGAATCAAAGTAAAAAAAAAAAAAAAAAAAAAAAAAAAAAAAAAAAAAAAACGCAGATAAATTGTTTTTTAGTCTGAAAATAAATCCAGACATTGTTTTTTTTAGTAGCTAAATATATTCGCAAATATTTTAGCGTAAATTTTGCGAAAAGTTTTTTTTATAAATCAAAACGTGAACAAATTGTAAATGGTTTATTTTTATTTTTAGTTGGCAGCTTTCGTCTTTAAATAAAAATGAGATCCATTCATTTATGCCTCAGTTAATATATGTTTGGGAAAAGTGAAGGCGTTAAGTCGCTGGTTTTCAGTTAATGCTGGTTTTTTAGCCGCCATCCGAATTCGAAAACTTGCTTCTTTGAGCGTGTTGTGAATGGTACGAGATGATACATAATAAAAAGAAAGTATGCCGTAAATAAATATATATATATATATATATATATATATATATATTCATAATACATTCTATAGTCTCTTAGTTATATATGCTCAGTTGAAGTTGCAAATCAACTTTAATTTGATTAGAAGACATATAGGGATCAATTGTATAGCCATTGAAACAAATTCTCGAGCTTGGCTGTCTGATAAGACACTTGGCCGACCACTACTACAAAGACGGTTTATCAAATTTGTATTGCTAAACATTAAAAAAAATTACCAGTAATGTAAATTAAATTTAAATTTAAATAAATTGAATGCAAATGTAATTTTTTTATCGCAATAAAATACCAATATAAAGCTTACCTGTTAATCCATGTTGAAACAGTTTGAAGAGACACTTGAAAATGCCTAGCTATATAACGAAAACTTCTTCCAGCTTGCCACATGCCAATCATTTGGCCTTTCGTTGCTTCAGTTAATTGTGGGGCCATTTTGTTTCAGCAAATACTCTACGCATATGCATTTATTAGAAACTTCACTTCAAACATATATACTGCAGAAAAAACAATATAGCTTTATTAGACTGGAAAAGAAGCTATAAATCCATTTAAAGGTAACAAAAATGATAAAATTTTTTCTAAGGTAGAACTAATCATATTTTTCAAAAATGAGCTTTATTAATTTAAAAATAAAAGCGAAACTATTTTCCATAAATGACGTAAACATACATCTCATACAAATACGTTTTACGTAATTTTAATGAAAAATTTTAAAGCAGACATTGAAAAGGTAAAAGATATATATATATATATATATATATATATATATATATATATACTAATAAAGGCTGGGGTTCTGGTGCCTCGCTATCTTATATCTTACTACAATCACAGGTCGTTGTCAGGTTTGTTGTTCTCCCGCGATCATTCACTTACGCTTCAGTTTAAGCTAGCTTCCAATTTAACGTAAGATCGCGAAGCATTGAAATACGGTTTACGCAATGTTTATATTGTAAGACAGACTTAATCTCTAAGTTTATCAAGTCACTATAATCCCAGCCTATGAGTATAATATTTTCTCAAACAAGGATGAGAGCGCTCCGACCCGAATATCGATTCTCACCACTAAATTTTAATAGTATTCTACAACGTAATGAATTTCAGAAATTTTGTCCTTGAATAAGGTAGCAAATACTATTAAAATTTAGTGGTGTCAATCGGGATTTCGAGTCGGAGCGCTCCCATCCCTGTTCAAACTATGCTTTAATGCACGTCATAGACGGCCCCTTAAAGCAGCATCTTGCCGTTTTTTAAGCATAATTCGAAAACTACTTGGAAGAAAAATTTGAAATTTTGAATACACATAAAGCAGAACATAATAAATATAAATCCATCAAAAAAATTGTAGGTTGCAATTCAGAATTTTTTCGAATATTAATTTCATAATTCATAATTCATATTATAAAATTTTTAAAATGACAAATTTAACGTAGTTATGTTTGGGTTTTTGAGTTTTATAACTAAACAAAACGTTAGCACATTAGGATTATAATTTCAGGAGATATTAATAAAAATATGAAAATGTAATTTAACATTAGAAGCTCTAAAATTTGAATGTTTATAACTCGAAAACTTATCATCCAAATGACTTAAAATTTTGTATCTAGGCATAGTTTGAACCGAAGATTTAAAATATCATGTCAAAAGTGGGTGTTGCCATTGAAAAAAATAAAGTTTAGGCTGGTTTTAATATGTAGATGTACCCTTAAGTAAATTTTAGATACATAATTTAAAAGTAGACTTTATTTCCAATCGTTTGGTACCAGTCACTTCCTTCTACTATAATTTGTTGCAGAGTTAGTGGGGGGTGTCCAGTTTTTTTTCCCACGACTGTACATTACGTGAGTAACTACGGTAGCATATGAAAGATACTTGTCTGTTTAATTGCATTAACTTAGATATATTGTCTTTGTCAAATTAAAATCGTTTATAATTTTATTATATGCGCAATTTGAATATAATGGGCTAAAGAAAATGAAATTGTTTGCATACATGCACATAAATATTATTGACATGCATTGCGTTATTAAATGTTTTATTGACAGCTCTTGATATTGTTTTCCTTTCCGGTATTTTGTCAGTTTGTTTGCAGACACATTTATTTAAGAAAGTTATTTTATTTATATTTGAATAATAAAGCGCTAATATGCGATTCTTGTTTCCGTAAACCTTTTGTTAGACAAAAGTAAAAATGTTGAAACATATATTTTAATAAAATTTATCATATATAGTTAACATACGGCTTTTTAGTAGCTGGGTATGCTTTTTTATGTTTCATAACTCAGAAATGTTTCATTAAAATATCCATAGTATATAAATAAAATTATCATATTTCAAGATAATTAACGTTTACATCCTATTTAATATAAAAATAATACATGTCAATTTTAAATATGTCAATTTTATAGCTGAAGTTTTACATATCTAAAAATAAATATACATTTATCTCTTTATAAATGCTGACGGTATACTTACTTATTTAGTACATTCTTTTAGTAAACCTTTTCCAGGAAAAATATATTTGATATAAACAAGATTTAAACAAGATATAAACTCTGATATAAACAAGAGAAATTATTTGATTAGAAGAACATAATTCACGTTTATTCAAATTTCCTTTGTATACAAATCCTTTTTCTTAAATTAAAGCCCATTATTTATCATATGTTTTAAAATTAATTCAATTTTAGTGACTAAATATCAAATGCTTGTGTTTCTATCGGTTAATTTTGAGACACAAAATACAGAAATGCATTAGGTGTTAAATTTCTACGTGTCAATTATCAGATGATATTAAAAATGGAAAAGGTTTTTCCAAGTTTCAAGTTTATTAAATGTATAATTCATAATTATGATACAGAATTTAATATTTGCTGAATTAATAATAATTAAATACTTTTATAACTTCTGTTTCTATAGTAAAGGTTAAATCTTCGAAATGTTTAGTGTACAATTAGAATTTTCTTACATTCTTCATTCTTAGAAAATATGATTAAGTTAATTAGATATTTATTAAATTTATAATAATTATGCGAAATGGATAAATGGTTTAATTTATGAATAAGGTATTTGAATTTCCATAGATGCGTATAAATGAAATAAAAAACCAAAAAAATTCGGACAAAACTGTCAACAAAATTCATAGTTTTCAGTTAATGTCAATCAATATTTTATATTTTGAAAAGTAATAATGGTTACACAGTAACTGATGTAATTTCGATGTTTGTTTCGTTTTCTGTGACAGTTTTTTTAGTCAACAAAAGAAACAAATTTTTAATTAGCAACAAAGTCAATTTCTACGAACTTTTCTATCGTCGTCAGAAATAAGTTGCCCACTTAATAATAGAAACAAAAGGTGGAATGGTATGTGGATGACAGGACGATAATAGTACTACTTGCGTTTTCACTTTCGCCTTTATCACTCATATAAAATGGTGTTTTTAATGAAATTTAGTATACTGGAAACAGTAGCTCAATTTAGAAACCTTTTATGACCTTTAGGTATCTTCCATTACAAAATGTAAGAAACTACCTATTGCATCCATCCGAAGGAGAGCAATTCTAGGAAATGTCCGTATATTTTTACCTCTATATCCCAAAACAACCCCCGTTTAAATGTTGAAATATATATACAGTGGTGCACATAATTATAAGACACCTACCTAATTTGACATACAGTGAAAGAAAAGATTCAGAGCTTAAAAATGCTTTATCAAATACGACAAAAACATAAATTTATTCTGCTATCACACGTAATTGTTTTACAGTAATGATATTTGTATAGAGTTTAATAATAAAAAAAAATACCATGGACAAAATTATAAGACACCCTAAAATTTTAATAAAAACACCTGTTTTTTTTCGAACTATGCAAATTTTCTGCACGCTGTTAGGACGTCAGCAGTTAACTAAAGCAGACGATAACCGACTTCACGCATTTACAAACATGCCACGAGGTACAGAATAACCCCAGCACATTTTATAGCATTCTTTAGGTGTTCGACATATGTAAATCGCCTTCCATTTTGGTAAACCTCACGAGCTAAGATCGCCCACAAGTTTTCTATGGGATTTAAGTCTGGAAGGCCACGGAAGAACATTGATACTTTGCTCTGAAAGCCACTTTTTTGTTACGTGTGATGTATGAATCGACGCGTTATCGTCCTGGAAAGTGTAGTTTTAGCCACAAATAAGTTCACCGTATATGGCAAGTTGATTTTTAAGAAGATTCTTATACTTTTCGGAATTAATTCTTGAATGCACAAAAACGATATCGGTTGTCCCTTGAGCGGAAAAACCAGCCCAAACTATTACTGCGCCTCCACCCATTTGGCGGCTCATTTGTACATCTGAAGACGTCCGTAAATCATGCCAATAATAGTGAAACCCGTCAAGACCATCCAGGTTAAACTTTTTTTCATCATAAAATAACACAGAGTACCATTTGGAGGTCCAGGCCATAGTTTGTTTAGCGAAGTTTAAACGGTCCGTTTTGTGCCGCCTTAGAAACGGTGGTTTTTTTCTCTTCATTTTTTTTAAATTTCCCATAGGAAGCATTACGCAACAACCTGCGAATGGTTCTCCTTGAACAATTCAGTTTCAAAGCATTTTTAATGCCTGTAGTGGTCATCTTATTCTGTGTAGCGAGCGACAGCACATGGCGTCTGTCTCCCGAGGACAAGCAAGGAGTACGTCCAGATCTTTTAATCACCCATCCATTACTTCCTCTTTTCAAAACATTTGAAATTGCAAATCTAGAGCGTTTAATAACTTTTGAAATATTATTAACTGAAGCACCAGTTCCATTTAATTTCCAAATTTCGCGAATTTCACTTGCTTTTAATTCTGTACCTCGTTTCATGTTTATAAATGCGTGAAATCGGTTATCGTCTGCTTTAGTTAACTGCTGACGTCATAACAGAGTACAGAAAAATTTGCATGTTTCGAAAAAAAGCAGGTGTTTTAATTAAAATGTTAGGGTGTCTTATAATTTTGTCCATGGTATTTTTAATTTTTTTTCTAAATTCTATAAAAATTTCATTTCTGTAAAACAAATACGTGTGATAACAGAATAAATTTATGTTTTTGTCGTATTTGATAAAAAAAATTAAGTTCTGAATCTTTTTTTCACTGTATGTCAAATTAGATAGGTGTCTTATAATTATGTCCACCACTGTATATATATACAGGGCCTTACAAATGCAGTCGCCAGGTAGACACTGGCGACCAAGTTTTTCTATCTGGCCACCAAGTTATTTAATCTGATGCTTTTATTATTATTACCAGAAGGACCCGTGCGAAGCTTTCGCACTGCAATCTTTGAGATTATTTCCTGGTACGTTTTAGCATGAGTTTTTAATTAACTATTTTTTTTAATTCAACAACGCGTTGTAACGAAATGTGAGTGTACTATATCAGAAACCTGTTCAAAAACTTTTCAAATGATACTTCTATCATCGTTGTATGTTTTGTATGTGCATAGAAAAAAGGGATGATGACAACAGATATAAGATATGTGATCTGGATTATTTTTCCATAAATGAAATTAAAGCTTTTTTCAAATCAATGTTGCCACGAAAATAAAATACCGCATTGTATGATGCTCAACAGTGATTATAAAAAATAATAAATAGTACAAAACACGTAAAATGTTACTTTTCGCACGAATTATTTTATATTTATAATTAAAAACCAAAATTAAAACTGAAACGTTTAGACGAAATTAAATATTATTGACTGATCGAAGCAGTGGTATTTTACACATGTAGCATAAAAGGTATGATTTGTTATATTAGATTGAATTGTTAATTGAGTATAATTCAATTTATTTTTCTTCGTCCCGTATTTTTCCTGAAGAAAAAGGCGGCATCCTCTAATGCAGTTAAAAAACAATTGTTATTTCTTTCCCCTTGCGCAGGCCTTTTTCTATCTTCGATGGGATTTTATTTTTAGGAACAAATGAGATGATATTCTCGCTTGACTAATGTTGTTTGAAGATATTTTTATCCTTATATTTTCTTTAGAAGTTGAAACCTGCATCTAAAAAATATTAGACATTTCTAAAAATTATTAGACTGCAGTGCGAAATCCTCGCACAGGTCCACTGGATAAATACATAACATTGTTAAAAATGGTAAATAATATAAAATAAATAAATAGAAAATATATATATATACATTAAAGTATTGAACAAACTGGTGTGATATTATATAAGCATAAAAAGCTATATATATTTCACTGGCTCCCGGCTAACCGAAAAGTACCATAAATAAACTACATACTTATCGAAATATAAGGGTTACTATACTTAGTTAATTGGCGCCATGCTTGGCGCAATTGTATTTGAGCTTCCCGTATAGTACGTAAGTACCATTTTTTTTAATTATCATAAAACACACTGAATGATTATTTTATCATAAAACACACACAATGATCAATTTATTATAAAACATACAATATTTAATTTAATATAAAACATACGCAACCTTCTCTACCGGATTGACATATGAAGAAAAATCTCGCCAAAATCGTCGTGTTGCCTAGGCATAAAATCGCCCTTTTAGCGCCAAAAATATATCCCGGTGCGTTTGCGGCATCTGTACCAATATTATTTATATACAATTTACTTCTGCTTGTACATTTCAATAAGGTACAGATGTCGCAGATGCACCGGTGTATCTTTTTGACGCCAAAAGGGCTATTTTATGCCTAGGCAACCCGACGATTTTGGCGATATATTTATTAATATGGCAACCCGGTAAAGCAGATTGCGTGTGTTTTATATTAAATTAAACATTGTATGTTTTATAATATATTGATCATTGTGTGTGTTTTATGATAAAATATTGCTTGTGAATAGATTGCCAATAAATATGCTGACAAATTTCCTTCTCTCGCCAATGTCATTTTCTTTACTTTGCCAAGATAATCATTAAATAAGTTAATGTACTATTACTCCGTTCCGGTACGCATATACACAAACATGATACAATAGATAATGCATGTATAAAAATTATAAAAACCCGATTAAAGGCTCGATATTTTTTTCGAAAAGCGCGCGCGAGAAAAAAAATTAACAATCATATTTTAACAGCATTAGAAGATGACGTTATCCGCTTATTCTTGAAAAACATGGAATAAATTGAATGCATTTCTAATATAATAAAGTATATCTTTTATTTTATTTCAATTTTGCTTTTTAAAAATAAATATTAAGTTAACGGGGTGGAGAAATCATACTTTATCTTTTTTGTACTGTTTATTTCTTTTTATAATTATTGTTGATTATGTTATAATGCGGTATTTTATTTCTGTGGCAACACAAATTTCAGGAAAACCTTTCATTTCATTTATGAAAACAATGCCGATTTAATTTTTAATTAACAGCAATTTTTACTCCAAAACATGTTTTAACGAAATGTTTCGGAGTAACCATATGAAAGGATTTTGAACAGGCTATGTCAGAAGCCTGTTCAAAATCCTTTCATATGGTATCTCATTCGTCGTTCTGCGTTTCGTATTTTCTGAGAAAAAGGGATGTTGACAGGAGAAATAATATGTATGATTATAATTTTTTGTACAAAAATTGACTTAAGAAATGAGCACAAACGACATTTTCTCTCATTTTCGGCACTTTTAATTTGGTATAAATAAGTTTATCAAATGCAAATTTTAAATTAATAAAAAAATAATTATTTGACTTACTTCGACACGAAAATAGGCAATAATTGTTTCCCTGCTTCACTATTTCATCCATGAACCCCTCATCAAATATAGATTTTGCAGCACTCACTTATGCAAACACTTGAAGCCTTCGGCAGTCAGCATTTTCTGAACATTCTGGTTAATGCTGCATTTACATTTTTTTTCAAAGATAAATAATTTTGATAAATTTCATTAGAAAACTTTGTTTAAATTATCTTTCTAAATGATGTTACTGTTCTAAACTATGTAACTAACAATCCTACAATAGGCTTATTATTTTTCTCAATTAATTGATAAATGAACTTTTGTGCTTTTGAAAATTAGTGACCTGGGAAGGGGGCAGGTAATATTTTTTTTCTGGCGACTAGAATTTTTTAATGGCTACCAGATTTTATAAAATTTGTAAAGCCTTGTACATATATATATATATATATATATATATGTATATGTATACAGTACAGGACTTATATACTGTACAGGAGTTACCAAGAACTCGAAAAACTTCGTTTGTCAGTTTTATCTACGATTTTGCCTAAAACAATCGGCTAAATTAATTGTTTCAATTTCAAAATATCGCAGAAAAATATGAGAAATCCAAACAAATTTGTCTGTTAAATGTTCGGTCTTGATACAAGGATTCCGGAGCAGTTTTTGTTTCGTCTCTGTCTTAAAAAGTGTCTGAGATTTTGAGATTATAAGGTGGCTGACATTTTGAAACAAAATAACCGATTAAAGATAAGGGATTCATTCTTAAACGGTATTATTTAATGAGTGTTGGTGAACGTGGTTTCTCGCAAATTATCTTTCACTCTTGTCACCATTGTTCCAACTCCCATACGCTTAAATTTACATAGTCGTATCCACTATTCTCAAATGCTTGCCAAGTTCGCCAATTATTGGTTATATATCACTAAATTTAGCGACAGAAATACGTTGCTATTAATTTAGCCAACTTGAAGATAGCTATATGTTTTTCATCTTACATTTTTTATATTGACGAAAACTGGGTATCTTCTATAATTGGTTTCCATGAATTTTTAGTTTCTTGTGTTTGAGTAAAATTAGCTAAATACTTAAGTCAGTTTGTGTGATTTTCACTTAGTTAGGAAGTAATTTTCATACTCTCCCTCTATTAATTCGGTGAAATTTTCGATTAGTGCGCAAAACACAAAGTCAGTTATCGAATTTTCGTCAGTCAAATGGAGCCAAATTTTTATGTTGTCTCAACCATTTTGTGCCACATGGGAATGCATTTCATAGGGACTCTACATTAGACGTAGGAGAACAACTTGATAAATGCACTTTATTTTCATACTTAAACAAGTTTGGTAGCAGTGACATTTGTTAGCTTTATTGATTTTAGTGATATTTTCAAAATATATTCTAAGTGTTTTTATCATTATTAAACGCTTTCTTTTAAGTAATTGTTTTCAATTGCATTGTGCAATTCTTTCTCTGAACTATCACTATCATTCCTTTGTTAAACGTATTTTATATGGATCATTGTATGCAAACTAAAATCTTATTATAGATTTTTTATTAGAAAAAAAATGCAATAGTGATATCTTTATTAAACGGAGAGTGCAAATTAACATGTTTAAAGTTCTATAAGGTTTTAATTATTGAATATCTAACGCATAAACACCATATATATCACTCCTTCTTCCTGCCAGTAACACTAAGTTCGAAACTTATATTTCAACAGAGCTCAAACATTGATTTTCGCAAAGTGCGCTATCGCTTCTATAAATATGGCGACTTAATGTTATTTAAATAAAAGTGCTACTACTTTCTTTGAGCATACGTGTTTCTCTGAAAGAATGCTTACCTCCCATTGTAGCAACTCCGGTGCGATTCCCTGTAATATTAACTATGTACGCACACTAAGTAATTTTTACTTTGTTTCAAAATTGTCGGACTAACCTTAATCAAAATATACATGCGGTTAACTGGTTCCATTTAAGATTCTAACATTTCGACTGAAAATAAAGGAGCAGCTTATCTTTAATTAGTAAAACCTCGTATAATATACAGTGTTCGCTTTTTCTGGTTCTCTATTCTTACAAAATAATGAAATTAAAAAGTATATATAAGTCAATAACGAAGATCTAATATTATACCAAAAGAAATATTATACATTTAAATAGCATTAAAAAGAAAAAAATCATTTTAATAAAGAAATTAATTGTTAAGCTATGAAAAATGTATTAAGTTAAAACTTAGAAAGTAATATTTCTGAATAGTAATCAAACCTAAGAAACAAACAATGATATTGACTATATAATGGAAACCTATGTATCTATAAATTTAATAGATAACTACTAATTAAAAAGCACACAAAATAGTAAAAATATAACTCTATATAATATCATCTTTTGCAATAAAAACATTTATAAAATAGAGAAAGAACACATTCAAAGGATTTGGAAGTATTTCGAGTTCCGGATCAACAACTATTTTTATACGTTCAATATTTAGATTGCATTTTCAAAATGTCTTGCTGTCATTTCTGAATGTCGAGAAAAGTTTCGAAAGATGAAGTTTTTTTTATGCCTTTATTTTAACGGAGAATGCTGACAGTTTTTTTTTTGTATAGTCAACTTCAAAGAATAAGCGATTGATGCAACTTTTTGGATTACTTATGTTTAAAATATTTGTGAATTCACTTTTTGTACTAGAAATATATGTCTGAAGCAATAATTTTCATAAAATTGATATAGAGGTCTGTAAATAAATATATGTATCTTTCATTTTTTTAATTTCTTGGATTAAAAAATATAATTTAGGAGATGTTCGTTGTTCTGTAGTTATATACAAATAAGAATTTGTGCCTTTAAAAGATAATTCATTGAAGCTATTAAAATGATGAGAGATTCATTTACGATTTTGAATTTGCAAATGCAAAATGCCTCAGAATATTTCATAACTTTGAGTAACACTTACAAAGTATAAGAGGCGTTAAGCGGTGTCGGTAGGGCTAATACCACAATGTTAAATCGTTAAATTTTGATGTACCTTTACTCTGTACATATTTGAAAAGGACATATGATTTATTTATATACGACAACATGTATTAGATTTTGTACTGAAATGAGCTTTTTACAACTTCTGTGGATTTTATTATTATTATTATTTTTATTTTTATATTTTTTTAATGTGCAATGTAAGTCATTTTTAAAATACAGAAAAATTCAATCTTTCTCTTTCACTTTGCGAAAAAAAAGCAAAAACGTACGTATTAAAAAATGCAAAAAATTAATTTTGGTATATACTTAAGTTAAGGAAGAACATATCACAATTTTCTTTTGCCAATAAGCGGAAGTTTTGTGATTAAGTACATGAAATAGAAAACTAGCGGATGTGCCAATCCCAAAACTTTCTTCTATCTCAGTCATGTTAATACTTCAAAATTCGCTATCACATCGCCAATAAAATCAATATTTTTCGTCATTTTTGTTGTACGTCATCTGCTTGCGAATCGTCGGGTTACCGGGATGCGATCAACTGATGTATACTAAACTACGAAAAGTCCTTCTGGCCTGAACCGACAGGAACAGATAGCCTCCCTATTGCTTGGTTTTACGATTTTAACTAATTTTACTGGAAAACACGAAGGTAAAATGCGTGGAACCTAATTAAAGAAGATTCAATCCCAGTTCTCGTCAACATTGAATTTGAATGAGAATATCGCGAAATTAGTCCTCTACAGCCAAGCAGGCTTAATTTATGGCAACCTATTTTGGTCGCCAAATTTGGCGAGAATTTGACGTTGGCGAATATATAGTGATAAGCATATAATAGAAACAATGGTTACAACAATGAAAGAAAATTTGCCGAAACCACGTTAACTAAAACTCGTAAATTAAACCCGTATATGGATGAATTCTGCTGTCTTGTTTGAAAATGTCAGCCACCCTAAAATTTCAAACCGCTGTATCTCAGCCATTTTTTAAAATAGAGGCAAAACAAAAATTGTTCCGGATTCTCCGGATCAAGGCCGAACATGTAACGAAAAAACTTTTAGGATTTCTAATTTCTTTGTACATCTTTTTGAATTTGAAATCCTTACATGGCTATCACAGTGCCCCCGTCAAATTTCATCATATTTCGTCGAAATATCTCCAAATTCTAATAGAACCTGCTTGCCATAGCCAAAAACGTAGAAAAAACATGTGGTTCAACTTAAAGCATAACTTCATACACTTTTCGATGATACAATAGTGAAAATAGAACAAAAATATCGATCACAGCGCCCCCTTTCGTCGAAATGTCCCCAAATTCTGATAGAACATGCTTGCCATAACCAAAAACGTAGAAAAAACCTGTGGTTCAACTTTAAGCATAACTTCATACACTTTTCGATGATACAATGAGGACGGACAGATGGACAGACGGATAAACGGACAGACAGACATTTTGTTAAAACATGTTTTTCGGAATCTTTGACCCCTAAAACGTGTAAATCAGTTGAAAACCGGAAGTCGAAAAAAATTTCGATTACAATACTTTCTTCTATTATAGATAGAAGAAAGTACAAAATGGCATATTGATAAAAACATGATTTTAGAAAATATTGCAGAATTGAATCCACAAAATTATTCTCTCCCAGGCAGGAAAATTTTCAAATTTTTAAACCGAGTAAAGGAGGTAAATTTGGTATCAATTTAAAGTACACGTATTGGAGATTAAAAAAAATAATAATAAACCCGAAAAACGATATTTTTCAAAATTTTCCCTGCCGACAACCACTTAATTGAATGTCGAGTTATGGACTATTTAATAGCTTAAAATATAGAAAGATAATTAAAATATTTTAATCGAATGTCAATTCTATATTTTAAAATATCAACAAATACACGCCTTGAAAACATGTGTGAAAACACTAACTTTTGATTTAGTTTGGTTACGGAATATAAAATGTATTCGGAAAATCATTTTAGAATTTGAAGGAAAAGCCATACGCGATTTTTGCTAAATGTTATGAAAGACACATTCGAACAAATTTAAATATATCGGTCTGTCATATCCCATCATAACGAAACAGAAAGTCAGTCAATATTTTTATTTGACAGAAGGTATCATTTATGTGACAGGGGGTTCATTTGACAGGTATTTACTTTTCAGCCGACTTGAACAGATATACCTAATAGTGTTTGTGACTATATATAAAAAATCCAAAAGAAACTTCGTTATCATTTAACTGAGAATCATTTATGAAAAGCTTGAATTGTGGTAAATACAGGGGAATTTACATGTAAAAAAAAACTGAAACTGAAGAATCCAGTAGTGAAGATCAAAAATTAAATGCAAAACATGCAGATGCAGCACACATGCTATTCAAATGCACCGAGTGGTTTAAAATACAGGAAGAAACCCAAGAGATTTTACTATGTCAATTCTGAAACTTGATGAAAAAAAAAAAATACAATTAATATGAAATCAAAAATGCGTGACTGGTATTTGAATTGAAATTACCTTAATTTTATTTATACGAAAACTACGAAAAAGTTCCTGATCCCAAAATTTTCATCTTAAATATGTTTTATTTTCTTATTTATATAATATATTTTATAAAAACATTTCTTTATTTTACTTGCAGTATTTTGCATGGTGATTTTAACTGTACTTATAGTATTTATAATAATTCCAGTTATAGTTTAATGGTTGCACAGTTATATAATGCATCTGATAATGTCTTCTCGATTAAGTCCATTATTATTATCCATGTCGATTTTCCAACATACGCTGTTCGTGAGTGTAAAAAAGCAGTATTTCCTACCTATTAGATATAAAACAATATTTTTTTTAAACTTTCGTGACAGTATTATTATTTCGGTTTCGCTTTCTTTTCAATATTAGAATTTATTTGCAAAAATCTTTTTAGAATATTTAGCTTTCTAAACATTTTAAAAGTTATGTCTAATCAAACTCAAATATACCGTAATAATCAGTACTATATCGTTTTAATTTATTTTATCATACCATAAAAGGACACTAATTAGGGTTATATCGGAGCCACATATTGCGCCAATGCCGCATTTATCGGAAATATATATATTTTTAAATACAAATATTCGCTAAATTTTGGCTTTACATCTGAATATTTCGTATTGAAAAAGAGAAATATTTCTTGGTAATATTTGCGTAATATTAGGAAAATATAAACACTCCAAAACGGGGACATTATATTATTACCAATATTGTCCAAAATATAGTATCATAAGCAATATTCACCCTTTTTATTAGTGCATCAATAACTGGCTTTATTTTACGTTTTTCTTCGTGATCTAATTAAAAGATTAAAAGACTGGTGTAATAATATTGTGAAATTTATAAGGGTTTTTTTTTTATTTCATAAGATAAAAACATATGTAAGCTGTTCAAATACCAATCTAAGTATACTACTATTTTACATAATACTACTTTGGCGCTAATTGTTACTACGCGCGGGAAGTAAACGTTTTAATTTTACTTCGAATTTACTCAGAAAGTTAGAACTTTACAGGATAACAATTTCACATGATTCAGGCATTGTATCACTTATATTTAAAATTCACTATGTTGAATCTATTTTAAGTGCTTAGGAATTTTTTGTCTATTTTCTTTTAATTGCGTTTGAATAACTCTTAAGCTTGCAACGTTTTAAAACTCAACATTTAATTTTAAAAGTATTTTTTCAGCATCAAGTGAACATTTGTTTGTTTCTAAAATATATCGAACAAATGATAATTAATCATAATATTTAATTCTGCATTAAAGCGACACTTATACTTAATTCTTAGATATAGTGTTTTGTGTATTTATAGCAATATATCGTTACATAAGAGATAATTCACTCAATTAAATTTTCAAAAGTCCACATTTTTATATTATTCCCTTTTAATCAGTTAAAGCAGCTTTGGAAGTTATTGAAATCCAGAATTTTTACCAGAATGATTAATTGCTGATGAATTCGAAATACGAACGAACAAATGAGAATAACTTTTATCGTTCACTTGGTTATGTTCGCAATGAAACGTATCATTAGTAAAATGTAAATTACACAGAACGAAATAAACAGACAGTACTTAAGTAAGTGATAATTTTTTTAAAACTTATTTTGAAGTTATTTACATCACATATTTAAACTTGTTGATATTTACAATGTTTTTCAATGTATTAAAATTAGGAAAATTTAAAAATACTGAAAAAAGTTTTGCTCTGATGTTAAATAAATTTAAATTTTGTATAGGCAATTATACTTCGTCTGAATTTCAAATTCAATATAATGTTTTTTAAAATACATTATAACTAGTAGATTTTAATGTAGTGAATAATAGTTTTCCCTAATGTTGAAATAAATTCAAATTTTTAAAGTCAATTAAATTTCGTGATATTCTTAATTTGAAAAGTTTGGAATAAGGAGTTTTTTTAAACTAACAAGTGTTAACTAATTTTCAAACAGTTAAGAGTAGAGTTAAGTAATCTCCAAACAGTTAAGATTATAGTTACATAATTTTAACTCTTAGAAAATTTAATCCAATAATTAAATTTTTGATTGCGTTTTAATTATTTATTTCTAGTATCATCAATATCGGATAATAAAAATTTAGGTATCAATTTTGATCAATTTGCATATCGACATCTTAGAATAATGAGGTTCTGAATGACAAGATCGGTTGAAATGAAATGACGTCATCTATTTTTTTTAGTATCTCTACAATTTGAAACTGACATACAAAATATTCTAACGAGTATTTCAAATTATATCGAACCGATAATAATAAAACGCTAATATCAAAGTTATGGGAAAACGAAACTGTCGTGCCATTTTGAAAAAAAGAGTAATCGATTCAATAAAATTCTTATCATTCTAGGACAAAGATGACTTACACAATAAATATTTTCTTATTATATTGAGTTATGTTAAGCTATCTCAGAGTAAGGGGTATCTGTGTACGAAATTTCATTCGATTTCAATATTACAAAAACCGATCCTATGTTTTGTGTTTGTAAAATTAATGTTGAGTACCAAAATACAGCAACCAATGTATCATTTATACTCACGATTTAGTGAGTCGATAATATTGAACAGGCTTTTGATTAAGTTTTAAAAATAGTGAATGCAAGATATTTACCGTGCAACACTTTAAAACGCAAGATTTCATTTTAAAAGCATTTTTTTAGCAATACTTGAATTTTTATCATTACTATTTAATTAATAAACTTTATTACAAGTATTCCTCAAATGTAATGGAATTAAATGATACATTAATAAAATATTTCACCGTGTAGTGGTTTTATAAGAATGAGTTTTGCTTGATAATGGAGATAAAACGTATTATCAGAGATTATTCATTTAAATAGCTTTTAAAAATTCAACATAACTTTTTTATATTATTCCTCATTAATCAATTACAGAAGATTTTGAAGGTATTGAAATCCAGCAGAATTACTGGAATTGTTAATTAACGATAATTTACTGATTATGAGCGAACAAAAGAGGACAGCAATTATCGCTCACTATGTCATAATCGTAATAAAAAGAGTCATTAGATAAATTTTAATTACAGAATACTTAGTTTCTTAGAATATACTTAGGTTAGCGATACAGAATATAAAACTTTATTTCGAACTTACTCACATAACATTAAAAAATATATAAGATATCAGCAATAGGGAAAAAAATTCTGCCAAAGTATTTTAAAGTTGGAAAGTGTTAAATCTAATAAAATAAACTTGTTCCTTAATGTTGAATTAATTTAAATTTTTTACGGTGCACTACACTTTTTTTACTTTCTTCTATCTTTACAAGAAGAAAGTATTGGATTCATGAAAAATTTCGACTTCCGGTTTTCAACGGATTTATACGTTTTAGAAGGTACTGAACACGATTTGACTATTTTTAGAAAATGTCTGTCTGTGACACTGTCTGTCTGTATGTGACAAAAATTTTGTGGGCGCTCTATCTCAAGAACTAATGCTCGGAATTTAATAAAACTTTATATTCAGTTAGTCCCTGATATAAATTGGTGCTGATTAGTTTTTGGTAAAAATCGCTCTGCAGGTGGCACTTTCTATGCAGCATTTTGAAGGATTTACACGATTTTAGCGATAGTCATATCTCAAGAAATAATGAACGGAATTTAATAAAACTTGAGTTTCAGTTAGACCTTGATATAAATTAGTGCTGATTCTTTTTAATGTATGCGAAACCTGTGTGAGATAGAAGAATGTTTTGGGATTGACACATCCGACTAGTTTAATTTCAAATACTTTTACATTGTAAAAGTTTAAAATTGTAACTTTCGCTTTGACTGAGTTTTTAGTCACTTTTATTCTTTAAATCCTGATAAGAAATACACACAATGAAGAAATACACACACGACCACAGTGAAACTTTTCACGCAATTCAATAAAAGTAACATGAAAATTGTCTATTTTAAATTTCATTGATTTTATTTCAAATATTTTTTAGCTTAATAATTAATCTTAAAATGACATTGAATTAAATGATGCATTAACTCGTTGTTCACTTAATGCTGACTTTTTAATAATACAATTTTGTTTTTTATAGAGCTTAAACGCTTCTTAAAGAATTTTCACTAATCATCCAAAGTATTGGTCTTTTGATAAGAATGTCTCTGTTCTTACTGTGCGAGAATCGATGTCACGTTTGCACTAGAGGAACTTGAAACAAAATTTGCATTTAGTTGATAACAGTATAATAGATATCACTGATAAATTATACAAGGTGAGACCATAGTTAAAGTTGCTAAACAGAAAGTTTCAACAATTTGGTATATTTTCACATGACTTGAGCATTGATAAGCAAATGATTCCTGATAGAAGCAAACATTCTGCAAAAATGTTTTTAAAAGGGAAACTAATACGCTTCGGTTATAAAGCTGGAACTCTGGCATCATCTGATGGATACGTGTTCAACTTTGATATTTATTCAGGTAAATCTACAGAACTGAATTCATCAGAATATGAAAATTTTGGTCTTAGTGGAGTACGGACAAACAGTAGACTCCAGATCATAGACACGTTCATTTTCTTCAAAACACACGGTTGGGTTTTAAAAAATATCTACATTAACCCTTTAGAAACCGATCGATTACGTAACCCACTTTCGCGATTTCCGCTATTTTGGCAATGTTTACCCGTGGTTAAATTTCAATTCTACTAGGAAATTTGGTTGGATTGAGTGTTCTGAAAAGGCCTCTTCCAGAACAGACTGCGCCCCCTAAGGTGGAACTATAGGAGTATATCTGGTTCTAAGGACCCGATTACGACGGGGATTGGCTCATTCGACTTCATATCTATAGCCTTAAATATTTTAGTTGCACTTTTGACCGCCAGGATGCGCTTTCCGATCTTGGGTTTTATGAGCCCGATTACAACGGGGTTTGCCTCATTCGACTTGATTTCGATAGCCTTACAGATTTCAGTCATATTCGTATAGAACAGATTATTAATATTTCGGGCCCGGGCAACGCCGGGCAGGTTAGCTAGTTTAATATAAAACCAATAGAATCTGCTCTACCGGATTGCCATACGAAGCAAAATCTCACGGATACTTCACGGATACCCCAGTGGAACGGATACGCAAAACGGATACCCCAGTGCGTCTGCGACATCTGTACCGAAATTTCTTTAGTGGACTTTGGACGGTAAATCTGATTGGAGAAGATTACACGCAATTTGTGTTCAGCAATTAGTAAATTTATGTATTTTCATTATGGAATAAACGGAGAAATGAATAATTACTCTTATATATTTTTCACTGCTTTACTATCACTAAACAAGCAATACTTGCAATGCACCAGAAAATCTTGGACATGCCAATGGTGGCCAAGTAACAATATTTGCTGATTTATCTTTTTAGCCTAGATAAGAAAAAAGTATATGGAATTCAGATTAGATACAATTTTGATCATTACAATGCAATTTCTGCTAACGCACATCTCTAGCCGCTAAACTTAGGGACAAATTATCGATTATGTTCATTATAGGGTTTATTTAGACAACAAACTGAAGAATAATCTAATCCTCAAAATAAAAGAAAATGCAAGACTATGTATCTCTCCACTCCATGTTATTATGCTCATTAGAGAAATGAAAAAAAAAAGGTTTGGTTCAGGTATTTACCAAAATAATTATTACTAAAATTTTTGCATAACTAACTTTATTTATCATTCTCAAGTAGTTTTATTGGAAAAAGATCTATAATTCAGTCAACAGTAATTTGACATTATTTAATGGAACGTAGTTTGGAGCGTAATTAACTTCGTTTTATAGCCAACTCTGGTACATTTGTAACCATATCGCTGCAAAAACTTCTAAGCCTTGACTTCTAACTTGGCTGTGGACCCGATTACGAAAGACTAGGATGATTTTATTTGATGCAAACTAAACGATTATTTTTCTATCAGAATCAGATTTCGAAGATTTTTCCAGGTTAATGGTTACATGATTGCAACTGATGAAAATATAAAATGAAAATATATATAAAATGAAATAATATGATATAAAATGAAAAGGCAGTAAAAAGAACGTAATTATAATTTTATTCAAACAATTCGTCTTTAAAAACCAACTTTTTAAAGATTCACATTTCTTTTAAATATGAAAGTTAAACACTGTTCTTTATGTGCAAGTAATTTATTGCTTTTTTCACTATATTTACTCAGCTGCATTCCAAAGATTGAATAAACTGCAGTACATCTGTCTTTAGATAACGTATATTACGAAATATAATGTAACGTAGAGGGGTAAAGGGAGATTTTAGTTAAACTACCAGAACCACGCATAGTGCCAAGCTGGGAGGCCCGGAGTTCAAGAAATAACAAACGAAAATGAATAACCCGAACATTATTAAAATTCAATGGTCAATCTTTGCAATGATTGCTCTCTTTTTTAGTAGTAGTGTAACTAGAGGACATTTTAATTTCTGTTGGTCATAACGGCCACATTTGTCTACGAAAATCTGCTACAAATGATGTAATAAAGGAGTTGCTTCTTAATGGCCTGAATTATGTCTAACACCTAAGATAAAATAATAGCGAATGACATTCGCATTATATTGAACAATGTGGCAGGATTTGCCTGGTTAAGGTCCAAATTACTTGAAAATACATGGTCGAATTCAGCATTTCGTTTTATTCAAGGTTCATTTGGAAAATCGACCAGTGCAGCGGGCATAACCTGCTAGTTTAGTAATAAAAGACATAAAACAGTTGAAAATTCACTTTCAGTACTTTCTACCAATAGACGGGATCATTTTTGGATCATCAAAACGGGATCATCAAATTATTTTGTACAGCCCTGTATATTAGACACTGTAAGATGTTTATACACGTTGCATAGTATGCTAAAATTTAATTCATGGGAAAACACTCTGTACACTACTGAAATCACACTCCCAGAAATTATCAAACATAAGCGGTCATATATCCAGTTCTTTGCTGGCCCTATGTATGATTTTTTTTTCAACAAACATCTCTTAGTATACTAAGCATATTTCTCATTGAAAATGCATAACTGGATTAAAAAAAAACATTAAGTAATTTACGCCGATGCAGAGTAATGCTTACGAATTTTCTTTGTGTGCCCCGGTATATGATCTATAGCATTTATGCATACCACATAGTATGGAAAATTTAATTAAACGCATACATAACTGAAAACGCAGACCGAGCAATTATCGCTTGTAGACAATACTTCGGATACAGTACTGCATCCGACAGTAGTGTTTCCAAAATCCTTTGTGTGACCCTATAAATGAACAATAAATGTTATGCACATCACATTATACAAAGGGGTTCTTGTAGTAAACCACAGTAATGTATATCAATTTCATTATATTTGGAATATCGTAACGTAATTAAAATACGCTGTAAACAGATTTTCTCCGTAGACCATTATGTATAGAAACGAACACTTTTATGTATCCCTGTAAATGAACAATAAAGGCTATGCACATCATATTATACAAGAATTACCTTATAGTCAGGGATCGGAAAAACTACTTTTTGTTTGTAGCGAACTACAACTACAAGTGCTTTATGAAAAATGTAGTTAACTACAACTACAACCATTTGTTTTAAAAAGTAGTGACTACAAACTACTTTTCAAAAGTAGTGACTACAAACTACTTTTCAAAAGTAGTCACTACTTCGCTACTTTTCGCTACTTTAGTTATCATCGCTAATTATATACACCGCAAACGATTTTCCCCATAGACCATAATATAACAGAATTCTTTTGAATGTCCCTGTAATCGAGATATAAATGCTACACACTTCATTTTCAATACTGAACATTCTATGGTAAACTTCAATAACTTTTTAAAACTATCATGGCAATCCGAGCAATTTTATAAGAGTTAGAGCACGGACAGACAGACAAAGCGAATTTATAGACACTTTTTAATTATGTTGGAAAGTGTTAAAAAGAGAAAATTTGAAAACAAAAAGTGTAATAATCTTACAAATTTATGAGACTGGTATAGCACAGTAGCGCTTAAGGTGGTTATCAAATTCCTTAATTCCTTGTTCAAAAACGCGAAACTTTGTGACACATTATCTGACTCATTTTTAAACACAAACCCATAAAATTGGCAGGCCTGACTATGGAAGCGATTTGGAATCGAAATGAGTTTTCCCTTTTTTGATAAATAAATTACTTTTGAGCCCTGCTTATAGTAAACCACAGTAATGAATATCAATTTCATTATATTTGAAATATTGTAACGTAATTAAAATACTCTGTAAACAGCTTTTGTCCGTAGATCATTGTGACGTGGTGAATTGTTGAGGGCGAAGAGAGTCTTTTAAATTATATAAATATTTTCCCGGTTCCGTAATTTCAATTAAAAAACTCCATAAATAGACATTCAATGCTTTTATTAATTTTTGTTGCCATGATCATATAGTATAATATAGGAGAGGTATCTCTTAGGAGGAGCCAGCAGAAGAAGCAACTTACACAGTGAGTATTCAAAGAGAGAGTGAGTGATCACATAACATTATTGCCAGAGATTTACATTACTTGGCGAATAAAATTGGTGCCAAAACACTTTACTCAATACATTATTTTGGCGTTAGAATTCGAAAAGACAAGATACTTTTGGCTGGGTGTGGAATTTACAGTAAATGAAAATAATTATTTGCCTCAGAGCCAGATACGTTACCATATTTGGACATGTTGATCTAAATTTAGCAATTGATATCATCACCCATTATTTTGATTGGAAGATGCTACTAAGTGTAAAGCAAGAACAACCGTTATTTTCTGAGTAAGCAAACATAAAAAAAAGCATACATTAAGTATAATCTATTGGACAGTTAGAAAAGGAAAACGTTGTTTTAAATGAGATGAAGGTATATTTATTGGATATAATTTATTGCTATAATTTGAACTGTCAACATTTGCAAGATTAATGACTCTGAAATAGAAGTTAAATTATTTTTGGAATATTTATGAGAGATCAAAAGAATAATTATTACTAGGACTTCCCTCAAAGGGATTAGTCTGAGTGATATTGCTGAGAACATAGGGTTAACAATTACAATATAAAGAAAAAGAGCAAATTAAATGATAGAGTTACAAAATATCATATATAAATTCATATACACTGTTAAAAATAGAAAAGAAGTACCGTTCATCAGATGTGTTGTCATAATTTTTTTTTAACATGTGGCAAAGAATCTCATTTTCTTAAGCGCGTATTGCGCAAAACTTGAAAAAAAAAAAAAAAAAAAAAAAAAAAAACGCCGGCTCTTTTAAAACGCCAAGCTTTTTAAAGTTACGTAATTGGATTTGCAGCCAATAGATTATTCTATCAAGCGTGGCTTAACACAAATTTAATTTCATTGTTGCACCTTTTTTTTGTGTGTGAATTTAAAATTTTTCTTCCTTGATTATATATATCTATTATTTGTATAACTGTTTATAGAAACTCTTACACTTCAAACCACATTGATAGCATGCTTTGCTACAAACCAGATTGCAAAACTATAGTCTAAATTACTATTAAAGTGTACAAAAAATCTTTCGATGACTTCTGTAAAATAACTTTTACATTAAATCTCCATATCGGCACAATTGAAAAATTATATATATTTCAAAGTTAAGCTTAACAGATACTTCTTGATTATTCTCTAGGAGGCTCTGCCCCCTGCGCCTTTACTGCGCCAATCCGCAGACTTTTCTTTTGCCTGTCTGTCTGTATCTCCACAATATGTCTGTTTCCCTATCCGTTCTTCTGCCCGTCTCTCTAACCGATTGTCTATCTCTCTTCACGTCTCCCTACCTGTCTCTATATTTCTCTACCGGTCTCGCTACCCGCCAGTCTATTTCTTTAACCGTCTGTCTATCCGTCTAACTACTTGTATGTCTAGCCGTGTCTCTATCCACTTAGCTATCCATTTGTCTATCTGTCTCACAACTTGTCTATCTGTCTCTCTACCCGTCTGGCTATACGCCTCTCTACCCATCTTCTTACCCATCTCCGTACACTTCTACTGTCTCTCTACTCGTCTGTATAGCCGTCTCACTATCCGTCTGTTTTTTTACCCGATTCGCTACCAATCTCATTACCCGTCAGTCAACTCGTCTCTGTATTCATATCTCTACTCGTCTCATAATCTACCACGCTACGCGTCTCGCAAGCTTTCTCGCTACATTCCTGTCTACCGGTGTCGCTACCCGTCTCGTGACCCATCTCACTACCCCTCTGTCAACCCTCTTTTTACCTTTCTCTCTAGCCGTCTGTCTATTCGTTTCGCTACCCGTCAGCCTACCTATGTCGCTACTCGTCTCTCTACCCCTTTGTTTACTCGTCTTTCTACCTCTCGCCACCTCTTCCCAATATTTAAACAATTCATTTAATTTACGGAAGCCGTTTACCAGTTATTAAATGCAAACAGAAGTAATTTATCTAATAAGTGTAATCAGATGCAATATTTTTTAAATACATACATAAACCTGAATAATAATTCATCAGTTTTGTGTTCATAGTTGTTTATATCCTTTGACAGTAAATCTCAACTTCTTAAACCTGAATTGTCTCAAGCTTTTTAAAAAAACCACAAGGTCTGTATAACTGCAAAGTACCCTGAGGGCTATATCAGCTACATGTTATTAAATTAAGTGAAAGTTTCGTTATCGCGTTTGCAGCCAATTGCTTATGTCAGAAAGCGTGGCTTAACGCCATTGTAAATTCATTACTGTAACTTTTCTTTTCTTTTTTTTTTGGGGGGGGGTAGGGGGGGAAGGGTTTCAAATATCCTATATATTATTTCTGCTGTCAACATCACTTTTTCTAAGCAAATACAAAACGCAGAAACGCAATAAACGGCTAATAAACGGCTAGAAAATAATAAATAGCATTTAAAATCTAAAAATGGAGAAGTGGTCCGTATAAAAATGCAAGACATATACGCTTGAAAAATAATGCAAACATACGCTTGAAATATGTAAATCTTTTTTTTATTTTTTAATATTTCCGAAGGCACAGATAAAAAGGTAAAAATCTCTTTTCCAAAATCCAAATACAAAATATACAAAATAGAATGCCAAATATACAAAATAGAAAAATATCTGCAAAAAAATATATTTACATAATACTACATCTGAAAAAAATAAGATTTAGAAAAAGTAAGCCAAGTCCTGCAGATCCCAACAATCACATCGAAAAACTTATCACCAAAAAAGAACTCGCCAAATCTTACGGCACAGGAGATGGATTTTTCCCTCTGAATGCAGAATATTAGTTTTTTTTCTTGTACGATGGGTGATTATAATTATAACTAGCCGCCACTGGCGACCAGTTTGGTCTCCCTTAAATGTATGTTAAACATTGCAACACGTTACATTTATTCATAATTTAATTTTCCCTTAATCCTTCGCCAAATCGGAAGATTCTAATAGACAAATCATGAACTTTTGCGATCATGGTAGCATTTCGCATATTTTTTGGGCACAAATGTCACATACGCACGTTGGCGCGATTCCCCCCCTCCCCTCCCCCGCCAATTTGGCGAAAACTTTGTTATGGAAATTGTTGTTTATTTACTTTTATTTTTTATTTTAATTCTATAAATTATTTTTGATATGTATATCAATATTTATTTACAACAAACTATCATTTATTTATTTTTATTCTTTTTTTTAATTATGAGTATTTTTGTTAGCCGGGAGCAGATGATAATTCGCCAAATATCGTTCCCATCACCGTCATTCATACTACAATTAATTTAATTTTAAATTATAAACCTGTCACTCATTTCATTTAAAATACTTAACTTTAATCTAAAATGCTTATGTTACATAAATTTAAAATACTTCACACTTTTCATGTAAAACAGAAAATAAATAAATAAATAAGAAATAATATCATAAATCAAAACATTTGATTTCAAAATCAAAGTATCATTTCTAATTTGTACACGCGATAAATAAAAGCTGTATTAGCGATTTTAAAAATGCTAAATATCTGATTCATTAAATATTATTACATGAGTTCAATTTACGTCAAGAAAAGGTCCGAAAGTTGAGTTGTATAGCACATAATTATGGTAAACTTTGATTGTCTCACTGGTGCGAATTATTTTTTTGACGCGAGGCAGCGGTCCAAAAATTCATTCGCGGAGAACTTGCTTTGCGTATGATTACCTCCATGATTTAATATTTTAAATGTTCACGACGAATCAATCTTTTTTTTGTTTACTTTTATGAATAGAGAATTTGAACTGCGAATCTTTCGACTGAAGTTATTGCAGAATATATACATAATTGAACGCAAGTCATCTCTCAAATATTAATTTATTTTGAACGATCTTTCTTAAAATGTAACTTTTATGCAGTTTATTCGAAAAAATAATTTTGAATAAAAATGGCCGCTTGGCATATGAAAAAGCGATGCGGCATCCCGGAACTGTTGAGGACAGTCACATGACTTACAGTTTTATTATAGAGATTGTTTCATTTCACATAATACATACCGTTTGATATATTGGTACTTTTATGTTATCCTGGCGCAGTTGATAAATCGCCAAATATTGTTCCTATAACATTTTCATATTGAATTCATTTCATTTAAATATAAACCTTTCACTCATTTAATTTAAAATACATGCCTTTCATTAATCCGATTTAAAATGCTAAAAAGAGAAAAAAAAAAAGAAATAATGCCATAAATCGAAACCTTTTATTTAAACACCAAAGATTTTTTTTTTTTTTTTTTTTTACACACGCGAAATAAAAAAAGCTGCTATTGCTGAGATTTGCGCCAAATCTCTAATACCAAGTCTACCAAATTATTGCGGGGTTTTTCTTTCAAACAGAAAAAAAATCCATATTAATTTTCGATTTCTACTAAATTGAAATATATTTTATTGTGCTGAATATTAGTGCGTGCGTATTTTTTTGCTCCGTGTACTCCATGAACTTTTCAATTCCGATTGTCTACGAAAATCTCCCGCCGGTGAAAATGACGTACACACAAAATTTTAGTGACGTATGTACTTTAATTGTGCTTTTTTATCTATTTTTTAAATATAATTTCCAAACGGTTTGACATTTATTCTTGGTAATAAATAGACGTCGTTGTCACCTTTATAGGTACCTGCTGTAAAAATTTGAACGAAATCCGTTAAATATTTTTTGAGTTATGCTTGACGAAAGGTTTTAATATCCATCGTAGCTATATATGGGGCAAAGTAACACTGCGCTGTGTATGAGTCTTCGTTGCAATCAGACAATTATGTTTATTTTAGAAGCTATAAATAGCCATATTTATTTTATATACATATTGCTATAATTTGATTACATCCAGAGATGCAATTCAAGGTTAAATGAATAAAGAGTGAAAATGAATTACATGTGGATTGTTTTATGAACAATAAGGATAATTATAAAAAATAGATTGAAAAGTAATAAATAAAGTTCTTAATTTCCTTTTTGCAATAAATCTTGATATATAACTGTCATGTAGAAAACTACTATTTACCTTTTATTTATTCAATTATTGTAACGGAAAAAAGAATGCTTAAATGAAAAGAATTAGTTATTGAACTAGAAATGAATTCGTATAATTTAACATTTAGATTACTGCTGAGATATTATGAAAATAAAACAGAGAGAAAAAGGATTATTAATATACAGGGAAACGGATGAATATGGAAAGTTTTTAAATTAAGAGGGGTTTGATTTAAATAAGTAAAATGTAAGGAAACATTTATATATATGACAGATTGCTGTCATAATCATTGTATATCGTACCTAAAACTTTTATGTGACACTTAAATGAATGATAAATGCTTTACACCCCATATTCTACAAAAAGCATGTTTTAGTGCACCCCCAGAAATTGATATAAATTTCATTTATGTTTCTAATAGTGTAACATGATTAAAAAACACCACAAACGATTTTTTATAATAGACCGTAGTATAACAGAATTATTTTGAGTTTCCCTGTAAACTAATTATAAGTTCTACACGTATCATATTCGATAGTAAGCAACTTGTATTGCAATTCAGTTATGTATGTAGCGGCCATATTAAAATGTCCGCTGGCGTGGTAGAGCACGAGGAAATAAGTACAACTGTTTTAAAACCAAAAACTGGTTTATTAGCACAATTAGCAGGGGGTTTGAGCGAGCTCCACGAAATTTTCCTAAAAGTTTAAATTAACCAAAGAGTTCCTGCTAACAGCTTGTAGCTTTAACAAAACTGAAACAATATAATTAAACCTTAACCTTTTAAATATATAAGCACGATCCAACACTCTTATCCTTCAAATTAAATAAGCACTGATGCAGGTTCAAATCAGCTTTACAACTGCATAAAACTCCAGTATAACATACTAAGGCCGATTATCCATCCTGAGACTCGATGCGAGGTCTCAAGGCTAAATCTAAATCTAAGTCTAAGTCTAAGTCTAAGTCGCAATATTCAACTTCCCAGGCCAAGTATACTCTAGCTCCCCTGAGCTCTGAACTCAAGTCAAAATTCGCTGCTTATATACTTCAGTGTCGATCGACCAGCTCCAGAAAATTTGCATAATTGAAATTACATGGCGACTCACAATTTCAGGGATTCAGCTGTCCATCGAAAGTTAAAGAAAGATAGAGAGCCTTTATAACTTGTACGCACATAGTCGGTTAATGGACAAAACGATCTCATTCACACATTGCCTACTCACGGAGTAGTCAATACCTTACATGTATATCAATTTCAATATATTTGAAATAGTGTCACAATATTAAAATACATAAAAATGATTTTTCCCCCATAGACCCTAATGTTACGGCATTCTTTTAATTACCCCTGTAAATGAAGTATAAGTCTTACATACTTAATTTTCGAAACCAAACATGCCATAATAAACCTTAATAACATATATCAATTGCATGTCAATCTGAGTATATTTACGTGAGTTATAGCACGGACAGACGACAGACAGACAGATGGGCAGACATACAGATAGACAGACAGACAAACCGAATTCATAAACACTTTTCAACTATGTTGGAAAGTGTTAAGAACCAACATCTTTCAAAGAATTATTCTTTTAAAGTATCGCATATTTTCATATTTAGAAATAAGCGTTTTCCGTTTTAAAAATATAGCGTTTTTCAAACTTGAAATTTTCATAAAAATTCACAAAAAAGTATGAATTATTTTGCGTAGAAAAATGTCAATTAAGTTTTGTAATTCAATTAAATATTTAATTAATTTTTTTAAATAGTAATTTTATTTTATTTGATTTGTGTTATATTTATGTTTAACTTTTGTAATTTAAATTGTTCGTCCGATATATTTCAATAGGGATGAAAAACATAGAAATTGCCCCGTGTAGAAGTAGATGAAACAACACCTACGTTATTTTTTATCTCATGACTCAGTATTAAAAAAAAAACGGATGTCTTCTTCTTTAATTAAACATTTAAACTCAATTAAAAATAGAGCTCAACAAAAAAAAATAATTTTTTTAACTAAAGCTTCTACAAGTTGGCTGACATAATTTAATTATAAGCTTCTTTATAAAAAAGTAGAAATAATCATTCGTCTATGTCATTTCTTGCTATTTTTTGTTATCTACATTTCAATAATAAGAAAAATATTTTTATCACAAAGTGCTTTTTTTTAAAATTCCGAATTTCATTAAATCTAATTAAAAAGTAGAAATAATATTTTTCCTTTACGAGTAGAAAAAGATTATTAAAACAATTTTAAGTGTTAGTACCTTTTACAGAAAAATATTTTCATTTTAAAGTATTAGTGCAAGAATTTGAATTTTTTTACTTTTACTTTTATTTATACAACTTTTTCGAGTATTGAAAATTATTTTAGGATATTAAAAAAGGCTTGACTATTTTTTTTTCTTTTGAAAAAAAATAAAGATAAAGTTTTAAATTTTAATTATATACACTTTTTTTTTTTAAATCAGGAAATTGATGTAAATACTGATAAAAACTGATATTTTTGAGACAGCACTGTTAAAAATTTGCAGCAAACTGTCCAGTCATTTGATCGTTTTTATATAAAACGGTAACATAACCGTAATTTAATTCCATTCTGACCATATTACTGTCCATATTATGGTGAGAATACGGTAAAATTACGGTTATGTAACCATTTTCTTTAAAAACGGTCAAATGACTCAACATTTTGCTGCAAATTTTTAACAGTGAGGGGCAGACGATATACATAAAAAAAAATTAATGGAGTTTATACGAAAATATTTTTCAGCTATGATTTTCTATGATTTTAAAGTAGAGCTAAATCCAGAAAAATGCCTTCAACATCTACAAATAGCATCTGCAAATGCATCCCCATCTCGTGCCACTTTATTCAGATAGTTTACAGAATTTAAAAGATGTTGAAAATTGATGTTGAAAAATTATTTTCTAGATGAAAGACACACTGGAAGATTTTTGTCAGCTGTAGTCCCAGAAAATGTGTCGGCCGTACGAAAATTGTTAATCGACGATAATCACTGTACCTTACCAAATGATACAACATAAACTTAACATTGGGGCCGCAGCCATACATTAAATCATTCATGTAGAAATGTATATGAAAAATTAGTTGGGTCCCCATAGTTTAACGGGACACCAAAAAGCGGAGCATGTCAGAATCAGTAAAAAAATCCTAAAATTAATTAATGATGGTGAGCGGCACATTATTTCTAAAATCATAACTGGTGATGAGACGCACATATCTCTTTGTTTGACGTTCCAACACGTCGTGAAATTAAAGTATGTGTCTTTGAAGATGACGCAAACCAACAATGGTGGAAAGACAACGAGCAATGAAAAGTTATGTATGCCGTGTTCTTCAGACGTACACTGTAAAAAAAAATGGGTGGATCTACTAAAAAAAGCTTAGTTTTTCTAACTGATTTTTGAAAATTACCAAAACAATTTTTAGTACATTTGTATTCCACAGATTTTTTTAGTAACCGGTACTAAAAATCGGAATCATTTCTAGCTGTTTTCTACACTCTTAAAACTGTACCGCTTATTTAAAAGGCACAAGCACATTGTGCCTTCTATTACTTTAATGTAAGAGGCACGTAGACAGTGTGCCTCCGATTAGGAGAAAAACGTTACAGGCAACATGAAATGAAAGGCACTCATAACACAGCGAAATATCTCAGAGGCACACAGTTCGCCTCTGACAGATTGGTGCCTTTTAAAAAAAACATGTCGCGTTTCAGAGGTACACTCAGAAACGGATATGCGCTACAGCCGTTTACCCGTCATGCATTGGGATCAGTGGAAAGGAAGCAGAAGCAATGGCCGCCAATGTAAATACGCCTGTAAACAACGTTGAGTCGAAGCAAATAATGACTCTGGAATAAGTAAGTAGTATATTTAACTTTGTATTCTTTTCTGTGAATGTTATAATGTAAAACATCATTCTTTACACATGGAGACACTCGTGATTAGGGAGGGGCAACGATAATTACTTCGTCAAACTCTTAGTTATTCAAGTTATATCTTACTATTTTCAAAGGTTTAGGGGAATGGCGGCATTACCCTGCACCCTCTAGTGTACATGCATGTATAATGTATATATTATGTATGTGTATCTCTCAGCAAATCTTTGTTTTTATGTGCATATAAATAGGACTTAATAAATAATAAAATGAATAATACATAATAAATCATTCTTTAATCATATATAGTATTTCCAAAACCATAGTCAGATTTTTTTTTCTGGTGTTTGTGTGTGTGAGGAGGGGGGGGGCTACCTTGTAGATGTTAAGCTACAGTGCCTTTCTTTTAAATAAAAGTATAATATGAATTGATCCTTCCTACTCACCTGGCTACAGCCTTGATTACTTTCTACATTTTATAAAGTTTCACAAATCGCAATGTTGATTCAGATTTTGCACTCTAAAATATTATTTGTATATTTCAAGTGAAAGTTCCTTAAAAAAATATTATTTGTTTAAAAAAATAGAATTTAATTAAACTGTCATTGATCATTCTCCCTGTTGATAAAAATGAGAATATATTTTTATTTTATTTTTATTGCATTAAATTTTCGTATAATAATTTATTGAAATTTTGAAAAATCACCGTTTCTTGGCTTCCATAAATGTTTGCAATTTTAAATATCTCAAGTTCTATCAAATGTAGACAATTTTATGATCCCTCATTTTAAAGAGGAGTTTATAAATTTTAATTTAATATTAAAATTGACTATGTTTAGTTTTAAAAAGTAAATTTTGATTTTTTTTTTTAAATTTTTGAAGGAAAAAAAAATATGTTTGTTGTAATATTATAAGCTTAAAATTATGAAATTTTTTGAGTGGGATCTCAATGGAATCAGGAGTTATCAAATAGAAGCTAAAAAATTACCATTTAAATAACAATCTAACGCGCCTGCATCATTTTTCATGTTTTTAATGTTTGTCTTATTTGTTTTTAATAAAGCTTTTATGCCTTTTTATGTATTTTGTTGTGCACAAAATAAATTAAAATGTTGACAAGGTTCTTTATTGAACCACAGAACTGACTTAGGCCACATGGACACACATTTTAATATTTATTTCATATTTATTTCAATAAATTGGGGGTGAGAAAATTTTCTATTATAGTATTCTGCCTTAGACAAAATTTAATCTATGTCTTCGGATATGCCATACTGGGAAATCTTTCTGCAGTAGACAGAATTTAATGTAAAGATATAAATTTAATATAAAATATAATTAAATTACAATCTGCACCTCTTATAATGGTGGCACATGCATGTGCCTCCATTATAACAGGCACAGAATGTTTTTTTAAATAAGAGGCACTTGAATATATAAATTCAGTGGCACACTGTGCCTCTTAATTTCAAAGGCACTTACGCTGTGCCTCTGAATCCCAAAGGCACTATGTACCTCTTAATTTCAAAGGCACCACGTGCCTCTTAATATTCAGAGGCACAAAAATTCAGAATGTACCTCTTAAATCAGAGGCACAGTTTTAAGAGTGTAGTAATGTTGTTAGCTGATTTCTAGTAATTCTTACAGATTTTCTGGAACTGAGTAAGAATACAAAACATTTTTCAGTCTTTTAGTACCGATTTTTAGTACCGGTTACTAAAAAAATTGGTGGAATACAAATATACTAAAATTTTTTTAGTAACCTGAGAATTTTTTCGGGCCTGGTGAAAAGTATAAAACTAGAGGTACATAACACGGTTACAGCTAACTGGTATAACACTAAGTATCTTCCAGAAATTCTTCCCAGGGTAAATGTTAGGGGATTCATGCTTCAACAAGACATGTTTCTTCTTATTCAGCAAGTATTACAGTCGAATAATATTCTCCTGATTTTGCTATATATGACATTTGACTACATTTACTCTAAAAAGAAAAAAAAAAATACATTAACGTTGTTTTCATTTCGAAGATGATATTGATGGGGCTATAAAAGGATAATTTTCATCTATTCCAGGAAATGGGTAGCATGAAGTATTTAATCATTGGGGAAAAAAAGTGCATTGTACTTCGAAGGAACCACTTTGAACACTCCTAGGAGTTGGTACTTTTAACTTGTACCATTTAGCCGTAAATCAAAAATTTCAGTATAACCCTCGTATTCATGAGGAATCCTAAAATTAAAGTTGGTTTTTTTAAATGAAACAACAAACAACCGGTTGCAGCTATTAAAGTTGTCACGCTGAAATAAATATTCTGAATAATATAATAATGAATGAAATAATAATATAATAATGAATGAAATAATAATATAATAATGAATGAAATAATAATATAATAATGAATGAAATAATAATATAATAATTATAGATATTAACGAAATCGGAAATTCCATTAATATCCATTCTTGTTTTGGTACAAAATTGCACAGACAGGTGGCACTGCGCCGTCTGAAAATACAAGAATGCTCAAATCTACCCTCTATATATAAAACCTTAATGAAACGACTTTATAGAACGATTTTATGAAACGACTGATTCAACGTATATATGTTGATTGAGGAATTTGTACAACGCTGACGGGAATGTAATTTTAGTATGCTGTTACAGTCAATAACAGTATGTTATTTTATAGGGCCGCACAAAAGAATCTGAATATATGTTAAATGCTTAATTTTAGAATGCTGATGATCATGAAATTTTATTATGTTGTTACAGACACCTAGAGAATTTTTTCCCTCGAAGAGCATTTATAGTTATTTTACATGGCCGCACAAAAGAATACGAATATATGTTAAAAGCGGGATGTTTAAAATGCTGACGGTAATAATCTTTTAGTATGTTGTTACAGTCACTTACAGTATGCTTTTTATCAAAGAAGATGTATATAGCACTTATAGTTATTTTACAGGGCCGCACAAAATAATCCGAATATATGAAATTAATATATGTTAAATGCTGGATTTGAAGAATCTTGATAGTAAGGTCAATTTTAGTATGTTGTTACGGTCACATAGAGTACATTTTTATCGAAGAAGGTGTATGTAGCATTTATAGTAATTTACAGGGCCGCACAAAAGAATACGAATATATGAAATTAATACATGTTAAATGCTGAATTTGTAGAATGCTGACGCTAATGAAATTTTAGTATGTTGTTACAGTTACTACAGCATGTTTTGTCTAGAAGAAGTTGTATATAGTATTTGTAGCTATTTTACAGGGACTTACAAAATAATACGAATATATGAAACAGATATATCTTAAATGCAGAATTTCTAGAATTCTGACGGCAATGAAATTTTAGTATAATGTTACAGTCAACTACAATATGTTTTTCTTTCGAAGAATATGTGTATAGCATTTATAGTTATTCTACAGGGCTGCACAAAAGAATTCGAATATATGTTAAATGAGGGATTTGTAGAATGCTGACGGTAATGAAATTTTAGTATGTTCCACAGTGAAGTACAGAATGTTTTTTCTAGAATAAGGTGTATGTAGCATTTATAGTTATTTTACATGACAGCGCAAAAAATACAAATATATGAAACGAATATATATTAAATGCTGGATTTGTAGCTTCCTGACGGTAATGAAAATTTAGTATATTGTTACAGTCGCAAACAGTATCTAAGGTGTATGTAACATTTATAGTTTTTTTACAGGGCTGCACAAAAGAATACGACTATATGTTAAATGCAAAAAATATGTAGAATGCTGACGGTAATGAAACTTTAGTGTGTTGTTACAATCACTTAATTGATGTTTTTTGCCGAAAAAAGTACATATAGCATTTATAATTATTATACAGATAGCCGACGTACAAACATCATAGAGACAGCAGACGGATTGCAGGTAGTTAGCAGGCTCACAGTAGGCAGTAATACAGCCGACATGATGCAGACAGACAGCAAATAAACAGAAGTCAGGCAGAAGACAAGCAAACAGCATATAAACAGACGGCAGACAGTTAGGAGACAGACAGGAAACAGCCAGACAGTACACAAACAGACAGCCGACAGATGATAGACATATATGAGACATATCCCAGACAGACAAAGAGAGAGACAGAGAAATAGACAGATACAGAGAGAGACAGACATATAGAACCCCCTAGTTAACATATAATGATGGACCGCAATTTAACTAGTTTTCACCCTCATTCCGTTTAAATTTTGATATGAAAAAAAGGTAACAATAATAAAAAAGATGTTTATGTTTCGAAACTGTAAGGTTATTTTTTGAAATCTTATAGTCTGATAAATTTTCTTTCTGTAACATTAGTAACACAAGGATGTGTTCTAAATAAGCTCATTATTTCACACAATAATCATCTAAAAGTAAAACTTCAGTTACTGTCACTTAAAAGCCGCCAGTTCATTTTTGGACACGCTCTGCGAACAACCCTCTGTGAATATAATCCGCTAAAGTATATTAAAACTATCAGGGGCTTAAATGAATAAATGCATGTACGAATTGGCAGACTTTGCAATACCTTGGTTATAATTAACCAGAATTGAGGAGATAGATGATCGTGTGTTTGGTATGGAAAACATTTGTTCATATAAATTATAATGGATATATTAAGAAAAATAATAATAATAATAAAACAGTGCAATCATATCAACAAATATTTATTATTATTGCTAGGAAATAGATTTTTAAAGAAAACAAATATTTAATTATTTAATTTTATAAAATAACTAAGTCAATTATAAATCGCAAAACGGAATATCTGTGAAATAAAATTGCTTACCTTATATTGACCCAAAATATCTTTTTACTTTGAATGAGATGTATAAATATTTACTGGTCTGTCCATTGCATTTTCTGTTCACTGTTATACTATCCCTCAACAATAAAAAACACTTTAATTATCGAGTGTTTTCTTGCAATACAAATTTAATTAGATTAAATTAGCATTTAGAAATAATATTTTCCTTCACTGGTAGTAAAATAAATAACTAAATAAATCCTTGCCGTTCGTTAACTTTTTTAAACGTTGGTAAACGTTTTTTAAGCCATGGGAAAATATTTTAAACTTAATTTATGTCTGTGCTCAATTTGAATGTAAAAGGTTGAAATAATTTTTAGAAACAGTATAATTGATGTTTTTATTTGTCATACGAATACTCAAAAAGTTCTCATAATGATAATTAACTACTAAGCTATATATTTCACTACTTATGTGCAACTCATCTGAAGAAATTACTTTTAATTTAATAGTATATATATGTTTATAAATCTAAGATTATTATATACAAAAAAATGATGTCGGATTTTCTGCCTTATTTGGTTGTCAAATAAATCTAAGAAATCATATTATGAGAAACTATTTTTCTTATTTTTAAGATATTTCTTTTAGGCATGTAAAAATTTCTTTTTAATTAATATTTATTTAACAGATCTTAAAACATATGCACATAAACACGCGATTATACACTTTAACATTAGCAGAAAAATATATTTCTTGTTTAATCTTATGCTTCAATATTTAAAAAAAAATGGCGTCTTCTTTAATTCGACTTTTTAGTCCATTCTTGTTTTAATAAAAAACTAAATTGAAAGCATTAAAATTTCAGTACTGAAGTTTCCGGAAATTGACTGACGTAATTTTATTAAAAATGTATGTATAAAATCTGATATAAATAATTTCTCTTCTGTCGATAACATTTCCTAGTATTTTTTTAATATGACTCAAAATTAAAACAAATTTTTGTACGGAATGTTTTTCTTCCCCTCTTCTGAATTTCATTAGATCTAGTTTATATCCAAAAATAATATTTTTCTTTATGGGTAAATAAAAATAATATTTTAAAAACTTACAAGTGGTTAAAATTTTTAAGCGATAGCATATTTCAAGGAAAATAGTTTGATTTTTAATTCTTACTTTGAGCATTTGAAGGATTTTACTTGTATAAAATAATGTTTTAGGTAAATCTTTAAAAGCAGTACTTTTTATACTTAAAATTATCTTAAAAGCTTACGAACACTCATTACTTTTTTTCTGAATAGAGATAAGGCTTTTGCTTTTAAATTCAATTATTACTTACCCATCGAACATAGTATAGGGTAAGTCTTTTAATAGTTTTGAAAATCGAAAAAAATGACGGATTTACACGTTTCAGACATTGAAGATTCGGAAAAACATATTTTTGTAAAAAAATTGCCGTCCGTCTGTCTGTGTGTGTGTCTGTAAACGTTCTATCTCCCGAACAAATTCAGTTAGAGACTTGAAATTTGGTGTGTACTTAGAATGTAATAATGGGAAGAAACTTATTGAAGTTCAGCAACCTCGATAATCCGGAACTATTTTTTTCGGACTCTCGAAATATTCGTTCTGATAAAAGGTATAGAAAATTTTTCGAAATTGTTTATTTTACGGAGTAAATATAAAAGACAATAAAAAAACATAAATTTTGCATAAAGAATGAAGTCGATCGGATAATCATTTGTCGAGATATTTGTAATCATATTTTCTACACTCTTCGATTTTTCATGATGCTGTATTTCATTCAAATTTCAATTCAAAGATATATTTTAATTGGAAATGAGACGCTTAATCCGACGCAGTAAACCTTTAGTTAATATGATTATCAATTTTGGAGTTATAAGGATATTACTTTTACGCAATTCAGTAATAGAGCATTTAAAGTTTATGACGTCATCAATACACGTTTTTATTCGAATTGCAATGCATTTTATACATAATTTACACATGTTTTATTTTCATATTGTATATTATGCATACCCATGATGGGTAAGTAATACGGTGGCCCCCAACGACTAGTTTTTCTACACGAAGAAGTTAGTTTGAATTAATTCTTACAATATATATATATTTACTTTTGTATTGTATGAAAGTTTGCTTCGTACTGTTTAATTAGGAAACAAAAATTAAGGAATTTAGTGTCATTGGATTAAACGGTAATCTTCGTTTTATTTAATGTCAGGCATTCCGTGGAGAAAATAGCGAAACAATCTGGAAATAAGGTAGATGTTTTTAATTAAAAAAACTGGATAAATTTGCATCACATCTGCCAAGTTGTGAAAGTGTGGTTTTAGTTGTTGTAAAAAAATATATATATATAATGCAATTCAATCCTGGAGTGTTATTACTACCGCAAAAAATTCATTCGTTTTGCTTTTTATTCAAAAATCCTCCTTGAAATCATAACTCAAGTTATATAGGGAAAAAAATTTATGGGAAGTTATATCATTAACTCATGTTCAATTAAAAATCTAACCTAGTAACTGTCCACAAGCACACAAGCTTGTAGATTATTTAAGATGTAGATTATTATCCCTTTTAAAGGTTTCTTATTTTTACGAAAATAGTTTTCTCAAACTTTACTCCAAATTTACTTATTAAACTCTATTAACTTAATAAAGTATTACTGAAATCCTACTTAATATGTTATAAACAAGATTTTGTTTCTGTGGGGATTATATAGGATTTCCGCCCGAATTTGTCAATTAGCTCACTGTATTGCTCGCATCTTTCTGAGTTTTTACGATATTTGACTAGTCTTTTTATGTGCGTTACTCTATAGAATTGACTACCAAATCATGTAAAAAGTACTTTAGTATAGTTCGCGCATGCGCAGTTATAAATTATTTAATACAAATGCCTATATCTCATCAAATATTCAATACATTAATCTTATAATTGAAGTATACTGTTTCTACTGTTCTTGAAGTTAGACATGCGTTTTACATCTTTGAATTCAAGAACAATTTCAGTAGATATTTTTCTTAGTAGTATATATTTTTAGTAGTATATTTCAGTAGATATTTTTCAGTAGAACAATTTCAGACAAACGGTGTAAAAAGCGAAAGCGTCCGGTCACTGCCCCTTAATTCTTGAACAGCAGTGTAGTAATCATAGTTGATCACTTATTTAGTAAAGAAAATGACACTGCAGAGCATTTCTACAAAAAATTATAATGTCATACTTCAGTTTTGAAAACATGGGATAATCAAACTCGGTACTCTATTTAGCCTGCTGATTAAGGGTTTGGAACACAGTACGTCCCTGCTACTATATATTTTATTATATTCGTGCTACTTTTTCAAATCTAACATCTGTTATGCACTTATATTAGAATATTTTAAAGAGATATCTACCACAAATATTTTTATTATATAAATTGTGGTATGATTGAATATAAAATGGAACATGACACTTTACGGACATCCAGGCCTTTTCCGAGATTCGAATCTGACACCACTAGATTTGTTCCCAGCATTCTGAACACTAGACAACCAGACGGATATGCAGTTGCACTAATACAGCATACTGTAACTACTTAGAACTATTTGTTCCAATTGGCTCGCTGATTATGCAAGAGTGTGTGCTAACTGTTATTTCTTTTACATATTGCAGCAGAATGGTAAAAATTTAACCTTTCTTAAAGTTTCACCCTGATCAGAAGTTTATAAGAATCTACGTGTTTCTGTTTTTCTTTATCTAATATATAAAAATGAAAATTTGTCTCTCTGTCTCTCTGTACTTCTATACAAATCAACAGTTCTGAAGCAAGAGTTGTGAAATTTTACGTACAGGTGTATTAAAACACGGCCGAGGCAACTAAAGTAATCCGGAATCAATGTAATGTATAGTTAATTTTTAATTAATAAAAAAACAAAAATCTGACAGCAATTTCCTATGAAATTTAAGCATTTTTCATTATAGCAGTTGCCAACATTTAAAAATCCACTATAAAGTTCTCTCTACAGTAATTAATTTTCTGCAGAATGATTTCCATGTAAAAAATTAAAATGAAATTAAAAGTTTCAACAATTATAAAAAAGTTGAATATGACGTCATATTAGTACAATAACGGACATTTTCAAACATTTCTCAATAATATAAGGATTATGAGTATGTGTAAGTACAAAAAGCAGGTTAATAGGACGTCATGAGACAATTAAAAAGAAAACTAATATGACGTCATATTGGCAGTTTAACGAACTTTTTCAAATGTTTAAGAATCATACAAACAGAGTATCAATATGAGTAATAGAGAAAGCAAGTAGATATGACGTCAGCAAGTAAATATATCGTCATATGAGTTTGAGGAAAGTATTGAATCATGATAAAAGCCCGATTATGGAAATATTGGCATATTTTAATATTTTGAGGTTCTCTGAATTCGTTCTCGCTATTTTAAAATGTATTCCACGGGTATTGTGCGTGTATGCGTATATATTAAACTTTCCTCAAATGTTTAGTTACCTATTGCTCATACTTAATGAAGAACTGAAATAAAGATTTCAGATTTTTTTCAAAATAAAATGTCACGTCATTGTATGGGATGAATGCACCATGTCACACAAGATTACTTTTCAAGCCCTTACCAATTTTTAAGAGACAATGATTTACTAATGGATGAAATCACTGTTGGATTGTATGGAGATTTCCAACAAACTTTGCAGGTCATTCTGAAAGGAACAATGGAGTATTAACCCGTCAGCACACGCGCTGGGATAAAATCTACCCCAGCTCACAACTATTACGTAAAAATGTGTGAAAATCTTTCGTGATCATTCTGAGGTTTATAGCATCTTTCAAGCTGAAAGATACCAGAATGTGGCTAAAAAGAATTTACCTGCGGTTGTGGATTTTCCATTTTTTTGTTATAAAAATGTCACGTGGTAGGAAATTTACCCCTCGCGTGTTATAACGTAACCCATAATGATACGAAAATATTAATGCAAATGTTTATGCAATGCAAATCTACCCTATATATATAAAATCCTAATGAAACGAATTTGTGAAACGATTTTATGAAACGAATTTATGAAACGATTTTATGAAACGACTGATTAAACGACTGATTATGTTTCAAGGCTATTTTTAATAAAATATTAAACGCTTGATGGTGAAATTAATACCAATTGTTCATAAAAATCCGCGGATGTCAAAACTGGTAATAGAATTTTGAAATTGGAATTAGTTTTCGAGATATTAATTTTTTTCTAATTTTAATGACATTTCTGTAATGATGGCAACTAATTACTAATTTTTTTTGTGACAAAAAAGGAAAAAAAATTGAAAAGGATCCCGATAGGGATTATTGATTTCTTTTTATTCGTCATTTTCAAATTGAAATTGAATTTATCTTCTATTTCAATCGATAATGAAGGCAAGATTATGATTAAATTATGTTTTTCAGGAAAATTTGAAAACAAAAATGACATTTCTATCGTCAGGATTCAATCGTCTGTCAGCATTTAATTTAATTTATAAACTGAAAATATTTTGAATAAATTCGTCCAAATGACGTCATTTAGGTAAACGCCAAAGAAAGGGGGAAAAAGGAATTAATAGTAATTATTATTTATTGATATCATTTTGTTATTTTTTTGTAAAATTTAACTAAACGAATTTATAAAATCATTAATTCGGATATTTGAAACTAATATATAAAATAATAATTGCCCAACTGAACGGAAGAATAAAATATCCTGCTTGGTTTTTTCCGCCAAGCTTTTTAAAAAAGCGTCAAGACCCCTATAATAGAAAAGCACCAAATGTTCATTGGGTTTGTTTTCATAACTTTTGGCAACAAATCTATGTATATTAACGAATCTATCCCTTTTTGAAGCTCGAATAAACTCCCAAACCTAAAAGCAAAGGATCCTATAATGGATAAGTACCCGATTTTCTTATGGACAATATTCAAGTGACAGAACATGGTGTAAAATTACCGCGGATAGCAAATTTGTTTAAATATCTCATGAATTGATGCCGAATAAATGCAGGCATACATGCACAAAATATTTAATTCATTTTGTATGATAAATAATTATTAGAAATTTCGTATATACATATTAATTAAAAAAATAATTTACATATTTAAAATAACATGAAAATATGCTTGATGGTGCACTAAAATAGAGAGAAAATTAAAACCTGTTACTGAAAATGTTTATAACATAGTACTTTTCAATACCGTGGTTCTTAATGTTATTCACAAGCAGATGGAATTTTCTCATCCTTAAACGCAAAGGAAGAATAGAATAAAGATTGTTGTTATAAAAGTCCGAGAGGTAGTCACAATTTAAACCTAACCATTTTATACAAGCTGGTTTTCAAGTAGTAATTGATTTTACTTATCAATCCCGAAAACAGTCGTCAGTTGTCGCAACAGCTGTGTATGAGGCCATGATAATCGAAAAATGTCCCATTAAAATGTTAAAAGCATGGCAACCCAATTACAGATTTACCAATATTTTTAAAATAAAGCACGCTGTCATGTTTTTAGAGGCCTCGAAGTCTGAGCGGGGGTTGGCGAGCGTAGCTCGCAGGGGGTAGGCCCCCTAGTAATAATATAATTGTTCTTTAAAACGTTAACAACTCTTGCACATACAGTTTCTATAGATCAGTTTTATATTTTTTTGTATTTTCATGGTTGAATTTGGATTGTAAAATCTTTGTATGTAAAGATATGCAATCTTAGTGTAAAGTCTTAGTGTCTTAAAAAATGTTAGTGCTAGTTTTTTTTTTTCTTTAAATATAAAAAAACTCCATATTTTAAGTTAAATTATGTTCTTTATTGATTTACAGTTTATTTGAAAATTTAAATTTTTGTTTATAATCAAACCGGGGGAAATTGACACAAGAAAACCCATTGGGGTAAAATTTATCCCGCGCGTGTATTAACGTAAAGGAAAGGGGCACGTGTTCTGAAGGGTTAAATTAACGCATGCCTTAAATCGTCACATCTTTAGAGTCATTTTCGCAGTTTGCAACTAAAAAAAAATATCGGCGTTCATCTGGATGGAAACCTATTGGATAGTTCATTTTCTGACTATTTCTTAAATATGAGGAGTGGATAAATACCGCTTCATCAGTAATTGATCTGTTAAAAATCCGAAAACATTTTGTAACACAGTTGTGTATGTTGTTGACTATTCGATGTATGTTGTTTTCAAATATTCGACATTTTACTGACCATAAATGGCTTTGCGAACGTGCGATCATTGCACTAAAAACAAATAGTGTAAACATCATGAACTTGAAGATTCAAGAAGCGTTAGTTACCTCGAGAAGCTGTATTGTACAATACCGTTGTTGAAGAAAATGAACTTTGAAGTAATTGTTTTTCATTTTGCTCCATCATGTATAATTCAAAGACAGTTTGACATTTTTCTTTTTTAGATTTTATTGCTCCAATGATGAATAGAAGCTAGCTGATTTTTATGAGTTTGTTACATAAATTTATACATTTTTAAACTGTTTTTCTATTTAATTCATGCGCATAATATTTCATGCATCTTTTCTAATGTTTTTATACTGCATGTTTAATTTTGAACTTGATTTTATTAAACAATCACACTTAAAATAACGGGAAAGACCGGGCACTTCAGCTAGTGCATATAAACAAATGCGGTCGCCAGGTCGCCACTGGCTACCAAGTTTCTTGATCTGGTGACCAAAATAATTTGATCTCTCGAGGTGATTTCTGTAAAAAAATTGGCATAAGAAATTAGCACAAATGGCATTTTTCTCTCCCCCACCCCTACTCGTGCGCGGCAAGCAGAGATCTTCCTCTTCTCTCGTACTTTTAATAGAAAAACTAAATTTAAAAGGCGTTTTCGAACTCATGCACAGAAAACACCATTCTTTTCGGCTATAGCCAGCTTGTATTTATCACGTGATTAGAATGTGTGTAGGGGGGGGGAGGATATTTCAATAAAACAGTAAGAAATAGTGTCAATCTAGTATCTGTGGCATCTAAAATTGGATATAAGGCCAAAAAATGCTCGAGTTTTTTTTAAGTTTCAAATCCGATTTTTGTGTTTATATAAGTTGTCAACGTGTCATAAGTGATTATAAGTTTTATAAGTTCCATTAGAAAATATAGTTTATATTATCTTTCTAAATTATGTACTATTCTAAGCTTTGTAACTAATAATTATAAACTATGCTTGTTATTATTTTTTCTCAATTAATTCATAAAAACTCTTTTTAACACTTTCCAAGCTAGTTGAAAAGTGTTTATGACTTCGGTTTGTCTGCCGTCTGCCGTCTGTCCGTGCTCTAACTCCCGTAAATATGCTCCTCGGATTGCCCTGCAATTTTTATATGTTATTGTCGTTATCTATAGCATGTTCCCTATTTCAACTGAAGTGTGTAGCACTTATAGTTTTTTTACAGGGACATTCAAAAGAATTCCGTTACATTACGATCTATGGGGAAAAATCATTTGCGGTTTATTTTAATGATGTTACACAATTTCAAATACATTGTAATTGATATATATCACTAAGGTGCATTACAAGAGACTTAATATGGAATATGGTGTGCATAGCACTTTTATTTACTTGACAGGGACAGTCAAAAGAATTCCGTTACATTACGTCTATGGAGAAAAATCGTTTACGGTTTAATTAAATAATGTTTCACTATTTTAAACGCATTAAAATTTATATATATCACTAAAGTGTGTTACAAGAGGCTTACTACAGAATATTATGTGTATATTAGTCATCGTTCATTTACAGGGACACACAAAATAATTCTCTATTGTCTGTTAACAATAATTCCTGGAAGTGTGTTTTAAGTTGCTTAGCGCGATTGTAAATTTAACTCACTTTTTGTCCTTTACATGGTGTGTATAAATTCTGTATTTCATATACAGGGCAGCACGAAAGTTCGCGAACATATTTACGTTTATTGAAAGAAACTCCAGAAGGAGAATTCTGTAGAAGTAGAATTTAAACTACGCTACGCGTTTCCTAACTAATCTAAAATTTAGCATTCTATGTAGTAGGGTGGAGCGCTCGCCTATGGAAAAATATTTTTTTCTCCAAATCAAAATGGGACGGTGTGGGAAAGTTGCTTTATCATATCCTCATTCTGAATATAAAATATCTTTGAAAAATATTAATATTAAATACTGACCCAAGGTCATTGAATATTGAGAAAAAACGTAAAAGCGCTCGCCTATGAAAAATTTCCTTTTTCACTAAATCAAAATGGGGTGGTGAGGGAAAGTTGCTCTATCATATCCTCATTCTAAATATTTGAAAAATATTAATATTAAATACTGCCCCAAGGCCATTGAATATTGAGAAAAAACGTAACAGTTGTGCATTTTTTCAGTTTTTCTCTCAAATATACAAACTATTAATAATAATTTAATTTAAAAGGATGATCATCGAATTATTATTATTATTATTATATATTTATAAATGTGGGAACTATTGTTCACACATTTTTAGTAAATAAATAAAGAACATGAACTTTGTACTTATTTTTTTTTATGGTTTAGATGTTATATTATATTTATGCATGTTACATTGTTTTCCTTTATATGTATGTATTATTCCTATATACACAATGTGATCATCAACCAAACGAGTGTTAGAGGTTTAAGTTCACGGATACGCTAGCTAGGGAAACAGGAAGCTTATATCGTATTTCTAGGAATACTCGCATGTTGGGCGCACCCATTTTCCAAAGAACTGCCCCGCATGGGAAAATGTGCAGCTGCAAAATCCATCCCAAAAAGACATTATCATGGGGTCAAAGAGTTGACCAACGGGATTTTCCTGAACTAAAATTTGCATAAGGTCCTAAAGGGCATCCAATAGAAATAGACTTTTTTTTCTATATCAACGCCCAGGACGAGACATAGTAAAAATAATAATAAGAAGAAGAGACATTTTTTTGGTTCTATGACACTTCAGAAAATAACTCCATCGGTGCAGGTAGCTTTTTTTGCTAAGTTCTTCCAGCCCGTATGTTCTTCGAGTTCCGGCCATCTCCACGGAAGGGTGTCTTGAGGAGACTGCTGCTAGGCCCGCTGAAACAGAAGTGCCTTCGTCGATCCGACCCAGCGCCGCCGCACAATGAATTTTCCTGAACCCCCCCTTGGGTGGCAGATCTAGCGGCCGAGCCCAGAGTCATCACCGAGAAGGATACCGGCATTTTCCAAACTGGCAAGAACGATCCATCTATGAGTTCCCCTGGTTAATAACGAGCGAGGATGAACAAGGTCTACATCATTACTAGAGATGAACTTCAATAAAAGGACAATTGGTGAGATACTTCCAATACATTTTTCCCTGGCTAGCCAAAGTGAATAATATAAAAGAATACTAAAATTTTACGTATTGATTGATTGAAAGAAAAATTGTGGAATTAACATAGATTCATATGTTTATTTATAAATTTAAATGTTTGGCATATTTGCCTCTAATTTTACAACGATACAATGCTGTGCTGTAAAATAATGATGTTTTTATAATTAAGTGCTTTAAATTAAAAAGAGTTAGTGTTGAAAATTTTATTTTATAAAGTGATAAAGAAATGTGTTGAATTTGATTTGTTATGAATGGATAATTTTGGAGAAATCAATGTGTTCCTATTTTTCTATAATTTTATTTATTATCTCAGTATATAATTAAAATAAATTTTTCTTAAAAATTTTATCTCTCTATTTTCTTTATCAAAGAGTGTATTATATTCTTTATTTTAGATAAAAAAAAAAAGGCAATTATTTAATTCAAAGAGTTCAATCAGTAAAACTCTCCGAACCCCCTTTTCCTTTATTAACAGTGATTCACAACGCCGCTGAAAGGTAAAGATCTTCTCGTATCCACTATACATCCCTTTTCGTAAATGTTTGAATCCCCCCTCTTACTTTTCCGTCCAACAATAGTAAAATAATGTAATATTTATATCAAATTCGCTTTTATTAAACTAACTCAACGACTATACTTTTTTTAAATATATGAAATTTGGGTATTTGTAATTGTTTTATATTTTTTACTTAACCTATGTAAGAAAATATAATTTCTAATTATTTTTAAAGAACTATTGTAATAAGGTAAAAATAATTTACTATTACAATTTCCAAGCAATGAAGTTACCATTTTATAGTAGTCCATACTGTTTTTTGGTTTCAAAAACTGGCATTTTTTTCCGAGACTCCTGACAAGTTTTAATGAACCCATCGAGTTTCAAAAAGTACTTCTTATTCAAACAGCTGAAGAAGCCTACGTAACAAGTTTCACACATCTTTCAATAGCTTGATTGTGACAAGGGAATAGTTTGATCTTAGGTAAGATGTCTTCATCTATTGTCTTTGGATATAGGATACACTTTGTAAGAATATTATGATCTAATTACTTAGTTAATGGTGGTTCTGTCAGGGTCAATTCAACCCAATTTATAAAATCGATATAGTCTTTGGCTTCAAAATTGATCTCAGGTAACGTGAACGTACATAAAGAATTTCTTGACTCTCCAGATTTTATTATTCTACGTAGTGCCAACACTCTTACATATACATAGTCCCTATCGTCAGCCAACATGGCAATCAAAATATTTTCCGGATAACAAAAATAATCATTTCGTTGAATTACGGGATCTATTATTGTTTGTAATTCCTTTGGTAAATATCATAATAACATAACTGTTGCAAATGCTTAGCTCTGTAAATGCTAAAGGCTTGGTTTTAATTTGAAACCATATAGTTGAATAAACTCTTAGTATAAAATTTGTCAGAATTAACAAATTTTCGGAAGGTTCACTTAAAGAAGCGTATAGCCTAAGAATTTTATTTGCCACTGTAAGCCCCTAGAATGCACAATTTTACCAGGATTTCTTTTATGCAATTTTTCGGGACACAATCCCGAAGAAATTGCTTCACATATCTCAAGCAAATAGAGTTGATCCGTGCTTAAATCTTTTTTATTAGTAATTTATAGCAAAGCACAGCTTATTCTCTTATAATGTACAAGAGGAAGAAGTTCACAATCTTTTAGAGGTTTGCCAATAGATCCTGTAAATCTTTGAGGCCCACTTGGTGTACCGTGAAGAGCCAGAGCAAATGGCTCTAGATAAGCTCATTGGCATGTATTTGGCAAATAAGCCATTGAAGTGGTTTTCCTTCTTTTTCTTCTATAAATCACACGACACCTTCTTTGTAACCCGTGTTAACTGTATTCCGTCACAGTCAATTGCAACAAGCTTACTGGTAACAATATTTTTTGTAGTTATTTTTTTTTCTTCAATTAAAATTAAAGCTTTTCCAGATTGTAACGAAAGGTGCTCCAAATACTCAGAACCTGGTTCCTTTATTAAGCTTATAATGCTTGTAAATTGTAACAATAAATTATTTTTTCTTGTTATTCTTCATCTTCAAGTATAATTTAAAAAAATATATTCTTACGAAGTATAAAATATAACATAGTTTTGTTGTTTTGATTATGCTTTGCAATTACACAATTTTTAAACATTTTTCAACATTTTGAAGTCATCGGGGCAGTATAAGACACCTGGATTTGATCTAAATATTACATAGTTTCACTACAATCCTATAATAATAATAATTTAAGAAGAATACTTTAAAATTAATTTAATATTAATAATATTAGTGCATTTTATATGTTTGACAAGAAAATTGGAAAATGCACAACTGTTCTCAATTTTCAATGACCTTGGGGCAGTATTTAATTTTCATATTTTTCAAAGATATTTTATATTCAGAATGAGGATCTGATAGAGCAACTTTCCCACCCCGTCCAATTTTTATTTGAAGAAAAAAAAATTTCGCTCCACCCTACTATGTAGTATATATACAAATCTATAGATCATATACAGGGCTGAATAAAAGTATTCGGATATTTTTCCGTATATTGTATATGTTGGAAATATATGTTGGAAATTCCCGAAATTACGATTTTAAATATGTTATGCGTTTTCCAAATTATTTACTTCGATGTTATCTTTCAGCTTATTAAACGGCAATGATTTGTAAAATTATTTTGGAAGCGTTGGAAAGTGTTACATAATCTATGCTTGACGCATGGTTTTTCGTTTTTTTTTTTTTTTTTTTTTTAAATCAGTGACGGGGAAGAGGGTGGCGACTAGTATTTTATTCTGGCTACCAGATTTTATGAAATTTGTAAAGCCCTGCATATATATATAATCCAGTATGTCAATGCCTTAACATTTTGCGTGCAGTTAGATATATATCACTCTTGTGCATTGCAAGAGGCTTACTATAGAATACTGTGTGTATAAAATTCATCGCTCATTTACAGAGACATACAAAAAAATTCGGTACTGTCTGTTAACAATAATTGTTGGAAGTGCGTTTTCAGTTACTGAACGCGATTTTTAATTTAACTCATTTTTGTTCAGTACTTGGTGTGTATAAATTCGATAGATCTTATACAGGGCAGCACAAAAGTTCTCGAATACATTTTCGTTTATTGATGGAAATTCATGAAGGAAAATTTTAAACCGTGCAATGCCTTTCCTAACTGAAATAAATTTATCATTCTATGTATTATATATACGAAACTATAGATCATATACAGGAGTACACAAAAGAATTCGTATATTTTTCTGAATATTGTTGGTAATTCCAGAAATTGTGATTTTAATTATATTATGCGTTTTTCAAATTGTCTACTTAGGTATCATCTTTCACCTTATTAAGCGGTAAATATTTGTAAAATTATTTTGGAAGTGTTGGAAATTCTTTTATAATATATGCTTGACGCATAATTTTTCGTTCTTGTTTTCCGTGTGAAGTAAAAATTGAAACCATATTAAAATTCCAGAAACCTAAAATAACAGAAAAATTTACGTAAAATATTCAAAGTACTCTCTAAGCATATTAATTCGAATGGATTATGTGTGTTCATTAGGTTAGGAAATTTAAAAAATAATTGCGGAGCATACTAATTAAAATTTAAATTTAAAAAGAACACTTTTTTTTCTTTCTTAAGTGTTAAGCGTGTGGGATATGATATTCCTTTCCTTAAGATATTTTTATTCAAAAATTAAAATTCTGGAAACGAATCTTTAATTCTACTTTACTAGTTATCTCCAATACAAAATATTATTATCTATATTTTTAAAGTATATATTTTTTATATATAGGTTTTATATATTTTACACTTTCGCGACAAGCGTCATTTACTTTTAATTATTGGGCGCATATTTTTAAAATTGTAATTTTAGCCTTATTTAATTAATAGCTTTTTTTCTTAGGAGCCTGTGGCATGGTACAGGGCACAATGATGGGTAATTTGTTAGGGTGTTTCGTAGCTGGTCGCATTTGAGTGAGGGGAGGGTTAGGTATAAAAACAAGTTCCAAAAACGGGAAAAGTGCTCATAGAAATAGGAAACACAATCACTAAAAAGAAAGGATACGGACTTTGTATTATATTAGAATGCATATACAATGCATATACAATGCATACACAATATGTATGAATATATACAATAATATACAAATAAATATATATGTTTTTTATACTTTTTAAAAATTTTAAATTTTTATATTGTTTTTTAGAAATTTTTTATATCTAAATGACATAAAGATAGAGAAAGTACGGCTAGCCAGAAAATAGAAAAAAAGTAAAAACTATAATAGAAAAAAGTTAAACTTGGTTGCGTAATTTGTGATTCTATGTCAGTAGAAAAAGCTGCTTCGACCTTAGAAAAGAGTTGACAGAAGCCCTATCAAGGAAAAACTGGCATACTAATATGTAATCATATAAGACGAAAGATTTTGTACTAAAACTCTGGTATTAATTTCAAGTATTCCATGCACCTTAAACGACACGTATACATGACGGGCGTCGGGGAGGCTAACTAATATATGTTTTGGAAATAAGATGGTGTTGAAAGAAAAGCAGAAAATATAATAACTGAAAATACAGGATCAAACAGAAGACGCATGAATTTAAATCTAAAACAAGCGCGATAGAAAATTAGTTTCATAAATAAGTATTCAGTGATAGTACAATATATTTTCAAGACAATTTATAGAAAAAATATTATGCTAATCCTTTTGTAGCTTTTTGTATATTTTAAATATTTCCTTTTATTTTGACGATTATACTTACGTATATTGAATAAATATTTTTCATAAAACACTTTTGATACGTTTGTGTCTGTAAAAAACATAAATAAATAATGTTTTTTTACTTTCCAGTTTTTTTAAAAAATCCATTTCACTCTGCAGACACCAAATCACGATCAATTAGTATTTTTGGAAAGTTCGTTTCTCCTTTTTATGAATTTCTATAATTATTTCTATAATTATCCCATCCAGTAAGTGTATAAGCTATTTATGACGTTCAATGCATTTAAATATTAAATGACCACAGGTAAAAATATTTTAATAAAAAACTAGGATTTTTATATCTGTTACTCTGAAACAATAGTAAGTGATTGAAATGTAAATTTTACCAATTCTCTAAAGGTTTATTTCTTCGTAAAATAAAAAAAAATGCAATAGTGTACTACAAAAACAAAAATATTCTCACATTTTTACTTTGTTAAATCTCCTATTTTATTATCTTCTTTTTCAAAATTTTAAAGAAAGAAATGTGTTGCATACCAAGTTGATGATATTTAAATGCTTTACTAATTCTGATAATTCATTAATCGTAAAATCTTTAATATATTTTCGAATAATTAAAGCTGCTACTTATCTTCTTATAAACGGAATATTTTGTGATTTTATTAAAATACTTAGAATACAAAAATAATTAAATATATTAAAGAACCTTTTAAAATATTAATATAATGGATTACATTTATTAATTTTTTGAGTAAATGGAAAAAAGAACAACGGAACACCATAACTAAAATTTTAATTTAAAAATAAATATTTTTTTTTTCTGCTTTAACTGCTGGTCTATGTGCTACGTGATATTTGTTTCATAAAAATCTTCGTCCTTTTATTGAAGGATTAAAATTCATGAAATTTTTTTTATTAGACTTTATAAAGCATTTTAAATAAATCATTTTACCATCTGTGTTTTTATATAACATTAAGACGTAACAGATATATGAATATTGAAATGAGATAAGGGTGAAAAAAAGTACGGTCATGCGGAATAAAGAAGAAGAAACATATCTTTAAAAAAATAGAATGATTGTTTTATATTTTCATGAATATAATTTTACACAGAGAGATTTTATTACTAAAGGCATAATTTATGACCAGTATCTCATAATAATCGTGTAATATACTCTAATTATTATTATTCGAAATAATTTTCTGTCAATTGCAGTAACGTGATTGAATAACCATATTTTTCTGAAATATTTTTCAATATGCTGATTTCATTTGAATTGTTGAATAAGTAATGTTTCCTTAATTTGTCTAATAAATATATTCTTATTGAAAAGAAAAAATAGAATAATGTTCTGAAAAAAGTAAACGCATACAAGCAAAATAAAATTCAAAATGCGGATAGTAAGAAGTCAAATTAATTGTTGTTTTACCTTTATTGTTTCACGGAGTGTAAATAAATTGAGAATCTTGAAATTCTACTATAATAGATTATAACATAGTTGTTAGAATTGTTGTATCAGTAGTGTTAAGTTTCTCGTTTTTCTCTATTTCCTTTGATCATTTTTCGTAGCATTGGTGCTTGCATAGGTAATTTTTTAAACATTTATTACTTTTATTACATTTATTTTAAATTTATTAAACATTTATTACTATAAAGTGGTGAAATTTAAACAAATACTAAACCGAAGTACTTCTAAAAGTATTTCGACACTTTAGATCGGAATACACAGACACACACACATATTATATATATATGTGTAAGTGTGAGTGTGTGTATGCGTGTAACTGATTCTTTCATAGTTTGCATCTGAACAATAATGCAATTATTAGTGATAATTTTCAATTTAGTCACATTTTATCTGGAAAGTAATAGTTGTTAATTGATAAGAAATATCTTTTTTTAGTACTTATACCTAATCTTTCAAATTTATAATACTGAATATTTCAACGTTTATTATTTCCTGGAACCCATGTCTTCATTGAGTTTCACTGCGAGACGCTTAACTGCTTTTATTTCAGGTGTTATTATTTTATACCATTATTGAATTCTATATGTTAGATCTGTTAAAATATAATAACATTGTATCTCATTTTTTAGTTCTGATAGATGGAAAATATTATTGATGTTGTGATATAACATATATTTATCTGTTTCTTCATTTGTCGTTGTTAGGAGTCCAGATATTTTCTTAAATGTTATAAGTATTAGAAAGCGAAAACAGAGATTAAAAAAAAACTTCTATTTCTTTTTCTTTCTTTTTTTCCCATAAATCGTTAAATATTGTAAAAGTTAAAACTTTTTTCTAATGAAAATTAATTAAATGTTCTTATTGCAAATTGGGGCAATTGAGCAATGCAAAAGCTATTATTGGGCTTCCTAGTGGCTGAGTAACTTTACATGCAGTCCACGTGTAACCGACTTGTAGAGACATAAAGGGGGGTCATTAAACAAATCAAAATTTAGCCGTAGTAAAAACTACATGAATTGAAGTATAAGTAAAGAAATTTAACAAAATTTTAACTTTATAAAAGATAAAATAAACGAATTAAATAACATAAAAAATGAAACGAGAACTATTAAAAATTATAAAAGAAAAAATGCCGTTAGTTCCTAAACGGACGAAAAAGTAACAGCAGACTAGTCCTTATATTTCATTAAAAGGGGGAAAAAGACATTTTTCAGTGACCATACGTTTAAATTAAAAGTAAATAACATTATTAAGAGTAAGTTAACATTATTAATAACATTAAGAAATTACAAATTTTATTTTCAAATCTTCTAAAATAATATAATTTTAAAGAAAATTTGCGGTGTGACTGGATTTGTTTTGTTTTGTTTTCTTTGTTTATTTCTAAAACTTAGCGCCTTTTATTTTCAAATATGAATCTCAGGTGATTTTTTTTACATACATTTTATTGTTTCGTAATTGATTATTTTGATATCTATAGGATTGCAATTTATCAAAATATAATAACTTGCTAGCCTTTAAAGTACTAATAACTAACGGCAAACTACAATGAAAGAGTTCGTCTACTAAATGATGTATTTATCATGATTTAGTGGAAGTCTTGACAGTTTTGGTGATGTAGTGTGGATGTATCATGGAAGTTGGTACATCCATGAACATGGATAAAATCATTGGCACCTTGCAAATCACGTGGGCTGTTCAACGTCTATGCGTAAAAGCAATTCACATCAAATCAATTTTGAAAATATTAAGCAACCGAAAAAGACGAATAGTTCGAGAATTATATTTATCAAACAGCCTTATATTTCTGGTACAATATAACACATATTTATCTGTTGCTTTATTGTTCATTTTACGCTTGTTTAACCCTTTCCGGCACAGTGGTCCCACTCTGGGCACACGTAATTTTAATTCCAAACTTTATTTCGGCACCAAGAATATTTTAATAAAATTTTGTTTCTATAATGAAAGCTTAAAATAAGGAGTACCTATTTTCTAAAAAAGTCGTTTGTAAATTCCGGTGTCAGTCAGCAATTTCTCATTTTACGAACAGAATTTGTCTGTGCCGGAAAGGGTTAAGATAGCAAGGGAAATTCTGCAGTTTGTTATTGAATGTTTTAAATTTATGACATGTTTATGTGCAACATTTAATTGAACCCTATGCGCATATTAATAAATATCGCACACAGCTGGATAATTTACTTAAGACAGATTAATACTGGTATGAAATAAATGTTCAGTATATTTTAAATATATTCACTCACAGTTTGCTGGAAATACGAAGAAACACTCCCAATTAAAAAGACAGATAATAGATATCATGTTCATTTTTGAATTTTAAAGTTTATTGAAAGTGCATTTAGTTCCTTTAAATACGCCGAAAACTTTATTATTTAGTATTTTTTGTCCAAAAATGTTATAAAAGTTATTGTAAATTTTTCCATTGCTGCAGAAATCCCGTAAATTTAAAAATTACGTGCTAGAAAGAGAAAACAAAATTGATAGACTGAAAAATGTTTGTACACTTTTTCAATAATTTAAAAATATTGTTAGAACCAGAAGAAAAAAAAATCTAATAATTGAAAACATAAAATTTATTATTTTTTTCCCCAATTTTTGAAAAATAATTCATTTTAAAGAATGTTTGTATTATCATTAGAATCTGTTTTTATTTACGTTGTTTATTTCTGAAACACTGGACATGTTTTTCTAGTAACATTTTGTCATATATTTTTCAGATTTTCTTTTCATTTTTGTTATTTGGAAATTGACAACTTTGTTTTTTATATGATTTTTCAAAAGTTAAAAACTCTTTTCCTTTTTAAATTCTGATAAATGACAGAAAATTATTTATTTCTTCTTATAAAAATATTTCTCTATTCTTCCATTATTTGTACTTCCAGTTAATGTTTGCTGAAAATTGAAACTGTTTTCTAAATCTCGTGACTATAAATGTTTTCTGAATGGGTAAAGGATAAAAAAAAGATAATGAAATTTACAGAAGAAGACAAATATTTGTATTGTTTTATTTCATTGCTCAAAAATTCTAAATTTCTTTTAGAAGCAAAAGAAATTTTTTTCAAATAAAGAAATACATATAAATTACGTTAAAAACGATTTAAAAGTGAAAAACTATTGCAAACAAAAAAAAGGTTTTCAGTATACATGTTTTCTTAAAGGTAATATATATTACAAAAGGAAAGTGAAATCGATAGAACAGAAAATCAGCTGAAATTTTTTATTTGTTGTATCATTAGTACTCAAAAAATGATAGATCCAGAATAACATTATTTTATAATAAAAGAAGACAAAATCTTTTTAAAAATATAAACATTTTTCCAGAAAAATTAATAAAAAAAATATTATTCTTGTAGCGTTTTATTATTTTTTTCAAATGTTTATTTCAGATGAAATTTGTTTTAGAAGTCTTATTAGATAGTAAGTATTCCCCTTCTCTTCTGCATGAAGACTCAAAACTCCAAGTACAAACTTAGTATTCTTCAACAAATAGATTTTTGCATATATATATATATATATATATATATAGAGAGAGAGAGAGAGAGAGAGATAGAGAGAGAGTGAGATAGAGAGAGAGAGAGAGATTTCTCAATTAAAAACACGTAGTCTCAGAACCGAACCCGGTTTTTTTATCCTAACTTCATTACTTTTAACAATAACCAGAGCTGCCAAGTCTCCGGCTTTTTGGATACCAGTATTTTAGTACAGAAAAAGTTGATTTTTTTAATCGGAGCACACTGCAATTTAAAAAAACAACACTTTCTCTAATAAAATACTGGTGTTCAAAAAGCCGGAGACTTGGCAACTCTGACAATAACGAAGATACTTATAACAGATTTACCTTTCTTGGATTTCAATATAACGACATTGTATCTTGCATCAATGAATTCAGTTTTCAGAGCTGAAAATGTTTGCTTGAGAAAAGATAGCAATCTATAAAACGAAAGTTGAGAAAGTTAAATAATACATTATAAAAACTAATCGGAAAAGATTCCGAAAATCAGTGGCAGCAAAAGGAACTTAATTTTTATAAATTCTTCTTTAAACCTCGAAAATGTATTGGTTTCTGAGGTAAAGGTTTTCGGAATCGCTGGTAGCTCGTAAGAGGTTATTGTATAATTTCATTTATGGTTATATTTTATTTTTGTAGATTGAAAACGTTTGCCTTTTTAGGTGCGTTCGTAATTATATAAATACGTAACACCTATAGTCGTAACACCTATAGGGTTTAAAATTAATATATATTTTCGTTGCAGAATTTTGTCGAGTCATTTCAAATTTTATGAAAATTGAATCAAAACTTAAAAAGGTATTAATAAAAGTTTTCTTTATTATATTAAATCCCATCGTACGTAATCTATATAATGAAATCGCAAGTCATGTGACTGAGGAAAATAAATGCGGGCAAACCACTTTTTTTCATTTGCCAGGTGCACATTTTTATTCAAAATTATTTTTCGAATAAAATTGCATAAAATTTAGAAAGAACGTTTTGAAAAAGAACGTTAAAAAAAATTGTATGTTTGAGAGATGAGTTGTATAGATTCTGAGATAACTTCAGTGGAAATTACGTTAACAGACGAATATCTAATCCCATTAAAGTAAATAAGCACAGGAGATTCATTATGAGTCATAAAAATATTAAATCATGTAGGTAATCATTCGCAAAGCAAGATCTCCATGGTGAATTTTGCAGCTCTGTCTGGTGCAAAAAAAAAATCTCATGGGTAAGCGTGGCATACATAATAAGAAAAAAAATGGCATGCTCATTTTGCTCACAGCAGACGATATATTCATTTCACTGAAATAATAAGGAGGGTTTTTTTACATTGTGAAACTAGATATAAAACGAACGCACCTCATTTGTTACGTTTAACGTACAATTTCCAACTTGTTTTACAGTGTAGTGGCGAAAAAGCGAATCTAAATATTGAAAATATACTTTGTAATTGGATACTGTAAGAAAGTTTTGTATTTTATTTGATATATTTCCTTTTCATTTATGTATTGATAACACTGGGGAACAATTTTTAACATAATTTCTGTTGACTTTGATTTTTCAGCTGTTTTTAAGACAAAAAATCGTGCTGATTTCAAAACTGCAATTAGTTTTCTTCTATCACGTCAAGTTTTTTTTCTACAGCTTATGTTAATGTGACCACTTTACACTGAATCGGGCGTGAGTCATAGGATGCTTTAGTTTTCTACTAATGGCTGAAGTAAACATTCTCCGATTGGGGTGGGGTGAATGACACCATAAAAACCGGCGACAGTTCTATACTTATTTCTACTATTCAGTTATATCTGAGATAGTGTAGTGAGACGTTTGTATGTTGTTCTATATAGTGAAGCGCATTCCGAAATTGAGTTCGAGTTCTTGCTTTTATGCAAAGGGTAAGCAGTAGCAGTGTTTAAGATTTGATTTTAAATATTTATTTATTTATGTATATATTCCATATAATCTAATATTTACATATAAATTTATTTTATATATTTACATATTTTCTTTTTTTTTTTTGCATATTTATATGCAGGGGTGCAAAAATCTAGGCGCCAATGGGCCGATTCCCACCACTAAATTTTTAACATTCTTCATCTAATAAGAATACTGATAAAATTTAGACGAAGAATACTAATAAAATTTGACGAATAATACTAATAAAATTTAGTGGTGGGAATCGGTCCATTGGCGCCTAGATTTTTGCACCCCTGTTTATATGTGTACTTCTTTCCTTTCTTTTAGAGCATGTCTGCCTATACTAGTTAGCGTCGTAACTGCTTAAACAGCCCAGATTGCTTTTGTTATATATGTGGCAATTTCACTATTCCTACTCAAAGGAAAAATATTAGTGCATTTGTCCGGCAAGCCTATTTTGCAAATTTTAAAGTAAAAATTGTTGATCAAGATAAAACTTGGGCCCCTCATAAGGTATGCATGCAGTGTGTCGAGAGTTTACGGATGTGGACGAAGGGAACACGCGAAAAATTGCCATTTGGTATACCAATGATTTGGCGAGAGCCCAGAGATCATTCCAGTGATTGTTATTTCTGTACGGTGAAAACATCAGGATATAACCAGAAAAACAAACATAAAATAGAGTATCCTAGTTTACCATCCGCCATACGTCCAGTGCCTCATTCAGCTGAAATCCCAGTGCCAGTTTTCAAAGAAATGCCCCCTTTTGAAATACAGGAAGACGAGTATAGTGGAAATCTAAGTGATCCCTACGATGAAGATTTTGAAATTGAAGATGATTCTATTCGAAAGGGATTTGATCAACATGAACTGAATGATTTGGTACGAGATTTGGGACTATCGAAAAAAGCTTCAGAATTATTAGCCTCAAGACTGCACGAGAAACATTTGCTTGAAAAGGGAGCTAAGGTATCCTACTTTCGATCAAGAGAAAGTGAATTTCTTCAATACTTTCGAAGTGACAGTGGATTTGTTTGCCATAACATTCATGGTTTAATGGAGGAGTTGGAAATTCAATCGTATACCGCAACTGAATGGCGACTGTTCATCGATAGCTCAAAGAGAAGCTTGAAGTGCGTGCTCCTTCATAATGGAAATTTATTTGGAGCAGTCCCAATAGGCCATTCAGTTTATTTGCGTGAAGAATATGAGGACATAAAGAGAGCCGTTAATTTATTGCAATATCACATGCACAAATGGATCATCTGTGTTGACCTTAAAATGGTCTGCTTCCTTCTTGGCCAGCAACGTGGATATACCAAGTATCCCTGTTTTTGTGTATGTGGGACAGCAGAGTTCGTGAGAAGCATTGGTTCCAGTCGAATTGGCCTCCAAGATCTGGCCTCAAACCTGGTGATCCAAACATTTTGCATGAGCCACTTGTCGACAGAAAGAACATCATATTTCCATCTCTGCATAAAAAACGGGGCCTAATGAAGCAGTTCGTGAAAGCATTGCCAACTGAAGGAGACTGTTTCATGTATCTTATTTCGAAATTTCCAAACCTGTCTTTTGAAAAGATAAAGGCAGGTGTATTTGATGGTCCACAGATTCGGCAGCTCATTGGAGATGAACATTTCATCGGAACAATGACAGAACTAGAAAAGGTTGCTTGGTTAGCATTCAAAAACCTTGTCAAGGACTTTCTTGGGAATACGCGAGTAGAAAATTACACCGAAATTGTCCAGAAACTTTTAGAGAGCTTTAAAATGCTTGGTTGCAACATGAGTATCAAACTTCATTTTCTGCATAGCCATCTCGATGACTTCCCGGAAAATCTTGGTGCAGTCAGTGATGAGCAAGGTGAGCGATTCCATCAAGATCTGAAGATCATGGAAGAACGGTATCAAGGTAGATGGGATGAACATATGACGGCTGACTATTGTTGGAGCATCAAGCGAGATTGTCCACAAATTGAACACTCCAGGAAAAGCTACAAGCGAAAATTTCTACCTTAATATGAACTTTTTTTCGTTTTGTAAATGGACTTTACTACTTCTACTACTTCTTCTAACATAATGTAGCTTATAGTAAGTATATATAGCCGTTGTATGAATAATATATTTGGTAATTTTTCTTTATTTTCCTTTGTATCCTCATTAAGTATGATTTTTGGGGGTATCCTGTAGCTGAAAAAGTTGACGTGATAGAAAAAAACTGGTGTCATTTTTGGATTTAGATGCCAATAATTAGCCAAAAACAAGTGTCAGATCGAAGTCAACAAAATGTGTGTTCCCCAGTGTAATAAAAAAAATTTCAAGATTTACACTTCCCTTAGAAATATAACTTAGTGTATTTTAAAATAAAATATTGTCATTTCTTGTTGCAACTTGTGTATTTATATTATAATTTCTGTTGTTTTCGTCAATAAGAAAGTCCTATACTTTATTTTTGATTCCCTCCCTTTCCTATGAACCTTTTCAATAAAAGCCTTTTCGTATATTTCTTTTATTGGTATATCTGATTACCATTTGTCCTTCTGCAGAATACTCGACTCTTCAAACAGATAACTCTCTCTCTTAATACTTTGGCTAAACTGTATTTGTTATTATACAGGGCGTCTACGTATAACCTGACCGAACTTTATTTTCTTAACCGTTGGTCCTAGATGCATACTTCCAATTACAAAAATGGTTTAAATAAGGTAAAAAATTATTTTTAAAGCGATTTGGGTCCAGAAAAACTTTTATTAAAAAATTACGAAATTTAAATTTTTATACAGACCCCCGGTCCTATAAGTGATATTTAGTAAAAATTTAATGTGACACTAACAAGTAAGATAAAAAAAGTCCCACTCATCTAACATTAAAATTGACCGAATTATGAAACTTTGAAATGCATGACTTATACCACTTTTTTGCATCTCAAAATAGATGATTTCGCCCATGCTTTCAGGGGTCGTATATAAAGTACTTAAACTTATTTCAAGGTATCTGCGCTTTGAAAGAAATCGTACAACTATTACGATTGACTTAAATTTTATTAGTTCAGTTTCAGATTAGTTAAAATAAGTGTATTTTAACATATGTTTTATTTTGTAAGGATTTGAGGCTATGATTTATTTTAACAAAAATTATAGTATTTTCATAAGGTTTTATTTAACTTGCAACAATCGTCCTTCCAGTTCAAAATTTGTACTCGAACTTTAACCCACTTTCAAATGTCCGATCGAAGTTAAATTTTACATACTGACTTAAATCCGATGACAATGTAATATTATTATGATTTTCGACGCTTACCATCTTAATAATACTCATATCAGAGGATAGTACAAAAAAATTCGAATAGATTACCGTCAACAAGTTTAAGAAAAAGTTTGAAATCTTAGATTAGATAACATAAACCTGCGATGGTTGTGTTTTTTAACTTTTATAATTACGTTTTATCTATTTTTTAACGCTGAATAAAAAAATTACCTTCACTTTTAACCATCATGTCAAGATTTTTCGCAAATCGTAAATTTCAAGGTTAAAAAATAGCGAAAAATCTGATACTATAAAATAGATGTAAGACTTTTTTATTCAGTTTCATTTTATTTAATTCTTGTCCTTCATATTTGACGATAAAAAAGTGGGCTGCTGAATTTAAACATGGCAGGAAATCAATTCACGATGATGAGCGCTCAGGACAACCAAAACCGCTACGACCGATGAAATCGTCTGAAAAATTCATAAAGCCGTATTGAATTATCGCCGATTGAAGATACGCGAACTTGCTGACATTGCAAAAATCTCAATAGACTTTGTCCACCACATTTTACATAATGTTTTGGGTATGAAAATGCTTTCCGCTCGATGCGTGCCGCGCTTGTTGAACGTCGACCCAAAACGCCAAAGAATGAACATTTCTCAAGAATCTTCTGAAACGTATTGTGTTGCAAGTTGAAAAATGAAATGAAATATCGTCAAAAATCTTGTATTTTCTTTTTCAAGTCAGGAAAATTTCTAATCATGCTCGTACAATATTTAGGCAATGTATATGTAATATCAAAACATTTCGGATATTCCTCACTTTGTCGAAAAATGCTAGGCATTCTGTATATTGACTAATCAGTCTATACAATGTCCTCTTATAATACATTTCCGTTAACAAACAAACAAATACACACACATTCATATATCTTTAGAGTCTGTATTATCAATTTTTTACTATAATTTTTGGGAATAATTGTTAATTCAATTGATGGTACAGATTTTAGTAAGGATGGTACTTTTTGATACAGATTTTTTATTGTTGTCAACATATAAAGCGCATGATAATGCACTTTATATGTTAACTGCAGCCGTTTTTCTCTTTTTTATCTATTTTTTAAGCAAAGGTTGAAAATCAAATTACACTAGAAGATAAAATTCTGAGTATTACTTTTTGACAACTTTTAAAATATTAGAATTACCATGATAAAACAAATGTATTTTGTTAAAGAGAATTTAACCTTTTTATATTCTGGAAGTGAAGTTTAATAAGCACAGATATATATTTAATTTAAATATGTGCGCACCTAAATTATCATTTTTAATAAAAAATAATAATTTTTTGATCATGCAGTTTAAGGTGCCTGACTACGTACGATGCAATTTTTTTCAAAAAGCTATTTAATTAAGATTATTTTTATTAAGCTTATTTTTATTAAGATTATGACTAGAAACTGTGAAAAAAGGCAAAAAAAAAGTCATTCATTGATGAAATTTTGGTAAATGTTGGATTTTGTGTTAAGATTTAGTGAAATTTGGCCCAAAACGCAAAACGCTCTACAGAAAAATATATTGTATGTATCTTAATTTACTTTTTACACTTCATACTTATGACATTGATGAAGGCAATGAACTAAAATCTAAGAGATATTTTAAATGTTTCAAAACTTATAGCATATCGCACATGTTTACATGCTGATTTTCTTAAAATTTATCGATGTCTTTCCATTAAAACATCCATAAAACAAAAAATATTTATTCTAAAATTAAATCTGTTGTTCATTGCCTTTAGAATAGTATAAACAACATGCAGTTTAAATTTCATCGTGATATTCTAATAACTTTTTGAGAAATCCTGTTTTGCGTATGGAATTTTCACCAAATATTGCATTTTCCAAAACATGCATTTAAAGTTTAGATTTATGTTTTGCTGTAAAAATTTTCACAGTAATATGCATCAAACTTCACTCTTGTTATGAGCCACACACTTTTTTTTTAAGTACTAAGCCTTTGTTTATTTCTAGAAGGCCATAGTTTTGATTTCCTCTCCCAGTTAATACATTTAAATAGTACTTCCGGTCCTTTAAACAGTACTTCCGGTTTTAGTGACAGCAGTGGAGTAGTTTAAAAAGCCGCTACAGCTCCGGATCTGTTTATCGTACAATAAAAATAAATATAGTTTTAGAAAGGCAAAAAGTTCGGCTTTAATAAAATGTAATAAAATCGTTTTGATAATTTTGGTCGAAAATCACTTTTTAAACGTATTCAGATACCTTAACAATTAAAAAAAACAAAAAAAACACAAGCACTCCGGGAGTGCCGACAGAAGTGAAAACATGAATTTCAATATATATATATATATATATATATATATAATATATAATATATAAATAATATATAATATATAAATAATTTTCATAAAAAACAATAGCCCACAGGCAAGCATGCGGCGCGCGACGCGCCCGCCCCGCCCCGCCCCGCCCTACCTCATACCGAACTATACACAATACATGTACATACTTATATACAGAGGTGTTGGTTACAGTAACAGTGTCGGGAGTTCAATGGTTTTTTCCCATCTCAAAAAATGTCCAACGCGCCTATAGAAATTTTACCTTCAAATATACAGAGGTGTCGGTAACAGTGTCGGTTACAGTAACAGTGTCGCGAGTTCAATGGTTTTTTTCCCATCTCAAAAAATGCCCAACGCGCCTAAAGAATGTTTCACTTCAATAAATTCTCCATCATTGCAACTGCATGTACTTTCATCAATACCCCTCTTTAGGTCTTTTGCATATCCATTATAATTAAACATAACATGGCCTAAAGGCTTGTTAGATGTGTTTTTTTCTTATTATTATATTATTTCTCTTAATTTAATTTTAATTGTTACTAATTACCTTTCTTTAAATTTACTCACAATTAGCAGTAGCCTTCACATGCATGAATATGTCAGTATACTTAATATCCTCTAATAGTAGATTGAGATTTCAATCTATTGTGTCCTTTTGTGATAATCAACCGAGAATCCAGAAGTAACATTAAGATGACAGGTGCGGTCAAGAGTTTAATTTCTGAACAACCCACCTGAGATTTGAGGTGGCGAATGTACTTAGTGATGGCTAAAGACAGCACCTTGTCACAAGATGAACAGATCACAAAAGCACACTCTGTTTCATGGCAAGCATGAAACATCCAAAATTTTGCATAAGTGCTACTGAAGTCTTAAACATGAGTACAGTCGACTGCAAAATGAATCGAGCACCGGGATCCCTTCAGAAAATTTTCAAATGCCCATCGGCCCCTTTAGCCCCCCCCAAAAAAAAATACCTTAATACCCTTCCGAAAAAACGCGCTTCACTCGCCAACGTTGGCCTGTCCACGGACGCAAAAAAAAATGGACCAAAGGATAATTTCCTTCGGTCCATTTTTTTTTGCCCTTTCTGTCATTCAGAAAGATTCTAGTCCCTTTTGCATGTCGTCTGCATTTTATCCCGCCATTCGAGCAAGTAGGCGGGCAGCAGGTATCCCTCCTTTTCGCCGCATTGTCTCAAATACACGACTTTGCCGACCCGTTTGCGCTCCAAGATGCGTCCCTTGTTCAAAAACTCGTAGAGTCTCGCTTCCCTATCGGCCTTATACCCCGATGCCAAGCGGTAGGCGAGGAGATGAATCAGGGCCGTGTGTTCAATCACCCATTCTGTTTTCCATTCTGGTAAAATGTCGCTGCTGAGACAGCTACCCACTTCTCGAGCCCAGGCGTGTATACTGCGTTTCCCTAGCAACAGAGCCAACTCTAACGTTCCCCAATACATTTTTCCATTCTTTCCCACGGCTCCGAAAAGATTAAAGTAGAGTTGGCGGTCCATCAAGTCCACTCGAAACTGCATGACTGTTTTTTCTTCTCCTCTCCCTTCCCGTCTTTTTATCCTTCCCCCCTTTCCAAACCCGTTTACGCCGCTCGACCGGCCGCGCGCGCAGCTCTCTCCCGATTCGTCGCTCTGCGTCCCGCCCCCTCGAGCGGGCTCCGCCTCCTCAGCCTCAGTCGCTCGTCCGCTTCGATCCGCGCGGCATTCTCTCTCTCGTTCTTGCTCTCGCTCTCGCCATGTCCTTTTGCATCCAGTATCAGCCCACACCGTATCACCACTACGTCCTGACCGGACTCATTGGTCAAGACGAGCTCCTCTACTGGTTCGCCCGAGATGTCATCAGCGTCGTGGGCCTTCATAGGCCTTCGCGAAGCCTGACCAACGTGCAAGTGCGGCACGTGGCCCCGACCCTGAAAAACACGCCGCCTCACTACCTCAAGAAACGCGTGATGCGGCACGAAGCGGCCATGCGACTGTTTCAAATGTCCAGGGTCGAGTCGGTGCAAGAGTTTGGCAGGAGACTCGGCTCGAATCAAACGTACGTCCGCATCTTGATGGAATGGGACGAAAAAGACGTGAGTCATCCGACAATTTTACTCATCCTGAACGTACCGGGGATACCGGATATGGTCCGACACCCCACATTCCTTCACTGGTTTGAAACTTTTTAAAAAAATGCCGTGTTTAAACTCTACCCGGATCCCCTCATGGAGACGGTGATGAAATGTAACCAAGAGATTTTAATGAACCCGCCCGTCGTTGCGGAAAGCAGTCAAGTCACTGTACTGGAATCACGTCAAGAGGATGCCTGTCCTCTTGAAATTTTGTTTGAGTGGAAAGGAACTCTGAAAAAATTTAAACTCGTTGAGGATAAAGATGCTGCTGCTGCTGCTGCTGCTGAAAAAACGTATACCGAACTGTAATTCTCTATCTAGAGGCAAAAAAATGGGTGCCCGGGAGTTGTGCTGATGCATGCACAACTCTCGGGCACCCATTTTTTTTGCAGTCTACTCGTCACCAATGTTGGAAACGTAAACCATGGCAAAGTGCCCGAGAGAATGCTGATGCACACCCTTTTCTCGGGCACCCATTTTTTTGCAGTCTACTCGTCACCAATGTTGGAAAGAGGCGACGTGCCCGAGGAATAGTGCATCAGCATTCTCCCGGGCACCCATTTTTTTTGCAGTCTACTCGTCACCAACGTTGGTGACGAGTGAACCGCAAAAAAATGGGTACCCGGGAGAATGCTGATGCATTCTCTTGGGCACCCCTTTTTTTGCCATGGTTGACGTTTCCAGACTGTCAAAAAAATGTCAATGTAGTTGCCCGCCTCCTATACATCCATTGAATAGCGACTCACCCATTGAACCCATTCACCTGCGTCCAATTCTTGGAGAAAAAAAAAAAAAAAAAAAAAAAAAAAAAAAAAAAAAAGTCTTGATTGATACGCATGAACCCACGTTCTGCGCGGGCGCTTCGTTCGAGTTTATTCACTCTTCCCCTTGCCTGTCCTTGAAGCGCGCCTCTCAAAGAAAAGGGTATTTGGCCCTCCCCGCGTTCCTTCACCACCTCTCTGCTTCTTCCCTTCCCTTCCCCTCCCCCCTGGCTCCCGCGAGCATAAATAGTACGGCGCGCTCTCTTTGGCCTTCTTTGTGCGCGTCATGCTCTTTCAACTCAAGCTCGGAACCGGCGTGCTCTGGGGAGCCATCGGTCAAAACGGCGGCCTGTACTGGGGAGCCCTGTCTGTCGCCAAACTCTTGGGGTATCGATCCCTTTACCAGTTTACACGTCATCGTTCCAACGTGCTGCTCAAAGACATTGCCTCCCGCTATCACGCCCAAGAACACCACCGGTTCCTGGAGACGCGGCTCATGACTCATAACCGCCTGCTTTCGGTGCTCGACCGTTCCCGAAAGACGCGAGCCCAGCTCATTTACGACCATTTCAATCGAGGCAACTTTTACGTGCGAGTGGACACGGATCCTCGCTACCCGAGAGCCGAACTGTGTAATCAGAACGATCCTCTCGCCGTCAATTTTTTCCTATGGCTCGAAGGCTATAAGCACCAACTCTTTGAAGAAGCGCTGGAAGTGGACTCGGATCCGGACCGCGATCGCGAGGAGGAGGAGGAGGAGGAAGAGTACGAAGTGGTGGAGGACGAGGCCACTGCTACTGCTGCTGCTGGTTACTCTGCCGCCTCGCCCCCTGCTGCTGCTGCTGCCGATGTCTATAGTCCCCGGTCGCCGCCCGATTTCGCGCCCTACTCTCCAAGCTGCCCCCCTTACGACCCAAACGAAGATGCCGAACCTGCTGCTGCTGCTGCTGCTGCTGCTGCTACTGCTGCCATTCCTCCCATCGCTCATCCTTCAACGCTCCCGTTTAAAAAAAGATTTCACACCCAGGATGACGGGATCCTGTTTTGGTTTTCAAGCCTCCCACCCAAAAAAATTATTGTCATGCAAGGCAACTGCTCCCAGGAATTTATTCCCAAAATGGACTAGACTTTTGTTTCCCTGCTGCATTTTTGCAATGCCAAAAAAAATGAGATGAAATAGTTTTTCTCTCTCATCCCATTTTTTTTTGCGCGCGTCGTTTCATGCGGGGAGCCGAGACCACGTGATCACCACCGTGAAGGTCGAGTGACTGAAACCCGTTCTTCTTCTCAGAGTCGATTCAGCTGTTCAGTTGTCAACATGCTTTTCAGAGTGAATCTACGCAACGGAACCTCTCTTCAGGCCGGGATCGGCCGGAACGGCAAGGTGTATTATCACGGGGAGTCAGTGGCGATCCTGATGGGGAGGCCCACTCTCGAGGGGGAGGAAGAAGCCCTCGGATGGATTCGCAAAGTGGCCAGTTGCAAGATGGGCGACGTCTTGCCACATCTGACGCATCCTGGACTGCGGGATGCCTGGGTCATTGAGCAAACGTGGCTGCTCGCCCTGCTGGAGAGGGAGATTGCGCAGGGTGCCAAAAGACCCGGGCTCAGAGAATTGCAGCTCTTTTTGCATTTCGGCTACGTGATGCCCCTCGGGACCTATGACGGGGTGATGAACGTGATGCAAACGCGCTACCCCATTGGAATATACTTTCGGACATGGCTGAAAATGGTATGTAGCAATCTGGAATCGGCTGGACTCGTAACCTAATGCATGCAAAGACTCTATCTTTTAACAAGCTGCTTAAAAAAAAAAAACAAGTTGGAAATTGTACGTCAAACGTTACAAACGAGGTGCGTTCGTACGCACGTTTTAGAATTAAATTCATGATATCCCGTGCGTAGAACGGGCTAAACAGCTAGTTAAGTATATATTTTATGACACTGTTCATACAAATATCTTAACTAGTTATATAAATATTCAGATATATATGTATCAGCTAGTTATATAAATATTCAGATCTTGATGATTTTTAATTCTGTGAAATGAATTATATCGTCTGCAGATTAATTTCTGTAATAAAATAAGTATCTCGGTCGCTTGACGATTTAACATCCATCGGAAGCTCCTCTAACAAAAAAGCACCGATTTAAAAAAAAAATCAAATTTCTTAATAAATATTTTTATTAATATCTCCTAAAGTTTTGATTCGATTTTAATAAAATTTGAAATGTCTCGACAAAATTCTGCAAAGATAATATATTTTAAATTGCAAACCATTTGGTTGGGTAGTTTTTGCGTTGTTATATGCGGACGGACAGACAGACGGACGGACAGACAGACAGACGGACGGACAGACGGACGGACCAAACGACGACTATAGGTGCTACGTATTTATATAATTACGAACGCACCTAAAAAAAAAAAAGCAGTGTTTTAAAGATGCAGAAAAATGGGCCGAAAAAGTAATTGGTTTTCAACCAATTACTTTTTCGGTCCATTTTTTTGCGTCAGATCCCTCACCACCATTGGACTCGTTTCCACGTTTTTTTGAATAAACTGGTTTTTCTCGACCGGATCCCATCCAGGTCACTCGCCCGAAACCATTAGTGACGTGAGCGGTGAAGCGTTCAACCGGGCGGGGTCTGGACTCTATCTTTCAACAGGCTGTTTCAAAGCAGCGTTTCCAAAGATGCAAAAAAAGGGGCCGAAAAAAGGAATGGGTTAAAACCCATTCCTTTTTTCGGCCCCTTTTTTGCGTCAGATCCCTCACCAACATTGGACTCGTTTCCACGTTTTTTAAAACTGGTTTTCTCGACCTCACCAACATTAGACTCGTTTCCACGTTTTTTTTTAAACTGGTTTTCTCGGTGGGCGGAGCTTCCCCCGGCCGAGTATATATAGACGCGGCTCATAGCGGGCTCCTTCCCTTTTCACCATGTTGTTTCGACTCTTGCTCACCAAAGGCCACTTTTTCTACTGCATTCTTGGGGTGGTCGGGAGGAACGGCAAAGTGTACTTTTCCACCGAAGACGTGGCGCTGGCGGTCCACCGGAGTCAGAGGTGGGTGAAAGACGTGGCGAGCTGCAAGCTCAAGGAGGTGAGCCCTGCGTGCAAGCGGCGACCCGAAGCGTGGCTGATTGAACTCTCGGCCCTGCTCAACCTGCTGCAGTTGGAGCGCGAGAGGAGGCTCTACTACCTGCTGAAATTTGGAAATGTGAAGGAAGTGACGGGAAGCAACATGCCGCAAATTGAAGAGTGCCCTGAACGGGAGGGAAGGCGGTTTGAATCATGGATCAAGGACTATCAGAAAAAATGTGCCGAGGAAGAGAGGTAAAATGAACTGAAAAAATAACTGTAAGCACCCGTGCGGTGTGAAAGTTGCAAAAAAATGGGCCAAAGGTAAAAAAAAAAACTCGAGAGTTTTTTTTTTACCTTTGGCCCATTTTTTTGCAGCACGTGGGACACCAACCTTGGAAACGGGACGAGTTCAGAAAGGGGTGGATGGGAATGAGTTTCGGAAACAGTTCATATGTACAACAAAAAAAAAAAAAAAAAAAAAAAAAAAAAAAAAAAAAAAATTGTAACTGATTTTTTTTTTTTTTTTTTTTTTTTTTTTTTTTTTTTTTTTTAAAGTTGGGAATGGGGAGATATTGGCAGCTCTGGAATGGAAGGAGGCTCGCCCAAAACTTTTTTCCCTGGAGCCGATGAAAGCTGTTAAGAGGTGTTGGATTTGACCTTTCGTTTAACATGGGATTCCCATTGGCTTTTTTTAATACCTGACACGTTTCCACTTACACGCTTCGTGAACATCGACTTACATTTCAATTTCAATATTAATTTAAAATATTTTAATAAATATTTTAAATTTAATTTTAATTAAAATTAAATTTTAATTTTAATTTTAATTTAAAAAGTTGGGAAATTTTTTTTTTTTTAAAGTGGTCCGGATCAAAAATGTTTCAATATTAATTTAAAATATTTTAATAAATATTTTAAATTTAATTTTAATTAAAATTAAATTTTAATTTTAATTTTAATTTTAATTTTAATTTAAAATTTAATTTTAATTAAAATTAAATTTTAATTTTAATTTTAATTTTAATTTTAATTTTAATTTAAAAAGTTGGGAAAAAAATTTTCAACTTGGGTCCGGATCAAAAATGTTTCAATTGAAAAAAAAAATTAAAATTAAGAGCGACTGAAGAGTATGAAGATTGGGAAACAAAACTTTATGCCCGCGAGGCGGGAGCGCAGCGACCGCCGAGCGGGTATAAAGTTTTGTTTCCCCAATCTTCATACTCTTCAGTCAGAGACCTTCCCTGCTCTTCATTTCTTTGATTTTTTCCCGTCAGTTTCCGACAAGGGTTGTTTTCTTTTCGTTTTAAACTTTTCGAGGGCTTGATTTTTTTCTTGCAAAAGTGTTTTGAGAACGCAAATTTCAGCGTTCATGCGTTCCTTTTGCAGGCGACTCTGTTCCGCGCTCTCTTGCCGCATGCGTTCCATTTCCGCGTCTTTTTGCCTGAGCGCTTCCTTAAACTGCTTTATCTGCTCGGCAAAATCTTGTCGCATGCGTTCAATTTCCCCGTCTTTTTGCAGCAGGGCATCGCGATGCAGGCGTTCAATTTTCGCGTCTTTGTGGAGCAGGGCTTCGCGATGCGAGCGATCGAGCTCGTCGATGCGAGTGCGTAGGCGCTCCATGTCCGCGTCTTTGCGCTGCAGTTGCGAGTTTAGTTGCTCCGTGAATTCGTTCCGCAGGCTTTCCATGTCCGCGTCTTTGCGCTGCAGGGTTTCTCGAAGCTCCTTCAATTCGTGCCGCAGGCGCTCCAGTTTTGCGTCTTTTTGGAGCAGGGCTTTGTGATGCGAGCGAGTGAGCTCGTCGATGCGAGTGCGCAGGCGCTCCAGTTCTGCGTCTTTACGCTGCAGGGCTTCGTGATGCGAGCGAGTGAGCTCGTCGATGCGTGTGCGCATGCGCTCCAGTTCCGATTGCTGCACGGTGTCGCGAGAGTCTTGGAGTTGAGTGCGCATGTCGGCCAGGGCCGCGTCTTTCTTTTCGAGCTCTTTTTCCAACTCTTCAATTCGGAGCACAAAGGGATGGATGCAGGTCAGGATTTTTTGCTGGAAAGGGGAGGGAGTCCAGTATTCTTCGCAGACGACATCGTAAAACAGGTTGCCTGCCTCTGCCTGCAGGCGGCCCCAGGCCGGATCGTCCAGCGAGGCCAGGGAGTCGTCCCGCTCGAAATAGAGTTTCATGCCTCGATTGAGATGGAGGGAGTGCTCCGTTTCACGACCCGATCCTGTGATGGGTCGATACGGTTTGGCCACGCGCAGGACGCGGTTGAAGCGAATGTTGGGGATATGCTTGATGGCGATTTGAAAGAGTCCTTTCGCTTCGTTTCTCTCGAGGGGCAACCGGGCCAAGAGTTCGGGTTTCGTGAACCGATACTCTTGATGGAGGAGTTGCAGGATGCCTCCGTCCCATTGCAGACAGGCGTACAGTCTGAAAGGAGCGGGGAGCGAGGTGAAGATGTAAAAGTGATTGGGTTTTTCGATCACTCGGCCACCTTTTTGGGTGAAGGTGCCGTCGCACTTTGACTGCCTCTTGCTCAGGTAGCCCAGGGCGTTGACCAGATGCAGGGGAGAGCTAATCTTTTTGCTGCGAATGCAATAAAAGGTTTTGCAGGGTTTGTCTTGGCGAGCAATTTTAATTTTTTTCCAGACGTTGGGCACGAAATGCCCCGCGGGCGAAAAGAGGAGCATGTGCCGGTGCTGGCGATGACGCGCTTGCCGGTACGTGCCTCCATCGCACCAGCAGGAGAAGGGTAGGAAACGAGTTTGCCCCGCGTCGCCTTCTTCCAGAGCTCTTAGGAAAGGGGAGAACGCGACGGCTCGCACCATGATGTGCAGGCATTCCCAGTCCTTTCCCAACTGCAAGTACTTTCGAACGCAGCCCGCCTCTAAATTCAATCCTTCGTCCTGGAAGGGAAGGGGTAGGGGATCCAGGTCGACTTGCGAAAAGAGTTGGTAGGCTTGAGGCGGAAGATTGGAGAGTTTGGAATGACCAGAGAGACACCTCGCTTGACACAGGGGTTTCGCGTCGTCGAGGACAAAGTTTTCGTGGCAAGGGGGCCACGAGAGGGTAGGCTCTAGGACGGTCGGAAGAGGCTCCTCCACGGGAGGAGGTTTTTGGAAGGGAGGTTTGCGAGACTTTTTGAAGGGAATCACGAAACTTGAAAAACAGTCGAGGAGATGGTTCATGTTTTTAAATTTAGTTCCCTTTTGCCAAGACGTGCGTCCGTTGCACCAGACGCATTGGGTTTCTCGATCAAGATTATGTTGTTTGCAATGTTCTTCAAACGCTTTGGGTAATAAGGTTAGATTGCAGTGCGGACACTTGAATGGAATTTTAAAATGCCTCAAACGACTGTAGTAACGACTGAGGGGCCTTTTCAATTTGGGTGGCATGTTTGGTAACAAGATTGGGATGGATTTGAAAATAGCTTATATAGCGACTTGGATTTTAGTTTGTAAAAAAGTAGTTTGAGAGCTCAAAGTCTGATTGTCTAGCTCAAAGTCTAGCTCAAAAAAAAAAAAAAAAAAAAAAAAAAAAAAAAAAAAAAAAATTTTTTTTTTTCACGAGTTGGACTTGGAGCATTCAAAATATTTTAGAAACTAAAATCTGAGTTGACAGTCTAAACCTATAGCCTCATAAAAAAAAAAAAAAAAAAAAAAAAAAAAAAAAAATTTTTTTTTTTTTTTTGAGCTAGACTTTGAGCTAGCCAATCAGACTTGCGCAAGACTCAGAGATATAGGCTTCCCCGCTTCAGCCTCTCCAGACATACTTTATCGACTCCTTCATCGGGATCCTTCCGACTCGTTTGCAATTCTCATTCTCACTCTCTCATTCACCACGTGAAACGTCGCTCTAGCTTCCCGATATCCTCGACTCATGGCATCCAGTCATCCTTCGAGTTTCAAAGACGAGGACCGCGTGACGGGATCTTGCAGCAATTCCGAAGACGAGGATTACCACGATTACCACATTACGCGTTACATGCTACATTTAATCTCGGAATTTAAAGACACCATCGACAGTAGCAGTTTTCAAGAGGGAGAGAAAGATTGCGAAAAGCACCGTCTGCTTAAAAAAATGGACCAGTTTCATAGAGAGGTGATTGATTTTTACATAGAGATGAATTCCGAAAGGCTTCGACTCGAACGAGAAATTTTGGACTTGAAAAAGCAACTCGGAGACTCTAGATATGTATGCATACACTGCGACGACATGGTAAACTTGTTTAAAGAGTAAATTCCTATCAAGGCTACTCGAAAAAAAAAAAAAAAAAAATTTTTTTTTTTTTTTTTTTTTTTTTTTTTTTTGACAAGTTGGACTTGGAGCTTTCAAAATATTTTAGAAACTAAAATCTGAGTTGACAGTCTAGGCTCATAACCCTACAAAAAAAAAAAAAAAAAAGTTTTTTTTTTTTTTTTTCGCACGTTATATACTTGGTATCGGTAAAAGAGCAAACACTCTTTCAGTCTTTAAAACCTGCCTCTTTCCAAATCTCCCCCCCCCGTTTCACCGAGTTTTTCATGACCCCCCCAGACTAAAGCCCCCCCCTTCATCAAGACTCGTTCACATTAGCCTCTCGTAACTGGTGGACAACCCCCCGTGAAAACGCAAAGCCTCGAGTGCGTGACTTGCCATGGCCGAACCGGGAGACGATCCGCTCGTCAAACAGGTGCATCTGCATCTGCAGGAAATTGAGCATAAAAACGCGGAAATTGAACGCTTGCAGCTCGAGCTCGTCAAACAGGCTCATTTGCATCGAGAAGAGCTCGAACACAAAAATGCCGAAATGGAACGCCTGCGTTATGACCTGCAGCAAGCGCAGAGTCGCATGCGACCTCTCCAAGACGAGGAGGATCCCACTTTCTCGGATTCGGTGGACCCGCCGCACGTCTGCCCAGACTCGAGACGTCTCAACCTGAGCCTCACGGGGATGCTGCAAGACCAGGTGGAGGAGGTGAAGCGTCTCACGGCCGAGCTAGAAACCTTGAAGGGGAAGCATGCGGAAGAGTTGAAGCAGAGCGCCGAACGCTGGCAGCGCGAGTCTGAGCAGCACGATCGCGAGCAGCGGGAAGCCTTGCGGCAAAAAGAAGCGGAACTGGAACGCGTGCGGGCCCTGCTTCTCGACTCCAAGTCTTTCGAGGGCTCTCCAAACCTCGAGCACGGCCATTGCGAAGCCTTGCAGCGCGAAGCTCTCCGCCTGCGAGACGACGCGATGAAACGCCAGCTGGAAAAGGAGTCGCTCGCCGCTCGAATCCAGGAAATGGAACGCTCCCATCAAAGGCAGGTGGACGAGATGACAAAAGGGGCGAATCGGCAGCGGGACCAATTTTTGGCAGCGTTGGAGTCGGATGCGAATCAGAGGCGCAAGCTAGGGAGTTTTCTGTTTCAGCAAAACGCAAACGCCCAGCGCCTGGAAGCGAGTCTTATGCAGCAGAGTCGCGTGCAAACTTCCGCGTGCGAACGCCTGACCGCGGAGGTGAAACGCCTGCGGCACGAGCACAGACGCGAACTGAGCGAACTGAGCGAACGCGTGGCCTCGGAAATGGAACGCGTGCAGGCGGAGATGGTCGAGTACAGTCGGTGGATAAAAGAGGCGTGCGATCGCGTGGCTTTGGAAATGAAGCTCGAGAGACTCGACCCGAAGAAACCGACGAGTCCTTTCCCGGTCATGGACGGATAAAAAAAATTCTTTGACTTTTAAATAGTTTTGCACTGAATTTGAACGAGTAACCCTAAAATAAATAAATAAATAAATAAAAAATATATTTTTTTCAGACTTGTGACTTTGAAAATATTTTTGCACTGAATTTGAACTAGTAACCCTACAAGAAAAAATAAATAAATAAATAAATAAATAAATAATATTTTTTTTCAGACTTGTGACTTTGAAAATATTTTGAGAGCTGCAAATCTGATTGGCTGAAAAAAAAAAAATTATACGATTACAGTCAACTGAGATTTTAGTTTGTGAAATATTTTGGAAGCTCCAAGTCTAGCTTGTCAAAAAAAAAAAAAAAAAAAAAAAAAAAAAAATTTTTTTTTTTTTTTTTTTTTTTTTTTTTTTAAGTTAATCAGATTTGCAGCTCTCAAAATATTTTTTTACAAACTAAAATCCGAGTCGTTATATAAGCTGTTTTCAAATCAATGACCAACACTTACATTATTTTGATTTGGAAACAGCGTGGACCAATACGTCTTTTTCTAAAGTTGTCGTTTGAGCTCTTATATATAGTATATTTAACAGCAAGATGGCGCAAAATTTATTTCAATCAACGTTTGTGCGTGAAGAACTTGACGATTTTGAAAGAAAACATTACGCTAAAGAAAATATCAGAACAGATTTTATTCTTGAAAATGTATTTTCCCACCTATTGCGTAATCATTATAATTTCGATGCGATCAATCCGATGAATGAAAAAGAAAAACATGTTTTAGAAGCAACAAAAGAAATTATCGATGCCTTTAGAGACAGTTATGCTACTCCATTGAAAAATATGTGTGCAGAAATAAATGTCATAGAAGAAAACTCAGTAGACTCTATTTTATTAGACGTATTTAACGAATTGTTTTCTGAAGGTATAACCTGGAGCCGAATAATAGCTTTCTTTGCTTTCGTTGGAGAATTGACTATCATGTGTATCATAAAAATGCTACCTAAATCAATCGTGAATGTGATTTATAAATGCTTTTCTAGATTGGTGAAAGAAAAATTAAAAACATGGATAGACGATCATAATGGTTGGGGTGGTTTAAGAAGTTTATCTGTTGTTAGACAGCAAAAAAATCCATTTGCCATGTCAAATTCAAATCAGGCTCAAAATACCTTGTATTTGAACAGGAATTTGAATTGGTATAATATAGTTCGAATATATCTCTTGTACACCACAGTTCGAATGATTAGCAGATTTGTATCCAAAAAATTTTTCAATAATTGAAAAAAAAAAAAAAAAAAAAAAAAAAAATTTTTTTTTTTTTTTTTTTGTAGGGTTGTGAGCTTAGAGTGTCAACTCAGATTTTAGTTTCTAAAATATTTTGAAAGCTCCAAGTCTAACTCGTCAAAAAAAAAAAAAAAACTTTTTCGAAAATATAAATTTTGGTTTCTTATTTTGCTAGGGTTTTAATTTTAATTTTTTGATATTTTCGTATATATAACCCAGGGCTTCAAAGTTACTTTCAACAAACTTTTATTTAGTTATAAAATTCAAATAATAATGGAAATTTCCCTCTATTATATCTTTGTTGCTAATGTCTTCAATTTAGTATTGACTTCTGTGTTAAAGAACGGAAATTCTACGCCATATGAATGTTCCAGTCCTCAGCAAGTGGATACATTAAATAATTCTGATATGGAATATCTTTTTTATGAGCTTTCTGTCCACGGATATGACACTGAATACCAGAGCACGGTACATTCTATGTTTGAAGAAGTGAAAAAAACTAGCTCAGAAAGAAACATTTGTCCCTTCGAATGGAAAGAAAATGTCCAAGAAAATCGATTTCCAAAGATTTTACATGTCAATTTTGTATGTGAAAAATGTATTTATTTATTTATTTATTTTTTTATTTATTTTTTATTTATTTTTTCATGTAGGGTTATTAGTTCAAATTCAGTGCAAAAATATTTTCAAATTTACAAGTCTAAGAAATATAAGATTTGGTGAAAGCTCCAAGTCTAACTCAAAAAAAAAAAAAAAAAATGCAGGGCTTTGACGCGTGGCTCGCTGCTCGAGTTCAATCAGAAATTTCTTCACGGGAATCTCCTTGCAGGTCGGGCCCACGGGGACCCGGGCCACGTGACGTCATGGGATCGTGACGTCACGTGGCGTTTGAAAATGCATGGTGAGGGAATGACTCGATCAACCGGGAGCCATGAAATCCTGAGGTCGTTGACCCAGGCCGCGTGGGATTGTGACGTCTGAACGTCAACGACGGGGAGTTTTGCAGCGAGAGGGGATGACTCGATGAACCGGGGAGCCCTTGGGATCGAGCTGGCGCGAGGTCGTTGACCCATGACGTCATTTGAAATGGTTTCTTTGCAGCGAGAGGGATGACTCGATGAGATTTTTTTTCCCCCGGGGAGCCATGGAATCGCGTTGGTTTGCAGGTCGTTGGCCCGGGGCACGTGGGATCGTCACGTCCCGATTCCATGACGTCATTGAAAGTGTTTTTCTTGCACGAGGAGGGGATGGCTCGATGAAATCTTTTTTCTCGGGGGGCCATGGAATCCTTGCTGGTTATTGACCCGGGCCACTTGACGTCACGATTCCATGACCTGAGCTTTCAAAATATTTCAAAAAATTGAAATCCGAATTTCAAAAAAAAAAAAAAAAAAAAAAAGTAACTGATTTTTTTTTTTTTTTTTTTTTTTTTTTTTTGACAAGTTAGACTTGGGGCTTTCAAAATATTTTAGAAACTAAAATCTGAGTTGAATCTAAGCTCATAAGCCTACAAAAAAAAAAAATCAGTTACATTTTTTTTTTTTTTTTTTTTTTTTTTGTAGGCTTATGAGCTTAGACTCAACTCAGATTTTAGTTTCTAAAATATTTTAAAAGCCCCAAGTCTAACTTGTCAAAAAAAAAATAAAAAAAAATCAGTTACTTTTTTTTTGACGAGTTAGACTTGGAGCTTTCAAAATATTTTAGAAACTAAAATCTGAGTTGAGTCTAAGCTCATAACCCTACAAAAAAAAAAAAAAAAAAAAAAATTCAATTACTTTTTTTTTTTTTTTTTTTTTTTGTAGGGTTATGAGCTTAGACTCAACTCAGATTTTAGTTTCTAAAATATTTTGAAAGCTCCAAGTTTTTTTTTTTTTTTTTTTTTTTTTTTTTTTTTTTTGACGAGTGAGACTTGGAGTTTTTAAAATTTTTTGAAACCTCCAACTTAAATAAATAATTCGTATTGAATCGGATTTGTCGTCGTACCGTATTGGTCACATAATTCTTGCAAATTTAAAATTTGAAATAGGGGTACTTGTTTACAGTGAAAGCACCAGTATCGTCTACGTTTTTTTAAAGAGTCAAAAAAAGAAACGTAGCTAATTTTATAGCATCTTCCCACGAAACATACAAGTCGATAACCTCTGAAATATTGTTTAAAACATTCCAAACATAAATAATCATCCTCTAAAAGATATTCAAATGTTATTAAAACTAACCTATGTGAATTTTCAAATTGTTTGAAAGAAAATGTGTCATCATTCTGTAACCAGACGACAAACTCTTTGGAAAACTTTTTGTCCTTTTCTTTAAACAGATTCATCAGTGCGTCAACGCTAAAATGTTGCACTCTTTCCGGATCCCACGAAGGCATTTGTACTCGAAAGTAACATTTGGAAGACAAAAGTCGTCGGTAAAATGCGAGTTGTTGACAAAGCATTTTGGGTAAAAGGAATGCCCAGTCTCCTCCTTCGTGTTTCTGGTATCGAGTTTCTTCGATGATTTTATTCACGCACTGATCTATTAAACGGGACGGGACATGTCGAACGCAGACACAATTTTGTCGAATTTTCTCCAACGCCTCGTGATGGGTAATGATTTTTTTTTCCTCGTCGTTTAAATTCATATCACTAAAATCCAAATGATTAGGCATTTTGATAATACCTATTTCAACTTCGAAGGGCCAAAGCTTGTGCGCCAAATTGAGCTCTCCGTGTTTCAAAATTTCTCCTTTATAAAAAGACCATAATAAATGAGGCACGAGCAGTTTGTCGCAAATACGTCGCTGTTGTTTGTCGGGTGGATATCGTTCGATTATCTTTTGAGCCGTTTCATCTGTAATGTTAAACTTGAAAAAAACAATGTCTTCTATTAAGTGTATCATATTGTCGCGAACTAGTTGAAACATTATGAACAAACTCACTCTAAATAACACATTTCTTAACCGAAAAAAAAAAAAATTTTTTTTTTTTTTTTTTTTATGAGGGTTGTGAGCTTAGAGTGTCAACTCAGATTTTAGTTTCTAAAATATTTTGAAAGCTCCAAGTCTAACTCGTCAAAAAAAAAAAAAAAAAAAAAAATTGTAACTGATTTTTTTTTTTTTTTGACGATTTAGACTTGGAGCTTTCAAACTATTTTAGAAACTAAAATCTGAGTGGACACTCTAAGCTCATAACCCTCATAAAAAAAAAAAAAAAAAAAAAAAAAAATTCAGTTACAATTTTTTTTTTTTTTTTTTTTTTTATGAGGGTTATGAGCTTAGAGTGTCAACTCAGATTTTAGTTTATAACGCAAGCGGCCGGTCACGCGTCAAAACCCTGCATGAAAAAAAAAAATTCAGTTACAATTTTTTTTTTTTTTTTTCATGCAGGGTTTTGACGCGTGACCGGCCGCTTGCGTTTAGACAGAAATTTCTTCACGGGAATCGCGCTGGCTTGCGTGACGTCATGGGCCCGTTTGACATGGTTTTTTTGCAAGGAGAGGGGGGGGAGGACTCGATGAAACATTTCTCCAGGGAGCCGTGGCATCCTTGCAGGTCGTTGACCCGGGCCACGTGACGTCCCGTAGCCATTTGAAAAGATTTTTGCACCGAGTAGGATGGCTCGATGAAATCTTTTTTCCAAGGAGCCGTGGTATCCTGCTGGCTTGCAGGTCGTTGACCCCGGGCCACGTGACGTCACGTAGCCATTTGAGAGGGTTTCTTTGCACCACGATGGAATGGCTCGATGAGATTTTTTTTTAGGGAGCCGTGGAATCCTTACAGGTCGTTGACCCCGGGCCACGTGACATCATGAATCCATGACGTCATGAGTCGTTTGAGAGGGTTGCTTTGCACCGCGAGGGCATGACTGGATGAAATCTTATTTTCCGGGGAGTCGTGGAATCGTGTTGACTCGAGGTCATTGACCCAGGCCGCGTGACGTCATGGAACCGTGACGGGTTTTTTTGCACTGTGAGGGATGAGAATATTTTTTTCCGGGGAGCCATGAAATAAAGTTGGTTACATTCAACAAACTTTTATTTAGTTATAAAATTCAAATAATAATGGAAATTTTCCTCTATTATATCTTTGTTGCTAATGTCTACAATTTAGTATTGGCTTCTGTGTTAAAGAACGGAAATTCTATGCCATATGAATGTTCCAGTCCTCAGCAAGTGGATACATTAAATAATTCTGATATGGAATATCTTTTTCTATGAGCTTTCTGTCCACGGATATGACACTGAATACCGGTACATTCTATGTTTGAAGAAGTGAAAAAAACTAGCTCAGAAAGAAACATTTGTCCCTTCGAATGGAAAGAAAATGTCCAAGAAAATCGATTTCCAAAGATTTTACATGTCAATTTTGTATGTAAAAAATGTATTTATTTATTTATTTTTTATTTTTTTTATTTTTTTTTTCATGTAGGGTTATTAGTTCAAATTCAGTGCAAAAATATTTTCAAATTTACAAGTCTAAGAAATATAAGATTTGGTGAAAGCTGAAAAAAAAAAAAAAAAAAAAAAAGACGAGTTAAACTTGGAGGTTTCAAAATATTTTAGAAACTAAAATCTGAGTTGACACTCTAAGCTAATAACCCTACAAAAAAAAAAAAAAAAAAAAAAATTTTTTTTTTTTTTTTTTTTTTTTGACGAGTTAGACTTGGGGCTTTCAAAATATTTTAGAAACTAAAATCTGAGTTGAGTCTAAGCTCATAACCCTACAAAAAAAAAAAAAAAAAAAAAAAAAAAAAAAAAAAAAAAAAAAGACGAGTTAAACTTGGAGGTTTCAAAATATTTTAGAAACTAAAATCTGAGTTCACACTCTAAACTGATAACCCTACAAAAAAAAAAAAAAAAAAAAAAAAAAAAAATTTTTTTTTTTGACGAGTTAGACTTGGGGCTTTCAAAATATTTTAGAAACTAAAATCTGAGTTGAGTCTAAACTCATAACCCTACAAAAAAAAAAAAAAAAAAAAAAAAAAAAAAAATTCTACATTTTTTTTTTTTTTTTTTTTTTTTTTTTTTTGACAAGCCAGACTTGGAGCTTTTAAAATATTTTACGAACTAAAATCTGAGTTGGAGTAGTGAGTGAGAATCTAAATCTTTTTATTTTATTATAATCTATTTATTTTATTAATTTATTTTTTCTTGTAGGGTTATTAGTTCAAATTCAGTGCAAAAATATTTTCAAAGTTACAAATCTAAGAAATATTTATTTATTTATTTATTTATTTATTTATTTATTTATTTATTTAATTAATTAATTATTTATTTATTTATTTATTTATTTATTTTTTTTTTTATTTTTTTTTCATGTAGGGTTATTAATTCAAATTCAGTGCAATTTTTTTTTTTTTTTTTTTTTTTTTTTTTTTTTTTTTTTTTTTTTGTAGGGTTATCAGCTTAGAGTGTCAACTCAGATTTTAGTTTCTAAAATATTTTGAAACCTCCAAGTTTAACTCGTCTTTTTTTTTTTTTTTTTTTTTTTCATGCAGGGCTTTGACGCGTGACCGGCCGCTTGCGTTTAGACAGAAATTTCTTCACGGGAATCGCGCTGGCTTGCAGGTCGTTGACCCGGGCCAAGTGACGTCCCGATTCCATGACGTCACGTAGCCATTTTAGGGGGTTTCGTTTGCACCGGGAGGGATGACTCGATGAAATCTTTTTTCCCCGGGGAGCCGTGAAATCGCGCTGGCTTGCAGGTCGTTGACCCGGGCCACGTGACGTCATGGGCCCGTTTGACATGGTTTTTTTGCACCGGGAGGGATGACTCGATGAAATCTTTTTTCCCCGGGGAACCGTGAAATCGCAATGGCATGAGGTCGTTGACCCGGGCCGCGTGACGTCATGAATCAAGGGGAAAGAAACGGGTTGGTGTTTTACTAGAGGTCAGGCTTTAGGTAACCGTGGACTCGGAGGGCAAGCGCTGACCGGAGGGAGAGGAGGAACCAAACTTTTATATTATAATATATATTATAATATAAATTATAATATAAACTATAGGTTCAACTGTTATTAAATGTAACAGAAACTTTTGCCTACATCTCCTAATGGTATTTAAGGGGGGTTTCGGGGAAACATTTCATGGGTAGAACTTTTCTTAAAATTTTAAATTTAAATCTAAATAAGAGTTTAAATTAAACTTTTGCCTACATCTCCTAATGGTATTTGAAGGGGGGTTTCGGGGAAACATTTCATGGGTAAAACTTTTCTTAAAATTTTAAACTTAAATCTAAGTAAGGGTTTAAATTAAACTTTTGCCTACATCTCCTAATGGTATTTAAGGGGGGGGGGGAAATAAACTTTTCATGGGTAAAACTTAAATTTTAAAGTAAAAAAAAAAAACTTTTCTTAAAAATTTAAATTTAAATTTAAAGAAAAAAAAATTAAATCTAAATGGATTGAAGCTGTAGGAAGACGACCGCTTAAACTTTTTGCCCACGAGGCGGGAGCGGAGCGACCGCCGAGTGGGTCAAAAAGTTTAGGCGGTTCGTCTTCCTACAGCTTCAGTCAGCCCTCTAATCATTGTTTTTGGTCACGTGGACCGAAATGCGGGGTGTAGCCCTCTCCAATTCCGCGTTTCTCTTTTCCAGCTCTTTGCATTTCCGTTTCAGCCGGGCAATTTCGCCTTCGTTCATCCAATGGATTTTATCGTTCAGAGTAACAATTTTGAGAGTCATTTGAACGACGCGGTCGTTGAGCTCGTCATTTTTTTCCTGCAGGCGCCCCTTTGCTCGGCGACTTTGTGCTTTGCGCGCCATCCGACCGTTTCCAGTTGCAAAGCCTCGCCCTCTTTTCGCAAGGCCGCGACTTTCGATTCGAGTTGCGTGTTTCTTTCGACGAGGGGCTTAAATTCGTTGAGGAGTTGCTGGTGGAAAGGCCTCGGGGTCCACGCGTCGTCGCCCACCGTTTCATAAAAAGTCATGTCGGCTTGCTCCCTGAGTCGGGATTCGAGCGACCGGAGCGACGAAGGTCTTTGAAATAGAGTTTTCGGCCGTTCAGGAGATGGAGGAACCGATTCCTGGGCTGGAGGGAGGGCACCGTATCGGGAGCGATGGGTATAACGAGTCCGAACCGGATGCCGGGAATGTTTTTGGACGAGGAAACGCCACTTTCTTCCGATGAACGTGAGGTCCGCGCGCACCAAGTCACCCCATTTCAGGTTTCGGAATTCGAGATTCAAGAGTTCTTGGAGCCCGCCTTCCCATTGCAGGACGAGAGGGAGCCGGTAGTCTCTCGGCAGGCTTTCGAAGCAATAGTAGTGATTCGGGGTCTCGGGAGCATGGGGGTCGTCCCCGGAAAAATAGCTTTGGAATGGTTATATTTTCCCAAGACTGTTTGTATACTCGTAAACCATAATGGCACCCTCAAAACTGGCAAAATGTAAGTAACAGGTTCACATATATAATTGTTTTCATCTTTATCACTTTTATGAATGATTCTACTTTGGCACACAGCGGTCAGTAAAATCTTTGGAAATCGATTTTCTTGGACATTTTCTTTCCATTCGAAGGGACAAATGTTTCTTTCTGAGCTAGTTTTTTTCACTTCTTCAAACATAGAATGTACCGTGCTCTGGTATTCAGTGTCATATCCGTGGACAGAAAGCTCATAGAAAAGATATTCCATATGGCGTAGAATTTCCGTTCTTTAACACAGAAGCCAATACTAAATTGAAGACATTAGCAACAAAGATATAATAGAGGAAAATTTCAACTGTCAACTCAGATTTCAGTTTCTAAAATATTTTGAAAGCTCCAAGTCTAACTCGTCAAAAAAAAAAAAAAAAAAAAAAAAAATTCAGTTACAATTTTTTTTTTTTTTTTTTTTTTAGGGTTATGAGCTTAGACTGTCAACTCAGATTTTAGTTTCGAAAATATTTTGAAAGCTCCAAGTCTAACTGGTCAAAAAAAAAAAAAAAAAAAAAATTTTTTTTTTTTTTTTTTTTTTTTTTTTTTTTTTTGTAGGGTTATGAGCTTAGACTGTCAACTCAGATTTTAGTTTCTAAAAATATTTTGAAAGCTCAAAAAAAAAAAAAAAAATCAGTTACAATTTTTTTTTTTTTTTTTTTTTTTTTTTGACGAGTTAGACTTGGAGCTTTCACCAAATCTTATATTTCTTAGACTTGTAAATTTGAAAATATTTTTGCACTGAATTTGAACTAATAACCCTACATGAAAAAAATAAATAAAAAAAAATAAAAAATAAATAAATAAATAAATACATTTTTCACATACAAAATTGACATGTAAAATCTTTGGAAATCGATTTTCTTGGACATTTTCTTTCCATTCGAAGGGACAAATGTTTCTTTCTGAGCTAGTTTTTTTCACTTCTTCAAACATAGAATGTACCGTGCTCTGGTATTCAGTGTCATATCCGTGGACAGAAAGCTCATAGAAAAGATATTCCATATCAGAATTATTTAATGTATCCACTTGCTGAGGACTGGAACATTCATATGGCGTAGAATTTCCGTTCTTTAACACAGAAGCCAATACTAAATTGAAGACATTAGCAACAAAGATATAATAGAGGAAAATTTCAACTGTCAACTCAGATTTTAGTTTCTAAAATATTTTGAAAGCTCCAAGTCTAACACGTCAAAAAAAAAAAAAAAAAAAAAAAAAAAAAAAAAAAAAAATTCAGTTACAATTTTTTTTTTTTGTAGGGTTATGAGCTTAGACTGTCAACTCAGATTTTAGTTTCTAAAAATATTTTGAAAGCTCCAAGTCTAACACGTCAAAAAAAAAAAAAAAAAAAAATTCAGTTACAATTTTTTTTTTTGTAGGGTTATGAGCTTAGACTGTCAACTCAGATTTTAGTTTCTAAAAATATTTTGAAAGCTCCAAGTCTAACACGTCAAAAAAAAAAAAAAAAAAAAATTCAGTTACAATTTTTTTTTTCTATATATTTCGACAGGGGACTCAGATTTCAGTTTGAAAAATATTTTGACGTTTCGCGACATTCTAAACAGTTTTCAAATTTTCCCACAACTTTTTAGTTGAGTGATTCTGATGTGTTTACAAGTTACACTGTTTAATGATTCAATCTACATTTTCTTCCAGTTTACGTGCTTTGCGTTTCCATTCATCTCGCTAGGCCGTGGTTGACGTGCTTTGCGTTCCCATGTCACTGGTTGACGTGCTTTGCGTTCCCATGTCACTCGTTGACGTGCCTCTTTTAGACGGGGGGCGGCGGGCGCGGGCGAGTCCACGGTTCGTTTCTCATGATGTCGGGTAGCCGTGTTTCGAGAGTCCCTGGGGTACTGACGGGAGGAGTGCTTGAAACGGGTGGAGGGTGATTGCACGGCACCCAGTCTTGCGAGAACGGGTAGAATGAGACTGATGACTTGGAAACGCCCTTTCAGGCGGGCTCGTACCATGTTGCCCTCCATTCCTGAATGGGGGGCAACGGGGTACGAGCTCGCGTGCCCATTGCGAGACGAGGGGGGGGTAATCTGAACTCTTTAGGTAGACTCTCGAAACGATAAAAATGATTCGAGGTTTCCGGGAAATTTGCAGACTGACGCAGGCTGACTCGTATAGCCGAGAGTGTGGACATGCGGATGAGTTGAACCGGATGGATGAATGTAAGCGGATTGACAAGAAGATGGTATTCGGTATCCAGAAAATACACAGAGGTTATCAGAAGAGCACTGAAATCTTTTCGGATCACTGTTGAATAATGTTCTCATTTAGACTTTTATAAACAATTTGACGTAAAAGATGGTATTCGGTATCCAGAAAATACACAGAGGTTATCAGAAGAGCACTGAAATCTTTTCGGATAACTGTTGAATAATGTTCTCATTTAGACTTTTATAAACAATTTGACGTAAAAGATGGTATACGGTATCCAGAAAATACACAGAGGTTATCAGAAGAGCACTGAAATCTTTTCGGATAACTGTTGAATAATGTTCTCATTTAGACTTTTATAAACAATTTGACGTAAAAGAATCAACAGAAAAATATGCAACTAGAATAACAACTTTAAAACCCCACTGAATGCCTTGCAATATCAATTTTGACACTAAAGGGAAGCTTGACAATTTTCATCTTGAAGGGCTCAGCTGTGTATATGCTTAATAACATCAGTTAAGGGTTCCTCAATGAAAGAGCTTTTTCTGGATAAGGATGGATTAAGAGTTAATAGAGCGGCAGTCCACAAGAGCGCATATCATTGCAAAAATTTTCCTTGCTGAAAGCACCAACGAAGCGTTTGCTTTATAGTTTAAAACAGTAGTTGACAAATCTAAACGTTGTCAAATATATAATCCCGCATTAAACCGCAATCGAGCTCTCGCTTTAGAGTTCAAAACAGTAGTGGACACATCTACAAATATACAATCCCGCATTAAACCACAATCAATCACATATAGAAACAGATGGAATAGCTCATCTCTGAGCTCAGAGTTTAATCAAAGTTCCAAAAAAAGTTCGTTTCGGCTTTTACAACAACAGTCAACCCCCCTAGACCTAAATAGGAACCCGAAAAAGAAGCACAAGCTCAGAAACGTTAAAAACATTTTAATCAGTAAAAAAAATGAAATGGATTGAGAGCCGACTGATAAAGACAAATTTTACTTTTTTACCCGCGAGGCGGGAGCGCAGCGACCGCCGAGTGGGTAAAAAAGTAAAATTTGTCTTTATCCAGTCGGCTCTCAATTCCCCCCCCACCCCACCCCACTTCCCAGTCTCTTTCTATTCACATAGACTTAAATGTGTTCCAATGTTGGAGAGCCATCGTCTGCAAAAAAAATGCGATACAAGTAAATTTGGAAATTTCCAAATTTACCTGTATCGCATTTTTTTTGCTCCCCCTGATTCCGACGGCACCAGTCTATACGGGGAAAAAAGAAAAACAGTTTAGCATAGTTTTTGACGTTTATAAAAAGGATTACCTTCATCTAAAAGTCTTTTCAGTTCTGGGTTGCGTTTCATGGGTTTGGTCAATGCGACTGTATTGTTCAGGTCGCGGTTGACGTGGTAAATAATGATGCAGGTGACATGTTTCTCGTCCTTTTCCAGCTTCAGTTTTTGATAGGCGACAAAGGGAATGGATTCGCCTCCGGCCCGAGTGAGAAAGCGATGGCCTTCCGAGACTCCAAACGTAAAGGGAGTCAGTTCTTGAAGGCGGGATTGGCAGCGGCAGTGAACATTGGGCGGCAGGATGCATTCGACGAGGAGGCGCCGATTACTTTGGACCATGACAGAAAAGTGACTAAAGGGATGATTTCGGGGTCTCAGGATCGTCGCCACGTTGGTCTCAATGTCGTGTAGACCGCAGTCGAAAAAGCGCATTTCCTGCACTTTGAGGTAGGGAGAGAAATTGATCATGATGTAGCCGTAGCCGGGGAGGTGATAGGTCAACAGGTGCATATCTTCCATCCATTGGTAAGAGTTTAAATACTGATCCATCACTTCTCGCATGCGTTCAAAAGTGCCTTTGTAGAAGGCGCCGCGCGCATTGGGGGCGTACCGGCCCCGAAAGCCATCGATGAGGAAATGACGCAGGGTAAATTGCAGGGTGTTTTCGTTTCGGAGAAGACAGAGGCGATGGCCCCAATTATTTCGGTCCACGTACCATCCGGTCCGGAGCAGGTTGAAATAGCGCAGGTAGTCAAAGGAGAAGGGGAGTCGGCAGTCTAGGTACGAAGCGCGGTGCTCGAGGAAAGGCTTGAATTCGGGCATCTTGTAGAGGATGCACATTTTATCCTCGAGCGGGATGTATCGGAGAATATGCTGGAGAATGTACGGATGCAAGTCGAGCAGGTTCGGCGGAGACACGGCGGAACGAGAAGAGGCAGAAGCGGCCATCTCAAGAGTCGGCGTTTGAATGAAGGCCCGTCATTTGCATCCCTTTCTCCTCCTTCCTCCTCCTCCCTCCCTTCTCTTCCTCTCCACTCATCCAACTGGTTTTTGAAGGACGCGGGCGGAAGGGCAGAGACTCCTCGACCGTTCCTGCCGTGCGTCAATAATAATAATAATAATAATAAAAAGACGATTCACTTTACAAAATCTGTTTTTTTTTTTAAATAGAGTTAAAGAATAAAAAAAACGGTTCCAAGGTTGGTAACAAGGCAGCGGCAAAAAAAAGGCGGTATTTGTAAAGATGTTTAGCCATCTTTACAAATACCGCCTTTCTTTTTGCTCCCCCGCTTCACTGAAATCCTCATCAGCTTAAAGGGGAACGTTTCTTTCCATGACGACTCTTTTGAGTCGTTTCAGTCCAATTTCGTGCTGCATTGAAATTTTAAAGGGGTAATGAACGTACGAGGTCGTCTCCCCTTCCACGTCCCCGTCCTCGTTCAGCTGAAATTCTTGATGCGCGGCCAGGCGGATGGGATCGCCTCCGGGCCAGGTGAGCGTGCGACAGTCTTGGCTCGGTTGAAACGAAAACGGGGTCAGGTGCTGGATGCGACTCGGGCACGGGCATTCGGGCAGCGTGCATTCGACGACGAGGGTCCGATCCGGGGTGAGCGTGACTCGAAAGTGACTGCTCACCTCGAAGCGGTTCAGCATGTCTCTCGGGACGTTGGTTTCGAGGGTGCATCGGGTCCAGTCGTAGAAGCGGAGGTTTTGCACGGGGCCTGGAAACGAGTGGTCGAGCAGGAGGAACCCGTACCCTCTCAGGTGATAGGCGAGCAGCGTCAGGTCGTCCAGGCAGAGGTAGTCGGTCATGAAAAAAGTCAGGTTGCGAGCCATGCGGTCGATGGGTTCGCGTAAAGGGCAGTCCCGTTTGGGTTGGGGCCTATAGAGGCTGGGATGACATTCCAGTAAAAAGTGGTAAAGGTGAAAGTGCAGGGTGCCCGGGTCGATGCTCAAGAGGAAACGGTGCGACCAGTTTTGACGGTCCATGTACATACCGGGCCGCAAGAGTCGCAGCACGCGGAGGTAGTGAGGAGAGAAGGGAAGGGGCGAGTCGACGTAGGAGCCTCGGTCGTGCAGGAAAGGAAGAAATTCGGGAATCTGGGAGAGAGAGTGGAGTTTATCGTGCAGAGGCACGAGTTTGAAAATGGAAAGCAAGAGTTCGGGAAGCAAGTCGAGTAAATGCATGGGAGCAGGTATGGCCTCCATGCTGAACGCGGCAGAGAAAGAAAATGGAAAAGGAAGATTTGAGGCCTCAGAGAGCGAGGAATAGTTGCCCACCCCCGAATCGGCGCTTAGGACCCTCCTAGCGTTTCTTTTCCCTTCCCCCCGCATCTCCGCTTCATGCCCTCCCTGTTACTTTAAACCACTGAAGCGCGACGGCCGGATGCCCTTGAAAAGCCTCCGCAGGCGATGCGCTTCGGGAAGCGGGTGACCTTCGGGATGCTTTGAGTGGAAAGAGTTCATTTCTCGACGCACGCTCTGGCAAGATGGCGTATTTCACACTCGTTGCAATTTACGATAAAAAAGAGTATAGAATGGAAGCAGTGTTGGCCGAAGACGATGGAGAGGTTTATTTTTCCACCGCGGATGTGGATAAAATGCTGAGAGGGGACGTGGAAGGGCCGCTCCGGAATAGTCAATGGCCTCGGAGTCGCAACATCCGGCAGCTCGAATTTTTGACGCGGGAGAATGTCAATATGTTTATGATTAGAAAGGATCATTTGCTGGAAGAGTTGGAAACGTGGGGGACGCCGCGAGCCGTCGCGCTACGGGATTTGCTGAAGCACGGGTCGGTGAGAGACTTGCCTCACTACCCCTCATTGCCTCCGCAAGTGATCCAGATTCACGATGTGTACGGCATCACGTTCCCGTCCTGGTTGAGAACGTTCAAGAGAAATTACGGGCCCCTCTAAAGGTAAGGTGGAATAAAGTCATTATCATCTTCTTCTTCTTTGCATGCTGATGAACAATCAGTTTAAAGAAGGGCAAAAAAAATGAGCCAAAGGAAAAAAAAAATAAATTTTCCTTTGGCTCATTTTTTTTGTAAAGCGAGAGACACCAATGTTGGAAAGGAAGCGAGCTGAAAAAGGTAAAAGGAATAAAACCTTTTTCGGCTCGCATTTTTTTTGTAAAGGGAGAGACACCAATGTTGGAAAGGAAGCGAGCTGAAAAAGATGAAAGGAATAAAACCTTTTTCGGCTCGCATTGAGACGTTTCGGGATAAACCAACCAAATCGTAAAGACTTGATTAAAAAATAGTTTCAGGGCAAATAGGGGGTCCCGGGACGTTCAAAATAGGATGGAGATAGTAGTTTACAGTTGCCTGAAAAAAAAAAAAAAAAAAAAAAAAAAAAAAAAAAAAAAAACTTTGAACCAATCGTTCACCCACCGCGTTCCCTCCACTTCTGAGACCTTGAACCGAGCCGAGTCAATGCTCCGTTCATTCCCCTTCTTCTTCCTGCATCGCATTCTTCCGCGTTCCAGTCTCTGACCTCCTCCGCCCCTCTCCCTAGTCATACGTATAAATAGAGCTTTCGATTCCCATCTTCACTCATACACGATGGCTACCGACCGGAGCAGTAAGACAGATGTCTTCCCTACCCGGATAGATGACACGAGAAATGTAAAAAAGCTGCCCCGGGTCCCCAACTTTCAGGGGGTCGTCAGCAATTTCAAAATATATGGCTTCATCGTCTACATGGATGAGCGGGAGCTCATCTACTACAATCTGGTCGAGTGGAATGGCCGGTACCAGAAACATTTTCTCGACACGGCGAGCAGCGTAAAGCCGTTGCGACAGTACGAAGAGAAACCCTGGAGCTGGGCGGCTCGCAAGCTCAAAAAGGATGTGGCGGACAACTTAAGGAAAAACATTGTACGAGGACCTGCTTCAAATACGAGGTCAATTTCTTCCTGGTCAAGAGTTGTTTTACGTTTGGCCAGAGGAAAGTGGAGGACGAAAGAGTGCACGTCTACCAGATAGGGGCCGTGCAAATGCTCTTCTACTACGTGGAGCGCCATAATGTGCATAAAGTGAAGCAGAAAAGTAAATTTCTGCCTGTCGACGACCAGTACAAGTACAAAAAAAAGACGCTGCGACCGTACGAGAGCTACTGCATTCCGGAAGGCACCATTTACCTCATTTATTGCACCAACAAGTCCTTCTTTTCGCTACACATTTTGCGGGCCGATCAACTGCGCCATTTGCCCTTTGAGTGCATCAACCCGATCCGGGAAGTGCCGAGGCCCAATCCTGTCGACCATGTTTACCGACGACCCGTGAGAACCCCGCTCATCGAGGAAGCCGTGATTGGGGATGAAGAAGAGGAAAAAGAAGAGCTTCCGCCGCCCCCGCCGATACGGACCTCGCCCTACTTTGCGACGACGGCTACTGCTAGTACTGCTACTGTTACGAGTACCTGGAACAACGATCCCGGGGTTTTTTATCTAGATTCTGGGGCACGGGTGACGGAGGGTAGGTTGATGCCCCCGCCCCCGCCACCCCCGCCAGTTTTGCATAAAGTGCCTCCGACGACGACGACGACTTTGCATAAAGTGATTACTCTCATGACTTTTCCTCTGGAAAAAACGGTCCAGGTGGTCAGACCGGACGTTTTGAATTGGTATCGACACATGTTCAAATACAAACTCTACGAAAACCCAAAAGAAGAGGTTTTGGACTGGGGACTGAGTGACCAGTCCGAACCGATGGATTTGAGTAGGACCGGGACAATGACTGAGACTGCCGCGGCAACTGCAGCGATACAGATGGATAACGAGGCTGCCAGGAACCCTTCGATGTCGTCCGTGAACGCCTCTTTGAATGAAGGTGTGTATGCTGCTGCCGGGACCCCTGCACCAATCTCTTTGAATGAATTTGTGTATGACTCTCCAAATTCAATGCCGCTAGTGAACCCTTCTCCGAATGAATATGTGTATGGAAATGCCGGGACTCCTTCTCCAAATTCAATGCCGACAGTAAAACCTTCTTCGAATGAATCTGTGTACGTGAATGCCGGGACTCCTTCTCCAAATTCAATGCCGCCAGTGAACCCCTCTCCGAATGACTTTGTGTATGTGAATGACAATGATTCTTTGACACCTGCTACGAATGATGTAAACATACCTGCTGCTGCGCCCAATTACTTCACTTTTGAAGAACTTTTCAATACTTATAATGAGGACGCGATGAATCTGTTAAAAGCTTTTGATGTATAAAATAAATTCTTCTTTGCAAATGAAGAAGGCAAAAAAATGGGATCGAAGATTGAACCGTATGGTTTCAATCTTCGATCCCATTTTTTTGCGCCGATTGTATGACCAACGTTGGATAAATAAATGAATGCTTTCTTTTCAAAGTAAATGATTCGAGTGTGTTAATGGAGGGAAGGGGGGAATCTGATTTTGAAATTTTCTGATGGGGTTCCGGTGCTCAACTCTTTTTGCTGTCGACTGTACAAAAGGAATTTTGCGTTGTGAAAATTAAAGTATAATATTAAGTTAAATTATCTCATTAAATGACAGTTTTGAGTAAATAAATGTAAATTGCAGAAGCCATGAAAGTATGTAGTAAACTAGCAATGTTCCTCACACTGAGTGTATCTTATAGTTTAAAATAATACTCTTCAAAGTTTGATCTTGACTCTCAAAATAGGCTGAACTACTCCTCCTTAACAGATGTGAACCATAAAAATTCATTAATTACATTAAGTCAATTTAGATACAATAAACAAACACTTAATTGAACAAAGTGAATAAGTTTATTTACAAGGAAGAAAGTAATTTTAAAACACATCGGTTCTTACAAGAACACCTACTGAATTTATAGGATAAAATACCAGAAATATCTATTGAGATCAATATCGTAGGATCACAATCATTAGAAATCCGAACCAAGACATAGTTACAAGAAGTTACAAAACTCATACCTGAACATAAAGATTATTATGTTCTCACTTCCTGACCAGCATACCGAAATGGTGATACAACAATGAATTTTAAATAAATTTCGAAAATCATGATATTTATATAACTAAACATTTTTACATTAAAACAGGATAGTCCCTTTGCTTCACATGATATAATAAAAACAGCACTCACCAGACAGCTTTGACAGGTGTTCGCCGTTTATCGGCTGGGCACAGCTTTCGTTTTATCAGTCTATTACCGAGGCATCCAACCGCCTGTCTCCGTCAAATTTTAGTGTAGCGCACTCCACGCCAGTATTTACCAGGATTCTCCCCGCTGAGGACCAGGTCTAGGGACCCCTTCCTGACGTCTCTCCCGTTGCCTTTCCGTCAGTCATCGAAGTTATCCCGCATCGGAATGCTCACATCTCCCCCGACATGCCGCGTATAACTCGGACGAAGACCACCGAATGCATGAAGTCTGTTGCCGCTTGGGTTGAATATTCTGCGGCACGTTACGCTAAATACCGCAGTCGCCGTAACTTGCGAGACTTTTCAAGGGACGAGAGCTTACCGCATTCATCTACAGGTGCCCATTCGTGACTCCGGCCGCCACAAACTTTTCGTTCTACCGTTCCAACCGTAGTTCTTCAAAAAACTTCCGGTCCCAACTTCATTATTCTCGCTATATGTCATAGTGACTCTTCCATCTTAATCTCCGCTCCTCGAACTGACATCCACGCCAGCCCCGTCAACTCCCTTCCATATGCCTAACCAATGAGCCTTCCGTGTCTTCCACCCTTTTTTGCATACACTTAACTGAGAGTGCCCTATTGGTCAAGGGTGCACACAGGGTCAAAGTTGTTGCTAGGGTCCACCCCGAAGAACCACGTGATAAAACAACCCTGTAGGTCCCTGTTTCATGGAAAAATCTTGTTGAATTTATGATGACAGCTCCTACCCATTACTGAAGCAATAACATGCAGTTAGATGCACTTTTAAATACACACGAACAACAAACCTTATTTTTATGAGTTTTAGAGAAACAGGCGTTTGTTACTTGAAACTTTTTTTTGGCAATAAAATCTCCCACTCCTGTTGTAAAAGAAAAATATCTACTGTGTGGTCCTTTAAGAGCCACACTCTCTCCCGTGAGAACATCTTGTTTACAAGTAAAATTTTACGGGGAGGGGATGAAATCATCGACCACCACCCGTAACGTCTAAAACGAATACAATTTTGAGAGAAGGAAAAATTTGCTCCCTATACAAATTGTGGGCTAAACTTTACACAATGTTTTATTTATTTACTTATTTAAATTTTATCTATTTATTTATTACATTTTATTAATTTATTTATAAAATTTTTACAAAACGGGGGGAGGGGGGGGGTAGAAGAAAACTGAAAAAGTACATTTAAAACTATAAAACAGTTAAAACTCAACTGTCATAACAGGCTTATCACATTTAAATGCCTTAATTATTTTTACTTTGCTCACTGGTAGCAGATCATTGTACTTGTTTAAATATTTACCAAAATTAACTCCTTTATAGCAATTCCCCACATAATCCAATATAAACTAGATCTTTTCTTCCGTACATTTCTGACAGTTCTTTAAATTACAATATCTCTGTAGATCCTGTTTCTTAATTCTATACCGCTATAAATCCAAGCCCAAATCGTTATTAACATTTCTTGTTCTAGATTGTAAAGTTGTTAAAATTTCCGGTATCAATTTATTTTTTATATTAAATATAATTCCCTTAATATCATTTTCCCTTCTATTACTATCACAATTAAATATTTATTTTTCTATTTCCTTACAAATATTTAGATTTTTCGAAGTATTCAAATTGATATTATGTCTAATATCACTACTGATAAGCTCTTTCCTTATATCATGTTTGTTTTTGTCAAAAATAGATTTTGTCGTCATCTTTATTTATCCAGATTCCTACTTCTAAAATTTTGTAGGACATATATATATTATAATATATATATATATGTATACTAAAATACAATTATAAATTTGCACTAACCTATATATAGCCAAAAACAAATAACATTATATCAACTGAACACTAAAATATAACCAATTAAAACTATAATACAATTATAACCAAACACAAAATACTAATGAAAAACCAATACCAGGAAAATTAAACCTGAAGACAGGAGGGCATGGCTAACGACATGCAATGCAGAGTTAAAACTGGTTTCCACGCAAGCAACGTCCCCTTCTCCTGCCGAGACCAAATTAATTCAAACTATCAACCAAAACACTAAGCTACACACAGCAGTAACCAACCCTATCTGAACTCATCGAACAACTGATCAGTTCACTTCTATATTTACTTCTACCTATAATATTAATCATATTTCTCCGTACAAAGTTCACAGGGTAACCCTGCATCAATGCCATGTTAATCCACTCCATGAATTCGCCAACTGCATCGCCAAATGTTGAACATAATCTCTCAATACGAACTAAACCGTTTGTAAACACATTTCTAAATGCTGAAATATGCACGTTCGATTCAAAATTTAAGATCTTTAAAGTTTAAAAATCGAAATCATTTTTCTTGTCATAAACCCTTGTTATCAAATTGTCATTCTCCAACTCTAAATTCACATCCAGATAATTGATGTTTTTAATATTCTGGGAGGAGAGTTCTAGTTTTAAAGTATTTGGATAATATTTAAAATCTAGGTTTACATTTTTCCTTATTTAATCCAACTATTAAAACATCATCAATATACATACAACTCAATATTTCTCTATTTAAAATATTGTTATTCTCATATATATGTAAGTACATGTCAGCTAAAATTTAAATGCAACTCCCCCCCATAGGTATTCTACGAATCGGTTTAAATACTCTACTCCCCTCATACCAATAATTCGCTTGCACTACCAACTGAAACAAGTTAATAAACCAATCTTTATCGCTATCTATATTGCTGTTTTTGTTATAAAAATCTATAACCTTGTCCTTTAAATTTAGTAAGTTAATGGTACTGTAAATGTCTGCAAAATCATATACAAACTCTTTATGTTTTGATGTTTTTTCAATTTATCTAATAAAATGTAACTGTTCTTTATAATAAATGTGGACTCCGTACTCAACACTCTATCAAACACACTACTCAAAACTTCCAACAATTTCTTATTAGTAGACTCTAGGTATGAACCATACCCACAAGTTACAATTCTAAATTTCACTGTTTTTTTTGTGAAACTTTGGCACTATAACAAGATATGGGAAACGTTGACTTTTCTGCTTCAACTTAACTTTCTTATATAGTGCCTTAACCCTGTTTTCCATCACTGAAACTTTCAATTTCAATAGCTCATAATTATCGCTGTTATTATAACTTTCATTTAATATTTCACCATAAATTTTTTTGCAGATTAATGCATAACTTGTGTTATCTTTATCGACATATGTCATTATAAATTTACTCTGAAGCTCTTTAATAGATTTAGTTAACCTAGTATAATCCTCTTGAGACACCGTCACAATCTCTAACATATATATATATATATATATACATAATATATATATATATATATACACTGCTCAAAACAATTAAAGGATATTGCAGTTTTAGGTGGATTTTGTATCTGGGAAACTTTTTAGCTGATTGATACATGGTCGACAGACATAGTAGGTTATATGAGAATAAATTACACATGTGTGGCAGAAAAAAATGCATTTTATTGCGCATTTGTGTACAAAAGGAAAAAAACACAAAAAAAAGAATAAGAAAAGGTGTTTTCATCAAAGAAAATCATTTTCAGTAGGGGGTATGGTTTCCACGGGCGGCCAGCAACGTTGAACACCTTTGAGGCATGGACTCAATGAGGCTATTAATGACGAGTTGGGGTATTCTGCCCCACTCTTCCAGAAGATCTCTTTCCAGTTCTTGGAGAGTTTGTGGAGGTTGTTGGCGGCCAGAAACTCGTCTTCCTAGAGCGTCCCAAACGTGCTCGATTGGATTCATGTCTGGAGAACACGCTGGCCATTCCATTCGAACGATTCCTTCCTCGAAAAGGATATCCTCCACCAGGTTTGCACGATGTGGCCTGCAGTTATCGTCCATTAAAATGAAGTTATCTCCGATTGCTGCAGCGTAAGGGACTACAATAGGTCTGAGGATCTCATCCCTATATCGGCCACCAGTCAGAGCTCCATCTCGAATGATGTAGAGGTCAGTGCGCCCGTCAATGGAGATGCCACCATACACCAACACTCCTCCACCGCCAAATCTGACACTTTCGTGCATGAACGCAGGATTATTCCTACTGCCACGGTCCCTCCAGATGAAAGTACGCCTATTATCCGGATGCACAGAAAAACGGGACTCGTCAGAAAACAGAATATTGCTCCATTCATTTCTCCTCCAGTTTACATGCTCGGTTGCCCTCTCCCTGCGGTCGCGACGATGCCTTGATGTTAATCTAACACATACCATCGGTCGGCGAGCATACAGACCTAAAGCATGGAGCTGGTTTCGGACAGTCTGAGTTGAAATCGTGGTGCCTGTAGCCGAGCGAAGGTGTTGTTGGAGAAGAGTAGCGTTCATGTTTCGGTGTCTCCGAGCTGTTAACGCTAAATACCGATCTTCATTGGGCGTTGTTGCCCGTCTACGACCTTGCCCTGGTCTTCGGCCTGCACATCCACTCTCCAAAAAACGGTTCCAGATCCTGGAAATGACACTTTGTGACACTCCAATGGCTTGCGCTACTTCGGCTTGAGTTTGGCCCCCTTCTAACCTACCAACAATTCTCCAAGCTTCTGAATCTGTCAAATGACTTCGCTGAGACATCGTACTCATCGAAACAAAGCAATCACTGAATGCCGATCATCCTTGTCTTCATTCTCTTTTATCCAGTTGAAAGTCAAATTTCAATCGCTGCCCCTGAAGCGACGTTTTTGACGTCGAACTCAAAATTTGCATACTCCACAGTTTGAAAACCAGAAAAATTTGCATTTGTGATTCTCTTCTTCTATTTTCGGCAAAAAAAAATTCGTTTATATCTTTATTTTATATAAAACTTCAAATATCCTTTAATTGTTTTGAGCAGTGTATATATATATATATATATATATATAAAGAACCATTGAACTCGCGACACTGTTACTGTAACCGACACCTCTGTATATAAGTATGTACATGTATTGTGTATAGTTCGGTATCAGGTAGGACGGGGCGGGCGCTTCGCGCGCCCCATGCTTGCCTGTTCGCTATTGTTTGTTTTTTATGAAAATTATTTATATATTATATTTAATATATATTTATATATTATTTTTATGTAAATTAAACAGTAGTATTATATTATATTATATTACATTATATAGTTAAATATATAATATATTAAATATTTATATAATTATATATATATATATATATATATATATATATAATTATATAAATATTTAATATATTATATATTTAATTATATAATATAATATAATATAATATAATACTACTGTTTAATTTACATAAAAATAATATATAAATATATATTAAATATAATATATAAATAATTTTCATAAAAAAACAATAGCGCACAGGCAAGCATGGGGCGCGCGAAGCGCCTTCCCCGTCCTACCTGATACCGATCTATACACCATACATGTACATACTTATATACAGAGGTGTCGGTTACAGTAACAGTGTCGCGAGTTCAATGATTTTTTTCCATCTCAAAAAATGCCCAACACTCCTAAAGAAGTTTTCACTTCAAATATACAGAGGTGTCGGTAACAGTGTCGGTTACAGTAACAGTGTCGCGAGTTCAATGATTTTTTCCCATCTCAAAAAATGCCCAACGCGCCTAAAGAAGTTTTCACTTCAAATATACAGAGGTGTCGGTAACAGTGTCGGTTACAGTAACAGTGTCGCGAGTTCAATAATTTTTTCCCATCTCAAAAAATGCCCAACGCTCCTAAAGAAGTTTTCACTTCAAATATACAGAGGTGTCGGTAACAGTGTCGGTTACAGTAACAGTGTCGCGAGTTCAATGATTTTTTCCCATCTCAAAAAATGCCCAACGCGCCTAAAGAAGTTTTCAATTCAAAAAAATAATAATAAAATTTGTTAGTACCTGCATGCATTTCGTCTAAGAAGAAGACTCGAAATAACAGTGTATTTTTAAATGCATCTTACTGCCATAATAATATGAGGAAAATAAAATGTATGCGTATCCTTAACAGAAGAAAATATCTTTTAATGATAAATTTCTTTTCCAAATTAAAAATAGTGAATTTTTTGGGAGTCATTATAAATTGCCTTTTCTTTACTTTGCTTAATATCTGAGACTATAAATATTGTTCCCCAATCTCCTGATATTCTGTATTTTACTTTTCAGACATCTATCTTAAATAGAAGAAACAATATTTTTCCATAGATCTCATTGCTTAAAAATCAACAGCTTTCATTTCGATAAGTTTAAAACTATCAGAAAACACTAGAGTCTGAAATGTCTAATTTTTTAATTTATGAAATGAGATAATTGAAAAAAAAGTTTTACTTTCTACTTACTGACTTAATACAAATATTTATATGTTTCATTGTTATTCTGATTACATGTTGACTTAATATATTTGAAACTTCTAAAATTCTATTTCTGTTAAAACAAAATATAGGTTACAGTTCACTTTCTCCCCAAATTGATTAAAAATTATTATTTTTCATAAATTATATAAGACACATATGCATTTTGATCACCATTATCACTTAGAGATATGTGAATGCGTAATGAAGTCACATCGATTTACTGTGTTATTATGATTATAAATGAGAATTGAAGAGTATTTCCATGTAACTATGCACATTATTGTTCTATAAATTCAATCTATACTAATGAAAGAAAGGTTCGCTCTGTGTATCACTGTGTGTGTGTGTGTGTCTGTCTGCGATGGCTAGGAAAATTTACCGCACTTAGAAGTCTGTAAATTTAGATTTAGGTACTCCAAACCCTCTCCTGGTATACCTGAGTCTCAGAATTTTAATATTTTGATAATTAGCCTAGATATTAATTAGATTCTCATTAACCATCGCTTCTAAATTGCCATCTATTAAATCAAAATGGCTAAAGAAAAGAACTGCTGTTGTGGATTTGCAAGCGAAAATGAACGAATTCGAAATTATTTTACTAATTAGCAAATTCTAAGAAAACTAATTAAGATATCAATTTGAAAATTTCTGGGATATGTAAAAAAAAAAAAAAAAAATTGCATCCGTCTATGCAATTTTTGAAAAATTCGGCCGGTAATTTTTCTTAATTTATGCAAAAAACTGCTAAAAATCTGTTGTCTCCAGTGAAAACGATCCGAAAAAGTTTCAGACAGGGATCTGCTTTCATTAAAAACTGAACTACAAAGAGATCTGTTTCTCTGGTCGATCCCTCCATTTAGTTTGCGAAAAAGAAAGGAAATAATTGCCAATTTTAACTAATGAACAAAAATTTAGATAACTAATTAAGATATAGATCTGAAATTGAGGATGGGAGGTGTTGTCATCTGCCGGCTATTTTAGCGTAGCGTCTTCGTTGTGTTCTAATTATCAGAAAAATGTAATTCTTTTTTTAATTATCGCGTTAATGTAGGTGAAGGTGGTTTTTTGAACAAATTATTCGTTATATTTGCGGGTATGGGGAAGGAGGGGGTTGACACCTTGCACTGAGATTGTTATTATCTCGGGCCCGGGCAACGCCGGACAGGTAGCTAGTAATCAATAAAAATATACTATGTTTAAACAAACTACTTGTTTTATGCTCGCACTATATGTGCCACTTAGGAATTAGTTGAAAGCCAAATGTGCCAATCTCGAGGACTACCTGCATAAATAATTACGTTAAATATATATATATATATATATATATATATATATATATGTCTAAAGGCACACTGACATCACGCCCGATTAATAAACCTTATGTAAAATAGAATTCAATATCCTTTCCGCTAATTATCTCTTACATCATTTTTATTCATAAAATGTCTTCAGCGCCATGTCTTAAGCTAATGTGTAATGAAAAGTTACAGCTTTTTTCTTCAATTAATGTGATGAAAAAGAAAAAGATGACATCAAAACTCTCATAGCATTAGGAGTTTAGTTTTCACTAACGATGTGATCATCAAATTAATTTTTTCTCGCAATCATTAAATTGAATTCTTTCTTTATCCTTTTTTTATGCATTTTATCATTAGTATGAAATTGATTTTTTTTTTCACATTTTATTAGAAGTGCATATTAAAAAATTGACTGTTATTTTCTTAATTATTTCTAAAATACGTCTTTTATACGGACCACTTCTCCATTTTAAGATTTTAAATGCTATTTATATCAGATATTTCTTTCCTGAGATTCCCACATGTTATTTTCGGTAATTTTTTAGTTCGCTTATTGTTTACAATTTCCTCCCCTGACAATAACAGTTATTTATCACAAAAATGTCTCTTAGTTTTGTTAAATATGTTTGTTATGTATTTTCATTACTTGCTACCTAATATCGAAAATGGCAATAAAATTTTATTTTAGCAGTGTACTTAATTTTTTAAAACGTATATTTGGAAATATTTGAAAAACATTTTTTCCGCTCTCTAGAAAAATTGTGTTAGATGCTAAAACCGCCTTTTAGCACCTTTTTTAATTTTTTCGCAAATCGCGCCAACCAGCACATGATACGAACTTTTCCTCATTCAGATACACAGACAAGGTTGGTCTCAAACAAGAGTAATGCTAGCAACAATATTGTTTTAACTCTATAAGAGTTACAAACAATAATGATATTAAATTCTCCGATTAGCTTTGGTCCCGATTACGGAAGTTTTTCCTAGGGAAAAAAACTGTGGAAGAAGTATTTTACATTTGTTTTGAATGAAGTTCGGTCAACAAAGTATTAATTAATAATCCAAACAACACTAATATTAACATGGGGGCAAAAGTTTGAATTTAAGTGTAAATATTTAACCCCCCCCCCCCACCAAAAAAAAAAAAAAAAAAAAAAAAAAAGGAAAATAAAGTTACAGAAATGAATTTAAAATGGTGTTAAGCCACGCTTTCTGATATAAGCAATTGGCTGCGAATCCGATTACGAAACTTTCACTTAACTTAATAACATGTATCTAATAGCCCTGAGGGTACGGTCCCTTCCCAGTTATACGGACCTAGGGGCTTTTTTAAAAAGCTTGACGCAGTTCAGTTTTAAGAAGATGAGATTTACTGCCAAATGACATAAACTACAATAAAAATAAACCTGATGAATTATTATGCTGGTTTATGTATGTATTTAAAAAAAATTCCATCTGATTACACTTATTAGACAAATTACTCCTGTTTGAATTTAATAACAGATGAAAGGCTTCTGTATACTAAATTGTTTAAATATTGGGAAGAGTTGGCGAGAGGTAGAGAGACGTGTAAGCAAACGAGTAGACAGACGGGTAGTGAGATGGGTAGAGAGACGGAAAGCGACATAGATAAGCTAACGGGTAGCGAAACGAATAGACAGACGGGTAGTGAGACAGGTAAAAAAGAGGGTTGAAAGAGGGGTAGCGAGATAGGTAGGGAGACGGATGGCGAGACGAGTACCGAGATCGATAGACTGGTATGTAGAGGGAAAGATTGCGAGACGGGTAGCGTGGTGTATAGAGAGACGAGTACAGAGATGAGTACAGCGACGAGTTGACAGACGGGTAGAGAGAGGGGTATATAGACACAGACGTGTCGAGAGACGGGTGTTGAAACGGGAAGCGAGACAGTTAGAGAGACGGATAGACAGATGGGTAGAGAGACGGTTAAAGAGTCGGGTGGAAAGACAGATGGATAGTGAGAAGGGTATACAGACGAGTAGAGAGACAGTAGACAGATGGGTACGGAGGGAAAGACGGTATAGAGACACGGCTAGACATACAAGTAGTTAGACGGGTTAGACAAACAGATAGGCGGGTAGCGGGACCAGTAGAGAAATATACAGACATGTAGAGAGACGTGTAGAGAGACAGTCAATCGGGTATAGAGATGGGTATAAGAACTGATTGGGAAACAAACAGATTGTAGAGAGAGACAGACAGACAGGCAGAAGAAAAGTCTGGGGTTTGAAGCGGTAAAGTCGCGGGGGGAGAGCCTCCTAGAAAATAATCAAGAAGTATTATCTTTGAAATATATATATTTTTTTTCAAGTTCGCCAATATGGAGATTTAATGTAAAATTGATTTTTACAGAAGTCATCAAAAGATTTTTTATATACTTTAGTAGGAATTAATGCTACAGTTTCGTAATCAGGTTTGTAGCAAAGCATGTTATCAATGTGGTTTGAAGTGTACAAGTTTCTATAAATATTTATACAAATAAAGAAGGGCTAATTTTTTTTAATTCAAGTGTAAATATTTGTCACAAAGAAAATGTTGCAACAGTGAAATTAAATTTGCGTTAAACTACGCTTGCTAAAATACGCTCTTGTCTGCAAATCTGATCACGTGACTTTAAAAAGCTTGGCGTTTTAAATAATCCGGCGTTTTTTTTTTGTGTCTTTTTTTAAGTTTTGAGCAATTCCCGCTTAAGAAAATGCGATTATTTGCCAAATGTTATAAATATATATACATGTGAAAACATAACAGTATATATGAATTTATATATGATATACACTAATTAGAACCCCGATCTAGACATTTTTTCACTCTAATGGTTGTACGCTGTTTAGTAAAGTGATAATTCACATCTTTTGTATTTTTATTAATGATATTTTGTAAAATTCTATCATTTAATTTGCTCTTTTCATATATTGTATCTCCTTTATATCGTAATTGTGAACCCTATGTTCTCAGCAATATCATTCAGACTAATCCCTTTGAGGGAAGTCCTAGTATACAGATGTTTCATTTCTATTACCTAAGTTTATTAAAAAATTACTTGACAAAAATATAAATATTGTTTTGTCTTTTTAACAATTGGAGATACCACATAAAATATTCATGCAAATGAATTTGAGACATATTTATCACAATGCAATCATCTTAATCTTATTTTAAAACTCATATACCTAACACATTTTGAAATATTTGATTTATTATAACTTATCTGTAATATTATGATACTATCGATATCGTCTCTTTTTGTTATTTTTCTTTTTTACAAAATCAAATAAAACGTTCTAAATCATATCAGTAAATCTAGACAAACTATTTCAAATTTACCAACACATTTATTTTTAAATCAATAAAAATATAGTTGCGAAGTTCCACTATTATCATCAAAATTCTCAATTGTCTGTATAATCAGATAAAAGAAAACATAGAATGCCTTTTCATCTGTTATTTCTTTTTTTACAATGAAAAGAAATTAGTTGACACAAAATTAAACAAAGCGGGAAATTAATTAAGTAAGCCGTTAGAAATTCTGTTTTTATTTCGCCCTATTTAAATACACTTTCAAAGTAGTTAGATATTTATGGATAAATAAAATTTTTTAAACTGCTTTAGAATTTAAAGACTTTAATTGAATTTCAACGATCTCAACTAATTAAAGTAGCTATTGTATGCTGAATCACTTTAAATTTCTATGAAGTAATTCTGCGAATTTAAAATGTCTCTACTGGTAGTATTTACAATATATAACACTGAAAAACAAATATTTACATTTGTGTGTGTATATCAACAAATGTATAGCGTTTATCTTAGAAGGCTCTGTATAAGGCTTGTGTGCATCGTAACAATATGAAATTTCGCTTTTATTCGGTGCACTTGATATTTTTTTACAAAAAAATAGAAAAAAGATAGTAGGTAGATGATAATGCATTGCATGTATCACTGTAGTAAAAAAGTATTGCAGAGAGTAAGTTTGTGTGCAAACTATGCAAACTGTGGGGGAAAATAGAAGAATATGATTGCACCTCACGCAACAATTTCAAGCTCACTTATGTACGGTAGTGCTCGTATAAGAATAAAACCCACATTAAGCTTTTTCTAACACAAATAGGCCAATTCCGCAGCTCCGTGTATTGTGACGCAAGGAGAGCTTACTGTTAATAGCCCTAGAGTTCTCTAGTCGATATAATGAAAAAAAGATCGAATGAACCTCACACCTTAGAATTGTATCCGTTAAAGAATGAAACTTGTAGACACTGTTCCATTAAAGACACAATGAACTACAGAGTTCGTGGGGGGGGGGGAAATTAGCCAAGCATTACACTCTGTTGTGAGAGTAAAAATAGTTGATTGCGACGTTGATGTATCGTATTCCATTGTTTGTCATTTATAGAAACTAATCTTTGGGTACTATCTATAAAAAGCATAATTTTTGAAAACAAAGTATTGAAGATACTAAAATGCAAAGAATTACACACCGGAATTGTGGTCCGGACATGATGGTCGATACCACTTAGCCACACAACATTTTGTGGATGTTTACTAGAACGGACACATTCACCAGACCCAGGATGGACATATACGCAACTGGACGATTAGAATATTAGAAGACTTACACACTATCGCTGAATTGTTTTTTCAAACTACAAAATGATTGTATAGTGCTGTTTCACAACAACTAATTTGGTTCCAACTTATTTGTTTGAGGGTTTAAAATCTGGGCCACTGCCGCTTCGGAGAGCTTCTTTTCAGGATATGATAATGTTTGCAATAACAGAATTGCAGCAGACTTCTATATAAGACAATGTGCCTTCCCACGTTTATTATGGTGTTTCAGAGATGCTAAGCCAAACTTTTCTAGATACATTGGATATCAGTCGTTGTTTGCCGAAAACGAAGCGCCTACCTCACCTGAATTAGAGGTTAAGATAACTCTTGAGCATAAACAACCCGCAAATCCATAATATATGAAAAAGGTTTCGTCACTATACTCCAGCAGTCGTACGAATATATGCGGTTAGATGTAGAACACACTGTTTCGCGAATAGAAAGGTTCGTCACATAAGAGCATATACAGCATCCGTAGAACAATTTTTCATGCTACAACATTCTCTAATGGCTATGTTTTGAACTCCTTACTTAAATAAATCTCGAGCGCATGATGTAAAGTTGTTCTTTTTTGCGGGGGGTGGGGGGTTGTATATAAATACTAGGTTATAATATTGGATTTGTTTCTTTATTTGCGATATTTGTTTGTCGTTTTTAGGTACATTTCTAATATTTTGTTTCCATTATGTCCAGCTCATTCTCTGATTTAAAATTTTTCTAAATCTGCCTGTATCACGGATTCTAAGAATGTACAATTTTCTTTTAAATTAATAGTTGAAATATATTCTTGCAAAATGTTTAAAACACAATTTTCATTTTGCTAATATAACACAATAAAACTATTCGTCTATAAATTAAAATATGTAGAAAAGAATTGTTAAAAAATATTAATTACTTTTTAATATTTTTTGTCTCTGTACACATGTTGCATGTTTAACATTCAATAGCACAGCATGTTTTTTATTTAGTTTATGTGCTCTGTAGGATTTTATACACCAATTCAAAAAATATGCGGCATCTCACCTAGAATGTGAATGCCTACCTGTGTTTGTATAATAGAAATAAATTAATATGCAGGGATTCGAAAAAGAAATTTGTTTTTTGTGTTTTCCAGCAGAATGAAAATTTAATAAATTTTGTTGTGTGCATAAAAATCTATAGGTCATATTCAAAAGTGCATACCAGATTTCCAAGAAATTACCATGTCTAATTAATAATCACTGAAAATGAAATTTCAATTGTTTAATGCATTTTTTTCTTGTTTATTTAGACATTTCCTTTCCCATTAGAAAAACATGAAGTTTGATAATTACAGAAATATAGTGAGAGAAAGTGTTTCATAATCTCTCACTCTATATAAAATAAGAGAATGTCTGAATGCCTGCCTGCCTGCGTGCCTGACCGAGGAAAACGCCGAAATTATAACACCTAAGCCTCTGAAATTATTGACATGTGCAGATGCTGTCCCCGGAAAGTGCAATTCGCAGCCGGATATTTAAATTTAAATTTAGATTTTTTTAAAAATTAAAACGTGCATATGGCATTGTGGTTTAGAGGCTGTTTACATCTCTCGCCAATACGCGGCAATATGGTAGCCAGCCAATGAGAGCAGGCGGTAAATATGGGATCCAGCGACCGCAGTTATATTGCATTTTTCTGAATGTTTTGAAAGTGCCAATCATATCAGTTCAAAGCTTAGGCCTAATTCAGTGAAGCGAAAATTGTGCGTATTTATTGTCATTTACAATCTTTCTTCCAGTTAACGATTTTGACTACATTTTTAGTCCCCAAGAACGATGAACTCATAACATGCGACAAATTGTAGAGCTGAATGGAAAATACTGTGAGTAAAGTGCAAGATGTATGTTTTCATTAAGATTCGTTAATGAACTCAGTTTGCTTCATATACAAATCTTCAATGCTTTGATTTATTATCATTGTCTGCATTATTGGGCGATGACAACATACATTTTATACCAAACTGCATTTCCGTTCTTGGGCGATTCTTATAAAACTCACAATTTGTCACAAAATGGTGATTTTATTGACTTCATGCTTACAAATTAAAATGGTTTCATGAAAATGCACATATTTGTCCAAGAACTGACGTGCAGTCTGGTATATGTTGTGTGTTGTCATCGCCCAAGAATGAAAACAAAACACTTTTTGACTTCAGGAGAAATGAATGAAGGTATTTGGATTTTTCTTTTGTTAATCTTTTTTTTCCACTCCTCAATATATTATGAGTTTCATAAGAAATCTTAATGAAAACATATATTTTACACTTTACTGAATGTTTTCATTTCTTATTAAAGTCATGATATATAACATGCGAGAAATTGTAGAACTGAATGGAAAATTCTGTCAGTAAAGTGTATGCTGTATGTTTTCATTCATATTTGTTATTGAACTCACTTTATTTCATTTAAGAGCATTTTTAGTTGCCCAAGAAATGGAGAGTTTCATATGAAATGAAAACATTCAGTAAATAATAATTAAAGTCTTTATTTCTATTCTTGGGCGATTATACATTTTCGTAATTGAAATATCAAACTCATTATATATAAAAAAAATCCTAGCCAGAAATAACATGGTTTTTTATATATTTAAAGACAATTACTTATTATTTGTATTTTTTTTGGGGGGGGGGAGGGATGGTTGAGCGATGTTATTGACTTCATAGATAGAAACAGCTCCGCAAATCATTAATATCGACTTAACGTTTTACTTTCTTATAAAACTCATAATATGTGAGAAAACGGTGGTTTTTCTTTTACTTCATACATACCAATTAAATTGTTTTGGTGGAAACATACATCTTACACTTCACCGAATGTTTTCTTTTCTTAGCAAGCTCATAATATTTAAGAAATATTTACATTATATTGTTTTCGACAACAGTTGATCAGGCATATCAGTTTAAATTTGTATTTTATATATGAGTTTGTTAATTCGGTGAAGCGAAAATTTTGCGTATCTATTGTTATTTACAATCTTTCTTCCTGTTAATGTTTTTGACTCCATTTTTAGTTCCCAAGAACGGTGAACTCATAACATGCGATAAATTGTAGAACTGTACATTTTGCAGTAAAGTGTAAGATGTATGTTTTCATTAAGATTTGTTATTGAACTCAGTTGGTTTCATTTAAGAACATTTTTAGTCGCGCAAGAATCGAATGTTTTTCTTGAACTTTACTTTCTATGAAATGAAAAGATTCAGTAAATAATTTCCGTTCTTGGGAGATTAAGCGTCCATTCATGTGCGATTTTTATGAAACTCATGTCACAAAATGCACATCATAACTATTTCACTCTCTCGGGATTTTCCATTCAGTTTTTTTTCTATTGTTAAACTCTTCTTTCCACTTCCCCATATAGTATGAGTTTGAAAAGAAATCGTAATGAAAACATATATCTTGCAGTTTACTGAATGTTTTGATAGTGCCAAACATATCAGTTCAAAGCTTACGCTTAATAAAATTAAACAAAAAGTTTGAGTGTTTATTTTTATTTACAACCTTTCTTCCTTATATAATTTAATATAAGTATATATTTAAGTTAATATTTTTGACTACATGTTTAGTCCCCAAGAACGGTGAACTCACTACATGCGATAAATTGTAGAACTGAATGGAAAATACTGTTAGTAAAGTGCAAGACGTATATTTTCTTTTCGTTATTGAACTCAGTTTGCTTCATATACAAAACATCAATGATTTGATTTATTATCATTGCCTCCATTACCGGGCGATGACAAAATACATTTAATACCATATTGCATGTCCGTTCTTGGGCGATTCTTATAAAATTTGTAATTTGTGACAAAATTGTGATTTTCTTTTTACTTTATGTTTACAAATTATAATGGTTTTATGACAATATACATCTTTGTCCGAGAACGGATATGCAGTCCGGTATAAGATATATGTTGTCATCGCCCAAGAATGGGAAAAAAATCAATTTTTGACTTCAGTTGAAATGGATGAGATTATTTGGGTTTTTCTTTTGTTAACCTTTTTTTTGGCACCTCCCCATATATTATGAGTTTCATAAGAAATCCCAATGAAAACATACATTTTACACTTCACTGAATGTTTTCATTTATTATCAAAGTCTTGATATGTAACATGCGAGAAATTGTAGAACTGAATGGAAAATACTGTCAGTAAAGTAGGTGTATGTTTTCATTGAGATTTGTTATTGAACTAAGTTTATTCATTTAAGTACATTTTTCGTTGCCCAAGAATGGGGAGTTTCAAATGAAATGAAAATATTCAGAAAATCATAATTAAGGTCTTTATTTCCATTCTTGGGTGATTAAACATTTTCGTAATTGAAATATCAAACTCATTATATATAAAAAAAAAACCTAGTCAGAAATCCCATTATTTTTTGTATTTTTAAAGACGATTACTTATTCTATTAAATTATTTTTTGTTGGGGGTTTTGGGCGATGTTATTAACTTTATAGATAGAAACAGTTCCACAAATCATAAATATTTACTTAATGTTTTACTTTCTTATGAAACTCATAATATGTGAAAAACGGTGATTTTTTTTTACCTCATACTTACAAATGAAATTGTTTTGATGAAAACATACATCTTACATTTCACTGAATGTTTTCATTTCTTAGAAAACTCATATTTAAAAAATATTTACGTTATATTGTTTTCGACAACAGTTGCATTATAAAAGTTTATCTTTTATTTTTATTTTTATTTTATTTTAAAAATTTATCTTTTAGTTTCAGCAAAATCTTACAACACCTATCGAACACCTTATTATAGGACACTAAAACGCTAGAAAAAATGTGTACGAAGCATAAAGAAAGAAAGAAGAAACAGAAGGGCCAATGATTCTTAAGAACAACGTGAGACAAGACTTGCTGCAGATGCTGTTAAGAGAGCCAGCCAATCCGAAGAACAACGTTAAACAAGACTTACTGCAGATGCTGTTTCATGTCCATCTTCAAAGTCCAGTCAAGTATGCCTTAGATTCGGTAGTTTACAGTTATTTCCTGATGAAGAGTCGAAATTTCTCCGGATATATTTTGTAGCCAACAAGGAACACCAAGCAGAGCAGCGTTGTAGGAATGTTTTAAATGTATATCCATAAATAGTTAAGCAGTTACAGGAAATGCTTCACCAAGTAAACTGCTATATCCAAAGCTTTAAATGTGTGATGGAGAAGAAGACCCCTGAAATGAAGATTGTCATAGATACGGACAAGTCACCTGTAGGCGAGCATGAAAGGCGTTTTAATGCACCAATTTCAGCTGAAGTAGCGGTTGTACTTGCAGGTGAATTTTTAACTGGCCACAATTTTCTTTACTTTCTAACTGGTCAGGGCAACGCCGGGCGGGTCTGCTAGTCTGTACTAAACTAATGATTTTTTTTGCTGTTTAAATATTGCTCCAGTATGACCAGTATGTTTGACAAACATGCTTCATATTGAAGCAAAATTTAATATATCAGCTAATAAATCTATGAGATTCAACTTCCTATACTGTATGCTTATTTTTATGTACATTTCTAATGCGTCATGAATTTTTAAGAACTCCTGAATGTAAGCTCAATTGGTTTGAATGTATACTGCATTCATTGTAGTTATTACATTATTTTTAGAACATTAGATAAACATAATATTCCTATATTCTAATACCAGCAAATCTTGTATGTGGTTATATATATACAGGGGTCGGAAAAACTACTTTTTTATTGTAGCGAGCTACAACTACAACTACTTTATCGAAAATGTAGTTGACTACAACTACAACTACTTGTTTTAAAAAGCAGCGACTACAAACTACTTTTCAACTACTTCGCTACTTTCAGATTTTGTCAAAGGGTTCAATTTACATTCGAAGCGCAAGACCTGAATTAAATAATACAGCGACCTCTCGTTATACCGCGTCTGCCGGGATACAATTAAATTAATGCGACACAACTGAGGGCATTAAAAAAATGAGAAAGATAACATACAAGAAAATGTTAGTTTATACACACGTTACACATTTCGTAGAAAAATTTGAGACATTATAATCTGGAAAACTACAGAAAAACAACTCTAAATGCAAACAATAAATAAATCTGTAAATAAAGCAATTCAGAATAAAAATAATGTGATACTTAAGACATGAAGACATAATAACGAATAAATAGACAAGTGTTGCCAGCAAGAAAACTATTTTATTTGGTTTGTCAGTATTTGATTTTAGCAGCAAGTGTCAATGAAAAATGTCTTTGACTTCATACGATATGCTTCTATAAACTGCAGCTGAGATTAGAAAATTGTTGAGCAGAACAAAATTTGCACAAAGGAAGCATGTTTGAAGCATTTGATTTTCAGATTGGCACATCATCCCCCCCCCCCCTGAAGTAGCATTAAAAGTAGTGTCGGTCCTCGCTACAGACTACTGATTTTTTGTATCGCGCTACTCGCTACACTAAATTGTTCAAAATGTAGCGAGCTACACTACAAACTACTGTAAAAAGTAGTGACTAACTGTAGTTCCACTGCTTCTAGCGCGCTACTTCCAACCCCTGTAATAAAAAAATTATAGTATTATATATATATATATATATATATATATAATTATATATACATATACGAGATTAGTCATGATTAATTTTTATTTGTTTAGCCCTCTATTTATTTTTTCTTAGTACTGTAAGAATCTAGTTGAAACAAAATCTACACAGAAAATAATTTATAAATGTCACTGTAAAAGTAGTAATCGATAGTCGGAAACTGCATATGTCGTGTGTTAATAATTATAACATGGTTAATTACGCCGCTTTAGTTAATGCTACTTTTTTAAAACATGGATCATTAGAGACAAGCAATAAATTTTCTAATCAATAAAGTACAATCTAAAGAAATTTAAGGGAAGAATGTCTATAAGTTTTTATATTAAAAGGATATAAATATTACATGTATATTATGAAGTATGAATGCAAGAATGATCCCTTATATATGATCTACGCAAAGTAACCAGTTAACTAATATTTGTTTTGAATTAATCACAAAATATTAAATTAATATTTTCCAAACATTTTAGATCAGACAGAAGTTTTACAGAAAATGAATAGTAGTTTTAAGTCTATTTCACGATTTCCAATATTAATAAGGTCAATGTCATAAACAGCAAACAGCAAAATTGTTTTAACTTTAGGGATCATTGAGTCAAAATTTGAAATTGTAAAATTATATAAATAAATTAATTAAATATTATGTGTTATAATATTACATGATCTGACAGTATATCTTCAGAAGGGATAATTATTTTTGACAAATTTTATATGCTCAATCTAACTTCGGGATAATTTATTAAGTAAATGCAGTGTCTTAAGAAAAAATTAGCGTAAAAATACTTTTAAGCAGACATATATTTTTTGCTATATTAATTTTTTTTCTGTTCAATCCACTACAAAGTAATTTATTGTTTGATGATAATATTAGCGTTAAATTTTCAACAAAATCATTGTGTTTTCTATAGAAATAACTTGATATTTTAACATCCATCAATATGATCAAACTTCACAAACATTTGTAATAATACGATGCTCTTCTTTGTTTTTCATTTATATCATTTGTATTTTAGCATTTAAAATTTTATTACATACTGAATTCACTAACTTAGGCTTTAAACTAGCTTTTTTTCAGTGCGCGTTAGCGCCTGAACCCTTTGTCAGAAAATTAAAGTTACTTTTGCAATTTTTAGATAATGTTGTAGACTTTAATTTTGTAATTAATGTTCTTTGATAAAACGAACAGTTTTCGAGTAATCGAGGTAGGAAAGGGCCGTTATTCTTGTATTTTCTCGGAGGTCAAAAAGTCGCTTTTTTCAGCGCTATTTAGGGCCTAAAAATTTCGTCAGAAAATTAAAGTTAATTTATGAATTTTGTAGAAACTGTTGCCTACTTCAATTTTGTAACATGTTTTCTCGATAAAATGCATAGTATTTGAGAAATCGAGGGTGAAAGATGAAGTTTCTCTCGTGCAGAAAGTTGTCTTTCTTCAGCGCGCTCTAGCGCATAAACCCTTTGTCAGAAAATTAAAGATAATATATGTATTTTATAAGAAATTTTGTCTAATTTAATTCTGTTAAATCTGGATTTTGTTTAATATAATGCACAGTTTTCGAGATATAAGCAAAAAACCGATTTTCTTGACTTTTGACCTTGAATATCTTGAGACGCGGACACGAGATTATATGAAATATTTTAGCTTACTTTTAAAATGAAAAAACAAAGATTTTTTCAAATTTTCAGCTTGTTATCTTTCATTTCGAGGTTTACCCCTTTTTCAACCTTATTTATATTATTTGTATTTTAACTTTTAAAATTTTATTACATACTGAATTCAAATAAAGATCGCATTCCAAAATTCAAGTATAATACTTTATTGGCTTCGTGCATTTTAAAAATCCCCTTTAATTTTCATGTTTGAAATTATTGATATCAAATTAATTAGTATGTTAATTTGAGGATATTTTATCCCTAACGGAATATTGATTAACCCAGGATATTTAAACTCTTTCAGTTTTGAAAACTAATTTTCTGGTTCGATTAACATTCCAAATAAAACAGTCAATACATTACCGATAAATGATAGGAATAGGAATAGGAAAGTAATGAATAAAATAAAAATAATAAAATATTTTTCATGAAATTAAACATGAAATTTTGCTTTGAAACATTTATAAATCTAAAATAAATTATTTGTATTTAAGTTTAAAAAATATTAATTAGCAATAACATAAACTAGAGCAGTCCAGCCTTTCAGTACATACAGGCGCACTTCATCTAGTGGGAAACATTAAAAGGCGCCATTATTCACATGTCTGGGAACATAGAACAATCTTACCTCGTTATAGTAGAGGGCAGGGTTGCCAGTTTGGCCTCGTTTTTCATTCAAGAAGTACTAATTCATACCGGAAACTCCGAAAGAAAAAAATTTACTTTTAGTAATCATAAAATGAGTGTTATTAAACAAAGTAAATATTAAAATTCGGAATTTCTGGTATGAATTTGGATTTTCTGAATAAAACAGGATGTCATACTGGCAACTATGGTAGAGATTAATGATATGCAGACGTCTTATAAGATGCACAGACGCCTCACAATGTGAGCCATAATACCAAATAATTTCCTAAGTAGAATGAATGTGAAAAATAATTGCAGAAAAAAACATTTGTAAATTTAGAATTACACTTTCCTGAGAAAGATACCTATCAGAATATTTGGTAGAGAAAAGAGTCGAAAATTTAACGACGCCTATAATAAAAAATAATATGGAACACTATTGATTTTAAGGAAATATCTTTTAAAAAATAGTTTTATTTAAAAAAACTCCTAGTAACTGAAGTCATTCGACTGAGCGGCATGAAAACCTTCAAAGGCCCTGACATAAACCAACAAATTATAATAAAACAACCACTAATGTTAATAAACTTGGATACTTTAAACTTGAGTTTGGACTCCTGATGTCACGTCATATGTCAGCGAGCAATTTTCAGTATGTACCTTTTCTAATGTACAGTCGTGGAAAAAAGAAACTGAACACCCCCTACTAACTCTGCTACACATTATTGTAGAAAAAGTTACTGGTGCCAAACGATTGGAAATAAAGTCTACTTTTAAATTATGTATATAAAATTTTCTTAAGCGGCCATCTACATATTAAAACAAACCCAAACTTTGTTTTTTTTTCAGCAGCAAGACCCAAATTTTACAAGTTATTTTAAATCTGCAGTTCAAACTATGCCTTGGCACCACATTTCATGAAATTCCTACAATTAGTTTCAGAGAAATTAATTATTTTAAAATGAGCATATTTTAGGGGCTGTATCCAAATTGAAATTTGGTATTCGATTGTTGAAATGCTGAAGAATGAATGAGTCACTTCTTATAATGTGTTATTTCATGTCTATATGATCGTTTTACTCACTTAATAAGTTTCGGTTATTGTTATATACGGTAAAATAAAGTTTACAGGTGTTGAATTATCCGATTTAAAAATATATAAGATTATCTGTAATTAAAATAGTTTTAGAATGTGTCATTGGAATTTTACAGGTATTTTTATAATGTTTTTTCTCAGATTTTGAATATATTTAACTCGCTCTTTTTAAAATTTATTGGCAGAAATGTGAATAAAATATTGGCAAATACAAAATTTAGAATAAAAAATAGTATGGAGCAGCGTAAGGAAACAATGTAGAAAAAACGCAAACAAATTGTTTTTAGTCTGAAAATAAATACCAAGTCGATTGCTAATGGCATATTTTTTTTAATTATTTTTTTAACTCATTAATGCCGCTTGGCAAGAAAACTTGCCGTTATTTAAAAATCATAAAAGACATTTCATGAAATACATTTCATGCAAATACGTTTTACGTAATTTTAATGAAAAAATTAAAAGCAGACATTGAAAAAGTAAAAAAAAGTATATATATTCTAATGAAGGATGGGGTTCTGGTTCCTCGTTATCTTAAAACTTACTCCAATCAGAGGTCGTTGTCAGGTTTGTTGTGCTCGCGCATGCAATCACTTACGCTGCAGTTTAAGCTAACTTTCAAATTAGCATAAGATCGCAAAGCACTGAAATACGGTTTACGCGTTGCTTATATCGTAAGACAGACTTCCGCTCTAAGTTTATCAAGGCACTGTAATCCCAGCCTATGAGTAAAATATTTTCTTAAATTATGCTTTTCTGCACATCATAGACATCTGCATGTACTTAAAGCAGTATCTTGCCGTTTTTTAAGCATACTTTGAAAACTACTTGGAAGAAAAATTTGAAATTTTGAATTCGCATAAAGCAGGACATAATAAATATAAATCCATAAAAAAATTGTAGGTTGCAATTAATAATTTTTTAATGCTAATTTCATAATTCATAATTCATATTATAAAATTATAAAAATTACAAATTCGGCGTATTTATGTTTGGGTTTTTTAGTATTATAAACAAACAAAAATTAGCACATTATGATTATAATTTCATGAGATATTAATGAATATATGAAAATGTAATTTAACATTAGAAGCTTTAAGATTTGAATTTTTATATTTTTAAAACTTATCATCCAAATGGCTTGCAATTTGGTATTTAGGCATAGTTGGAACCGAAGATTTAAAATGTGGTGTCAAAATTGGGTGTTGCCATCGAACAAACAAAGTTTGGACTGGTTTTGATATGTAGATGGCTCCCTAAGCAAATTTTATACACATAATTTAAAAGTAGACTTTATTTCCAATCGTTTGGTAACAGTAACTTCCTTCTACTATAATTTGTTGCAGAGTTAATGGGGGGGGGGAGGGGGTGTTCAGTTACTTTTTTCCACGTCCAGTATTGAGTCCAGTAATGTTTGGACAAAAGCTGGTCATTACCAAAAGTTATCATGTTTCCATCACAATTAACAGACAATAATGTAAGTCTATTAAAAATATCGTTACATGTTAAAAACGAAAATCCGAGATCGGCTTTGTGCGACACAGCCTGCATTTTTTATAAAGGAATTATGATGACCCGGTTACAAAAAAAAAAAAAAAAGTGTTTGTATTAGTGTGTTCTACACCCTTAAGTTTTTTCCATCGGTTTTGAATCTTACTGCACGCAAAAATATGCATTAACTATCGCTTAATCCGTATATAAGGAAATACGAAATTACCAAAACATCTGACAATCAAATGTGAGTTTAGCACCACTTATAAATGTCAAATCGATTCTCATATTCAATATAAAAATAAATATAGATTAAAAAAATAATACTTTTTTAACACGTATTCCATGTTTATCTTGAAAATTACGCCTAATTTCATGACTGAAATTCATGATTTTTCCAAAATATTTCCAATAAAATAAGTGAATCTGACGTTTGCACCAAATCTTAAAATTCACCGCTTTGATATACGCTTAATAGAAAGCGTGAGCTCGTGAAATTATATATATATTTGTATCTATCTATCTATCTATCTATCTATCTATCTATATATATATATATATATATATATATATATATATATATATATATATATATATATAATCGTTGCTCAGTTTCTTTTTTAAGATATGACTAAGAGGAAAGAAAAGCAAACATTATTTTAACTATCTAGTATTTCTAAATTAATTTCTCATCGTGTTACCATAATTTAATTAATATGAAAATACTAATTAATAAAAGCGCATATTTTATAATTATTACACTCTATTTATTTATATTTTATTTCCTCGTTTTTAGTGTTATAAGTGAATCGTTGGAGATTTTGGAGAGCGTGTTTCGGTGAAAAATTAAATCCATTGTTCTTGTAACAAGTATAAAATTGTAACAAGAATATTTGGCGATTTATCACTTCTGGCGGGTAAAAGGAAAAGTGCCAAAAAAATTAATGAATTAATTTATAATGAAAATATAAAAAATGTTGTAATGCCATTGGAAACACACCAAGAAGTGAGGTAAAAAATCGATTACAAATTTTCAACTTTACATACAAAACCAAGTTGCGTTAAATAGAAGAGTGTAAAAATATTTTCACCTATCAAAAACTCGAAACTTTCTGATACATTCACGGACGTTTTTTTTTCTTTGCGGGTAACCTGAAATTGACAGGCATGACTATTGAAGTGATTCGGAATGGAGAAACATTTTAATTTTCCTGCAAGTGTATTACAATTTCAGTTAGTGCTCTATCACGACAAAAATTCTCGAACTGTCAGAACCGAAAATTCTATTCAAAATACCCTTTTTGGCGGTATTTTTTGAGCGAACCGTTACCTTTTCCGAATAAAAATATATTTTATTACATTTCATAGTTTCTTAATAATAGTCACTTAATAATTTTTCTAGTTTCCTAATAATTGGTAACCGCAAATTGTTTGCATTTAGAAACAAAAATAAATTCTGCAATGTGACAGAAAGTAACTACTTTGGAATTGAGAAGAGCTTTAAATAACGCCTTTCTCTAAGAAAATAATCATTGCAAGAACACTAAAGTTTCTTAATAATTTTCCATTTTACGCAGATTTAGGTTACAACGAAATTCTTTTTTAGGGGTATGATTACAATCCATCGAAGATGACAGGATTGTTTCTTGAACGAAGAAGAAAGTTATACGACAGACAATTGATTGTGTTTAAATTATAATGTATCTTTTATTTACGTATTTTTTGTGGTATCAACAATTTTCTAAATGGTTATTTGAAAAATGTCTGATAAATTCTGAATTTCTTAATAATAACAGCTGGAAATTATTTGATTTTACAAATAAAAAGAATTTGAATAAAGAGCTAGAAACTAACCACTTTATAATTGAGAATAGCTTTAAATAAGGTTTTTTCTGTAAGGAAGTCATTGTGGGTATGTATTAGAACAACATTTGGTAATATTGTAATATGTAATAATTAATTGAAGAACGTTTTCTAGATTTTTATTGCATTGTGCTTTAATTGTCTTATACAAACTTTGTTATAAGAAGTAGAGTAAAATTTGTTTTTAGTTGATGGGAGATTTATGATAAAGGCATCGAAATTTTTTTTCACGGAAGTAGAGCTTTTTATTCCATTTTATTCAAAAGGCATATTTAACAAGAAATGCTAGACACTCAAATTATGGAAGACTCTTGAAATTAAATGTGTATTTGTAAAGTTTTAGTTGAATGAGGATTTTTTTTTAATGTGAACTAATTGTGATAAATGAATTGGATATTTGAATAAAATGTGATATTTTATTTATATTTCATTTTTCTTCTAATTACATCATAAAGATTTTAAAAAAATAAATTAAAATATATAGTTTTATGTTCTTCTATAGAACGAAAATGTTACTTGATAATGAAATAATGTATCTGTCAAGTGTGAGTTTTATTCGAAAACAAAGTGTTCCGTACAATAAATTTATTATTTATACTAACTGTAACAATACAAAAAATCGTTGCTAAAATAATAATAATACTTTGTATAAAACTAAACAACCTAGGGTTAGGTATAGATACATATACAAGAAAAGTATAGATGGATATACTGTAAATGTTCAAAGAGATATGAAGCCTATATAGTAATAAATATCACTACTTCTGTGTGACTTTTTTTAATACCTAAAACAAAGAACTGTGGAAAGTTTAAACATGCCATTGAGCTAAGCGTGCTTCAAAAGTAGGCCGCAAATTTGCAATGCAACGCTTTTCTAGATAGGTTTTTAATTAATATATCGGCTAATTTTCGACAATTGTTTTCAAAAATCGTTATCAAAAATCCTTGGATGATTCCGCGTAGATAGGTACCTCCAGCACTCCTCGTCTCCCCCCCCCCCCGTTGAACGCTCGCAAAGTAAAATTTGTGTATAACGGAAAAATGCAATTTTTTTAAAAACTATATGATCGAGGTTTAAACAAAATACAAAAACCCTAATTTTTCCTAATTGTAGTTTCGGTAAATTCGGAAATAGGGAAGAGGACATTTTTTTTTTCTTTGTGTGTTCGGTGTTACAAGATGTTTGGAACGATATCCCACACGATAAACAATTTTTTTCAATTAACTTTATTACCCCCCCCCCCCATACATTCTTTCTAAAAATATTTTTTAATGGCTAATAATCTATAAATATGTGGGTCAATAGCCTTTATCTACTTTATCCACTGTCAAGTTTGAACTTTCCACGTGCCATAGTTTTCGAGAAAAACGGCTGTGACAGACAGACAGACAAGTGATCTGATAATAGTTCCGTAAAAACAAAATATGCTTCCCAATTGTAGAAAAAGAAAAAATGAAAACACTACATAAATATTTCCAATTTAGAATATTAAAAATGTTCCTAATGTGTAGATTGCATTTACGAACCAAAGGAAGGTAAAATGTAACTTTAGATTTTGCAAGAAGTTTAAGGGTTTTTTTTTTTTTTTTTTTTTTTTTTTTTAATTAAAATAGCAACTCCTCCGCCATTTGCTAGTATATAAGAATTGGCCCACGCCTTGGCGAAAAAGTAAGAATTTTTTTAATCATTATTACATAACTGGTCTTAGAAATTTACACTTCTGTCAGAAATACATTTTTTATGTTCGTTTTTATATCTATTTTTATAATTGGGTAAAGTACAATATAAAATTTATAAATAGTTTGAATTCATGAACTCCTACTATCAAAAGGTGTGTTTTCCTAGATTCATCGATGCCAAAACATGGGTTGGTTCGGTAAAAAAAACATTTTTTCATATGTTTTTCCTGGCAATTCATGCTGAAACCTGGTTAAAAATGTAATAGAAGGCTTGTAAACTGTTTTTTACTTTCTACTATCTATAATAGAAGAAAGTATTGTAATCGAATTTTTTTTCGACTTCCAGTTTTTAATGAACTTACACGTTTTAGGTGTCAGAGGTCCTGAAAAACATGTTTTTATAAAATGTCTGTCTGTCCGTGTGTGTTTCCTCTTTGTATCATCGAAAAATGTATGAAGTTGTGTATAGAATTAAACCAAACTTCGTATATACGTTTTTGGCTATGACCAGCTGTCCCCAGTTGAATTTGAGGATATTCCGCCAAAAGGGGGCGCTGTGACAGCGATTTTTGTGCCATTTTCATTATTGCATCATCGAAAAGTGTAAGAAGTTATGCACAGAACAGAACCAAATTTCATATATATGTTTTTGGCTATAATCAGTAGTTTCCAGTTGTAAATGGGGATATTCTCCAGAAGCAGAAACTGTGATAGCAAGTTTAGTGCGATTTTTCGTAGTTGTGTTGTTTATCCACTGCTGCTGTTGCGAAGGGCGCTTCACATTCAGGTAACTCGGCGATTCTCAAGCAGCTGACGTACAACAGAAAAACGAAAAAAATATTGATTTTTTTGAAAAATGAGATCGAGATTAACTCGTATTTACTGAGATTAGTAAAATTAATTGAATGATTAATAAAACAATTTTTTGCGACTTTTGGCAATTTAAGTGAGAAAGTTATGAATATTCATCGACGAAATTTTATATTTGCATGTGATTTTACAGGCAAAATTTTCATAAAATTTTCATAAAATTCGGCCTGAAGGTGGCGCTGTGATAGGGAATTTTGAAGTATTAACATGTATGAGATGGAAGAAAATTTTGGTACTGCCACATCCGACTAGTTAAACAGTAAACTTTAATTTTTTTAAAAATATCCAGATAAATTTCAAAAATAGAAAAATTCAGATAAATTTCAATTACGGGAACACCTCTAAAACAGAACCTCATTATATAATGTAAACGTATCTAAAACGGAAAATAATTAACATATAATAATAAATACAAAATAATTGAATGAAACGTTAATTACTTGAGTAGTTTTATTAGAAATACTGGTTAATTAGACAAAACAGTATAACTTGTCGTTATGTACGTAAAATACGTACAATATATATTATAAAGCAAAAGTATGTCCCTGAGTAACGATGACGTCATACTGACAGTGGTAACGACCTAGGCAATTTAAATTTTTACACCGTCGAAATAAAATTACTTTCACATGTATTATTTTTTTTAACTCTGTTCGAATTAACATACTTTTTACGGATATTAAAATAACTTTCAAGCATAAACATTTTTAAATATTCGCCCAACCCAATTACGAAATATTCACGATTATATTTACAACAATGTAAATAATTTAATACTTGTTTGTTTCAGTGGATTATTCCAAAAATAAATTATCAAATGAAAATAAAAGGATACAAATAGATAAATAATTACATAAATAAATAAATAAATAAATAAAACACGAAAATACCAGATATGTAATCGAACTACGTGCTTAAAAGCTGAAATAATCAGATATATAAATTTTGCTACACTGTTAAAAAATATGTTGTTTTTATAGAAAAAAAAACTGTCAGCCAGAAATACAGTAAAAAACTATTTATTTTACAGACAGCATCTGAATTTATTACTCAAATACGGGCAAAATCTGTTAAAGTAACAGTAAATTTGTAATAAATACATATTATTTACTTAAATAAAACAGTTTTTTAGTGTGGTTTTTTAGTGTGGCTGACACTTTTCTGTAAAATTTTTTTTTCAGTGTATAAAACGTTAAATGTTTCGCAATTCATTGCTGGCCTGTGGCTAAAACGTAAATGGTGTAGTCGTTGAGAAATTTTATAAATTAAACTAAATGTTAAAAATCTATTAGAGCGGGAGTGGCGAACCTATGGCACACGTCACTATGACCGTACTGATGCCCTACTACTGTGATTACTGTTACATATGGCAATTTCTGTGACTTGCATAAAAATTTAATTTGATAATCACTATACACAGGAAATTATTTTTTCTTTTTGTTATAACAAATAAAATTTTGTTTAAAATATACAGACAAACAAAAATAATAACGGTTTTCCATTTATTAACGCATTAAAAAATTTTCTTTTCTTTCTTTTTCTTCTTTTTTTTTATTTTGGCGTACTGCTGTGTTTTAGACAAACGACTAATTTGAGTGTTGAACGAATTTGAAAGGCTGTATTTCTTTAAATGAATTTCGTAAGACAGCCACTGCTGTACATTCACAAGTGGATTTCATTTTTGTATGACTTTCTACTAAAATTATATATATATATATATATATACATATATATAGTAATACTGACCAATATATATAAATTGAAGTATATATATATATATGTATATATATACTTGTCTATATATATATATATATATATATATATATATATATGTATATATATCTATATATATATACATATATATAGTAATACTGACCAATATATATAACTGACCGATATATATATATATATATATATATATATATATATATATATATTGTATACAAGGGGATTTTGAAAAGTAAAGATACATTACTGCATACTCATTCAAAAAACTTTTAATTGGTAAAATGTTCATTACAAATTACTTACTGTTATATAGCTTATTTTTCGACATGGCTGTCATCATTGTTCAAACATTTGTTAAGTCTGGGTAGAAGATTTTGTAGCCCGCAGTTATAGAAAATTACTGCCTGTTGTCATAACCACATTTCAACTTCGATTTTTATCTCATTATTGTCGGGGAAGTTTTGCCCTGCAAAATGTTTCTTAAGGTAAAGATATATGTGATATACGCTGGGAGCAAGATCCAGAGATCGCAGATGTCCTACCTGTTCTGGTTTCTTCAGGAAAGTTTGACCAGAGAAATCACAACAACATTTCGTTACAATTTGTCAATTGCTTATATTCACATAGACGGAAACAATTTCTTTGTGAATATCCACTGGACGCTCACTTTTTGCATGAAGAAAACGTATGAGGTAACGTACTTCACATTTAGCGAGATTCTGAATTGACGCAGCCATTATAGACACGTGCTACACGAAACAGACTCACCGCACTAATAACGAATGGCTGCCAGAGAAAGGTAAAATATTCAAGGACACAATATGTGTTGTCGATGCGCCCATTAATATTTTTTTCCTGCTGTCTGAGGTGTATCTTTCTTTTTAAAACACTTCGTACGTAATATGTATATATTATATATTTATATTTAAAAAAGAAAACGCATGTGAAAAACAAAGAATTTATATATATATATATATATATATATATATATATATATATATATAGAGAGAGAGAGAGAGAGAGAGAGAGAGAGAGAGAGAGAGAGGGCGGTGCTTGGGACTTTGGCGGCCATGGTCGAATTATACTTTGTTGGCCTTCTTTAAAAATTAATTAAACGGATACAAATTGTTAAATTCTGAACAAATTGTTCAAAACATATGACAATACAGAATTAGTACGCACACTTTAACACAAAATTTTATAGCAAATACATCATAAAAAAGTTCATATTTAAAAAAAATGAAATTCTCCATGCACATCAATACTCAAAATAACCATGTTAGTTTACTATCATATCCCACAAAATATTCAGTATAAATTTCCGTTTGCCTGAATTCCTACGTTTTAGTATCATAAATTCTATGTAAAAGAATTGATACAATAAATAATATAATCTTACATATTTATTTTATTTATTAAGTAGGTTTGCTTTATAGAGAGGTCTGTTTTAAAAGTTGTTTACTGTTTTCATGTAATAAAAATAATTTCTATTAAAACCATACAATTAATTAATTTTTTTAAATTAATTATTTTTCATTTTAGGCTTGTTTAAACGCAATAAAAAATTCCGTTTCAGTTGTGTGATTACAATCTATCGAAAATGACAGGATTGTTTCTTAAATTATAAGTACCACAAGTTCAAAAACATCCAGTTGATTTTTTACAAATTAATATATGTTTTAATTAGATATTTTTTCTGGTAATTTCTATTTTTTAAAGGGTTATGTAAAAAACCACTGATACTTCTGATCTGTCAGTACTTTTCTATTAATATTGAAATATGTATTGAAAGACAAATCTGCATTCAAAAATACATTATTAAATTTATTATGTATGAATATTTGCTGCCTTTATGCAAAAACAAGTGCTTTCAATATTTAACGTTTTTAACTCTTGAAAGTATCGTTTCACCTGTCTAGAAATTAAAGCTATAATTCCCCCGAAAATAATCAGTAACACTTTTTTAGCCATAACAAATACAATGCGACAAAATATTAGAAATTATTTATTACACAGAAAATACATGAATGTTTGATGAATAACTACAATGTTTTATAAAAACTGACTATAATGAATTTTATTAAATGTAAAAAATCTATTTTAGAGGGAGTAGCGAACCTATAGCACGCGTACCCAAAGTGGCCAATAACCGCACCACACGTGCCCAATAGCAGCAACTTTGTAATTAATATAGATTATTTACATAAATTAAACAGTTTCTTACTATGGCCCTGTCTGACACCTTTTCCTTAAAATCAACAGATTTTTTATTTTTTATTTATTTATTTTATTTATTTATTTATTTATTTATTTATTACAGTGTATAAAACGTTTCGCAATTCTTCGTTACCCTGCGGTTAATACGGAAGAACTGAAAATGCTTTTTAGTGTTGTTGTTGATCAATTTAAGAAAATATACTAACTGTAAAAATCTATTAGAGCGAGAGTGGCGAACCTATGATGTGGCGCGCAAAACCAATTAATTTGATAGTCACTATATACAGGAAATTCATTTTTCATTTGGTATAACAAAATTTGTTTTTATATATATACAAACTAACAAAAAGAATACAACTGGTTGGTTTCCATTTATTAACCCATTATAAGCCACATTATGGAATACCCAACCGATTATTTTTAATAAATTACTTTTTAATTAAATATTTTTTCCAATACGTAAGAATTTTTTTTTAAATGGTTATATGAAACACCATTGAAGACTTCTGATCTATCTGTGCTTTAATACTAAAATTGAAATATCTACTGAAAGACAAATCTGGAATTCAAAACACATTATTGAATTTATTAGGTATGAATATTTGCTACTCTTATGCAGAAACAAGCAAATTCAATATTTAAAGTTTTTAATTCTCGAAAGTCTGGTGGCACCTGTCCAGTAATTTAAACTAGATTTCCAAATATATACAATAACACATTTTTTTAGCCATAACAAACACAAAACAATGCGACAAAATATTGGAAGTTATTTTTTAGACAGGTATGATATGATTGTTAATTTTCATACAGAACTGACGACAGTGTTTTAAACTGTGAAGACAAAATTCAAAATAGATATTATTTTGTGGAACATTTAAATATAAAAAAAATAAAACTGATTCGCTTCATCCAATATTCAGCTCCTAACGTTACTTTGTATAATTGTATTATATTCACATAATGATGTCTTTTAATTATATCTAACGGTGTAAAAAATTTCTACGTACTATCTGTTCCTCTCAAAATTTAATCAGAAAAACTCCAGCAAAAATAATAATCCAATTGCGTCAAAAGTTCCGAAATCAATCTTAGCACAGATTATAAAGCAAAATATATAGCCTTCATTTTTTTCACCCCATATATATATTACAGAACAACATAGAACATCTCACCCATCACACGAAGGATAAGCTTTATGGTTAAAGCCATAATAAAGTCATAATAAGGAAATCTGATGAAAAGTATTTTTAAAAGAATACAGAGCAATAAAATAAAAACAATCATGAGCATTCAAAATAAAGGGTTGAACAGATTATCAAAGTTAAGGAAATTACCTAAATTAATTTTACTTGAAAGCACTCCATACAGATAATTATTTCAAATATTTTGGGAACTATATGTCCAACATATACCATAAGCCAATAAATAAAATTTTGAATATGTGCATTTCATACATACAAACACTTTCGTGTTTGTTATTTAAAAAAAAAACCCTATTCCGTACAAGATTTATATATATTGCTAAATAAACTTTCTTAATATTATTACCATAACGTGCAAAGTTTTTAATTAGGCATTTAACAGTAACTCTAAATATGAACTGTCAGACAACAGTTCACAACCCATTAAGTTATCTCAAAACTGCAAGTATTACAAAAATAATATAAGAGCCGTTTAAATGCTTAGAGTCTATGTATCATTTTTTTTTCATATTTTCCTTATATGTGTAAAACAAATACGCTTCCAATGTAAATTATTCAAAGTAGATTAAATCTTATTTTTACAAGAAAATTATATCCTAATATAAAGAACAAATAATGGAGAAACGGCTGCAATAGGTTGTCCAAGTAAAAGAAAAACATTTAAATTAATTTTATTTGAAAGCAATATAAAGTACTTTCCAGCTCACTGCTATTAGTGTTAAAAGTGTTAGCTTGGTGCTGAAATTATTTTCTGCTTGATTGCCAAGGCTCAGATGGTAGTGTAGCACTTAAGAAATTTGAAGAGAGATATTTTCTCGTGCTTTGTAGTAAGGTATAAAAGGTACGCCATCTAGAAGAAGTGCAACTAAATCCAGAGAGAAAAGGGGAAGGATATTATAAATTTTAAAAGTAGTTAATTGCCTTCGTAGAAATGGAATTCTCTAAAAATAAATTAAAGGTTAAATCTAAATAGTCATTTTTATCTTCAGAATTTTTAATTAATTTCCGTTTCAGAGATTCGAGAATTACTTCTTAACGTTTTGCTTTTTAAACAATTTGAAAGCTAATGATTTTTTGTGACTATTACGCTTGCATTTGTTTAAATAAATTACCGGTGGGATAATCTTTCTGCTGTAAATTCATGGCGTATTACGGAAACTGCATTACTTTCAGAAAAAATAAAAACATTTACCTATCTGTTTATCTGCAAAATTAAAATAAAATGACCATTATCATTCATTTAAAATGGTTTCGCATTTGTCTAATTATGATTTTATGCAGTACATTTGTTTAAATGTACAACCAGCAAACCAATTTTTTTGTGATGTTATGTAAACTGTATTATTTTCTAAAAAAGTATTTTATTTTTCTAACTGTTTGTTTCTCAGAATAATTAAAATAATATAATCATTATCCTTCATTTGAAGTAGATTCTCCTTTTTGTTCTTTTCAGCTTTAATGCAAGACTAGTTCAATAATGCTCTGACTGAAAATATATATCTAATATTTTTAGTTTTAAAAAGCTCGTCAAAAGGCTTTAATTTTACTGATATGCTGTTTAGAGTAGTAAGACAAAAAAAAAAGCTTATAGTTTAAAATCTAATTGTTTCATGCAATTATACTCTTTTGCGTTTGCTTAATTATAGCAGCCACTCGCAAGACAAAAATAAGTGCGATATAACCAAACGCTTTGAAAAATGTAAAGAAAGATGATAACATACAAATAAATGAAAACGGTATTGCAAAAATAAAACGGTGTGTTATAGTTTTCTCAAAAATTGTTCTATTATATGTATGAAGGCGTTACCAGTTAATCAGTCATAGGATAATGTTAAATATAAACATTCTAATTAGTCTTGAATATATAACTATTTTTAAAGCATTTTATTATTTAGTAAATCAAATAATACTAATAACTTTTAATAATAAAAAATAAATATTAGTAAGCATTTTGTCTGTGATATTTTAGTACCACCTAGTAATATTTCAAACGTATTTTATCAACAATTAAGGTCGTCATAAAGAAAGGTCTTCGTACTTAGAAAATTTGAAAAAAAATACAGAATTTGTCATAAGGATATGTAGCGTCCGTAAAAAAATAATAAATATTTTTTTTGGGGCGATTAATTGTCGGTTAGTGATACAATGAAATTTCCAAAGACACACTTTTATGATAAATACCCTTTAATGACAATATTTTTCTACTCTTCATATTGAACTCTTAAATAAATACACTTTTATAAATACACTAGCAAGCTACGCCCGCTACGCTGGTCAATTTCTCTTAACGAACCTTTAATCAAACAAAATATTGACATTTCATAATTCACTTTTATATTTTAACAGAATAATAAGGATACTATAATTTGTGACTCGTGCTATAGCCAATATACACGTCAGGACACGTCGCCCTTATCATTATCTTTTTACGCGTGAAGGTTTCGCTATGGTACTCTATGGTGAAATTTGGTAATTTTAGAAATTCAATAGTTGAAAAATCGCAGAATCATTAGATCATTTTTCTTTAGAAATTGTTCTTAGAGCGCATTTAGATCTTATAAATAACAATCATGCCGAACTTGAAGTTTCTAGCTCCTTCAGCATCGCAAAAATCGCAATTTTAGAACGTTTTTCGCTTCTGCACCCCCCTCGGGGTAGTGGCACCGACATAAAATATAGCCTATGTTGGAGCAGGGATTGTCACCATCCATTTGCCACCATCACTTTTGAAATCGCTTTAGTAGTTCCAGAGATTCCATAGAAATTGTAATTTAGAATGTTTTTAGAACATTTTTTGCTTATTTCAGCCTTTTAAATTTCGAATTTTTTTAGACTTTTTTCTTATAGAGCATTTAAATCTTGTAAGTAACGACCATACAAAATGTCAAATTCCTAACTCCTTCAGTATTGAAAATATCATAATTTTGGAAAGTTTTTCGCTCCTGCACCCTCTGCGGGTAGTAGCACTGACATAAAATTTAGCATATATTGGAGCAGGGACTGTCACCATCCATTTTCCACCATCACTTTTGAAATCGGTTCTGTAGTTTCAGAGATTCCATAGAAATTGTAATTTAGAAGGTTTTTAGAACGCTTCTTCCTCATCTCACCCTTTTAAATTTCGAATGTTTTTATAATTTGTTCTTAGAGAGCATTTACATGTTATAAGCAACTACCATACCAAATTTGATGCTTCTATCTCCTTCAGTATACAAAAAATCGAAATTTTAGAACGTTTTTCGCTCCTGCACCCCCCTGGGGGTGGTGGCACCGACATAAAATATAGCCTATGTTGGAGCAGGGATTGTCACCATTAATTTGCCACCATCACTTTTAAAATCGCTTCAGTGGTTCCAGAGATTACCCTCTACAAACAAACAAACAATCAAACAAACAAACAATCTTTACTACTTAATATATTAGTATAGATAAGGGGGAATTAGCCCCCGTTCCCCCCCTTTATACTTAATCAATCAATCCCGAAAACTAATCAGGGAAGCGTCTTAACCCAATGAACCTATAAACAAATTTTGAAGCAAATAGAATAAATCTGCATGAAAAAACCATTTATATAAATTAAGGGGGGATTATCCCCCCGTTCCCCCCCCTTTATACTTAACCAATCAATCCCGAAAACTAATCAGGGAAGCGCCTTAACACAGTGAACCTATAAAGAAAATTTGAAGGAAAACGGAATAATTCTGCATGAAAAACCCATTTAAATAAATTAAGGGGGGGATTATCCCCCCGTTCCCCCCTTTATACTTAACCAATCAATCCCGAAAAGTAATCAGGGAAGCGTCTTAACCCAATGAACCTATAAACAAAATTTGAAGGAAAACGGAATAATTCTGCATGAAAACCCATTTATATAAATTAAGGGGGGGGGGTTAGCCCTCCGATCCCCCCCCCCCTTTATACCTAACTAATCAATCCCGAAAACTAATCAGGGAAGCGCCTTAACTCAGTGAACCTATAAACAAAATTTGAAGGAAAACGGAATAATTCTGCATGAAAAACCCATTTATATAAATTAAGGGGCGGGGGGGGGAATTAGCCCCCGATCTCCCCTTTATACTTAACTAATCAATCCCGAAAACTAATCAGGGAAGCGCCTTAACTCAGTGAACCTATAAACAAAATTTGAAGGAAAACGAATAATTCTGCATGAAAAACCCATTAATATAAATTAAGGGGGGGATTAGCCCCCTCCTCCCTCGTTTCCCCCTTTATACTCAGCCAATCAATCCCGAAAATTATCATGTAAGCGCCTTAACACAGTGAACCTATAAACAAAATTTGAAGGAAAACGGAATAATTCTGCATGAAAAACCCATTTATATAAATTAAGGGGGGGATTAGCCCCCCGTTCCCCCCTTTATACTTAACCAATCAATCCCGAAAAGTAATCAGGGAAGCGTCTTAACCCAATGAACCTATAAACAAAATTTGAAGGAAAACGGAATAATTCTGCATGAAAAACCCATTTATATAAATTAAGGGGGGGAATTAGCCCCCCGATCCCCCCTTTATATTAACTAATCAATCCCGAAAACTAATCAGGGAAGCGCCTTAATACAGTGAACCTATAAACAAAATTTGAAGGAAAACGGAATAATTCTGCATGAAAAACCCATTTATATAAATTAAGGGGGGGGGGAATTAGCCCCTTGCTCCCCCCCTTTATACTTAACCAATCAATCCCGAAAAGTAATCAGGGAAGCGTCTTAACCCAGTGAACCTATAAACAAAATTTGAAGGAAAACGGAATAATTCTGCATGAAAAACCCATTTATATAAATTAAGGGGGGGGGATTAGACCCTTGTTCCCCCCCTTTATACTTGACCAATCAATCCCGAAAACTAATCAGGGAAGCGCCTTAACTCAGTGAACCTATAAACAAGATTTGAAGGAAAACGGAATAATTCTGCATGAAAAACCCATTTATATAAATTAAGGGGGGGGGGTAATTAGCCCCTTTTTCCCCCCCTTTTATGCTTAACCAATCAATCCCGAAAACTAATCAGGGAAGCGCCTTAACACAGTGAACCTATAAACAAAATTTGAAGGAAAACGGATATTTCTATGAAGAGTTATCGCATTACGTACGTACATACATACATACAGAACCGGCTGCCAAGCTCTCAGGGCTTGACAGCCAGTGTGATAACTGAAAAATCGCAATTTTAGAACGTTTTTTGCTCCTGCACCCCCTGGGGTTAGTGGCACCGACATAAAATATAGCCTATGTTGGAGCAGGGGTTGTCACCATCAATTTGCCACCATCACTTTTGAAATCGGTTCGGTAGTTCCAGAGATTACCCCCTACAAACAAACAAACAAGAATTACTCCTTTATAATATTAGTATAGATTACTTCTAAAATATACTGAAAACTTATCCAGACAGTGAAACCGCGTAATATTAAATAACTGCAGCAACACGCCCTTTATGTATATTATATGAGTTTATACAAATAACAATGATAAACTATTTCATCATTTTAGTTTGAATTCATTTAAAACTGTGCATTTGAACACTCACTTAACAAGCAATTCCCAGATGCATTAAAATCGCTTGCATTTGGTGAGAAAAAAAAAAGTGTTTTTCGCTAAATCGCATGCGACAACTTCTCGAAACTATTTTATTTTTTTACAAATCTTTTACTGGGATTTCTGAGCTAAATTTGACTGATCCTTTGTAACGTACATGAGTAGTTTCATTGCTGAATATGCGCTTTAAAGAGACCTTCCTTGCAAGAAGAAAATAAATCAATGAAATTTACAACAAAATGGTTTCCCTTTTCTTGATATTTTAATTTTTGTTACTTAACGTCTTCTTCCACTAATCTCTTCACTGATCCATTTTAGTTTCCATTAAACAGTGTATTCATATAAAACAATTTTCTTAGTAAAAATAAAAACAAGCGGAATACAATTATTGTAAATGAAATTTAAACAATACTTTAAAATATCTGTGTGGCTGAACTTATCTCTCTTTCGGAAGATGCAATATAACGAGGGACAAAAGCAAATTAGCGGCAGATGAATCTTTTCTTTTTTAAATTAATGATTTGTTGTATACAATGTTTTAATTTAAAAAAGCATCTACCTATCTATATCTTAGTATAATTAAATAAAAGTATTATTAAACTTCCATTTGAAATGATTTCTTATATATTTTATTAAGCTCTGCAGTAAAAAAAAAATACTTTCTTAACAACAATATATAATTTTATATAATTAATCGGTTTGACAACTACCATTTAAAAATGATTGTACACTTGCTTTAGTTCATATATATTATCAGCGAGCCAGTCATTTGTTGTAATTTAAAGATGCATTAAGTATACTGTATTATTTTTCAAAATACTATTTACATAAATATTTCTTAGTTTTAATTAAAGAAAACTCACATTAGCTTTCATTTGAAATGCTTTTATATTTATAGTATTAAGATTTATATAGTTGACAAATCTTCGACTAAAAAAACAAATCTGACATACTTTTATAATTTTATGCACTCATTATAATTTCCCGTTTTGCTGTTATGCTGTCTAATAGCGAATATAAAGATATATAAAATGAACATCTATACCGGCGAGTTTTTCTTTGTTTTTTTTTTCTTTTCTTTTTAACATGAAACATCCATATTCGTTTACATTAAAACAATGGAACTATTGTTTTTAAAAAGTGCTTAAATTAAATTTTGTACGCTTTTTTCACTACCTAACATTAACATCATGGTACATAAGAGTCTTTAAAAGTTATCCTGACGCTTTTGCTGCCTCTGTAGCATTAAGCAACACTGTCGTTATTACAAAAGTGTAACAATAAAGCTACACTGTTTTTTAAAAATTAAATTTAAGTGTTTTTCCGAAGACAAAGAAACCACAAGTAAAGTTCATCAAGTTCATAATTTTGCAATGACAAGGGTTTGCATGTATGTTACATAAAGGGGTAAATGCATGTATATTTACTTACAGTAAAACTGTTAAAAATTCGAGTTAAAACTTACCTTTCATAAGTATGACCCGAAAATTGAGGGCCGGCCGAGAGAAGCATGTAAGCTATGATTCGCAACAAATGAAAGTGATTCGAATTATAATCACCAACATACGATATTTTAGAAAGGTGTTTTTATTTCCAGAAAGGAGAAGGGTTGCGAGTGTCAAGTTCCAAGCAACAGCCTTACATTCTCAAATTCTAAGATGTTATCCTTAAACTATTAAAAGAAAGCTGAGCGTATTCATTTAATTAAAAACACGGAATCAATTAATTTCTTGTAATAGCGGATATACTTTACGCATGGCTCCATGTATAATAAATTTTCAGGCATTTTTTGAGTTCCATATAATACGAAACAGAACAAATATCGTTTGTATTTTGTAAATGTTTGCCAAGTCAGTCGAAGCTCGTTAACATGAAATTCAAAGGGAATGATAAAACTTTTCACAATACCCAAACTTCATGTTACTTTAATAGAGATACAAAATATTTTAGGAAGGAAATGAAGGACATATACATGTTTTATTAAATGTGTTTCTAGTATATATGAACATCGTTAATAAGAAATGAAACTCAGTGATTTCAGAAACTTCAAATACACTTAACTAAAAATTTGTTATTTTTATTTTCTATATTACAGCCAGAGACCGAACAGAGAAATTAGCATGATTTTAACATCCTAGGAAATAGTTCTAAAGTTTATTTCTTAGATACATATAGCATTCACCCAGAAAAAAGTTTTGTTGAATCAGCAAAAATTTGGTTGACCCAACAAAACATTTTGTTTAAATATAGGTCAATGGAAATTTTGTTTAAATCAACATTTTTTTTTTTTTTTTTTTTTTTGCAATTATAAAAAAAAGTTTTGTATCGTCAGCAAAAAATGTTTTGTTAATTCAAGTAAAATGGTTCAATTTTACTTGAATTTTGCTAAAACTACCAAAATGTACTCAACAAAACATGTTTTGTAGTTTTAATCAATTCCTTTTTCTGGGAGTTCTTAAAGAACAACTTTCTCTCAGACTTTAATAAGATAAATTTCTAAAAGCTTCCTGTGATGAAAATTGTTTTTGTTCCAATTCATGTCGAAAACTCTTTCATGTTGCTTTATTTTTCAGAAACTACCATTTCATATAAAAATGTACGAATGTCATTTCAATATTCATCATGAGTTCATTTAATGTTAATCCAATTTCAAGTTAACGTGTTTCCGCTTTATTATACAAGAGTATCCGTATTTTCTAGCAAAACCTAAAAATAAATTGTAACTTAAATAAAGAAAACAAATTATTTTATTATTAAACTTTATATATTTTAAAATTAAAATTTGATGTGTTTCTTTTTAATTCTGAACTTGTTTATTTAACCATGAGTTGTGTATTCATATATGAGTTTAGAGTCAAAGCACTAAAAATTCCCAAAATATCCCATACCGATAGCGAGCGTGTATTCAGCAGAGTATTTTTTAACTATGTCCCAAAAATTCTGAATAAAATACAACCGGTATTCTGTACATCTCACTTTCACGAAATTTCTTTCAAAATAACTCTGAATGGTCGTATAGAAAACGTATTTCGGCAATTCCATATCATTCAAAATCTTTCAAATGCGATACTTTTGGTAGTAACATAACTTCAAAATCAAAATGAAATAAAGAAAAAAAAGGTTTTATTGTCAAAAGACGTAAAAGTCTATCTTGGCATTTCAGTTATGGCATTCTGGACTTTCTTTAGTTATTTTGTGATCATTTTAAGAATATTCCAGCAATATTGAAGTTCGGATTATGATTTTTTTTTTCAAAATTACGTATATTTTGACCATCATAAATAATTTCGAATTGGAACGTAAAAGAACATTAACGAATTGAATGATCTTATATTGTTCCACAATTTCCTTTATGTTTCATTGATGATAATATTGGTATAATTTTATCCCCTTAGTATTCAGAATAAATATATACCCTTTGTGCGCGGGTGTTATATTCATTTAATTAAAACCGTTTAACTGGAATGGTTTTTAGCCCAAATATTTTTTTAAAGCTTATATACAGGTAAACCATAAAATAATTTTCCTTCTCTGATGGCTTTTTAGCTAAGAGTAATGGTTGAAGAATGACATTTTATATTTAGACTTTTGAAAGTATGAAAAAGCCCATTCTGGGAAAATATTGAGTTGTTCGGAAAGTTCTTTCCGTTCGGAAAAATTTGTCCATACCAGAAAATTCTATCATTTAATTATTAGACATTAATTCGGATATCTAATGTCTAATAATTGATTGGCAGAATTTTTCGGTAATAATTTGTTTTCCCAAACAGAAGGAACTTTCCGAATAACCCCATAATAGTAGCATAGAACGCATAAAAAAGGGTTTTCTGCACTTTGCTACAGCAACGCTAAACGCATATTGAACACTATCCGTTAGCCATACAAAATATTCACTTAAATATTCCCAATTATTTTTCAATTGAAATTGTTAGATTTGCTGCCACGCAATATAATCTAAACGCACTCTTAGTCATTTTATTGTCTTATACTTATTGTCTTAGTCTTATACTGCAGAAAAATTCTTGTCATAAAGTAGTCACATGTTGAGTTTTGCTAGCTGTTGCCGATCCCAGTTGAAGACTTAACCGGCAACGGGCAAACTACAGAGGCAGCGATTTATGCACTTCAAGTACTTTTCAAGTATGCAAGTGAATTTTTATTTCTGTAATAAATGTGTTTATTCTTGTCACAAGTTATTTTACAGTAAAACAGTTTTCTTAATACATTTTAACATATATGTTGCAGTCAGTTTATGTGATTTGTTTTAAGATTTTTGTTAAGCTATCAGAATTGTCTTCTTTGTTGTATTTTATCATTCTTCTTGTGACTATGCAATGCTATATCCTCAATCGTTTTAGGGAAATATCAATTAAGGTAATATTCAAATGATATTTTTTCATACAGCTATAAAAATCCTAAAATTTTGTTTTAGTACACTAGTTACTTTACCTGAAATCAGAGTCCAATACTTCCAAAAATGTTAATTCTGCTGGCAACGTTTTATGAATTGATTCGTAATTAACGGAATAATTATTTATATATTTAATAAGTTAATTGAGTCGCCACTTCATTTGATTTAGTAACACACTTAATCCAGTTACAGTTCTTATGTTTATTGATCAGTGAGATTACATATCTTAGAAAACTATTAAATAAGATAAATAACTTTTTAATGAACACTATTAACCGTATTACACATTATGGTTTAACCAAAAAATTGGTTCGGTGCAATAAGCAAAATATAATGATCGTAACATTTAAAACAATGATTGGATTCACAAATTGACCACATAGTATCTAAACCGGCTGGGAATAATCAGATAGATGCAGTAAAACATATAAAAATGCAACTGTTTATGACAAAATCCTCGCTTAAACGGAACCTTTCCGTAGTCACTTAAAATAAAATATCATAATATGAAACTTTCTAACACAGCTACCTATGGAAAATTAATTTTTTCTTCGCGCCTAGCGATTCCATTTTCCAGAGATTTCATAAATGTTCTTTTGTTTTAAAGAAAATCACTTTGATATCAAACAGATATACAAAAAATTAAGTGTACCTTGCTTATCTATGTCTCACCGTAACCACTGGTGAGATAACTATTAACGTACTGTAGTTGCTTGTATTGATCGTCTATGATAAAGGGCGAAACAGAATCTTTCTGGTACACTTTTTGTACCTAGTAACTTTTCCAGACATTTTGCGATTGTACAGCTAAATGTTTCTCTTACCGTTTAGTGTTGTAAGTATTTTGCCTGTATTTTATCAACAAAAGTGGACAATCGAAGAATTTTTCGTAAACTCAAGTCTTGCCAATTTTGCTTGATTTTATTATAAAACTTTGCCTAAAATATTTTGTTTCAAAGGTCTTGCAATTTCAAACAGATTTTTTACTTAACAGTTTTATTTACTTTTAAATTATACTAATTTCAAAAATTAGCTTTGAAGTGTTTTTATGCGGTGTTATTGAGATCAAATTTATTCTGAAAGGACTATATCATCATCATGAACATAGATATGTGAGACTAGTGAAGACTAAAAACTTTATTTACACTTAGCGTATCCCCAGGAAGTGCCATTAATGAATAACATAAAACGATGAAATATCGTTCTCAATGCTCAAACATTTTCGGGAAAAAGACTGCTTTATTTTGCATCGCATGAAACTACAGATGAATGATCAACACATTCGTAAATTTTTAGCAAAGTTTATGAAATAATAATATATATATTATTTTGGCCTTTTTCCCTCATAAATATTGTATTATATCCGAAAAAGAGGAAACAACGAGTTTGAATGCTCCAAAGTTTGTCGCTTTTTAAAGAAAAAAATTAGAATGTTTTCTTTTCTGTGTAGCTCATACAATGTTCTTTTATTTTATGAAAATCCTTATATCTTTAGATAAAAACAAATCCGTAAATTTGAAAAAAAAAACAGAAACTATGCTGCTGAGAAATGTAGAAATTGTCAAAGAGACAAGTACAAAAGATGCTGTACTAAAAAGAAAATTTTAGAAATATGTAACGAAACTACGGCAGAAATATAATAGTTTTCTTTTTACTGTGTTTTTAAAGTTAGAAAATTCAATATTTTATTTATTTATATTTTATACATCAGAATAATGTATTTAGTATCAGCTGAAAAAAAACAATTAATGTTTACATTTATGTGCATGTGTATCAACGGATATTAATTAAAGAAAAATTTTCAAAAAATACATTTGATTCCAAAAGTTATGGTAAAAATATTTTGTGTCTAACTACAAATAAACTTATATTAAACGGGAAAATTGCTACATAATTGTCTCACATTATAAGACATAACAAGAACACAAGAAAATTATCTTCACATTAGATCAAAATTGGACGAATATGGGACATTATATTCTTAGAACAGGTCGGCTTATATAGACGGTGGCCACCACCTCACACAGTTTTATAGATCGCAAAATGAACCCTGATACTGTTTAATGACGTTTTGAATCACAGATTATGTCAAAAAAATTGTCATCTAAAATCTCGGAATTATTTGCCGTATCTTTCTTGTAGTGAATTGACATCGTTCAATAGCTCTTTCTAAAGCATACCAGACGTGCTCAAAGAGGCAACCTTACGGGCCTATTCTTTCTAAATCGACGACACTAAACAATTTCCTAAAGCCGTTATCCCGATTTCTTCAGTTTCTTCAAGTAAAATAGCTAAGTTCTGAATTTTGACGGTAGGTGCAATGCGAATGTTTTGAATCTCACTTACCTATGTGTAGAGACCACATTTATAATGGTAGTCACATCCGCTCACAATTTCAATGGTTGCATCACTAACACTCTTACCACCCTCTATTTGAACATACGATTTATAAAACTACAGACGTTCAAATTCATATTTACTCGCAAATCTAAACCTTAAACGTTAATGAAATGTATCATCAGCTGATTTGTTTTACATAACAGTTGTGCTTATATTATTTCTGTTAAAAAATAAATAATGGGTTCAATTGCTTACTTTTTATGGCGCTTTTAAAGTAATATCGGAAAATTATAACACACAATACAGGTAATGCACTTAGAAGTGCAGAAACTCTCAGAAAGAATTTTATAGAAGATAGAAAATAATAAATTTTAAAAAAAATGATACTTTTAAAGAAACTGCTACAAAAGTTCTTAGTGTGTTTTTATGTCTTTTTACGCTTAGGAAATAAATTTAATATTTCATCTTTTTATTTTATAATTTAGGATTGTTTATTTGGTATAAGTTTTATGTATGTATAAGACATATGTATACGACAGTAAGTTTCCTTACCTTTTTCTCGAAACAGTAGGCAATCACAATATTTATTTTTATGCGAAAGTCATTCCATTGTTATTTTTTGCAACCTAGGATCGTGTATATGCCGATAGGATAGTGTTCCCAGGAAAATCGGATTCAGTGTTCCGCAGATATGCACAGCAGACGACTGAACACTGCTAATCGCAATAAAAGACTCGATTTTTGTAAATTGGCTTGCTCATTCTGAAAAACAATACAAGACCACGCGCAAGCGCGTAAACGGTAAACCATATTACCACTCTAGGTTGTCAACGTCTTTCCCGAGTATTCCTCTACCAGCTTAAATCTCTACCTGGTGTCAAGCTACTTCCATTACTTCTTTACATTAAAAAGTCTCTCAGAAGGTAGCACCAATCAAAGCATTAAGAAACCGGGAAGAAGCTCTTTAGAGTAGATAGACATAGTAGGATATTTTAGGCCTGTTTATGTATTTTATCAAAAGCATCGATCTCTGAGGGGGTTATGTGGAAATAAAGTATGCCTACCTGTTTATGTTCTCAGTCCATTACTTGTCTTGAATAAAAACTCGGCCCACAGCGAATCTTATGTTTCGACGCTCCCTGGTACTTTTAGATACTTGTGAACGGATTGGATAATAAACAAAAAAAGCTTGTAAAAAACATTTTATGGATGTAAGATTTTAATAGAGCTTTAAAGAAGAATTAATCTGTCTGTCTCTCTATCCCATTATCTTTGTTGTACTCTAGATTGACATAATTTTTAGAAAAGCACCATAATTACAAATGAGAAAGTGCAAAGTTGATTAATAGATTAAGCTCTTGGGGACGAGTGACACGTATACGTGACGCAAGAGTTGCTCAGAATCCTCGATTATTCTCACCAGATATTTTTTATTGTAAGCTTTGCCTTATGTAATCCTAGCATTTCTGCGATTCAATTAGGCGAAAATTTCTGTTTTGAAAAACCGGTGGTAAAACATTAAAAATTCTGCAAAGGACGCTCGTCGCGAAGGGGTTAATGGAAAATTATAATAAACGGATTTTTTTCCATTGCAATCATACATGTTTTATTTGTTTCTGTATAAGTACAAATAATGAGTATGGTCGCATTTTTGTTTCTCGATCGTCTTGGGGAAAGTTGGAAAATATATACTTCTAAAGTTTTATTTTATTATTTTTAAAGAAAATATTCATGTGTGGAGATAAAAGCAGATCTGTAAATTTGAAAAAAGTACACAACCGATGCCTCTTAGAACTGTGAAACTGTCAGAGGGAAATGGATAGACGATGGAGGATAACAAAGAAAAGTTGGAATCCCAAAAGAAAGACAGAAAGCTCCAAGTTCGCTTTTTGATTTTTTTAAAGCAGAAACAAAAGCAGTATTGTTTCATATATTTTTTGTGTCAGAATAGCTTTTTTAGTATCGGTTTAAGAAAAATGTATAAAGTACTTTTATATGCATGTGCGTACATATAAATTATACATTTAAAAAAAAGTTTAAAATGTTGTACAATTTCATAAACGATTTTAAATATTAATTTATCTATGTATCTATTCAGCTACCTCACTTTTAAAAATTATATTTTAAAAAGCACAACATTGGTCCAAATGTGTAATTACTCTAAATTGAAAAGCTCATGCTATTGTGCAAATGTATAATAAACATATTTTTGCTTTATTTTCATATTTATTAAACAATGAAATGTACTTCGTCGAATTTTTTGCCAGTGATTATTTTAGGAAAGTTTCCCATTTGCTTTTTTGATGCATTTTTAAATTTCTATAATGAATTAAATATTTTAAGGAGCTTTTTCTACGTATATGATATCTGTTTAAGAAAACAATGATTAAGAATTCTTTAATGTTTGTGTATGTGCATTGGTTCTTTGGTGTTTGTGTATTTGTTGAATTATATATGGACATGTTTGTAGAAAATGTATAATTACATCTAAAATGTTTTTAATTTGCTTTTGGCTAGTTTTTACAATAGAAGAAAATGAATAAAATGGTTTGTTTTAGAATTAGAAAAGTCATTAATTATTTATTTTTACTTATTTCATTTAAAACAATAATTTATTTAGCATCATTTAAGAAATAAATAAAATGAATAATTTTGAACATATATGCCAATGGATGGATGAAAATTGAATTTTGAAACATCGGTTGTAAACCTGTTAATGTACCTTAAAAATTATAAACTGAAAAACAAAGTATTTTAAACATTTAAATTATATATGAATACATATTTTAGCTTTATATCAATTCTCACAAGAATTCATAGTTGAAGAGAAAAATTATTTTTTTACACAGATCATTTAGGGAAAAGAATTGTGTTCCTTATCCCTTGTATTGTATACACCATACAGAAGTTTTAAAAACAGTATATTAATGCATAATCGTGGAATTATGGAATATAGCATTTCAGGAATGCATATATTTCATTGGCTTTAAACATGTAGCTTATGTCAATTAAAATATTTTTTTATTTTATTTTTTTAAGTAATGAATTTGTATTTCCATGTTCATGTACAGTACATGTACATTATAGACATTGAATAGAGAAATATGGGTTCTCCACAACATCTCCACAACAATTTAAAGTGCTTTAATTTTTTTTTGTACATTTGAACAATTTATACATTTTCAGATTTAAAAAACCTTAAAGCAATTTTTTTATATATACAGTAGTTAAAAGATACATTTTTCTGTTTGGAAGCATTTGTAGCTAAAACTTATGTTTGGAATGAGACGACATTTTATATTTTGCATTTTGCAAGGTACGGGAAATGATTTTTGCTATCAATGAAATACGATGACCTCATTCTGAATGGTATTTAATTTTTATTCATTTAAGTTACAGTGAAGATTCACAGAATAATATAAGTTGCGTTACTTACCAATTTAAAATTTACTGTTTCAGTGTTTTGGGAATTTCTCTTGATATATTGTGCAAGTGCAACTTCAGATGACCTCTAAAAATTTGTGCAGCAAAACGATATTTTAAAAGCAGTTTACAAGCGTTGCCCGACTTAGAAAATTGTTGTATGCTTCACGTTTCAAAGAAAATCAAGCTAATATCAATATGTTTTTTGAAATGAAGTTGAAGTTTGGGAAAAAAAGAACAAATATAAAAAGTAATTCTTTCTTTGTATTTTTTATTGTGGTTGTTGTTTTAGGGCTATATTTTTATAAAATATTTAAACATTTAAAGTAACAATGAATTATTATATTTCATAACTAAATCAGATAATGATGCAAGTACATAGTTAAATAGTTATAACGGGCTTATTTCTCATTTACACAATTTTATCATTTGTTTGAGATTTTACTTCGGTTCCTTAAGTAAGAGTTTAAGGTAATGAGAAAGTTTCCGATGGTGAAAACTTTACTCCTAACACATTCGAAAAATATCCATGATTTCCATTAATATCTGGAAGACTAGATTATGATTTTTTTTTCATAATCACAACAACCGAGTAAACATAAAAAGATAATATGGAAATAAGGAAAAAAATATTCTTATTTTTTGGAGGTGCCAAGTTAAAGAAAATGTTCTGTAGATAGGTGTCTCTTACTTTAAACTTTTGAGAATGAGAAAACAAATGTAGAAATTATTACTTTCTTTAAGGCATTAGAATATACAGGAAGTCTATGTCATCAACATCCCAAAAAGTGTATCTGAAATACAAATTTTATAACTAAAGTGATATTCTTAACATTAGACACAGAATTACATTGCTGAATAAACTCAAAATATATAAAAAAATCCCTGACAGGCTCGGCCTACTGGCACAGGTAGATTTCGAAGACGCAGGCAGTGGGGCACCTGTTTGTTGGGAATTGCGGAAGAAATGACCTTTTTTTGCCATGATGCGGCAGTTGGAAGAACCTACTTCGAAACCTGTTTGCTGGCAGAGCCGGCAAGAATTTTTTTTTTTTTTTTTTTTTTTTTTTTGTTATAAGGGTTTGTCCTGTAAAAAACTTGTCAATATAAAAGTTTTAGAAAATATTAAGAGGATTTATAATAAATTTAAGCGGATTTGATATCTTGTGAATTGACGAAGTTATGAATTTTTTTCTGTTAACCCCCCCCCCTTTTTTCCCCTCTTGGGGTCATTTTTAATGATATCAAAAATCTGTCATACATAAATTTTCGTCCCTTTTCCTAGAAGTAATAACTTTAAACAGTTTCGATACATATCACACTTAAGAAATTATGGTTTTTTTTCTGTTTTCACAAAAAGCCCCTTCCCCCCCCCCTTTGTTCGATTTTAGCCATTAACTAACTTGACCGAGATTTTATGCCCCTTGATTTTATGTATCAGTTTGGAAGAGATTTGTGCAGAATTATTGCAGTTATCGTCTCCATAAAAAAGTGACATAGATAGATAGATAGATAGATAAACTTTTGAAATGGGGGTGGTTTTGGTTTCTGGGAGTCATGATCGGCGTAGATCTGCAAATATCTTTCAAAAATTCCAACTTAGAGGAGAATGTAATCAGTAGTATTTCTTACGAAATCTACCTAAAAATAAATTGCCAGTGTCATAGCTATAATAATTAACTTCCAACAGATGAAGAGACAGAGATTTACTACCTTTAAAATGCGAAAATGTTTCTTAATAATATTCTAGATTATGTATGTTGTGTATGTTGTCTTGCATAAACCCATATCACATACTCATCTTTGCATTTTAACGAAGTTGTTGCGAATGGTTTCAAAGGAAATATATTTCTGCGATGAGTAATATTAGAGATAACTATAAAAGAAACTCATTTGCCTTCCACTCTGAAACAATATGATTTTTACACGAGAAAATGAACAATGAACAACAATATACAAATGCGGTTATTTTGAATATATTTTATAATGAAAGATGTGTATTCAAAAATTTATCTTGAAAACACAGTAGAAAGTATCCATTTATAAATTAATGAATTTCATATGCAACATTATCTTGATATATTCCCTTTAATCAAGCTGCCTACCTATATCCCTGAGGCTAGTAGATTTGAGACTTAAGAAGCAGAACTTCACTTTTTGCTTCCGACTGCGTCCCAGTGAAGAATGAAAATAGAAACATCATTCGAACTTACACAATTATACTTTTTTCCTTGCAGGTTACGGCAGTTTTCCTACCTTCCTATTTAAAATAAATAAATTTACATTAAATCTAAAAAAATTGGCTTCAAAAGTCAATCTTTTTTCTACATTGTTAATAATTGCGAAATTTTGTTATATAATTTCATTGAATTCCATAACTACTGTAAAAACAAAATTTTATTATTATCATTACTAGAACAATATTAGTCAACAGAATAGAGGCTAATTATCCCATTAAAGCCGGAATTATTATTCTCTTTAAAATTCAAAAATTGCATTTGATACCAATTTTTTTAAATAACAACTTTTGTCTCCTTTTGTTATGCATTTTCTGTCATCAGATAAAGAGAATATTTCTCTTAAAAAATACTGGTGTGCTAACAACAAAATGGATGTCAGATATTCCGGTACCATATGGTACCATATGCTTTAATGGGTTAAAATATCTTAAATACTCCTCATTTCATTATTAGATAACTTTTTTTTTATTCATATGCCATGTTTATAATTTACGTGTTTTTGTTTTATGGCTATTTCACTTGTATTTGTATTTGCAAACAACCTTAATAATTATCAGCATTTATTTGTAAATGATCGCTGGCTATATTTTATTTTATTTATTTTCACACTTACGGATCATCTTTTTAATTAATATATTTACAATTATATACTATGTGAATTACTAATTGCATATTTGTTCATAATGTAAGTAAATGTTTTGTGGCGATTACATATACATAGAATATTATTTTAAATATTTCCATGTATTCGGTATAACTCCAGAATTCATATGTAACACAATAATAAATCCTACTCCTATTGTAAAGTGTCTAAAAAGTTATATTGTAAATCTAATAAGTTACTATGTAACCAATTTTAATTGTTCACAAATCGGCTTACTCCCTTGCCAGATCTTTTCATTTTTAACACTTTCCAATATAGTTGCAAATTGTTTATGAATTCAGTGGTTTGTCTGTCTGTCTGTTCATCTGTCTGTCTGTGCGTCTGTCTGTCTGTCTGTCCGTCTGTCGCCGTCTGTCTGTGCTCTAACTGACGTAAATGTACACGAATTGCCATGCAATTGATATAGGTTATTGAGGTATACTATGGCATGATAGGTATTGAAAATGAAGTATATACTCCGTGTAAAGAAGCACTCAAAAGAATGTCGTTACATTATGGTCCATGGGAGAAAAATCTTTTTCAGTGCATTTTAGTGATGTTACACTATTTCAAATATATTTAAATTGATATACATCGTTGAATTGCACTACAGGATGCTTACTATCGAATATATTGCATGTAGCACTTGTAATTAGTTTACGGTGAAGCTCAAAAGAATTCCCTTATATTATGGCCTATGGGGAAAAGTCATTTGCGGTGCATTTTAATCATGTTATACTATTACAAACATAAATGAAATTTATATCAATTTGTGAGGTGCACTACAACATGCTTTCTGTATAATATAAAGCGTAAAGCATTTCTTATTCATTTACAGGATCGTACAAAAGTATTCGATTACATATAGTTTACGGAGAACTGTTTGCAGAGTATTTTAATTACGTTAAACTATTTCAAATATAATGAAATTGATATACATTACTGTGGTTTACTGCAAGATTCCTGTTGTAAACATGATGTGCATAGCATTTATCGTTCATTTACAGGGACACACAAAATATTTTGGATGCAGTACTGTATCCGAAGTATTATGTGTAAGCGATAATTGCTAAAAATGCGCTTTCAGTTAGGTATGCGTTTAACTAAATGGTATGTATAAATGCTATAGATCATATAAAGGGATACACAAAAGAATTCGTAAACATTACAGTGTATCAGAGTAAATTGCTACATTTTTTTTTAAATCGAGTTATGCATTTTGAATGTGAAATATAGTTAGTAAACTAAGAGATGTTTGTTGAAAATAAATAAAATCATATACAGGACCACGCAAAGAACTGGATGCATGGCCGCTTATATATATTAATTTCCGAAAGAGTAATTTCAGTACTTCACCGCATGTTTTTGCTTAAATTACACTTTACGTCTATCCCATAGGATTATATGGGATTTCTCCTCAATTTATCAATTAGCTCACTGTATTGCCTGTATCTTTTTGAGTTTTCACGATATTTGACTGGTCTTTTTATATGAGTTGCTCTATAGTATGACAAAAAAAAATATTTTCTGTAGTTAGCGCATGCGCAGTAAAAATTTATTTCATACAAATACCCATATCTCGTCAAATATTCAATATATTAATATTTTAATTTCAGTATACTACTTCTTCAGCTTTTGTCAAGTTTTTAGAAAGCGTTGTTAAATTCGGTTGAAAACTCTGCATGCTATAAAAAAGCATTTGATTTTTTCACAGAAACGTTAGCATCTTCAAGAATATGCGTGCTATTCTTACACAAATGCACAAAAACTTTGAACAAAACCTACATAGTCATTTGATACAGTGACGGATAATTTTTAGTATTTTCTGTTTCTCGGGAAAACGCAAATAGTATTTTATTATTATCTCCCTAATTGTCCTCGGAACTAAATCTTCACTGAAAAACATGAAGTCTAACATGTTCTTTACATCCTCAAAGTTCAAGGGCATTTCTGGCATCTCCTCACGAATTCCAATAGATATTCGACAACACGTCTGAAATCGGTCACAGCCCCCTAATTTCTGGACATTATTCATTATTTCATTATTCGAGAAATAGGTATGTAATAATAATCCATGCTTTGGAAATTAAAAGGAAATAATCACAGTAATTATGATTAAATTCGGTTTCTTGCTTTCGGTCTCATTACATCATATAGCAAGTATAGGAAATATGATGGATCAAGCGCAGATTATGAAATACTTTAACAGAACTTCTTTAACGAAATTTCATCGTTTAATAAGGTGAAAGATGATGTCTAAGTAAACAATTTAGAAAATGCGCAATGTATTTGAAAACTCAAAATTAAAATGTACCATCAATAGTCGGAAAACACACTTTTTTCTGCAGCTCTGTAAATGTTGTATAGATTTCTAAATATACTACATAGTATGATCAAATTTAGTTCAGTTAGGAAACACATAACATAGTTCTAAATTCCCCTTCAGAAATTTCCACCAATAAACGTAAATGTATTGGAGATCTATGGTGGTGCCCTGTATATCATCTATACAATTTATATGGACCCTGTAATAGGCAAAAAATAATTTTAATTTAAAAAAGTACCATAACTTATAATGCACTTCCAATAATTATTGTTCTCAGACAGTACTCAAATATAATTCTTTTGTGTGTACCTGTAAATGACCGATGAATGCTATGCACGCAATATTCTATAGTAATCATCTTGTAGTGATCCGAAGTGATACCTATTAATTTTAAAAAGTTTGAAATAGTGTAAAATCAGTAAAATTCACCGCAAACAATTTTTCCCCATATACCGTAATGTAACAGTAATAAACGCTATATACTTCATATTCAATACGGGACATTGCCTCATTTACGGTAAACCTCATTAACATATATCAATTGCATGGCAATGCGCATATATTTACGCGAGTTAGAGCACGGACAAGCAGACAGACAATACGAAATCATAAACATTTTGCAACTATGTTGGAAAATGTTAAAAATAAAAATGAGCGGTAAATATCAAGGAAAATAATATTTTAACGAATAAAATAAAATTATATATTTTAATAATTGTTAGTACTTACTAAATAATGGTTTTTCAGAAGATTCTTATAAACAATGCATATAAAGTTGTAAAATGGCTTTTGACAGTTTCAGTTATTACATCCACATAAGGACAATAAAATATATGCGGAATTCTTAAATTAACAAATTTCTCAACGAGGAATATCGATGACAATGAGATTGCTTTTCCGAAAAGTAAAAGGAACGTAAGAAATCAATTCAACTGAATAACTTCGGAAACAAATTAAAATAATTATTCAGCTTCGATTAACAACAAAGGTGGAAATTAAGCTTCTAGGATTTTCCTACTGAAATAGTAAGTCCCATGGAGCAAGCAATTATCATCATTAAAGGAGCTACATAATTTACTAGGAAGGAATATTACAAATGTTTCACTGAAACGCATTTTGTTGGCATGTGACTATTTAATTATGTAAAGGATTTTGTTTTGATACAGTTCTAACTCAAAATTTAAAGGCACATCTTGAATAGAAATTTTTATGCCTTTTTTAGGAAGAATATTCCCTTAGTTCTAAAACGAACAGTTGGAATAGAAAACTAAAGCATTCAATTGCCTGGATAGTAGTGTTCCGAAATGAACAAAATATGTTTATAATCCAAACACCATATTTTCTAATCAGAGGAAATATATAAAATACATAAAAGGAAATGTAGCTGTATATGAAACTTACTTGAGAAGCTACCATAAAGGCATTACCAAAAGGATAAATTTACCACAAAAACATATTAAAACATTAAAAGTGTTCCATTCATTTTTTTTTACGTGTTCCTAATTGAATTTGTAAATCAATTTTTTATAAGGTTCTAACATCCAATTTGTGAATATATTTCGAATAATCATCTACGTTATACTGCAAAAGTGTTATACCGTAACGCTTATGTCGTATTGATGATGGCAACAACCTGATCAACAAATTTCGCTTTTACTGCTTCTTTTCTTCATTTTTAAACTTGGCACAATTTAAAATTTCACACTGTTGAATAGGGGAAAAGAGTACTTTTAAATGCAATTTGTTTGAAAACTGTATCTCATGTTTTTGGTGGTTTTAAAATAATCGGGAAATCCAATCTGGACTACCCGTATTACAGAAGCCCGATATACAGAACATAAATGATTTTTTTTTACCCTAATAGGTTTTTCACATCTATATATATATAACGCTAAAGTACGTGCCGGCAAAAAAGTGGTTATTAGTCTTTTGCCGATAGCAACGAGTGATTATATATAGTTTGGAAAAGAAAACCAGCTAAATATAAATCTAGCCGGATTCGTTAATTGTTATATTAAGAAAAGTATTAGAGGTACCGATTCGAAACAGTATATACGTTAGTTTATTTTTCTGATTACGAAAATGCAAATTTTGGGAAAATCGGACTGTAATTTTTCTTAATTTTGCCGAAACCTGACCTGCCATGAATCAAATGACCTAGACATTTGAGGTGGGCTTTGTTGAATTTACTTCCGCTTCTGGGTCCGTCTGTCTATTTACTTTCTGACAGATGAAAGAGTTACCAGAGGAAGGGTTTCGAGTAGCGATTTTTCAAAACGCGAATGTTTTCGCGTTTCGTACGATTTTTTGATGGGACCGGGCAAATCAGATACTTTAGTATATTTTCTTAGATTGTCCAACCTATACACCAAAAGGCTGTTTTTCTAAGTAAAGGCGGGTTAATTTTTCTTATATGAGTTGCACGCAGATTTAAAAATATTCATGGTTAAAAATTATTTTAAAATCCTTAACAGTTAATTAAGGTGCAGTTTAAACAGTATTGCATTTGAAGGTATACTTTGTTTTCCATTTGATGGTGTATAAATTTAAATTACGCGATGTTGAGGAGTTTAAAAAATGCTGTAAAAGCGACATTTAGTGGTCAGTTCGTTGCAACCATCAATATAAAGTCTGCGTTACTCATGGACATGATTTTGCTTTATAATATAGACAAATGTTCAAGCATGATATTTTTTAATCTTTTTCTTTCACTAGTACAGAGATTACAGATGATTAACCCATTTTCACTTAATCAATATAAATATTTCAGCATTTGCTTCCGGCTAATATTGCATAAATGAATTAAAACTCTGTCAATAAATAAATAAAATGATATAAATAAAATAAAATTTTGACAGATATGTATTTGAACTACGTGCTTAATCGATAATCATAATAAAGAAGGTTACTAAAAAAGGTGAAATCTTGGGCGATTTCTTTGGTTATTAACCTCTGGTATGTGGCTAATATGAAAGTACCCCTTGCTATAAATTTCGAAATTTTATTTGAATACGTCGCCATTTTTTTATATACATGCTTTTTGGTGTTGTTGGGGAATTAAAAAACATACAGTAAACATAAAAAATGTATCTAGAGGTACAGTAGTGCCTCCGCCAAGCCGAGAAAGCACAGCCGTAAGCATCCTTTTCTGGAAGCAAATACGGGCACTTTTTACCCCCACCCCCATATCTTTGCGCTGGAGTTTCCAAAAACCTCAAACTTAGTTTATTTAGAGTACGTTGTAAATGGGATCAAATTTTCAAATTTCACGTCTCTATCTTTTCTAGTTCAAAAGATATATGAACTCAAAGTTTCCATTTTTTGACACTTACTCACTCACTCACTCACTCATTCACGGATCATCAAAAAGTTAAGGTACGTCTCGTAGCTTTACAAACTTGAAATGTGAAATTAAGGTAGCGTTTAGGACGCAAAATAAGGAAAAATTTAAAAATCCGTAAAAAATAAAATAAAATAAAAATTTGAACATTTTTTTTTAAAATTTTAAAATTGAAAATAATTTGATCTTATAGTCTTAAAAAGTTAAAATTTGGTGTAAAGGTAGTATTTAGGATTAAATAAAGGAAAAATTCTTAAAAAATCAGAAAATTCGAAAGAAAAATTGAAACATTTGTAAAAAATCGAAAAGTTTGAATATAATTTGATTTTGTAGTCCTAGAAAGTTGAAATTTGACATAAAAATAGTGTTTAGGTAAACAAAAAAAACAGACTTTAAAAATCTGAAATTTTTAAAAAAATTGAAAAAAAAATGTTAAATTTTAAATAGTTCGATTAGTTGGAATTTTCTGAAATTTTAAATTTTGTCTTTCTTTTTATCCTAAACAGTACTTTTATACCAAATAATAAGTATTTAGTTCTGCAAGATAGTACGATAGATCGATAGCACCTTTCCTGGAAGCAGTTGAGAGAACTTTTTATCCCCTTCATAACTTAGTGCTTTCCTACGAACTTGAAACTTCTTTATCTAAAAGACTTTGCAAACGCAACTAAAGCTCCAAGTTTTTGATACATTCAAGGGACAGTATAGGGGCTTTGCGAAAACTAGTGGATGATGTCCAAAAAGAGGACAATGTGAAAAAAAAAAGGAGGACTACTTGCAAAAAGAAGTGAAATCATATCGAAAAATCGCTTGCAAAAATTGTAGCCAAGTCTGGTGACTCTTTTACAGTAAAAAGTTCTGATATCGTGTAAAGCCAAGTTTAGGTATCTTATTAATTCTGAAATATTCATTCACAAATCACTCCTAGTCTCTACATCTTTAGTTAATGATTATTTTGTGAATTGAACGACGTCAGAACTTTTCACGGTAAAAGAATCACGGGACGTGGCTATATTTTTTAGATGTGATGTGTTTGATGGGATTAGAGCAGTGGTTCCCAACCTTATATTGGCCACGCCCCACCGTAGCATCTGTAAAATCACGATGTCTACACCCCCTTCCTTCTGAAACATATATCTCGTATTATTTAAAAGATGAACTCCATTCCAATGGAGGAAGCCTAACAGAGCATTAACAATAAATGTTCATTTCACATTTAAAAAAAAAAAATATTTGTGATAAATTTGAATTTTCTGCCACAAATGTGTTTCTAACATAACTATAAATGCACGGTGCAGAAAAGAAAATGTAGCTCCTTTCCAATTTACCCCAATGCTCTTGCAAAAGAATTTTATGGTCTGCATTTTTATCTTCACAAAATGGTTTCTAGAGACTATTACATTTAGCATTAAAATTGATAGCATTGACACATTCTACAATTACAATTCAATTTAGTAACAGTAAGAATCGGTGGAAAACCTTTGGACACTAAATTATCTTTCTATGAATAACTCTATACACCAGAAGCATTTCAAGATTATTATCTTTATAATTTTTAAGTAGGTATTATCCCCAATCAAATCACATTTATTTGTTTTTCCATTCCCGTTTTTCTTAACTGACTGTCATGTATTATTTGATTTTAAATTTTAAAATGTCATGATGTATATTTATTTACTCTGTAGGATATCTACACGAGAACTATAGATATTTACTATTGAACATTTTCTTTTTCGAATGCTGCATAGTAAATTTTATAAAGTTGGTAGTACCTCATTTAGACATTTCAAACAATTTTTTGATTAAATATCTTCAAGTCAGATTTAGGTATGTCCTTAAGTTGTTTCACATGCAAACGTTTCTTCATGTGATATATAGAAGAGCGAATAGAAATATAAAGACATATTCAAAAAATAATCGAAATGGTCGCAAAACACTCTAAAATACATAACTTACCAGAAAAATAAGTAAATCTTTTTTAATTGAAGAAAAAAAAAGACATTAAAATTTTTGTAAAAATGATTTATATAATTATTCTGTCTTTGTTTGTATTTTGAACGTTTGATTGGAAATCTTTTAAACTTCAACAAAAAAACTATTTTTTTATATTGTGCCTGTATTACTTTTATTTTTAGTCTACAACATTACTTCCTCCCGCCCCACCAAAAAAAAATGCTTACAGTGAATGGGTTAGTAACAAAGTTGAAATTGACCCCTTAAAAAGACAAATCGACCCCGCAGTGGGGCTTACACCACACGTTGGGAACACTGGCTTAGAGTTTTCAGCTAAATTGATTTTCACCTATGTTCTGTACATCGAGTATTATCTTCTGTAACCCAGTAAGCTCTGGTTTTATCTCGTTTTTTAATTTTTTTATTATTGTGATTTTTTTATTAATGTGAAGGAATGCAGTTATTAGCAATAGTTACGCTCATTTTAGCACGTTTAAAAACGTTGCTGCAACCTAAAGTCTCTTAGTGACGTGAGTGAATGCAATTACTTAACTCTCTATTTTTAATATTTTAATATGAGGGCAGCTTTGCAAACCTTTTATTTTTACATATATTGTACATTTTGATGTATTTTATAATATATGTAAAGAAAAAAATGTTGCAAGACTGCGCTCATATAAATAATTGAGGTAAAAGTAGGAGAAATTGCGTGCTTTTCATCAAAAACTACGAAAAATACGAACTTTGAACTTGTGTAAGACATATAAACTCAAACAAAGTGCAAAAACTATTGTTGAAATCATACAGGATAAAAATTCTAATATTAAAAGTGAAATAATTAAGTCAGTATAACAAAATCTAATTTTTGTCTTATTTGAAGGGCCAAAAGCACTATTTAAGGACCCTGATCTTTTCTTTCACAATGGTTTTAGTTAATCATAAATCTGCGAATCCTAAAATAATCCTGGATGATAAAGAACGAGGACTTTTGCAGTTTCTTTTTCTACAGTACTCTAAGCAAAAATAAATAAATAAATAAATAAATAAAAAATACACGAAACATTGAACCACTCTCAGAAAAATTAAGTACGTATTAATATATCAATAATAACATTGAATTGAATTAATATATTTATTTTTAGTTTAGAATTTATTTTATTTTAACAAGCCACAAAATTATTATTTTGAAATTTTTTTCGTGCATCTGTACACATATTTAACTGCATGTGATGAGGTACTAATAACTGGATTGGCAACACTTATTAGGGATATGTGGGGAAACAGGAATATTTACTTACTTTTCTGACATAAATATTTCAAAGATAGCTGAAGAATCATTATTATACATATACAAAAAATTAACTTGTTTGCAACTCTTTGTGTATCTCTAACTAAAATAATAAGAAAAATTGGAACACGGTGGACGTCACAATAGCAAATGGTAACTTATTTAAACGATTGCAACGAGAAACTGAGCACTTTATTAAGAAAGGTAAATTCTTAGAACTTTCCTCCACTGTCTCCTAATGATTAGTCTATTTTTCGTTTAGTGTATAACGGGAAATAAAAAACAATGAATATGAAGTAAAAAACAATTAAAAAGAGAAAAAAAAACAATTCCACACAGTCAAGCTAACATTTTTTCCCAATTTTCGAAAACTTAATATCTTTGTAACCGCACTAACCTAAAGCAGTAGATATTGCATTAGAATAAGGCCAACCGTTCACTTTTACTCTTACAAACATTTAATCGTAATGTTAAATTCGATGAAAAAATTAATGCAACAAGAAATTATCTCCAAGGCAGTACTGTTTGTGGATATTCGACTAATAATGCAGGTGGACTGCTTTGCTTTAGACGAAGTAGGCAATCCACATGTCGATTCGAGGACCAACTTTATGAAAATGCCTGCTTGTTTTATAGAGCAATAATCATGAATAAAGTATTACATGATAACCAGAGGATTTTTAATAATGACAAAAAGACCATAAAATATAATTTCGACATTAGAATTCAAATAGTATAGATAAAATTAATTTTTTTCTGTTAATTTGATGTTTTATAATTCAAAAATTCACTATTTACTGAAAGCATAAATTAATTGAAATAATCATAAGCATACATATATTGACTTATTCAGATTTAATAATTAAATAAGTTTAGATAATAAAAATGTGGATATAGGAACTTTTAGTGTTCTTAATACATTTTAATTACAGCTTTCAAAAACATTTTTTATCTTATATTTTTTTTCTAATTACAATTATGAACCATCAGCGAGATTATTTTGTTTATGGCGTCAAGTTTTCCATCCGAAATATTTTTTCTTCATATCTAGTTTTTCTTTCTTCTTTTGGCTTTAGCACTTAAGATAAGGAAGCACATAAAGATGCTGTAATCTTGGATAGCATTCGAAGTATGGAGCTAAGAAATATATCTTCCAGATTTACTGGCGAAATTTCGCAGATAAACTCTGCTCAAATGAAAGTCTTATCAGATTTTGATATAAATAATTAGCAAAGGGAAAATTCTTAATAAATTTGAAAACATTTTAAAAAAAAGTTAAATGTCATAAAACCTGTTTCTAGACGTGGAAATAAAAAAAAAATATTTTTTTTACATTACAAACTATCTCTTATTATTAATTATCACGTTAATTACATATAATTAAACAAAATCTAGCGTTTAGTAAACTGTAAAAAACTTGTTTGTTTTATAACATCTCTACCCTTCACAGGTTATTTTTGTTAGGAAAAATCTTTGCAAAATAAATGAATTAATAATACACGATAGGTGTTAAGTTGTCTTTTTTAATGACTGTGACAAAATTCAGTTCAGGTCTGCACGCATTGATTGATAAAGGCATGAAAAAACTCAAAGCTGTGTCTACCGTATGGACGTCTGTCCGTGTTCTAACTCTCGTAAATATAATAGGATTTGCCTTATCCTTTTGTATATTATTTACGTTTATTAAAGCTTGACCCCTATTTAAAATGAAGTGTGTAGTACTTATAGTTTATTTACAGACCCTTTTAAAAGTATTCCGTTACACTATAGTCAATGGCAAAAATTATTTTCAAGTGCATTTTGATTATATTACGTCATTTAAAACATGATGAAATTGATATACAATTATGAAGCGCACTAATACATGTTTTTTGCAAAATATGGGGTGCAAAGCCTTTATTATTCATTTACATGGTCACGCAAAATAATTCTGTTACACAATGTTCTACGGAGAGAAATCGTTTGCGGACTCTTTTTTTGGTTTATTCTCAACGCTTGCACATTTATTAAATTTACTACTAGACAGAAGATTATATGTAATTGCATATTTTAAGACTTTTCGTGGTTAAAGCATATAAATACATAAAGCAATAAAATTGCACTTAAATATATATTTAAATATATAACTTTTTATAATTGTCGTTTAAATCCTTTTTATCGAACTTTGTAATCGATTTGCAATATTATATTTGATGTGTATTTTTATTATTATAACACCATTTTATAACTGTTTAGTTCCAAATTAAGTCGCCAATGTTGAAAATTGCAATTTCCATACCATTGATTATGCAACACGTTTTTCAGAACTACTTTACGACATACATATCCAATTCAGAGAAATAATTTTTTATACTTTGCAACAATATTGTTAAGAATAATTAAACAGATAATTTGAATATTCCATAGAGCTTCTTTGTTTTACCATCCCACTTCTGCTTTGTTATTAACTTTATCATTAATCAAAATAATCTTTTCAATAACGTCAGACGCCATTAATGTGAGTATGAATTATTCAAGCACTGGAGCATTTTTAGGGTTTCGTTCATCTCACGAAACCCTATTACTCCCGCTCCGTTGTCTGTCCGTCACAGAGTCATTCTCAGAAAATATGTAACTTACAGAGTTGAAACTTTGCGTATATATAGCTGAATACCAGCTATGGAGCGGAAAATATTAAAATTTGAAAAAATCCTATTATTTTAATAAATGGAGATAAAAAATCAAAATTCTAACAGCCTTTTCCTATTAAATTTAAACATGTTTCGTTATAGCAGTTGCCAAAAATTAAAAATCCACAATGAAATTCTTTCTACAATAATTAATTTTCTATTGAAAGATTTCCACGTGAAAAATGAAAATGTAATAAAAAGTTTCACCAATTGAAAAAAAGATAAATATGAAATAAAATTGATTGTCGTCCTAGTGGTAATAAAACGGAAAATGTCTAAGATTTCTCAATAATACAAGGAGTATGATTATGTGTATGTACACAAAGCAGATTAATATCACGTCATTAGAGAATGAAAAAGAAAATCTGACGTCATATTGGAATTTTTCAAATGTTTGAGAATAATACAAAGCGAGTATCAAAATTAGTAATAGAGAATAGTAAATATATGAGTTTGAGAAACATATTGAATCGTAATAAAAATCCGATTATGGAAATATTCACAAATTTTAATATTTTGAAGTTGTACAATATGTTTAATTTTGAAATTATTTTTTTAAATATCGCATTTTGTCCGCATGACAGATATTATTTTGACAGAATTACATAGCGGGCTTCGTCCGCTATCGGGTTGGTTTAGATATTCGAAAAAATAGACCGGTAAATTTTTACTTTATAAAAAACATGACCTTTTTTTTTTGTTGCTAAATGAAATTTATCTGGATTAATTAAAGAAATGATAAACTGTTTTGAAAGGAATATTAACGGAAACCCTTTGAGCGATCTTCGATCACACTTACCCACTTGTTATATTTACTTTATTCAAAACTAAGGAGTAGTTTAGCAAGTAATTTTTTATTTCCTTACATATGTGATTTTATTGTAATCGCTAACCAACACTGATTTAATGTGAAGTCTTGGAAGTAGTAATAAATTTGTCTCATGTTCATCTTTACAAATTATCCTTAACTCAATTTATGCAAAATTCTGTTGAGCTATTTTTTAATAATCGTTTTCAATTGAGTATTAAATTAACCAGGATAAACTTTGTATACTTCATTAGTTATAATAAAAATTGCTTAAATGTATTAATGATTTAAATATTTTAATCCATGTACACTGCTGTCCAAAAATTAAGGGGCATTGACCGGACGCTTTCGCTTTTTACACGGACTGTCGAATATCTACTGAAAATTTTGACAAATTATTCTTGAAATTCGAGGATGTAAAGCATATGTTTGACTTCAAGAGCAGTAGAAACTGTATACTGCAATTAAAAAATTAATATATTGAATATTTCATGAGATATGGGCATTTGTATGAAATAATTTATAACTACGCATGCGCAAACTATACCGAATATATTTTTTTTCATGGTTTGGTAGTCAATTCTATAGAGTAACTCATATAAATAGGAACAGTCAAATATCGTGAAAACTCAGAAAGATACCAGCAATACACTGAACTAGTTGACAAATTCGTTAGAAAATCCCATTGGATTACATAGGATTTCCCCTCGAATTTGTCAATTATCTCACTAAATTACTAGTATCTTTCTGAGGTTTCACGATATTTGACTGATCTTTTATATGCCTTACTCTCTATGGCATTGAATACCAAATCACGAAAAAAAAAAATCTTTGGCATATTTCGCTCATGCGCACTTATAAATTATTTCATACAAATTCCCATATCTGATCAAATCTACCCTATATATATAAAATCCTAATGAAACGAATTTGTGAAACGATTTTATGAAACGAATTTATGAAACGATTTTATGAAACGACTGATTAAACGACTGATTATGTTTCAGGGCTCCTTTTAATAAAATATTAAACGCTTGATGGGGAAATTAATACCAATTGTCCATAAAAATCCGCGTATGTCAAAACTGGTAATAGAATTTTGAAATTGGAAATAGTTTTCAAGATATTAATTTTTTTCAAATTTTAATGACATTTCTGTAATGATGGCAATTAACTACGCAGTTTTTTTTTTTTTTTTTTTTTTTTTTTTTTTTTTTTTTTTTGTGACAAAAAAGGGAAAAAATCGAAAAGGATCCTGATAGGGATTATTGATTTCTTTTTATTCGTCATTTTCAAATTGAAATTGAATTTATCTTTTATTTCAATCGATAATGAAGACAAGATTGTGATTAAATTATGTTTTTCAGGAAAATTTGAAAAAAAAAAATCACATTTCTAACGTCAGGATTCAATCGTCTGTCAGCATTTAATTTAATTTATAAACTGAAAATATTTTGAATAAATTCGTCCAAATGACGTCATTTATGTAAATACGTCATTTATGTTTATACAATTTATTTAATATAAAGAAGCCATTTATCTATTTTTATGTACAAAAAGAGGTAAATTGAACGACAATTATAAATAAATTGTATATATACATATAAATACATGTATAAACAAGCATAAAAGTTCGGTGTTTTTCCAGTATATGGGGCCTTGACGAAACAGAGAAAATAGCCTTGGCGGAAAAGGAAATTTGGCAACATACTTTCTGTCAACCTATTCACTTTGTCATTTTGTGTACAGAAGCATTTTTTCAATATTTATACAATTTGTTTCGCGTAAAATGTCATTTATCCTATTTTATATATAATCAGAAGTAATTTGTATAGAAAAAAAAACAATAATAATATGTGTATAATTAAAATACGCATATAAACAAAAAAATCGTCGAATTTGTTTCCATGGCTGTTTATGTCATTTGGCACCAAATCTCACTTCCTGATGCCCGAATTGCGCCAAGCTTTTTAAAAAAAGCGTCAAGACCCCTATAATAGAAAAGCACCAAAAGTTCATTGGGATTGTTTTCATAACTTTTGGCAACAAATCTATGTATATTAACGAATCTATCCCATTTTGAAGCTCGAATTACGCCAAACCTAAAAGCAAAGGATGCTATACTGGAAAAGTACCCGATTTTCTTATGGACAATATTCAAGTGACATAACATGGCGTAAAATTATCGCGGAAAGCAAATTTGTTTAAATATCTCATCAATTGATGCCGAATAAATGCAGGCATGCATGCACAAAATGTTTAATTAATTTTGTATGATAAATAATTATTACAAAATTCGTATATACATATTAATTAAAATAAATAATTTACATATTTAAAATAACATGAAAATATGCATTATGGGGCACTAAAATAGAGAGAAAATTAAAACCTGTTACTGAAAATGTCTATAACATAGTACTTTTCAATACCGTGGTTCTTAATGCTAATCACAAGCAGATGGAATTTTTCCCATCCTTAAACATAAAGGAAGAACAGAATACAGATCGTTGTTATAAAAGTCCGAGAGGTAGCCACAATTTAAACCTAACCATTTTATACAAGCTGGTTTTCAAGTTGTAATTGATTTTACTTATCAATCCCAAAAACAGTCGTCAGTTGTCGCAACAGCTGTGTATGACGCCATGATAATAAAAAAAATGCCGCATTAAAACGTTAAAAGCATGGCAACCCAATTACAGATTTACCAATGTTTTTAAAACAAAGCACGCTGTCATGTTTTTAGAGGCCTCGAAGTCTGAGCGGGGGTTGGCGAGCGTAGCTCGCAGGGGGTAGGCCCCCTAGTATTCAATATATTAATTTTTAATTGCAGAATACTGTTTCTACTGTTTTTGAAGTTAAATATGACATCCTCGAATTTCAAGAACAATTTATCACGAATTTCAGAAGATATTCGACAAACCGTGTAAAAAGCAAAAGCGTCCGGTCAATGTCTCTCAATTTTTGGACAGCAGTGTAATATTTTTGAAATAATCAAATGTTACGTCAAAACCAAATAATAATAATAATAATAATAATAATAATAATAATAATAATAGTTAAATAAATAAAATTACAAAACATTCAAGTTAAAACTGTGATACTTTAATTTATTTTAACTTATAAATTATAATATATATAAAATCATTTAAGTTATGATACACAGGAATTTCAATGGACATTTAATTTCTAATACATCTTCCTCAGTTTTTAAAAGTAGAATGATGTTTTGCTGCAATAGAAGTCTTTTTCTCACTAAGTGTAACAATTTTTTTATTTGACTTATTATTATTATTATTATTATTATTATTATTATTATTATTATTATGTAAAATAGGTTGTTTTCAATTCCCGATAAATTTTCCTTTATACTTATATGTATAACAGATTTTAATCGTATTTATAATGTTGGTGCATAAGGTTGGATTATTGTCAATTCTGCAACACACGGAGATATGTTACCGCAGAGACAGACATAAAAATTCCTCTATTTCTCCGAAGAGTAATTTTTGTGTTATTAATGACAAGAATTCTGCATTTTGACGATTACTAATAAAACATAAGAGTGGAATTTTGCCCTTGCCATAATCAGGCTCTCGTAAAAAACGCCTAATATTTTGTTGCTTCAGGAATACGTAACTTTCCACATCTTCGAAGCAAAACCCCCATTATTTTTTATGTTAAAATTTTAATCCTATGAATGCAGTTTCTCTATGAAATGATAAATAAATGGGTTTACTTTTTTTCTGCAATGGTTTTGACATTTTTTTTAATTTACTACTTTTACACTAAAATTTATTATGCATTGCATATCATCCGTTAAAGAAAAACAACATACATTATATATTCAGCGTTCCATAGATTACAAACTGATCCATAGAATACATAATAGACACATACATAGTAGAATACATAACATTTCGTTTACTAAAATTACATATCATCCTAAATACAAACATATGCATTAAATTTATGTGTCCCAGTAGCATAATTATTATGTAACCAGAAGGACAAGTGCGAGGATTTCGCACTGCAGTCTGATATTTTTTAGCAATATCTAATATTGCTGAGATGCAGGTTTAAACTTTTAAAGAAAAATTAGGGATAAAAATATCTGCAAACAACAATAGTGAAGTCAGAATATCATCTCATTTTTTCCATCAACGTTATAATAAAAACTAATCAAAGTTAGAAAAAGGCACGCGCAAGAAAAAAGCTAGCAATCATATTTTAACTGCATTAGAGTATGACATCACTCGCTTCGGGAAATTGAGAAAAACTTTCATTTCTTTTATGAAAACAATGCTGATTTAAATTTTAATTAACTGCAATTTTATTTCGATCGATCGATGATGTTTTTTTTCTTCTAAACATTTCAATTTTCCTTTTTAATCATAAATTTAAAATAAACTCGTGCACTGGCATCACACTTATACTTGTTGTACTTATTACGTATTCTACGCATTATATATTACGTAAATAATGTACTCTTATTACGTATGATACGGTTGTACTATTTATTTTTTAATAATCATTGTTGAGCATCACATAATGCTTTATTTTATTTTTGTGGCAACAGTAATTTGAAGAAAACTTTTCCTTTCGTTTATGAAAACAATGCCTATTTAAATTTTAATTAACAGCAATTTTTAATCCAAAACATGTTTTAACGAAATATGCGTGTACTATGTAAGAAGCCTGTTTAAAATCCTTTCATATGGTGTCCCATTTATCGTACTGTGTTTTGTATTTGCTTAGAAAAAAAAGATGTTGACAACAGAAATAATATATATGATAGGCATTTCGTCGAAAGTTATATTAACAATATTGTCAATTCTATGCACTTTTATTAATACGTAAATTTAGTGTTGTGGTATTATGTGGCAACAATAAAAACTTTTTCGATAAATATATATATCAAAGAAAACTCGAATATCTTCCTCATGTAACATATTACATCTAGTGAAAACAAACTCTGAAAATTAATTTAAAGTTCAATCTTACCTTTTTGGATTATTATTATTTTGAATGCCTCCAAATATTACACAATAATAAACGAATACTTCAATACTAGTTTTCCTAACTTTCTTCCAATACATAATTTTCTGATATGAGAAAGAGAGTTAGAGGGTTGATTTCAAAATATGGCATATGAAAATCAATTTAATGTTCTGTAATATTTGAATATACATGGGAACTTTCAGAATGCAGTTGTAAAAAGCGAGGAGTTATTCGAAATTTTCCACAGGTCTGGTTTATTTTAAATCTATTTAATTTGTCTAATAAACTAATACGATGATTATTTTTATTTGTAACTTACTTTTGCATAAGGTAAAGCTATGAGAGTCTGCGTATAATTCAAAAGAATAACAATAAAAAAATCTAAATATTAATTTTTCGCTAAACTATCCATGAATAGTTTTTACTTCATTTGTTTTTTATGCATTTCCATTGCTATTTTGTTGTTATGTTGTAATTTAATAGAACAGTTGTAATAAAACCAAAATCTATACTAATATTATAAAGGAGTAAAGATTGTTTTTTGTTTGTTTGTTTGTTTGTTTGTAGGGGGTAATCTCTGGAACTACTGAAGCGATTTCAAAAGTGATGGTTGCAAATTGATGGTGACAATTCCTGCTCCAACATAGGCTATATTTTATGTCGGTGCCACTACCCCCATGGGGGTGCAGAAGCGGAAAACGTTCTAAAATTTCGATTTTTTTTTATACTGAAGGAGCTAGAAAAAGGAAATTTGGCATGGTAGTTACTTATAAGATGTAAATGCTCTCTAAGAACAAATTCTAAAAAAATCGAAATTTAAAAGGGTGAGATGAGCGAAAAGCGTTCTAAAAACATTCTAAATTACAATTTCTATGGAATCTCTGGAACTACAGAACCGTTTTCAAAAGTGATGGTGGCAAATTGATGGTGACAGTCCCTGCTCCAACATAGGCTATATTTTATGTCGGTGCCACTACCCCCAGGGGGTGCAGAAGCGAAAAACGTTCTAAAATTTCGATTTTTAAGGAGCTAGAAACATGAAATTTGGCATGGTAGTTACTTATAAGATATAAAGGCTCTCTAAGAACAAATTAAAAAAAAAATCGAAATTTAAAGGGGTGTGATGAGCGAAAAGCGTTCTAAAAACATTCTAAATTGCAATTTCTATGGAATCTCTGGAACTACAGAACAGTTTTCAAAAGTGATGGTGGCAAATTGATGGTGACGGTCCCTGCTCCAACATAGGCTATATTTTATGTCGGTGCCACTACAACCAGAGGGTGTGCAGGAGCGAAAAACGTTCTAAAATTTCGATTTTTTTTATACTGAAGGAGCTAGAAACATGAAATTTGGCATGGTAGTTACTTATGAGACGTAAATACTCTCTAAGAACATATTCCAAAAAAATTCGAAATTTAAAGGGGTGAGATGAACGAAAAGCGTTCTAAAAACATGCTAAATTACAATTTCTATGGAATCTCTGGAACTACAGAACCAATTTCAAAAGTAATGGTGGCAAATTGATGGTGACTTACTCCAACATAGGCTAGATTTTATGTCGGTGTCACTAACCCCAATGGGGTGCAGGAGCAAAAAATGTTCGAAAATCGCGACTTTTTTTATACTGAAGGAGCTAGAAATTTGAAATTTTCCATTGTAGTTACTTATAAGATGTAAATGCTCTCTAAGAATCAATAAAAGAAAATTTGAAATTTAAAAGGCTGAAATGAGCAAAAAGCATTCTAAAATCATTCTAAATTACTATTTCTATGAAATCTATGGAACTACAGAACCGATTTCATAAGTGATGGTGGTAAATTGATGGTGACAGTCCCTGCTGTAACATCTGTTTAATAAAAAGCTATGCGTTACTGACGACTGGGTTTTTGGCTAACAGTTGCCACAGATTAATCTCTGAAAATGAAACATTTGAAATTACTGAAAAAAATAAAAGCTCGAAAACTATTTGTTAGAAAATTGTTAGACAAACTGCGTTAGAAATGTAAAAAAAATTATTTTTCTTGGTATAAATTTGAAATCTAATGATTATGCCGTTTTTCAAATATTGAATTAAAAAAATTACCAAATTTCACAATGGAGTACCATAGCGAAACTTTCACGCGTAAAAAGATAATTATAAGGGCGACGTGTCCTGAAGTGTATATTGGCTATAGCACGAGTCACAAATTATAGTAGCCTTATTATTCTTTTAAATTATAAAAGTAAATTATGAAATGTCAATATTTTGTTTGATTAAAGGTTCGTTAAGAGAAATTGACCTTGAGATAGCTTGAGATAGCTTGCTAGTAAGTTAATAAAATAAAATAAGTTATTTTGCTCAATCTGTCCTTACAGGGTTGAAGTGATTGCGCACATGGGTAGGAGAGATTGTAACTAATAATAACTACAATTACATTGTTAACATTAATAATTGTACTTAAATGACATTGTTGTAAGGTTTACGTGAACATATATTATTGTATTAGGAGTGAATATTTCAACCTAATGATTAAAGAATCAAAAAAGGAAATAATTTAAAAAACGATTAAAACATTTTAATTAAAGGGGGAAAATTTAAAGAATCCGTAAAAGCAAGTCCAGATAAGATTACAAAATAACATTAAGTTACTTGAAAACACGTTTAACTTAAAATTAGTCCATTTTCATTTTTCATTTTATAATGCAAATTTACTAATAAGCTGTTAATATGTCCTACCATGGAAACTAATGGGAACAATGCGCCATCTTTCCTAAGTAGCAGATGCGCAAACTCTCCAATTTCGGTGAAATCGTTTAAGTTTAAAATATTTTGTACTATAGAAATAGAATTTGTATAGAAATTCTGATGAATAGCTATGAAAATTCAAGCACTTACTTTGGGAAAACAAAACAAAATAGCAATGCTTTATCTTAGACGCACAATCAACGTGCACTTTCAAGTAGACACTCCACTATTGCTATTGTAGAACTACCTGATACCGCTGCGCGCTCAGTCTACTCCTTCCCCCCGAATCTCTATGTGCGCAATCTTTCCGACCGCGCCATCTCTCTTGGCTTTACCTTACAAAAAATATATTTTCTTCCAAATAAAAATTATGTGTACATAAAATAAATATATTTGGCTTGGTGTGCATGATGTTAATATAATCATTCTTCTTAATATATCTATAGCCTAGAAAATATTTTATCTTATATATATATATATATATATATATATATATAACAGATACCATAATTGCACCAATAGTGGTCTATGTACCAACGGTGAGCAGGTCTTAAACTGTACCAAAAATGTTCCAAAATAAAGTTCAATTAATAACACTTCATTTAAAACAGTAAAAACAAATTGCTGAGTTCTAAAACATGTACCAGATGTTACTATTTGTTTGAAGAATGTAGAAAAGAAACTATCTAGATAACAGGACAATGACAGTTATGGAAAAAAAGGAAATCGGGAAAATATTTCTCAAAATACAGTACGTTTTTCCCGTTCAGGATCTAAACCAAAATTGATTAGAACATTCTTATTTCTTGCCAGATAACAAAAAAAAATAATAATAAAGTTGCCATTCCACAAAAATAAATTATAATAATGAAATGATAATCAGAATTTACAGCAAAGAGATACAAGAAAATTAGTAAAAACTGTGTCACGTGATTCCCTCTCCAAGCGGAGCAGAATTTAGAAAGATTACGCAACATTAGTGGGTATGGGTGATCACTATAATTTAGAAGTGTAATAGCAGAGAATGAGTTAGTTCAGTAAGGTATCTAATTGCTAAAAGAAGATGTTAACAGCTAAAGTATTTTATAAATCAAAGTTGGTTTATTGGTTACACTTTCCTACAGTTTTAAATGATTCGGCTATACTTTTTAACTTCTATTAGTTTTTTGCTGCATTAAAGTATTTCTTTTCCGCTAAAATTATATTTTTATTATTTGGTGTCCTAATATCATAATAAAAAATATATCAGACTATTAAACAGTTCGACCTTTTTTGTATGTGCAAAAAAAAAAAAAAAAAAAAAAAAAAAAAAAAATTAAATGGAATGATAGGACATTACTGTAATTATTTCTGCTGTAGGTATAGATACAAAAAACAACAAAACAATAAAATGTCGGCGTATTTTGGTTCCGAAAAAACCTTCTTTTGTACGAAATATGATATCTCATTAGGAGAATATAAATCATTCAAATATTTAATTAACCATTTAAAACAGTTATTTAGTTATTTAAAGAAGCAGTTTTCGCCAGTAAAGAACAGCATGTGACAGAAAATTATTACGCTTTCTACGAAATTTGTGCTTGCTCATCCCTCTTTATCCCGTAATTAGATGATTGACTTCTTATTTATCATAAGCTGCAAAGTAGCAAAAAAGCAGATTTTTTTTTTAAAGTATTTTTAAGATTTTTCGGAATTCTTCGGAGACAATAAAGAGAAAGATAAATTTCGCTGAGGTGGAAATAACAATTATAAATGATTATTTATTTCTGGTACGACAAAGTAACAAATATGACAGACTATGTAATATAATTTAAAAATCATAAACTTTGTATGTTGTAAACGTAAAAAAAAAATACTGAAAATTTTTGGAAGAAAAAGAGATGAGAGATTTGAAGGAATTATTTTTTAAGCAGAAACACAGAAAAGTCTCTCCATGAAAGTTAAAAACTATGAATAGGAAAAAAACAAAGAATAGTTTCAAAAAATTACACCCATCGACCAAAAAAAGCTTGCTCTAATGCCTATAATTTTCGTTGATGGAAATTGATAACTTTCATGAGTTTTTTCCTTACCATTTCTACCATTCTTGTAATAGAAGTGGAAAAACGAAGTTTTAATACCATAACACGGAAAGTTCATAAAATTCAATGTATGATAACTCGGTAAGTTTTCGTCGTAGATGATGAGTATTTTTACTTTTTAAATTGTTAGAGCAGGGAAAATGCTCTCTTTCTAACGATAATTTATGGGATTTATGAACCGTATAAAAATTAAAATTTCGTAACTTTAAAAAAATGTAAATATTTCGACATAAATGAATTTTCATATGGTTAAGAAAACATTTGACATATTTCAGCAACTGTAACATTAGCTCTAGAACTATCGGCCTACAAATTAGCTATTTGTCAACGATAAAAATAAATCTATTTAAGAGATGTCTGAATTATATTTTAAATATACTTTTCCATAGCACTTCTTATTTCAGATAGTAGTAAGTTTAATTTGTTTAATGTGCAATATATATACTTGTTTTTTTTTCTCCCTTCAAGACATTAATTTACTTATTTTTGGATATATGTCTTTTTAATTCTAAACAGTTCTTTTTAAAATGATTGAACATTAAAATGATGATTAAAATGATGAACAGTTATTTTTAAAAATGACGAAATAAGATACAAACATCGTTTTTACTCCATCTTACGGTCTGTACGGTAGTCGTATGGCAATAAAAACAGTTGGATGTCCAAAAAGCTATTTTTACATTGAAGAAACTGTGAAAAATCGAAAGACATTAATTCAAATTCAATATATTTTTGAAAATTTAAGAAAATCCGGTCAATTTCACAGCTACATGAATTTCCTTACGGAACGACTATGTCACTTAAACAGTTGAAACAATTCATTGTTTAATGTCTACTGTATAAAATGTTCCAGAAATATGTAAAACTTTTTACCACTTTCCAAAATAGATGAAGAGTTTTTATGATTTCGGCTTGTCTGGCCGCCTGTTTGCCTGCGGTCTAACTGATGTAAATATATTCAGATTGCGATATTATTGATATAACACTATTTCAAACATATTTAAATCGATTTACATCCTGAAGTGCACTAGAAGATGCTTACTGTTGAATTTGTTGCGCTTAGCATTTACCGTTCATACAGATTTCAGGGAGACACAAAGTAAATAGGTTACTATACTGACTCTGAGCGATGATTGCGGGAAGTTGTGGTTCATTTGTGGTATTCGTTTATAAATTAACTAAAGTTTTGCATATTACTTGGCGTGTATAAATTTCATAATCATATTACAGGGCTGCACGAAAGAATTCGAGTATATTTCCGTATATTGACGGACATTGTAGAAGGGAAATTTTCAAATGTTTTGTGTGTTTCTTAACTGAACAAGAATACTATGTATTATACATATCAGGTGGTTATAATATATCTCTATTTGCTGCTGTCTGTAGCTTTAAGGAATAACCCCAATGAAACCAAAATCGGTACACTAACTATTCGAGAAGAGGGAAGAAGAATGAAAAAAATGCAGCAATCACCGACAAATGGCGCTTTTATGTGTGAAATGTGATGTGTTAAACAAGATCAAAGAATTAAGGCGTTAAACCGGATGTTATACCTAATTTATAGGAAAATGTCACAGTGAATATGGTTACGATTACGCATGTCGGAGTCGATCAAGCTCAAGGTCTACATGGTCACTGTGCCGGAAGATACAATCCAGGCGGTGCACGACATGCTCAACTGCGGAATGTAACGCATCAGGAGACTAACTGAGAGGCATCTCGTACAACGTTACTGGCAGAAATGACCGCTTCTTGATTTTGCTGATGATTACAATGGCGTTTGCACTGACATGCCCAGTAGCGCCATCTGTTGGTGATTATTGCAACTATTATTTTTTATTGTTCCATTCTTCTTCCCCCTTCTTAGAGATATATATTTGGCGCAGCTTGCCCCCAATGGGACCTTGCGCCATAAAACCCTATACAACCAACTAACCAACCAACCAAATAGAGATACTTATATTATAATCTATTTTTATTTTACTTTCATGCTTAAGCCTGCCCATTGTCGCGTGGGGTTAGTCCCGGCAGTGCCGGCCATGTGGCCTAGTTTGTACTAATTTTTGTTGTTTTTAATAAATGTTGGCCGGGACCGTGCGCGTGAGGCATTGGCGGTCCTGGCGTGGGCCTTCCCTGCCCGTCGGAGACTGGACTCCAACCCACACGAATCCCCACGTGCCGGGGAAAATCCCGGGTGGGGTGCTAAAGGTCCACGGTCTGTTCTCAGACCGATCTATCCCTCTTAGGCATTAAATCTATCCTGTATATAAATCTATAGATCATATAGGGGTCACACAAAAGAAATGGAAAACTTTTCGAACTATAGATGGTAATTACTGAAATGAAGTTTTCAAATATGCTTTTTCAAATTTAGATATCACTTTCACCTTTTCAAATTGTGAAGCTTGTTACAGTAGTCGGACTGTATTGAAAAGTGTTTCATAATGCAAGCTTCAGGAATGATGTTTCTGTCTTGTGAACAGTAGAAAATGGTGTAATACATAATGCAGTTTTAAACAATGAAAATATGTTACTGAAGTAAATAACTGTTATGTAAGTCACATTGGTGGGAAATATATTACAGTATCAAGAAATTGGGTAATATACATTTTCTAGAAAAGGAGTTGCTAAGAAATCAATAGTAACGAATTGAAAACAAGATTTTAAAGATTTTAGTGAATGGAATATAGGAAAGAGGACCACGTACCGAGATTTGACCAACATTCAATATCATCGGAAAGGATGGAAGAGGTGAGACGTCTTTTATGCGAAATCTCAATAAATGTGTGAGTATGGCCTCGCGTGAATAATAGAAGCTAAAAGGGTATTGTGATACTGGAAGACACACCGGGCTTTTTCCTGATTTTTGAACATTTCCGATTTCCTGGACTGCTACTCTACAACCACGTTACAGAAACATAAAAAAAAAAAAAAAAAAAAAAAAAAACATTGGTTAGTTTTCCAACATTTTGACAACATGTTTCACATGACTATCTTATATCTAGCGGATATGAATAAATTTTGTAATCAAGGAGGAAAGTCTTTTCGCACACCCTGTATATTAAATATGATATATTGATCTTGAAGATAAATTAATAATTTGAAAGTATTTTTTAATTTCAACCACTGTGCCTCTAAAATGAAACTGGCCTATAGTTCAGAGTGTTTTATTTATTTTTTCATTTTATTTTATTCTAAAAGAAAGCAAACCGAGGTCTTGGAATGATGCTAATTTAAAAAAGTAAAATTCTACCAAGAAAGTAAAATTTTGGGATCGTTGGAAAATAAAAAAACTTTCTATAATGAGAAAAAAAAATAGAAGCATATAAAAAAAAATTAAATAACCTTCTCCTTTCCCCCATACATAGCACAGGAAACTAAAAAAACTGGATTTTTTTAATATCATTAAAGCATCTTTTTTTTTTTAAGTGTGTGTATTTGGATAAAAAATTATCTGCTTTTAAAGGAACAGCTAGAATATATTTTTACCTTTCTACTGGAACATAAATGAGATGCAGATGTTATAATACTAATTTTTTACACGAATGAAAGAGAAAAAGTAGCAGGATTTAAGCGTCGAATATATTATAATACGCGCTTTTATCTTATTAATAAGGAATTAAGAAAATCCTTCATATGCAAATTAGATTATTATTTTTAATTGGTTTATAACAAAATAAGGTCTGGAAAATGTCGGATTAAAGGATCATGTAAATTTTTTTTTCTACCAGTAAAGGAAACCCTAAATATGTAAAAAGTACTTTGTAATTAATAATAGAAGAATGTAAATAGAGAAATATCGCATACATATTTTTGGAGGCACGGAGGAGAATTTTTTAATAACATAATATTTATATTCTTATAGTACTGGAAGCCTATTTTCGTAGCTTTACTGCTTTAGAAGAAATTTTATAGAACTTAAAACTTATACAGCCTAAGTTCCTTAGTATAGGTGGAGTGAACTATAAGTGGGTGTAGTTAAATATCGGTATTGGACTTTGTAACGTCACTGGTTCCTCTCGCATGATACGTGGTCATCCCAATTGGGTTTGTTAAACAACGAACAAACTAATTTGAGAACTTACGTTATGTAGATAGATCTTTGGTGGAAGACTATAAAAGAGGAGTTTCTCAGAAAGTGCTGAATCCACAAAAAATAACTTTAAATGTAAAAAGCCAAGCTTAAAGAATATAAAAAACATATAGAATGTTCTGTCTAAATAAATCAGTCAAGTGCGAGTATAACTCGCGCGAATTTTTTAATTAATCAACTCCTATTACCCCTAATTGTTTCATAATTTTAGTTTCAACAGATTCGGAAATAGAAGGGGGGGAGGGCATATTTTTCCAGCATACTTTCGACGATATAGCTGAAAATATAATACCTGAAATTAAAACAAATATATTATGGATTTCGATGTTACGAGATCTTTCGAACAATACCTTACACGATACACAAAAAGAATGTTTTTTCAAGTAATTTAATTATTATCTCGGTTAATTACCGACTTTTTTTTCGAAAATCATTACCAAATATCTTTGGATGATTCTGCATCGGTACATACCTCGAGCGACCGTCAACCCTCCCTCTGACCGCCCGAAAAGTAAAGTTTGTGTGAAACGGTAACATTCGCTTTTCTCAAAAACTATGTTACCTAGGAAAAGCACTATAGTTTTCATGCCAGGTTTAAATAAACTCCTTACTACCCCTAATTTTTTCATAATTTTAGTTTCAGTAAATTCGGGGACAGAGGTGGGCGGATAACATATTTTTGCAGTGCATTTTCGACAATATCTCTGAAAATATAAAACCTAAAATTAAAACAAATATATTTTTGAGTTCGGTATTACGAAATCTTTCACACGATATAAAAAAAGAAATCTTTTTTTTTCAAGTAACTTATTTATCCCCCTATATTTTTCCTAAACATATTTATGAATGGCTAATAATCTGAAAATAAGTGGGTAAAAAAGCTTTACAACTTTCCCAAGTTTGAACGTTCCACGTCCCATAGTTTACGAGAAAAAGGACTCTGACAGACAGACGGACAGACACAGAAAGGATCTTATAATGGTTCCGTTTTTCCTTTTAAGTACAGAACCCTAAAATTGATGCCATATTAATTTTCTAAGCTTATATTCTAATGCTTATTTAACATTTTCTATTTACTTACTTTCCATATGTAAATAAGTCGCGTTTTTACGTATGACATATAGATAGAAATACATTTCTCCTGTATTAAATATATCATAGCGTGTTTCTGAAAATTTAAATTTTAACATTTTATGATAGGCACAGATTTAAAAATTTATGAGGGCCATATTTCCACACTTTACTTAACTTTCTAAGCAACCAAGAGCGTAGTTAAAATCTCCATTATTTTTATTCAAACAAACTTTATGCAATTTTGCATAATTTTTTGAAAATGGCTGCTAATCCCACTATGCAATTTTTTTAAAATTTAAAATTGAAATTGATGCTTTGATTAAATGTTTTTGAAAGACGAATTTCCGAACATCCTTTCAAGCCTATTTGCTTGGCAATTATTAAATTAATAGTGTACCAGAAGCAATACCATTAACAAATTTTAATTACTTTTGAGAAAATATATCTTTCATTATTAAAACAAGAACGAAAAATCATGCGACAAGCATAGATTATGTAACACTTCCCAACGCTTCCAAAATAATTTTACAAATCATTTACCGTTTAATAAGCTGAAAAATAACATCTAAGTAAACAATTTGGAAAACGCATAACATATTTAAAAAAGTAATTTCAGGAATTTCCAACATATACAGTATTCGGAAAAATATCCGAATACTTTTATTCAGCCCTGTATATGATCTACAGATTTGTATATATGCTACATAGGATGCTAAATTTGAGTTTAATTAGGAAACGCGTAGCACAGTTTAAAATTCTCCTTCTGGAGTTTCTTTCAATAAACAGAAATGTGTTCGCGAACTTGTGTGCTGCCCTGTATATGAAATACAGAATTTATACACACCAAGTAATAGACAAAAAGTGAGTTAAATTTAAAATCGCGTTCCGCAACTTAAAACGCACTTCCAGGAACTATTGTTAACATACAGTAGAGAATTCTTTTGTGTGTCCCTGTAAATGAACGATGACTGCTATACACACACTATTCTGTAGTAAGCCTCTTGTAATGCACCTTAGTGATATATATAAATTTAAATGCGTTTAAAATAGTGAAACATTATTTAATTAAACCGCAAACGATTTTTCTCCATAGACGTAATGTAACGGAATTCTTTTGAGTGTCCCTGTAAAAAAACTATAAGTGCTACACACTTCAGTTGAAATAGTGAACATGCTATAGATAACGACAATAACATATAAAAAATTCAGGGCAATCCGAGCATATTTACGGGAGTTAGAGCACGGACAGACGGACAGACGGCAGACAAACCGAAGTCATAAACACTTTTCAACTATGTTGGAAAGTGTTAAAAATTGTTCTTTGAACCTGATAACGCAATGATGAAATTCATGATTATCTCAATTCATGAAATATACTATTTGTGCCTACTGGAAAAATTTTAAATAATTTGCCTCATTGTCAGCCAAAGTATACGAAAATAGCTGTAAAAGCAACAAATATTGAACAACTTTAAAAAAGGAATTCCAAAAACTTAAAAAAAATTGTATTCAAGAAATGTTAAAGACTTTTTAACCCAAGAGAGTAGTTAAAATTGATATAATTGTTATTCAAACAAACTTTTTGCGATTTTCTATATAATTTTAAAATGGCTGCCAAACACATCAACTATTTTTTTTAAATTTAAACTTAAAATTTTAAATTGTTGCTTTTATTAAATGTCTTTTGAAAAAATAATAACTAACATTATTTCAAGCCTAGTTGCTTGTCAATTATTCAATTTGTGAATTATTCAAAGTGAACAAAATGACATTAACATACGCATCATTTTTTTTTATTTTTGGGAGGGAAATATCATTCATCATTACCCAAAATATGCTTTTGGAAAGTTTTGTCTCATTATACCAAAAAAGACGCAAGATTATATCAATTCACAAAACATACTATTAACGGAAATTTAATTAAAATTGTCTCATTCGTGAGCCAATCCAGGATTTTTGTTTTTTAAACATTAGATAAAAAGTGCACACAAAAATAACGGGGAAGAAAAACATGTTAAAAAACTTTAAACAAGAACGAAAAATCATGCGTCAAGCATAGATTATGTAACACTTTCCAACGCTTCCAAAATAATTTTACAAATCATTACCGTTTAATAAGCTGAAAGATAACATCTAAGTAAACAATTTGGAAAATGCATAACATATTTAAAAACGTAATTTCAGGAATTTCCAACGTATACAATTTTTTGAAAAATATCCGAATACTTTTATTCAATCCTGTATATGATCAATAGAATTGTACATATATTGCATAGGATGCTACATTTTAGTTCAGTTAGGAAACGCGTTGCACAATTTAAAATTCTCCTTCTGGAGTTTCTGTCCATAAACGGAAATGTGTTCGCGAACTTTTGTGCTGCCCTGTATAGGATCTACAGAATTTATACACACCACTTAATAGACAAAAAGTGAGTTAAATTTAAAATCGCCTTCAGTAACTTAAAACGCAGTTCCAGGAATTATTGTTAACAGGCAGTAGAGAATTCTTTTGTGTGTCCCTGTAAATGAACGATGACTGCTATACACACAATATTCTGTAGTAAGCCTCTTGTAATGCACCTTAGTGATATATATAAATTTCAATGCGTTTAAAATAGCGAAAAATTATTTAAATAAACCGCAGACGATTTTTCTCCATAGACGTAATGTAACGGAATTCTTTTGAGTGTCCCTGTAAAGTAACTATAAGTGCTATGCACACCCTATTCCATATTAAGCTTCTTGTAATGCACCTTAGTGATATATATCAATTTCAATGCGTTTAAAATAGTGAAACATTATTTAAATAAACCGCAAATGATTTTTCCCCATAGACCGCAATATAACGGAATTCTTTTGAGTGTCTCTGTAAAAAAAAACTATAAGTGCTACGCACTTCCGTTGAAATAGGGAACATGTTATAGATAGCGACAATAACATATAAAAATTGCAGAGCAATCCGAGCATATTTACGGGAGTTAGAGCACGGACAGGCGGCCATACGGCAGACGGCCAGACAAACCGAAGTCATAAACACTTTTCAACTAGGTTGGAAAGTGTTAAAAAGGAAAAGAAGATATCTGAAGATTAAGTATACAAGAAGTTCCCAAAGGGCTTTTGCATCTGTGGCAACAAAAGTGCAGGCAGTGGTTGCCAAAATGACTATTTACAAGATCTTAATATTATTTTTTATTTTAATTATTTATGTATACAAAGCAATGCAGCACGGGCTTCCCTCGTTAAAGATACTCGATATACCATGTGTACAAAACATAGATGAAAATCGTTTTTAATTTAAAACTAAAATACATACTTTTACATTTAGTATATTTTGTTAGATTGTCCCCCTAAAAAAACCAAGAAGCATTTTTGGTACTTTCATATTAGACTCATGCCAGAGATCAATTGCAAAACATTTCATTATTTAGTAACCGTTATAAGTATAACTATTTCAGCATTTAGGCACGTAGTTTGAATACATAACTGTTAAATTCGTGTTTTATTTATTTATTTGTAAAGTTTTAATCTTTTGGCAATTTAATTATTGAATATTATGCGGGAACAAACAAAATCGGAAGTATTTACATTGCTTTAAATTTAAAAGGGTTATCTTACGTAATTGGGTTCCATGCAGATTTAATAATATTCATGCTTGAAAATAATTTTAAATAATAAAAAAAAAAAACCTTGTAAATTGGGTAACAGGTTTTTCCAACAAATTGAAGTTGAAAGAATAAGTTTTCCACTATTCGACGGTATAAAAACTAAAGTTTTGCGATGTTTAGAAGTTAAAAGCAAGTGCAGTAAAATGGAAAATTATTGGTCAAGTCGTTGCCCCCGACAATCTGTTGTCGACGCTACTCACAGTAATGTTTTTGCATTATAATATAGATTTAAAAAATACCCAAGTGTATTTTCAGTGTGTTGTTGCTTGTTGCCGTTGTGGTCCATAATGTTCTGCACATTTTTATTTATAAGTGCTTAGTTATTCGTATGAAAATACCAGCTGAATCAATAATTTTAGCCACAGAGCTGAATTTTCATTACGACTATTAGATATACTAATTTTCTAACAAATTTGCAAAACTTTTTATTCAGTTTGTGTTAAAGCAACTGAACAAATGCAACGTTGCTTATTTTGCAGATTTTTTTCTTCAAACATCTATCAATATTTCCGAATAGCAATAGTCAGCTTATGAAATCTGTCATGAAATAAAGTGAATAATACTTTACGAGAATAGAGTTTGGCATCTAAATTACAAATTCTTTAAATTTGAAGAACTGAAAAAATTATTGCTAATTGGTACCTCTTTACCTTTATTAGGCTTTTATACTGTTAATAAAGACTACTAATATTTTGTTAAGATACTCATTTAATAAGTGCTAAAGTTAAGAGAACGTTCTTTTTTTTTAAAAATAGATATATTTGTTGCAACCTTTTCAATTCGATCGTACACATTCTTGATTATACTTAATTATTCATACATCATTCACATATTTAAATATAACTACTTTCATAAATTCGCTTATCTTACGCAATAACTATCAAAAATTTCAAATTGCATTTATTTAGTTATTGATATAATTTTATCATAATTATGAATAAAGTCCGATTCGCGTATGACACTTATTTAAAATATTTCATACACTACGAAACATAAATTTAATAATTAAAAGACAATTTGCAAATCTAAATAATTGCGTTTGATGGAAATTAAAATTTCTATTTATGTGTATTTTTGTTATTTCAAATCCATAAGATGCAGTATTCGAGTTTGAAATAAATAACAAAAATTGGTTTTTGAGGTAGAATATATTGATTTTTTTTTTGTCTTACAAAAATTGTACGTTATATTTAATCAACTACGATAATGGCTAGAAAATAAACAGGAAATTGCAAGTTAAAATAAAGCAGGGATTATATATTTCAGGTTTTGGTGGAAGTTAATAGAAGAGATATAGAATTTCTCTTACCCATTTCTAAATCCGTGCAAATTATTTTGAAAATATATTTTACAGGAAAGGAAAAAATAAAATTTATCGAAAAAATTCATTTTTAAACAGGAAGACTGAGATATGGGAGAAAGAGAAGTGTCGAAATTTTAAGTTATGCTGTATATTTTTTTCAAATTCATCTATAAATAAAACGCATCTACATTGGGAAATGAAATATAAATATAAGACATATATTTAATTGTATGTCAAATGTATTTATAATTATATGATTTCAGCGCGAATCTTCGACGTTCAATTTCAGACATTTTAGTTACTGTTTCAAATGAGAGATTATAACATACGTCTTTGTGCATATATATATTATCTATTTTGTTTTTATTAGAAATAACACTTTTTTTGCAGAAACAAATCATTTTCCTAAAATTTATCACATAGAATTTTCTTTTCCACTTGGAATTCTATCAAATCTCCAGAATGTCTTTTTGTCTAAAACACCATAAAATTTCCATTAAAACTTACAGTAAACTCTTTCAAGGCAAAATCGAACAAAACCTTGAGAATTTTCTGTCTTAGGCAATATTTTGCCTTAAATAGAGTTTATTGTATTGAAAGAAATTCCGCATTAGAAACATTTCCGACTTACACAGAGTGCGCCTTTAACAGAGTTTACTGTATTTACCCATTCTCAATAAATTTGAAAATTAGAAACGATTTTATCCCGATTTGTTTAATAAGATTAATTGCAATTACAAAGAATTGGCTCTAAATGTTTTAAAGTATTTCAGCAAACGTTACTTTGTTCATAGATTTTATTTTTCATGCATACTTCTTTAAATAAGACGTTCAGAACTAATATGTAACCAATCCATTTTTCCGTTCAACCAAGTTTGAGATGAACTCTTGCTACATAGACATTAATTTACTAGGTACCAAGACAAATAAAGTCATCATCGCACAGTATGCCGAAGCGACGAATTTCCATGACATAGGTGAAAATAGGTGTATGTATTTTCCCAAGTTTTGTTTTTCTATTAGTCTCACCTTATGCGAAACCAGATATGTTTTTTAAACTTTATCTGCCGTCTAGACCCGTTTCTAGAAGGAAATATATCGGAAAAAACAGGAAAAATTGGTGAAAACCGAAACAAAAAAATAACGGATAAATGTAAGTCCATTTTTTAACACTTTCCAACCTAGTTGAAAAGTGTTTATGACTTCGGTTTGTCTGCCGTCTGCCGTCTAGTCGTCTGGCCGTCTGGCCGCCTGTCCGTGCTCTAACTCCCGTAAATATGCTCGGATTGCTCTGCAATTTTTATATGTTATTGTATCTATAGCATGTTTCCTATTTCAACGGAAGTGTGTAGCACTTATAATTTTTTTACAGGGACACTCAAAAGAATTCCGTTACATTACGATCTATGGGGAAAAATCATTTGCGATTTATTTTAATGATGTTACGCAATTTCAAACACATTGTAATTGATATATATCACTAAGGTGCACTACAAGAAGCTTAATATGGAATAGGGTGTGCATAGCACTTATAGTTACTTTACACGGACAGTCAAAAGAATTCCGTTACATTACGTCTATGGAGAAAAATCGTCTGCGGTTTATTTAAATAATTTTTCGCTATTTTAAACGCATTGAAATTTATATATATCACTAAGGTGCATTACAAGAGGCTTACTACAGAATATTGTGTGTATAGCAGTCATCGTTCATTTACAGGGACACACAAAAGAGTTCTCTACTGCCTGTTAACAATAACTCCTGGAAGTGCGTTTTAAGTTACTGAAGGCGATTTTAAATTTAACTCACTTTTTGTCTATTAAGTGGTGTGTATAAATTCTGTAGGTCATATACAGGGCAGCACAAAAGTTCGCGAACACATTTCCGTTTATTGACAAACTCCAGAAGGAGAATTTTAAATTGTGCTACGCGTTTCCTAACTGAACTAAAATTTGGCATCCTGTGTAGTATATATACAAATTTATACATCATATACAGGGCTGAATAAAAGTATTCGGATATTTTTCCGAATATTTTATATGTTGGAAATTCATGAAATTATGTTTTTAAATATGTTATGCGTTTGCCAAATTGTTTACTTAGATGTTATCTTTCAGCTTATTAAACGGTATGATTTGTAAAATTATTTTGGAAACGTTGGAAAGTGTTACATAATCTATGCTTGACGCATTATTTCGTTCTTGTTTATATTCTTGTAAATTTCATTTTTCTACAAGTGAGCAATATTATGAGAATACTGTTTGTTTATTAATTGGGTTTTGATACATATGAAGAGTTTTGGAAATTTTTATAATTTCCACGCTTTTTGACTTGACAAGTCAAATTCCGCTATACCCCACGAAATATAATATGTTATTATATGTTATTATAATATATATTATATTGTTATGTATATATCGTTATATATATTGTTATATATGCTGTTATATGTTATTGTTATATTATTGTTACTATGTTATATTGTGTTATAATGTGTTATGTTATTATAAATTATGTATTTATGTATTATAAATAACTATATACAAAAAACACGTAATACATACATGTAATAAAAACATTTAATAAAATACATGTATCCACATATAAAAACATGCTCTTGCACCAACCTCATTAAAAATTATTTAATATATGATTAAATCTCGAAATAAGCATTTTAGTTGCAACTGTTTAGGTTGTTTTATGGCACCAATAAAATTTACTTGCAAAAATGCATTAAACAAATATTGAAACATGGGGTGGAGTTGTTTACAACTGGGAATCTCATTGAAACAATCAACTAACTGTTTAAGCGTGAGCTTTCTCACAACATATGCGTTCAATGTCTGCAAAAAATTCCACTTCGTCACAGTGTGCGTCGATTTAAACTGTGAAAAAGAAACAGGTTATTTTTCTGTCTTTCTCAATAAAAAGCAGGAAGGATTATTAAATTTATCTTCGAATATCTCTAAATAATGTTTTAGGAACAATAATCATTTTGAATCGGTACGCTTCAAATGAAATTTTCTTTTACGGGAAACAATCTGACTAAAAACAACTTTCACTCCTAAAAATACTTTACATGCCCATTTACTAACGTAACAGATATTTCTATTCATTAAAGTCACTATCTTAATCCTAAATAATGCATTATTTTGAAGGAAGTCTATACTTAATTTCCATAAAATATGTAATCACGCTGAATTTTAAAGTACGAGCTTCATCTTCAGTATCGAGTTATTTCTGAACTTCAATTTATTTTCAGGGAACTTTTACCAGAAAAATTCCAAATCCAATCTATTATCGAATAAACTTTAATAAGAAATTATTCATCTGAAAATAACTTATTTTTAGAACTATATTTAGTATGAAAGAACAGCCTTTAAAGTTGCTGTTTTTTGTTATATTTCTTGAAGAATCATTGATCAAAATCATTTAAGGGATATTTTGAAAAATACCTCTTTTTATTGGAGCTGAGTAAGCCATTATTTATGTTTAACTTTAAATGACACGTTATATCGAAAAGAAACATTTTCTGTTTCATCGCTCAGGATTTTTGCATTAAGTAAAAAAGTGATGAAGAAAAATATTAAAAAGTTACAATTTTTGAATAAAATCAAAATTTATATGGCAGATTACTTATGTGTGAAATTTAAAAGCAATAATGTGAATTTATAAAATCTGTTATTTTGCGAAATTAATATTCACAAAACAAGATATTGCACTTTAAAAATATGTGAAAAATAAAAAAAATTCGAAACACTTGACATAAAAAAGTTTCATCAGAGGATAAACTATTTTCTTAGCATATCATACGCAATATGTATGAACCTAAAAAAAATTAAACAATAATAAAGAATCAGGCGCCAAGCATAGATTATGAAACTCTTTCTGACCCTTCCTGATACTGTAGCTAAACTTCAACGTTACAAAAGTTGAAAAAAGGTATATAAGTATATAACTTATATAAAGCATTTAACATTTAAAAAGCAAATTTAAGCAATCACCGTCCACAATAGAAAAGGTAGTCGAATTCTCTGTTAATCTCTGAAAATGATCTATATATCTGTATATACACCACATATGTTAAAATTTTGCTTAGTTACAAAAACACATAACACAGTCGAAAATTCACTTTCAGCGATTTCCACCAGTAGCCGGAAATGAACTTGAATACTTTTATACAACCCTGTATATTTTCTACAGATTTTTTTAAAAACATGTTAATAAAATAAAATTTAATTCAGAAGAAAAAGCATAACACAAGTGAAAACGTACTTTTAGAAATTACCATCCATATACAGCGATATGTCTAACATTTTACATAGCACTGTGTAGGAGTTTAATTATATTTTACAAACATGTCTCGGTATACAAAATATATTTTGTCTGGAAAAAGCATAACTCATTTAAAACACACACTTAATCATTTCAAGCACATACGCAGTAATACTTTGGAATGTACATGTGTGAATAATCTACAGAATTTATACACCTCACGTAGTATGCAAAAATGTAGTTAAACGTACAAATAAATAAATAAATAAAACATTTGAAAACTCATTTCCAGCACTTATAGCTCATAGACTATACTGTGATGCAAATAATTTTTTATCCCTATACATGAACGGTAACTATTACACATCCCATATTACACAGTAAGTATCCTGTAGTTTAATAGTGTAAGATCATCAAAGTACCCTGCAACCAATTTTTTCCTGACAACTATTACGTAACGCATTTATTTTGTGTGATCCTGTAAATGAATGATAAATGCATTGTACTCCATATTCTACAGAAAGCGTCTATTACTGTTCTTCAGAAATGCATATCAATTTCATTATATTTTTAATAGTATTACAAATTATACCAGTGGACCCGTGCGAAGATTTCGCACTGCAGTCTAATATTTTTTAGCAATATCTAATAATTTTTAGATGCAGGTTTAAACTTCTAAAAAAATTAAGAACTAAAAATAACTGCAAACAACATTAGTCATGCCAGAATATCATCTTATTTATCTATAAATGTTACAGTTAAAACTGACCCAAGATAGCAAACGTAATATATATATATATATATATATATCGTATTTGTACTGTATTAGAGGATGATATCATCTGTTTCGAAATAATACATGGGATAAAGAAAAATAAATTGAGCATTTGAATTTAAATTTTGCTTTTCAATCATAAATATAAAATAAATCTGTGCAGCAACTGTGTCCCACTTTATCTTTTTTGAACATGTTTTTTTATAATCATTGTTGCGGTATTTTATTTTTGTGGCAACACTAATTTGAGGAAAACCTTTCATTTCATTTATGAAAACAATGGTGAATTAATTTTTAATTATTTTTAATTTTAATCAAAATACATGTTTAAAAAAAATGTGAGTGTACTGAGTTAGAAGCCGCTTCAAAATCTCATTTATCATTCTGCGTCTTTTATTTGTTTAGAAAAGGGGATGTGGACAACAGATATAATATATAGGATCATTAAAATACTATTTTTCGACATAGACCATAATGTAGCGGGATTGTTTTGAGAGTCCTTTTAAACGAACTCTGATTGCCACACACTCAATTTTCATTAGCGAACAGGCCACACTAAATAACGAACATGCCACACTCAATAACATATCTGAATTATATAGCAATCTACGTAGTATATTTACGGAAATGCATATCACAGCGCATGTGACAGACACATAGATAGAAGTCATAAACACCTTTCAACTACGTTAAAAAGGGTTAAAAATTAAGAATTATTCATGTTCACTCATAAAAATATTTATTCAAAATTGAGAACCTGGATCTACATGATTTTTTAATTCAATTATGTCTTAAACGATTACATGACATATTAAAATATAAGCGTATAAACATATACTTTCTTCAGTATAAACATGTTGATAATTATGAATATAATTTCGTATTATACATATTACATATAGTAAAAATTAAAACAAATTGGTTAATAAGTGAAATGGGCTTGTACAACTCGTAAAAACAGCATATTGCAAATTTACAAGTTGACCCTTTTTTTTTGCATATCATAAAGCAATCGCATTAAATTATTAATGGTAAAAAGCATATACAAATGTGTCGATAAATGCTTAAAATAGCACAGATATAAAAAGTTCATTGCAACGTCTAAACTGGTGGTCATTTTACTAACATATCTGGTAACCCTGAAGCGTCCTTTTTTCTTTAGCGGTTTAGATTATACAAGTCTCATATCTAATAAATTCAAAAAAGTTGTAGTACGAATACAACTACAGTGATTTTTCAGTTCTCTCGCTAACCAGGCATTACATATTGAAATTGTTGTGATTTAACAACTGGTGCGCTCGTAGATGATCTTCGTTGATTTAGTGCAAGGCAGGGTGCTACACGCTTTATTTAAAGTAACTACGTCAAACAATTCGTTGGCACATCGAGAAATATTAACGATATAGTACAGTTTCGGATCTCATTACCAAACAATTAAGCCATGTCACATAATATGTCTTAAGCCTCCATTGGGTGTAAAATCATTCCTCTCGCTTTCCCGCACTTTGGAAGATAAACATAATGTGCGAATGTATAAGAAGTGAATCATCATGATGCAGAATATATTTTCCATTTCTCTGATGGATTCCACTTTTCTCTTGCCGTTATCTTTTGCATTATGGGTATATCTGAACCGAAAGGGTAGAAACATATGTAGAATATCACATTTTTCAAAAAACACAAAATATTACACGATTTACAATCTGCTAAATTTATCCTAAACACATATAACTTATAGTAAATAATCATTATATAGAGTGGACAGAAAAAAATCAGGCACTTTGTAACTGAAAATGTTTTGAAAATTTAAGTGCTAGGTGTTGTGGTTCTTACAACCACTGCCATATTTTAATTCAATTTAAGAAATATTTTATTAGTCCTTATTCATTTAATTTTAAAATTCACATTCAAAATTATTTTAATTCTTTCCTTTTTAAAACTTCCCGTGTAAACTTTTCTTTTTTTCATAACATTTCGCTTTTTTGTTACCTTTGTACTTCCGGTATTGGATTTTACTAGAAGCTTCGATATCATTCTTTGCCTATGCCCACTTCCTGTTCTGAGCTCCACCCCTCGCCAATCAGATTCAAATGTTTTTAATACGTATTTTTTTATCTCGGCAGATTGGCGTTTTTCAATTTTTGGCACCCACTCCCCTTCGTTCCCAGTCAGTGCTGAAGCTGCGCGCTCACACACAGACACTGAGACGTTTGCCACAAGAGTGTAAGGTGATCGCTTGGCTTGCTGCTGTGATAAATGTACAAAATGCGTACATCTAAAGTTACGATATGAAGAAAATATCGTCTTTAAAAATTGTGATGATCTGAGATTATTATATTACTGTCATTACAGCAAAAAATGAAATTATTTTCCAACAGCGTAGTTAATAAGACGGTTGTGTGTGATGGTAGTTTCGCTGGAACCTGGCATTCATGGCAAGAATGCTTATTTTATTCAAGTGTTGATACTTCTTTAGTTTTACAAATTGCTTGATAAAGTCATATGTTTTATGTTAGCTTTAAAATATCAACATATCCGAGTTTCCCAAGAGAAAAAAAAAACTTCAGTAATATTTATGATGGCGTTTATTTAAAAACGTCAGTTGTGTACTTATAATTTAAGAAATAGTGGTGGATCTATAAAGAAGAGATTCCCTCAGAATTACTTCTTTTTCAAGATTCTTTATAAATAAAGATTAATATTGAAGCTGCAAAATTTTAGCGCAAGTTCTTTTAGTTACGTCTCTCCCTTATGTTCCTTTTTAGGTTGATGCAGGTAATATTTTAATTTTATCTTCATTGTTCTTGATTATAAATTTGCATGAATAATTTATTTAACAAGTCTTTGTTTTAATAATTAATGTCATGTCGAAGTGGTCTTTTGCGGCCATAACAACACTGTACCCACTATACTCTCTTGATCACAAACCAAATATATATATTATCTGAAATATTAACAAGATTCCAGTGTTTGAAAAAAGGGAACTTATCGTCCAACCACCACAGTAGGTACCAGTTTAATGATACACTGGCCTTCAAAAGTAAAGGTACAACCGGTTTTTTGCATCTAATTTGCAAATAAATGTACAGGGTGATTTTTTTTTAAAGTTGTGAAAGTAAAACCCTATAACGAAAGAACCACTGATCCAACTGACCGGAAATTTCACCAGTATGTTCCACAACAGAGTGAAGAGTATTCACTGTGCGTGTGTCTTGCACAAGCTCCGCTCCCGACTTTACTGCATATACAGCGCCATCTGTCGGTGAGATTTTAAGTTTTTTTTAACCATGCCGAAAAAAATTCCCATTGCTTTGGGAGCAGACTGGTGAAATTTCCGGTCATTTGGATCAGTAGTTCTTTCGTTATAGTATTTTACTTTCACAAGTTTAAAAAAAATCACCCTGTATATAGAAACAACAAATTTGGAGAAAATGTGCGCTAAACTGTTATTTATTAAAAGAGACATAGAAATTTACTTAAGTTAAACGTATAAATGAAATTACAACAAAAAAAACTCATGGTGGAAAATTCCATTCTTGGAGAAATCAGTACATCGCAGTATTATGCAGTAAAATGTGACAGAAACATTAAAATACTGGTTCTAATATGCCCACCTTGGGCTTGAATGCATTGGCGGGATCAACTTTCCATGCTCTCAATTAAATTGTCGGACACTGAAATAGGTAACGCTGACCAGACTTGGAGAAAGCCTTGTTCCAGCTCATTTAATGACCTTGGAGGGGGACTTAAAGCCGCAAGCTGTCTTCCAAGATAGTCCGAAAGATGTTCTATCGGATTCAAGTCTGGAGAGTGAGCTGGCCATTCCATTCTCTCCAAACCGTGATCCTCAAGATAATCCTCAACAACCACAGCTCGGTGTGGTCTCGCATTATCATCCATTAGAAGGAAACCATTGCCAATAGCACCGGCAAATGGCCGCACATATGAATCAAGGATCTCCTCCCGATATCTAGCACCAGTCACAGTTTCTCCATGGAACACATGCAGGTCAGTGTGGCCTCCGAGTGAGATCCCTGGCCAAACCATGATTCCACCGTTTCTGTACCTGTGTGTTTCGACAGTGTTTGATTGATGGTATCGAGTGCATTGTTCTCTCCACATCAGAAGACGTCCTGAATCGCTCTCCAGTGTGAATCTGGACTCGTCTGTGAAGAGTACAGAAGCCCACTGTTGTCTGGTCTAGGAAACATGTTCTCTTGCCCAACATATGCGGGCCCTTCTCTGTCGTCTGTTGTGGTGTCACACACAACTGGTCGCATTGCATAGAAACCTGCATTGTGAAGACGTCTTCGCACCGTAGTAGAGGAGATTCTTCTCCCTGATGCTGCAAAGTGGTCTGCAATGAGTTATGGCAAAGTAGTACGTCTTCTCCTGCGGGCCGAAAGAGCTAGAAACCGGTCTTCTGCAGGTGTTGTAACACGTGGGAGGCCTGGAACATGTCTTCTGGACACAGAACCTTCGTATTCATACTGATCCTAGAGTCGTTGGACTACACTGCGAGACACATTGAGCCGTCTAGCAGAATCGGCCTGTGACAACCCCATTTCCATCCATCCTACCGCCCTCCACCTTAATGAATCGGGCAAATGACTTCTTCTAGACATTTATAGACTTTACTGGCTGTTGTGAACCAAACTGACAACAATAGTTCGAATCCAACAAAACTTATACGCGAAATTACGAAATCTTCGTAATTGCATATTTTTCTCTCATTCACAAATACCTATTCTTTTCTATAAAATTAAAGTGGTAGCTGTAATTTTTGCGTAAGCTTTTTTAAAGCTTATTATTGTCATTCATATAAACTATGAAGTTTAATCTGACTGCCATTTTTTGTCTGGTGAGCTTCGAAAAACATGTTGTACCTTAACTTATGGAGGCCAGTGTAGATTATTATTGGATTCAAAGTATGCGCAAAAACGCCTGTCCAATCAAATATTATACTTATTTCATATCCAAAATTCCGTCAAAGAACTTGTACTTCAAGATTATGAGTATTTCTGTATCCAAGAAACAACTTCAACTATTCCAAATAAAATACGCACAACAATTTGAACTTTGACAGCAGAACAGTTTGTTATATGTTCAAGATTGCATTTTAGCACCTTTTTACTATATTTCTTATTCTATGCATATACTAAACATTACTGCATAATTTTAATTATGTATTATATACAGCAATGTTATTCTTCAAAATAATATGAAATATTTTTTACATTTCTGAATATATGTTTGTTATGTTTAAGCTACTCATTTTTCTTAATATTATTCACAGCACTGCACAAACAGTGACAACTTTTTACCTTAGTGCTGAAGTCGCATTTTGATAAGTTGTTATTACATGGTCACTTTTAACACCAGTAATTTCCCACCCAAATTTCAGGGTATGATTTCATCATAGATCAGGTTTACAGCCTGTCACTTTCAGGTTTTGTCGACGTGAAAATGATGACAAACATGGGTTGACGTATGGAGGACAAATTTACGGATAGTACATTTATAGAGTAACGAAAGGCCGCTACTTCGAACATTTATAATAAATATAAACTTTGTGAGTTTCCCTATCTGACAATCATGTGTACTCTCATGTTTGACTGTATATCTAAACATATAAAACCATTTTTGTTGTCAACTAATTTATATTTACTCTGTATTGTTTGACGAAATTGAAATTTAGAGTGATCTGATTCAATAGGTAATATGTTTGATTAATGATTATAATGAACTACGAATATTTCAAGTTGTACAAAACTCCCTAGTTAGAATTCAAATAACTCAATATTTTTTTTAACCACTTTACTACTGTTTCATACCACATTCTAATTCGTGATAGTGCTGATTTATTTTTATTTTCTTTTTTGAAGCTTTCATTTTTAATGCTGTTTCATATGCGAAAAACACACCACAAGAGAATGAAAGAAGTTTCGTATTAATAATTCTATATAATTTTAAATATTTCTTTCTAAAAACAGAAATTTATAATTTTTATTATATAAAGTATACATTTTTCATTAAAAGAGAAAAATGGTTTGCATAGTTTTCCAATTTCAAATTAAATTTGATAAAGAGTGCAGTTATTTGAAACGATAACTGAAATTTAATAAGCAGTGAAAAAAAAACAGCTTCTTTGTCTGTGACTAAAAATGAATTAAATATTTATTTTTAATAATGGTACTATCAATTTAAATTGTTACTTTTTAAAGTTGAATGCTGAGAAAAAAATTATGGAATCCAATTATAATTTTTAACAGCTACTGTTTCCATATTATTAAAGAATCCTTTTTTAAAAATTATACCGTTTCTTTTTTAATCACAGTTTTGTGCAATAGAAAGTTTTCATATTGCTTTGAATGTAAATTAGTATATAAAATAAAAAAAAACAGTATGAACTGGTGTTTTAAGCACTCGAAAACAAAAATAATTTTTAAATATGTGAAAGCATGGAAAAATTTTAAGAAATACTGATTTACTTTTACTGCGGAGTTGTTATTTAAACAAAAAATCCTCGGTAACAATTATAAATTTTTTAACTTAAAAAGAGTATATTGCTGGTTATTTTAAGAAATTAGAATAATAACATAATAATTAGTCTAATAATATATTATACATTTCAAGTCAGCATTTATATTCTAATTGATATCATGTCTCTCTCTCTGTACATCATTAATCATACAAACAGCATGATCCCTTAATCTCGGACTAATAATGCTCCGGTACTTAAATAGAAAAAAATCTCTACAGAAGAAATAAAGGAATTGAAAGTACGAAACGAATCTAAGATGATATAGCGTTCGCTCAGTAAGCAAAAAATACTATTACAAGAGGCAGCGTCACATTTTTTTAAAACCAATTTAAGGGTTCCTGATTTTTGTATATATGATAGATTAGATAACACAGATAACGAATCTGAGAGTCACCTGGCGCAGAAGTGAGGGGGGGGGGGTATCATAGAAAATAACACAGCCTGTTTCCAAGTGAAATGAATGATCGTTAATGATTTCTTCCATGTAGAGGTCACATCCGTAAACGAGATTTCGTTAATTTCACTTGGCAACAAAATATGCGTTGCTGCTGTGTTAACTCACCTGGTGAGCCCGCGGGCCACATGTGGCCCGGTTACCGTTTATGTGCGGCCCGAGACACATAATCATTAATCAATCTTTTAAAAATTAATATAGATGTGAATAAAAAGTGTTTAAGACCTTAAATATTGTTTTATATATTATCATGGGAAGACAAAGTCTGCCCTATTATTCATAAATTAATTTAAAATTATTTAAACTTCTAAAATGCCGTTTGCTTAGTCAAAAATTATTTTTAACGTAGTTTTATTTATTCTACGCTGATGCATACATTTTTTTTAATCTTCAACACTAATTAAACATTATTTCAAATTAATTAAATTTGCGCTATGTGTCTACATTTAAATGAATAAATAAATAAAAAATGTTTGCATTGATTTATTGGGGAAAATCTCCTGATTTTTTTTTCTTTACAACTTGGAAATTCTGCATTGTTACATTATTATGTATTATGTATTATGCTTATTGTATAGCTAATACTACTTTTTAGAGTTGAACGTTTGTCTGGAAAACAAATCTTGGCACCAAAAATTTTTAACACCACTATTTCCAAACAACAAATTTCACGGCATGTTTCTACAACATTTGCAGTAGATATCTATCACAAAGTTTATTGTTTGGAAATAGTGATGTTAAAACTTTTTTGGTAACATTTCTTCCGCGACAAACGTTCAAACCTGATAATAATAACTTTGTTATACTAATTATGGTATCTTATTATTTTAATTACTCTTTTTTTAACCTATTTATAAGTGCGTTGCGGCCCGCCTAGCTTGCCAAGCATACGATTCCAACCCGTGAGAAAAAAATTTGAGTATGGCTGCTCTAATCTATCATACATACAAAAGTCAGTCACTCTAAAATTGGTTTAAATAACGTGATGCTGCGACTCGGACAATACTGTTATGGATGCCCAGTGTTTCTAAGTAAATAGTTTTGGAACTAATTTTTTCGCACAATCTGGAATTTTCCTTGAATGACACATTTTGAATATTGTCTTACCAATGGACGCTGCAACCATAGATGTTACACGTGTAGAGGTTGCTCTTCAATTCCGCTTGGCTACAACAGCGATATATCGTCATCCACGGGGGACGTAACCCTTGGACGTCCGGCCACAGGTCTTCGGACAACTGGTTGTCTCGTTAGAAATTGTTTCCATAATCTTGAAATTTCGGAATTATGAACGCCCAAAAAAAGAACAATATCTGTATATCTGTGGTTGGTTGTTCCGCTTCAATGCGTTCGACGACGGCACGCCATAGCTCAGAATCTTCCATTCGTCTTCTCGAAGCCATAGAAAAATGTCTGTCTTGAAAACAAAACGTAGGAAAACACTTTTTATCAGTACTTACATGCAACTCCTGCAATCCTTCACAATTCTGGCTTCTTATACGACTGCCTTTTTTACATATTTCTCGACATGAAACCATGATTGGCTGTTACATGACATATTTGCATACTTCCTTCTAACTCTGTCGCGAATTGCAGTGTCTCCAATTCAGATTGGCATCCGGAAATTAACATTTTCCTCTCCGTGCTTAAATTTTGGAAGTGAGTGTATTAAGTGGTCACTGAATGATTTATACTATTTTCATAAATTATTAGACAAATGCAAAATGGTAATTTTCAAACAATTTGATTGTAAATAGCCAAAATAATCTCATATAAACAGCGTGCTCAAAAATAGGTACTACCCTATCTGCACAGAAGGTCGATGTAATACTGTTGTGATGCCACAAAATATTCACAATTGTCTTATCACTACGTGAAGTCACAACGACAGAGTGTTGAGTCTCCAAATTACATCACAATGAAACAACGTGATATCACAATGTAACGGTCATGATTAGTTCACTATATAGTGCTAAAATAACAGTCACTTGAGAGTCATCAGGTGGTTTCATTGTAATATCTCCCTCTGACTCGTCACAGGAAAATTCGCAATGGGGTCTCCAAATGATATCCCATGACAGCCATCACACTTTAGACAGCCATCACACACTATTTATGTTGACTTTATTCTAACATCACCTATTGATTCCTAACACAGCAACAGTCACTCTGACTTCGAGTCACGAAATGATGGTTACTTGAGAGTAATAATATGACGAATAAAATATATCCTATTTTGGCTCACTGTAGTTGGGAACCAAATCGGTGACAGACGTGACCATTTATGACGCCACAGTGACGGCACAACGACGGGCTGTGCTGTTAGAGTAGCATTTGTTTGTTACAACTGTCATTTAAATTAGTTTCTTTTAAATATTCATTATTCACTTTTGTGATAAAAATGAGCATTCTGTGTTTATCCCTTAAGAGACTACACTTAGTCACGCGAAGAAACGCTCGAGCTAATGTTAAGTGTATGAGCAGGTACTTGGCAGATTTCTCGCTCGCATGTTAATAATTTTAAATGTTTTTTTTTTTTTTCGGAAAATTCTGTTATTGCTCTTTGGTTTCCTGTTATTTTTATTTAGTTTTTTAACGATGCGATGGTAATATTAGTACTATAGAAATATCCATTCTTTGTTATATCTTACAATAAATATGTAATATATATCAGCATCTTTTTATTTAGAAATATGATCTTTTCCGTGATATTTTAAGTAATATTCAATTTTATTCTTATAATAATATATTATGTTTAATTAAATGTTACTTATAATAATTGAATATATTTAATTATAATGTTGTCATCATATGCTTTGTTCTTTTTAATTTTTATTGCTTTAATAATATGTGTGTATGTGCATAAATGTATCGGTATATATGTATATATATTAAGAACTATATTTTTAATTTTTATTTCAATTAGTTATTTTTAAATTTTTATTTTACAACAATTATAATCTAATAATATTTGGGGTGCGCATTTCATTTACTCTAAAAATTTTACATTTTTTATTTCTATTTTTTAATTGCCATAATACTTTTGATCTGTTTGATACATTTAAAATTTTAGGATGGTCTTAACTTACTATTATTACCTTTACATATAATTGAGTAACCGTTTCTTAATTTTATTTTATTATGTTATCTTTTACTTTTCGATTATAATTTTAATTACGTTTTTTTATTTTTAATAAAGTTTTACTTTTTAAAAGGACATTTCAAAATATTTTAAATGCCACACGCATATTTATTCAATAATATTCTAATATAATTTTATAACTTAAGAAAGTATTGCTATTTTAAACAATAGATGACAGAACTATGCAATGTATTAACTAAAAATATCATTTCATTGTAATTATTAATATATTGAATTTATCTGTTTCAAAAATTAGCTTAGCGTAACCTTTTTTGGGCTCCTAATGTTGGAATAAAAGTTTTTTTTTTTTTTAAATTAATTATATATCTTTTTAGCAATCACTTCAGATATATACACTTTTCCAATTATAAATCATTTCAATTTTAGTCACAATATATTATCTGTTGATTTTTTTAAATATTAATTTTATTTCATAGGGGATAGCACTGATGTTTTTAATATACACTGAATATTATCCATTGATTTTGTACTGTTTTGCGAACGTGTATCACAAATTAATTTATTATCATTTATTTTTTATGTTTTTGTTCGTAATTAGGTTATTATCACAGGTGATATTTTTTAAAAATTAGATTTACTAGTTTTAAAATTGGATAAATTTATTGACACTTTTTAATTATTTTACAATTTGTTAAAATAACTTTGAATTGTTTAACTGTAATTGTAACTAAACAGTCATCCCATGTGCTTATCAAAATTGTTTGAATGGCTGCCATGTTGACATTGAAATGTTTCGTTCTATTCTCTATTTTTATTTCCGATTATAATATTTTCATTACAATAGTTTGTGTTTTTTTTAAATTTCCTTGTAATTAATATTTCATCTCTAGTGTTTTGTTTTGTCTAGTGTTTGTGTCTAGTGTTTGTTTTTCAGTATTTATCTGTTCTTACTTCAAATTTTTTAACCTGTGATACCGTGGTTGATCTAGCAATTTGGATAAAATAAATCAGACTTAACGGCTTATTTTACTCTAACATAAATCAGTTACGGTTTACTTATTTTGTGGAATATTACCCTTGATGACATCTTTAGCATGGTAATTGAAAACCTAAATATGCCTGTTTACAATTATCCTCTAGGTGTTCATAATTATTCCAAACACTATTAGGAAATTGTGAAAAATTATTTTTGTGCTGGGGGATGATATAATGCAGAAAAGTATAAAGTTCAAACTCAACATTTGTTCAACCATAAGTTCAAACACACATTATTCTACCACTAGTTGACCAGCACGGCATTGCCCAAGCCCGTGATGAAAACCTTAAATATACCTGAACTTGGTGTTGAACGATTTTATATTTTTAAACGGAAATCTTTCCAAACGAACCTAATGTTGAGAGCCCCACTTCCTTCATCGGCGTACACTTTCGAATTTTTATGATTTTATATTTGAAACTGAAAATCTATCCAAGCAAACTGAGACTTGGCAGCACTCCCCTCCCCCCCACTTGCCCCCGGCAGCATATACCGTGCATGCTATACACGATCATGTCATAAATTTTTATTTTTAAACGAAAATATTTCCAAACGAACCTAATATTCGTTGCTCCATTGCCTTACATTTTTAAACGAAATTCCATCTAAACGAACCAAGGGGTCACTATCTATATTATACGCACGGACAAACGTGTCCATGCGTAACGGTGACGTCATTTTGCAAATGGCAACACTTGACGATAAAATTTTGGTTTTTTCGACTTTTTTTGCTACATTTTTTTTTTCTAAACATCGTACAGTTTCAATTTTTACACCGTTATATAATGAAAAAATTCTAATTTCAAATGCAGTTTGTTTGAAATTTGTATCGCAACTTAATCATTTGTTATAGCATTTATATTAAATTTCAAGCATGATTTTTTTAAAAATCTATCTCTATTGCTTCCAGGCGATTACAAAATATTAATCCGTTTGCACTTTAAACAACATAATAATTTCAGCATTTGTCTCCAACTAATATTCAATAACGAAATAAAACCTTCATTAAGCAATCAATAAAATATTATAAATAAAACACAAATTTAACAAACATGTATTAGAAATAAGCGCTTAAAACTGCTGAAATTATAAGTATAATAATAATAAAAAAAAAAAAAAACTGCTGTAGATAACGAAATTTTTAGCGATTTCTTCGGCTATTATCTTCTGGCACGAAGCCAATACGAAATCATCGCTTTTAATAAATTTAAAAATTTTATTTGAATATATAATTGACTACTTTCATATAAAAATGCTCTTTGGTGTTTTTAGGGGGCAATCTGAAAAAAATTCAATGTAAAAAATCTATTAGAGTTTTCAATAAAAAAAATGGTTTTCAACTATATTTTCTATCCCGGGTAGCCCGGGTTGGATGCCCTAGTTATAATCATTACCGAATTAATTTGTGACATTTAGTTGAATTCAACTTTCAATACTGAAGCATATTTCCTGAGGAAACCTAAAGTGTCACCTGTACAATGGCTTCATATGAACTTTAGAACAAAACACTTCGAAAAAACTGTTCATAATTATTCCATATCACAAAAAGTGTGGGGTAATTATGAACATGGTTTTGTTGGTCTTTGAAAATGATTCGGAGCAAAAACTTAGTGCTGTTCTATTGGAGCAATTATAACTTAACAATTATTGATTAGAAAAACCATCTTACCTTGAATGCATCTGACAGAAACGAACGATATTCACAGGAACTACAAAACTGTTTGTCACTTTAAACTGTTACGGGATTTGATACACACAAGCAAGAGTACCAACCGTGAACAGCGGGAGTGTTCTCATCCTGTCAACAGGGCTGTAAAACTATGATTTTTACTTCACTAAAGTATCGTATACTACCACACGAGTATCTGTGACGTTTATTCTGAATTACCCATGTTCATAATTACCCCCCCCCCCCAACTGACACTATTTTTAGATATTCAATAAGATTTAAAAAGTGCAAATTTTCCGGCACTTTTGAATATATACTATATATTATGATAAAATGAGCTCTATATGTATCCACTTGCAACTTTTTATTTCATATATGATATTCAATTCGTTACAGAAAACACATAAAACAAATATTTTTATTCACAGGAAATTAAAATTTAAATTCAGCAAAAATGTTTCTCAGTTTTATATAAATGGTAAGTTCACATCATTTTTATTCCCGTTATTTCCTTTAACACTGAACAAATAACATAACTAAGTAAATATTTTTCTCACCGTTGAAATATTATTGTTCGAGACTGCAAGCATTTCTAATTTTCAAAAGGATATTTCAGAGTAAAGAGGACACATAGTGCTGAGCCAAAAGAAAACAGTGATATTCTTTTGAAAATGAGAATTTAAAGGAACTGAAAAAGACTTTAAGACACTCCGTGTTTACTTAGATAAATAACTTTGAAATTTTTACTGAAAAAGAAAAGCTGCTTTTAAAGAAAAACACTTCACTATTTTTGAGATATTATGTAAGAGAAACATTTCTTCCTCATTGTGACATTATACATTTTCAAAAATTTTATAAGGTGCTGCAATTAAAGTATTCTACAGCTGTTTACGAATAATTGTACTTTTTGGGAAGAAAACTATAAACTGTTTTTATTATTTAAAAAAAAATTGAAATGAATCTTGGACTAATAAATCCTTTTACAATGTTTTTACTTCAAAATCATAGAAGAAAACAATGAAACTTATTACATTATTTTCTGTTTTCTTTACAACTGAAATTTTGAATCCTGACAACATTTCATTTGTTTTTCATGTCAAAATATATACTTTATACCATAATATTTACTTTAACAAAAATTGAATAAAGTAAAGCTTCTGGTACATTGTTTTGTATTTTCGTAAAAACATTTTCCGATTCAAAGTGTGTGCAAATATTTAAACTGAAACATAAACGCTTTCAAATTTCATCTATTTATTTCTCCTGGGTGTATTAATGTAGTTTGAACATTTACATTTTCAAAAATGGGCCCTAAAAATAAACAAACTTTTCTCACTTTTTGTGTGTGTATTTATTATTTGGCTTATATTAGTTCTGAGTATTTAATTGGTGATTTTCAAAAACATACATATTGCTCTTTTAATAAATGTAATTTGAAAATTTACATTTTTAAAAATGGGCCCTAAAAATAAACAAACTTTTCTCACTTTTTATGTCTGTGTGTTTATTTTTTAGCTTATATTAGTTCTAAGTATTTAATTTTTGATTTTCAAAAAACATACATCTCCCTTATTATTTGAGTATATATGTTATTTTTATATAACTTTGCTTATGTGAATTCGCCCATAATATAATTGGCTTAACAAGGAGAAAATTATTCCGTTATAAGGCAGATATATTCACAGACTGATATAATTTATGTAAGTATTTATGTAAACTTAATGAGCAACATGTCTCTCTAAGGTATAGTTCGTTAAGTTGTGTAACACTTATCCTTCAAACTATTCGGAAAAAAAAATTCCAAATTATATCTGCACATTTATTAAGTCATATCTTTTGAAACTGATAATATAAGTATAAGAGAAGGAGTAATTCGAGAATATATTTGGATTTATCGAAACGTTACATTTAAAAACAAATGGTTTCTGGTTTGAGCATGTTATGTACAGTCGAAAAAAAAGAACACCTCATACTGTTTAATCACCAAGTTATTGCTGAAAACAAAATGAAAATAGCCATTTGAAAGGAAATTGTGTCTTCTTTCAATTTGTGTTTGGAAAAAGGCTGAAGGGGTCGCCTTGATAGAGAAACTGCATAAAACTCTGAAATTTGCAATACGAACTTTCAATTTTGACATCATACTTGGAATGTTCTAAAAACATTACCCTAGGATACAAAACGGAATTCATGCGGTGAAGGGGTTTAGGAATTGAGCAGATTTAAAATTTTGAACTCCTAATGTTAAATTAATTTTTAATAGTCGTAAAACAAATTGCAATGCGTGTAGCTTTTGAAGCATAATTCAGAAACTACTAAACGGAATTATCTGTAATTTTGGATTCACATATTAATAGCTTTTAGTAACCAATTTATGTTAAAAGTGCTAAAGGTTGCAATTGAATTTTTATTTACAAATACTAATTAATAAATACACTGCTGACCATTAAAATTGCCACACTATGAAGGAATGCAAATAACAGAATGATATTTATTGGACAAAAACATTATAATGGGAAGAACAAGTAATTAAATTTTCAGAAAATTTGGAAGTATAGATCCTGAGAAAACACTACCCAGAGCAGCCACCCCTGACCTCAGTAACAACATTTATTTGCCTAGCCATGGAGTCGAACAGAGATTGGATGTCATGTACGGGTACGTCAGTCCATGCAACTTCAACACTGTGCCACAGTTCATAAACCGTAGTGACGGGAGAGTGGTGGCCGGCCAGTAGCTCAGAAGCCATTGACAGGACATTTTTAACTGGTGAGAAATCAGGAGAACGTGCCGGCCATGGCAACAGTCGAACATGTTCTGTATCCATGAAGATCAGGATAGTATGAGCAACATGTGGTCGTGCATTGTACTGCTGAAACATAGAGTTACGGAGGCCTCGAAGATAGGGCAGTAACACCTCAGAAATGTAACGGCAGTTGTTCAAGTGTAACGGCAGTTGTTTTGTGAAATGTAACGGCAGTTGTTCCCGGCAATGGGAACAAAAAGTTATCGAGACGTTTATTCAATGGCATCCCAGACCATCACTGCAGTTTATGGGCCTGTATGATGATGTCGAATGCACGCTGGAATGTGCATTCTCAAGGATGCCACCAAACATGGATGCGGCCTTCATGATGCTGTATACAGAGCCTGGAGTCATCTGAAAAAGACGATATTAGACGCCATTCCTGCATCATATACAGCATCATGATGCCCGCATCCGTGTTTGGCGGCATTGTGGAAAATGCACATTGCCAGCTTGCATTCGATATCGTCATACTGGCATATCACCTGGAGTGACGGTATGAGGTGCCATTGGATACACGTATCGGTGACCACTTGTATGCATTGCCGGCAATTTTAACAGAAGCCGTTTCATTTCTGATGTGTCACGATCCGTGGTTCTTCCCTGTCTTCGATGCCTCCTCAACTCTACTTTTTAGTAGGCTTTTTATGATTACATGTTGGCCGTACTATCCTGACCTTCCTTGATACAGAACATGTTCGACTGTTTCACTGGCCTGTACGTTCTCCTGATTTCTGACCAATTGAAAATGTCTGGTCAATGGCTGCTGAGCGACTGGTTCGCTACCACTCACCAGTCACTACGGTTGATGAACTGTGGCATAGTGTTAAAGGTGTATGGACTGATGTGCCCGTACATGACATCCAATCTCTGTTCGACTCCATGCCTAGGCATATAAATGCTGGGTAGTGTTTTCTCAGGATCCATACTTCCAAATTTTCTGAAAATGTAATCACTTGTCCTTCCCATTATAATGTATTTCTCCAATACATATCATTCTGTTATTTGCATTGATTCCTGGTGTTGCAATTTTTATGGTCAGCAGTGTATATAAAAATGTAGCCAATATTTGAAAAAAATATGTATTGTAAATTGTAAAAAAAATAACAGAAATCGATTTCTAGAAGCTTCAAATATGTGAATTCAAACTTACAAATTATTCCAAAGATATTAGACAATGATATACAATAAAAAAGTGACTTGCAACTGATACGTTGAAACCCCTGATCATCAAATTTAATAGTTTGATTTTCAAAACGTCAGTTGATGCACTCTGCGGAGACACGATAAATTTTTTGGTTCTATCTGTCTGTTAGTCTGTTTGACTGTCGATTCTATGATAATTGCCCTAAAAAGCGCCGTTTAAACTTGTAGTATATTGGTTAGGTACCCAGATCTATTTCTAAAGTTTTTGGTTCATTAAGTTCAGATAAATTTGTTGCTTCGTTCGAAAAACATAGAACATTTTCTTTTAGGTTTTAATGCTTTTCTATAGGAATTCATGCGATTTTCAAAATTTATCATGCATTGAAAAGAAAATGGCACATTTGAATAACTTATTTAATTGTTAAATTGTGAATGCTAAAATTCCCCAATAGGGGGTATTAAAATAATCCAACTAATTTGAATTTTTGTTAATATAATTGAAGGATTGTATAAGTTAGATGTATAACTTTTGATGGAATTTTATACATCTGTTTGAAAAATATAAAACGTTCCGTTTTATCACTTTACATATTTGCCGAAATACATATTTAATTTTTTCTGTTTTCCTCTATCACTTCTCTAGCAACTGTATTTCTTAGCCGTATAGAAAGTAATTAAAATAATCGCAATTACGAATGATTAAGCAAAAAGTCCAGTAAGTCTGCATGAAGGGAATAAAATGTTAACTATTCTATCGTAATTGGGACCACAGCTTGAAGTTTATGTCAAATTTGAACAATGATAGTATAAAATGCATGTGAATACTTCTAAAAGACTGTCAGAAAAAATAGTTATCGAAATAGTTTTGGATGTAATTAGATAAAATCTTACTTTTAAACATTATATAATGACCACTAAAACTAATTTTCCTAAACAAAAATTGTAAAACATTAGATTTCTAAATTAGATATAAGTATAGTAAATTCAGTTAACATTTCAATAAGCACCTGCCTTGCCTGAGATTTTATTCAACTTCCCCATTAGATGAAGTTTTTTTGTGGTTCTCAGGTAAGTAAGTATTGCTATTTGGATATTAAGATATCAACGAAACCCTGTCCAAAAGCACAGCGTAAAACGGAATCTAAGATGTACAACGATCATGACATAGCTTTGCAATTTGCAAAAGAGGCCTGTAATAACGTAGGCCAATGTTTTCCTGGTGATGAGAGAATTCTTCCCTGATATATATATGATTCCTCACCTTTCAAATATCTAAAAAATAATCTAAATTATATTATTGTTTTTGGCATAGGGGAAACTGTCCTAAAATGACATAGCTTAAGGAAATATACTTCTATTCATACAATTGTTTTCGCATCATCTCTTTTTTTTACAAACCAACTTTGTTAAGTATACAAAATGCAATGGTGACTTTAAAAAATGAAGTCACAGCGTCATAACAATGTCATAACAATTTATATAATATACTGCATTATGTCATTTTACTGTGCTGTCCTAAAACGACACATGCATAAGTTGCTATTACTTTTATTTGCATACATCAATGATATTTTTTTTCGCTCCAAGAAACACCGACACATTCAGTATGTGACCACTTTGAACACTTAACACATTTTATCCACTTCTCCTTCTGTTTTGGTGTCTGAATAAATCATTGCAATAAAGGTAGGCTTCATCATCATCATCGGTAGAAGGATCCATGTCTTTCTCGTCAACATTGGATATAACAAAACGAATTTTCTTCCTATCCTGTAAAGCTGCACGTCGTGAGTGTGAATTATGTTTCTAAGCAGTTTTTGAATTCGATTCGGCAATATTAGGACTGCTAGTCAGAACTTTTTCATCTTCAACCTTTCTCTTTTTAGAGGATGACCTAGCATGAGGCACACAAGTAAGTGGAGATACATCAAGTTGTTTGAAAAATGAAGATGATAAACTTGAAGATGCTGACGTTTGAAAATATACACACGTCTTCGGAGTATGGGAAAGAGATGTTGTTGGTTATGGAATTAGAGGAGGTGAGATTGAAACTGTGAATATTAAAGTATTAGATTTTCATAGTCTGTTATCTGTAGAACTTCTGTTACTGTCATTGCTTTCCTTATTTTCCAGTGCACTTTTTATCACAAATGAAGCACAGAAAACATGATCGGGAAAGACGTCTGGCGGCATGTCATTTTACCTACAATAACCATATTGTATATACAGAAGCAGTATTCTAGAACACATGCATTTATAATTTTTCGCATATACAAAAAATAATCTAAAAAGAAATAAGTACGTACCTTATATTTGGAAATGTAATCACTGAAATGAAACAGACATGAATTAGCACCAACAATACTCCCAAGAAAATTCTGACGAAGGTGTAAACAGTTTCTTTGTAAAGAAGGAAAAATACAAACTTGAAACCTTCGCCTTTAAATGCTTATCGTTGCCGATCGATTCTACAACATAACTGCGTATCTTTCTCTAGCGACAATATTATGAAACGTAAAGTATGTCATTTTACCTAAGTATGTCATTTTGGGACAGTTTCCTCTAAGTTTTTTTTTTTGTTTTTGTTTTTGTTTTTGTTTTTGTTCTGATTAAGGATTACTTAGATTGTTACAGTATTAAAATGTATCTATGAATTTTTTTATCTGATAATCTATTTATATGTAAAAACGTTACTTTACTGTGACATTACTGTGAAAGCACCTATATCAGAGTTATCGATCCACAATTATTTACATTACTGTTTATTTTTGCTATTTAATCACAGCTGTGCAAATGGGTTTATTTTATTTACAATATTAGTTCAAATTAATACTATATATATATATATATATATAGTATTAATTTGAATAAATAAATAAATATATATATATATATAGTATATATAGTATATATATAGTATAGTATATATAGTATAGTATATATATATATATATATATATAGTATATATAGTATATATATAGTATAGTATATATAGTTTAGTATATATATATATATATATTGTATTATTTATGTTATTTGTGATTAATGTAAATGCAGTGGGGATATATTTAACAGTAGTTATGACAATGTACAACAACCAACGGTGTATCAGAAATTATTTATTGAAACAACAGTGCTATTTTAACCATAATACATGTAATATTATGTAAATATCACTGTTATGTATACTTAGTAGATAATAATGTATAATTTATGTATAAATATGTGACGGTTCAATAAAATCTTTTTCTGGAGTTGCCCTCCCCTGCGTTGGGCGTTCGAGTAGATGTTTCATGTTTTTCGGTTAAATTATTTTTCCTCATCTTCAGTTATGTAATTTATGTGCTGAATAATTTAATCCGTTTGTTTAAATTTTCGAGATTATAATATATATATATATATACATACATATTTTTACTTTTAAAGTTGTACAAGGATAAACACGAAAGCTATATTTATAAAATGCTATATTTATCTGTTCATATGTTTCTTTCAAGGCACTAAATGTTTATTTTTGTCGGGTAGGAAGGCCATGAATGACGACAAGGCCATGAACCCTCCTTAACACGTTCGGTCCCTGGGTATTTTCCATTAATAACTGAAAATATTCAGTCAATAAGAGATGGTTTTAGATGATATCATGGGTTTTATACATCTCTGATGTGCACAGACTTGTATAAGGCTTATTTTTTCGGAGTTAGGTAACACAACTACAATTTCTATGAATTTCCCGTCATACTCATTCGCCTCAAGAAATAATATATTTGTTTTTAACCATTTGGCTTTTTTTTTTCATCAAGAAAGTCGTATGTTTTAAAAGGATAATTTCCGTCGCAATTTCAGCAAAAGAACAGTCTAATTAATATCTAGATATGTGATTGCCATTCCATAATCACATTTACCAAAGTGGGATCTCACAGATTATATTTCCTACTTCTTTTTTCGTAGATAAAATATTTAATTATAGAAAACTTGCAAAAATCGCACACATACATATTTTTTTAGTAGAGCACATTAATCACAGTTTTTGATAGGGATAATGGCAACTTAGTAGAAATCAGCTGAAGAGAATTTTATGCCGCCAATAGTGTGTTATATAATTTAACATCTTAAAAAATTGTTTTATACATGGTAGAAAAAAATATTTCATGGTGAGAACAGAATACAGAAAAGTTAATATTAAAATTAATTTACATATAAGAAAAAAATACACACAAATACATAAAAAAAACTTACTATTGAGGCGTATAGTGCTCAAAAATTATTTTTCTATATCTTTCACAAATAACGCAAGTATAATAAATTGAAAAAACATTTTTATGCACTGCAGTATCCCGGGATCTTATTCAATTCCATAATCGTATTTACCTAAGTGGGATCTCGCTTATAATATATAGAATATCAATAGATATTAGATGCGTAATTTTAATTCGTAACTCGCCTCTTCTTACATTTTACTACCAATATTTCAATATAGTAATATTCGCCTTATTTAATTTTGGAATTTCTAGGATTAAAAAGTAGAAGATTACTATATTGATATACTGGTATTAAAAAGTAGGAATGCGTGCGAGTCCTGCGCATAATTCTCATCCTTATTTTTATTCAATGTTATTTCGAAAAAGTATTTTTTGAAAGTGTTTTGAAATTTTACTGGCACCAGAAAATTTATAAAAAATAATTTTATTTAATAAAACTTCACTAATCGTTACCATCTTTTCTCAATTATATTTATTACTCCAGTTATAAAGCTGTTTTCTGATAACGGCTGGAAAATGAACAAATCGTAATATCCACTTTGTTAATAATAATTTTTAATAAGAAAAATCAAATTGACTTCAAGTGATTATTTCTTAACGTATTGCATACCATTTAGCGCATTTTAGCTAGAGAAAGTTTAATACCAACAGTTTATTATTATGTTTTTGCAGAGCTACCAACACTCTGGATTTTTAATACTTCTAATTTCAAATAGAAATATTCCCTTTAGTTAATGCAAAAATTTCTCAATTAAATAAGACAACGATTACAGTTCGGTTATAATAATATTTAAAAAAATCTGTATTGTTCGGAGATCTGTTTTGAAATAAAATTATATTTATAATATCACATTTACAAATACAAATAAAACTTCTAGAAAATTTAGTTTTTTTTTTTTTATAAATGAAATTAATTATAGGATATAATATATAAGTAATGATGTCTAAAATAAATATAGGAAAATATTTTTAAAACATTGTAAAAAAATCAACAAGAAAATTGATAAGTAAAGTCCAAAATATAAATTTTAAGGGATATATATATTTTTTCTTAATCCTTTATTTGATTATCACATGGGGTGGCCAGAATTTAAACACCCCTACTCCGATCTATTTATATACGGTACTATTCACTGTAAAAGCTTCAAATTTTTTACAGATATTATTCAAGGCATGGGGAAACGGATTACTCGAAAAATAAATTAGTGCCAAAATCACCGATAGATGGATACAACTGGACATATATTGAAAAAACACATTTTAAACACCTTGTAATAATATACGTCTTTCATTTGCTAAATGGTCTAAAATAAAAACATTGTAAACAGTAAAATAAGTTGTATTACACTGTTAATATGTATCGGCTCATCTGAGCTATTATCAAAGCAAATAAGAATTGTAGAATAATTTATTTGTTTTGATAATGGCTAAGATGCAGCCGAAATATGCCAATAATGTAATAACATTTATTTTACTGTTTATAATGTTTTTATTTTACGCCTTTTAGTAATTAAAGGCAGTACATTTTAAACACATTTTATTTGAACCTACCAAACATTCATTTGATAAGGACCTCATCGACGTAGGGAATGCTGTTGAAAATGGTTCCGTTCTTCATGGTGTAAAATACGCAGTCTGTGCACAGTTTGTTCAATTGCGGATCATAACTGGTCGACAGAGATGATTCTCAGATGCAAAGCGATTATTTTTTCCAAGTCTGCCAAGCTTACCAGACGTCCTCGATGACAAGATTTTTTAAGTGTCCCCACAGCCAAAAGTCACACGGAATAAGATGAGGAAAACGAGATGGCCACGTTATAAGAAATGCATGACTGATTACTTTGTCATTAGCGATACGTTGCCAAAGAAACTGCTGTACACAGAGTCCAATGTGTGAAGTCGGTCTATCTTGCATAAAGGTAATTGTGTCAAGACATTGCGCTGTTAAAAATGGAATACAACAAAAGTTTCGAGCATCCTTTTGTGTCTGTTAGCCGTAGCGGTGCATGTCAGAATGCCATTACTACATAGTAGCCTCTTGGAAAAAGAAAATCCAAGAATGTATGTGGCTGTGAATCCACATCTGACTGTAACTTTTGGTGAGTTTAGCGGAATCTCTTAACGGAAGGTACGGGGGTTTTCCGTGTCCCATATGCGACAGTTATAAGTGTTCACTGTGCCACTGAGGTAAAAATGGGCCTCATCGCTCCACAGAATCTGCCATGGTCACAAAGCATCCACTTCAACTCTATCTAGAAATGTCAATTCAAAAGTTTTTCCTGTAGATTACCCCCAACTGTTGATTATGACAGATTTTGTTAAGTGTCGTAACACTGCACATGCACTAATACAACCTAGAACATTATCCATTGAAAGTTCAACAATAGCGGTAACAATTTATTCAACGACATTTCATTTGAAACTACCGGTTTGCGCCCTCGATTTGGCTGAACTTCAAGATGTCTGGTTTCCTCGAATCGAGCTATCATTCGCCTGAGAGCTTGTGGAAGCAATGGTAATTTGCACAAATTCTTAATTCAGCAAAACTCTCAAAGTGAAGCTACTCCTTTGTTTTCATAAAAGAGCTTCACAAGCAAAGCAAGTTCTGGCAGCGTGAGAGTCATCCCTGATATCTTTTTTTATACCCAGAACACGGCTGCAAAACATGGATTTATACAACTATCTGTGCTTACAGTTCGAAAATGCGGTTAAAATGGCAGTTTAAGCATCTGTACTTTTTTATTTTATTTTATTTTTCCATAAGGGTAATAGAAATTGAAAAGAAAAGTTTCATTTGAGATGCGCTCTGCTTTTTTTAATATAATTATTTTTGTCTTTGTTTCAGATTTTCTGTTGTATAGCGCCATGTATCGGTGTTTTTGGAACTTTTTTTCGAGTAATCCGTTTCCCCATGTCGTGAATAACATGTGTACAAAATTTGAAGCTTTTGACCTGAGTAGTTCGATATACACAGATATCAGAGTAGGGGTGTTTTAATCTGGCAACCCGTAACATTTTGTAATGCATGACGCTTTTCAATTGGAACAACACATTTAAACAGACATCCATGTCGAAAAGAAAAAGAATTATATAAAAAACGCTAACTCACTGGTATATTTTATCTATGCATTAGACTGGTGTTAAAAAACATTTCATACATACGTTAATTGTAACAACTCTTTTTCTACCAAATGAAAATAATTATAACTAATGAGGAATATTCCATATTACCCGGTTCAATTAAAATTTAAAAAATCTATTAGTCTGATGCAAAAATCGGCAACATTTAATTTTTATTTGATATGGATAGTATATCAGAAAATGAATCAGTAATACTTTTATTTCCACAATACAACAGTGGTGCATAAATAGTTTCTTTCCATGACCGGAGTGCTTTTATCATAAATGAAAAAAAAACATTTATCGACCATCTAAAGTATTACGCAACTCTGTCGCTTACAAAAGATCCCATTAATGCTTATTCAATATGTTGTACTTCCAACTCCATGTATTGTAATGCTGAATATTAAAGAGGTAATTTTGTTTGGAATACAAAATATTCCTAAAATTGAGAACAGAAAAAACTGAAATGTTGCTGTTGTTTTAGCCACCGATACAAGAAAAGTTAATTAAAGGAGAAAATACATTAATGGTACATGAATAGCTTTTTTCCTTTTTCGGAGTATTTTCATCATACATGACAACACGTTTAAAATCTATTATAAGCGAGAAGCAATACTCTACCGCTCAAAAAATTCCTATGAATTTCAATGTATATTACCTATTATTCAATCTAACATAGTGTTCAACAGTCTTGAACATAATGTGAAACAGTAAGGAACTAATTTGATTCTGAATACAAAATGCTCGTAAAATTGATCACAAAAAATTGATGTAATAGTACTGTATTACACACGGAAATAAAGGAAGATAATGAGCTGGGAAAATACAATAATGGTACATAACTAGATTCTTTACATTTTTGAAGTTTACTTTTATCATTAATGACAAGGCATTTATCGGTGATAAAAAGCAAAGAGCAGTAATCTGTCACTTAAAATTGTTACTATAAATATTTATTCAACGTATTATACGTACTATTTTATGGAAAATAATGCTGGATAGTAAGCGAAAATTTTCATTTGAAATACAAAAGGCTCGAACAATTTATCGTAGAAAATTAAAATGCTGGTATTATTTCAGACACAGACGCAAAGAAAAATATTTAAAGGGCAAAAAGTTTTATGAAGCCTTGTTTATTTAAATTAAAATTTAATATTAACCACATGTAACCTGTTTATTTTGCTGTGTTACAGAAAGGCAAGTAAAACTTTAAACCATAATTTATTTATGCGTAAAGAGTAGTCCATTACAGGTCCTAGGACATAGAATGAAAGATCACAGTTGGACCGAGACCTCAACTAAGAGTATTATTAGGATCATCTTAAGCGTGTAACCAATATAGCGCGTCACCTACTGAAAATAAATTATGTACGACTTCTATTTCGTTTATAGGGACACACAACAAAATTCGGATACGTCACGGTCTATGGATATTATTTGTTTCAAATACGCTTCAATGATATTACACTACTTAAAACATTGTGAAAATAATATTCGTTGTCGATGTACACTACAGCTTTTTTAATATAGTAAATGATGCGCGTAACATTTAATATTCGATTACATGAGCGCACAAAACAACTCGATCGCATTACTGTCTGTAGCCAGTAATTGTTTGAAATACGTTTTGTGAAATCAATATACGAGGGTTATTATACGGATTTTATAAGGATTTTGAGGGTTTAAATAAAGTTCGTTTGTGAATGAGAGTGATAGTGACGCGCGATCGCCGCAGTGCGCTTGCGCATGCATGCTTTGCGAGCGTTTAGATACCATTTTCGGCCGTATCGCCTGTCTGTGTGCTGGGCTGCAGAAATTAATAATGTTTAACAATTTTGATTTGCCCACCGACTGTGAGATAAGATCTGTAATTCAATTCTTGAGTGCAAGAAACTTGGCAGCAACGGAAATTCACAGTCATATTTGTGAAGCCTATGGTGATAATGTTATGAGTGATAGTAAAGTTCGACAGTGGGTGAAAATGTTCAAGGACAGGCGGGTCGCATGAGTCGGTCTGGGTGTGCATGATGAGCCACACCCAGACTGACCTTCTCTGATTTCTGAAGTTTTGGTTCGTGATGTGGACAACAAAATTCAAGAGGACCAACAATTCACGATTTCGCAGTTATCACTTGAATTTCCACTTCTTTCAAGGTCCGTTTTGTACACTTATGGCAACTGGATTGCAGCTTCTTCACTGGCGGCCTATTTGTTTGACGTCGGAATTCAAAAACTTGTTGAACGGTATGACAAATGTTTGAACAAAAACTGAAATTATGTAGAAAAGTAGATGAAAGTGTGCAGAATATGGAAATATTTATATTTAATAACATTTACAGTATTTTTCGTCTTATTAAAAAATTTACCTTTTTTAAAAAATAACTCTGGTACATTATTGAGATGAGCGCCTACAAAATAGAGCAACTAACATCTAATGTTCTTTTACAGGGTCACACAAAGTAATTTCAGATTCATTATTGTTGATGAAGTACGTTTTCATGTTTAAAAATATGTTTTCATGTATCTTTTACGTCTTATGCGTTTTAAGCCTGATCTAAATTTTAATATATGTGGTGTGAACATATTTTATTGCTCATTATCAAGGCTGTGTTTTCCACTAAACTAAACTTCAGTATAGTATGTTTTGTCAGTACATGTGGTTGCACAAATAGATATGGATACATTGCCCTCTACCAATGATAATTTTCCAAAAATCGTCTTCACTGGCATTGTGCTTTTCCAACTGAAATAAATATAAATACAATATGTGGTATGTATAGAAATCTAGAGATCATATGCTAGGCTAAACAAAATAATTTGAAAACGTTACCGTCTGCTATCAGTAATTGGTGAAAATGAGTTTTCATCTCTGTTTCGTGTCCATGTAATAGTTTATGCTGATATCTGGTTTCACGGTACATGAAAAACTTTTTTCAACACAATATTCTAATAGGTTTGAAAGTGTTTCATAATCTATGTGTGAAGTGATTTTCTGCATCATTATCTTTCCTGATCATATGCAATGTATATATTTTTCTCATCTTTTTTGTAAGAAGCTTTTTATTTTTCTATCGCTGTGTATTTATATTTTTAATACGATAACCAAACATCTGTCTAATTAATTTAATTAATAGCATTACAAACTCAGCGATTCATTGACACATGAAAACTCTTTTAATTTTTTTTTCTTCTGAAATTAAAGCAAAATTAAAAAATAAATAAATAATTAAAGAAACAATATTAATTATTTCAACGTCAATAATAACTAACGATATTAAGAAACATTATTTCTATTATCTTTCTTATTAAATCCACTTATTAATACACTATTATTTCTATACATTTGTAATCTCATTACTAGTCAATGTTCAAAATCCCCAAAAGATAAATTAATCTTGTTATTTCATTTTTAATTAAATTTACTCAACAATCATTTAGTGGTTATTTGTCAGAAGTACTAGTACAAGTTAAAAAGTAAACAGATTTTGCGGAAGAAAAACAAAATTTTATTTTATATTCTCCAATTTACTATTCTTCTATTACTCTAATTTGTTAAATCATTTTTTAAAAAACACGATGCGTGATAAAACAGAATTAGTAAGCTTAATGAAATAATAATTTTTGATAAAATAACTTCAGAATTTCGAAGTTTTAATGATAATTAATTCTAATGAAATTAACGTAGATGTTTATTCAGAAACTGGGAGAATAGGAACTTTCTTGGAAAAATTTAGGAGGATTTGATGCAGACAGTTATAAATTATACTTTGTTTTATATTTCAAATTAGAGAGAGGAATGTCTTATCTCTTTAAATTGTCTTAAAAAGCTTGAATGATTTAATGAATCATACAGCAATTGAAAATTATATTTTTCATTCTATCGGAATTAGAGAAAAAAATATTTCTTTATGTATTAAATTTTTTCACACCAGAGTTGACTATTTATCTATTAAGATAAAGTGAAATCTAGCAAATTTAAAAACTCTTTTTTTTGCATTATAAAACGTTAAATACCTTAAAAATTAAAAGTAACTTCGCTACATAATAGTTATGGAATTATACAAACAACATTAATAATGTCACTTAAGTATCAACAAATACTTTACTTTATATTGTTTCCTTTTTAACATCTTCCTAATCGTGATAATTTTTTTTAATAATAAGAGATTTTGTTTTTTTTCTACGTATAATGATTTTTATTTATTCTTATGTTTTATCACTTTAATACTGTGAACTACAGGGTGATTTAAAAAAAACTATCCCGATATATGAGTCCTTAACTATCACAACGTTCACAGAAACTGACTGAAATTTAGGTTTTAAGTATTTTGAGGTATGCGCTCAAGAATCGTATGAAAAACAACAGTTAAACTCTAACAGTTACGGTTACAGTGACAAAATTTCGAATATTTCCAATGGCAACACCTACTTTTTTTTATTGGAATGTGATCTTCATAGTAAAAAATCATAAAAAGCGTTGGAACGGTACCTGTAGCACGAAAATCGCCGGCGCTAGACAGACTAAGAAGAAAAGTGAAAACAACGAATAAGGACAGAGAATCAACAGAAAACAAAAATTTTATTGTGTTTCACAAATTTTCCACGTCACACACGAAGACACGTTGCATGCGGAAGATGGTGGATAGCACTGAATAATAAAATGTTTTACTTTCTGTTGCTTCTCTGTCCTTTATTGATTGTTTTCACTTTTCTTCTTAGTCTCTCTAGCGCCGGCAATTTTCGTGCTACAAGTGCTGTTCCAACGCTTTTTATGGTTTTTCACTGTGAAGATCACATTCCAATAAAAAAATGTAGGTGTTGCCATTTAAAATTTTCGAAATTTTGTCACTGTAACCGTAACTGTTAGAGTTTAACTGTTGTTTTTCATACGATTCTTGAGCGCATACCTCAAAATACTTAAAACCAAAATTTCAGTCAGTTTCTGTGAACGGTATGATAGTTAAGGACTCATATATCGGGGTAGTTTTAGGTAGCTTTCAATACAAAAAAGTATAAAGCTACCTATTGCAGCCGTTCGGAGGAAAGTAATTTCGGAAAATTTTGGTATATTTTCACCGATCATGACCCCCAGATCCCAAAACCACCCTCCGTTCAAATGTTAATTTATATATATATATATATATATATATATATATATATATATATGATCTATGTCATACGATAACGCCCGTATTTATAAATCAATTTTGATGAAACTAATTGTGTGTATTAAGGTCACTAATGTCTCGACCGAGTTCGTTGGCCAACTTGGTCCGCCATTTTGTTTCAAGATGGCGGCCATTTAAAAATTTAAAACTAAAATAAATATACAAAAAAGTTAAAAATTCAACTTTAGTTTTTGCTTACGTGTTAGGCATTGGTACAAGGATTCCGGAGCATTTTTTGTTTTACCTCTATCTTAAAAAATGGCTGAGATAGAGCAGTTTGAAATTCTAGGGTGGCTGACATTTTGAAACAAGACAGCACATTACAAAAAAGTCCTTCCGGCCTGTACCGGGAGGAAAAGGTAGCTTTCCTATATCTTCGTTTTAAAATTTTAGCTAATGTTACACGAAAACAGCAACTTAAAATGCAAATAAAACGTTTACAAAAGATTCGTTAATACTGAATTTGAATAAGAAATTCGCCAAATTATTGAGCAATAGCCAAATTGGCTTCATTTATGAAGACTTATTTTGGTCGCCAAATTTGGCGATATTTCGCCAAATGTCGCCAAGTTTGGCCAGAATTTGGCGCTAACGGATATGAATATATAGTTTTATGCGTTTGATTGGGAAAATTATTACAACAATGAAAATTTTTGTAATGTGCTGTCTTGTTTCAAAATGTCAGCCACCCTAGAATTTCAAACTGCTCTATCTCACCCGTTTTTTAAGATAGAGGTAAAACAAAAAAATGCTCTGGAATCCTCGTTTCAAGGCCTAACACTGAATTAAAAAAAAAATTTGAATTTTTAACTTTTTTGTACATTTATTTTAGTTTTAAATTTTTAATTGGCCGCCATCTTGAAACAAAATGGCGGACCAAGCTGGCCAATGAACTCGGTCGAGACATTTATAAGCTTAATACACACAATTAGTTTCATCAAAATTGATTTATAAATACGAGCATTATCGTATGACATAGGTCAGATATATATATATATATATATATATATATATATAAATCAACATTTGAACGGAGGGTGGTTTTGGGGTCTGGGGGTCATGATCGGTGAAAATATATCGAAATTTTCTGGAACTGCTTTCCTCCGAACGGCTGCTTTATACTTTGTTGTATCGAAAGCTACCTAATACCAACGATTAGTTTATGAGTTTTAGTGAACGCGATTTCTCGCAAATTATTTTCTTTCATTGTTGTAATCATTTTCCCAATCATACGCATAAAACTATATATTCCTATCCGTTAGCGCCAAATTCTCGCCAAACTTGGCGACATCTGGCGAAATATCGCCAAATTTGGCGACCAAAATAAGTCTTCATAAATGAAGCCAATTTGGCTATAGCTCAATAATTTGGCGAATTTCTTACTCAAATGCAGTATTAACGAATCTTTTGTAAACGGTTTCTTTGCATTTTAGCTTGCTGTTTTCGTGTAACATTAGCTAAAATTTTAAAACGAAGATATAGGAAAGCTACCTTTTCCTCCCGGTACAGGCCGGAAGGACTTTTTTTATAATCACCCTGTACATATGACAGTATAGTATATGAATTACGATTTTCCTGCCATCAAGTGACGTAAACGATTTGTCGTATCTAAGCCACTATGACGTCGATATGTTCCATTTTATGCCAAGCTGCAAATGACGAAAATAATCAGTCACAGCGTCTTGACACGGGAATTTCCAAAGGACTCAACGGGGTAGACACTGTGTGGATAGTTAAAAATGCCATACTTTAATCATGTTCTGACTGCAGCAGTCATGACCATGTGTGATGTCACTGTATCTTTGTATCCAGAGAATTGTTATAATGATAGTTCACTTTTCTATATCAGACACTTAACATCACATCTATATCAAATTCACAGATTGAAATTATGTAAATAAGAATCTGTATAATCTAACAATGCTAATATTTATAAAATAGTAAATTGTTGACATAAGCGTAATTAGACGCACTATATCGAACAAATTGTATGACATATAAATTATTATTGGCGCACACTAACATATCCCAACAAAATAATGTACAGCTTATTAAAATAAATGAATGGTATTTGACACAAAGTGCCTGATGTAATTTTGCTCATAAAATCCCTGTCATGTGAAAAGTGTAATTAAATTACATATTAAATGTACATATTATGTAGTTAAACAGCAGTACGATGATCTATACGCCACAATAATACTGTTAAATGTTTAAAATGAACATGATGGGTTAGACGTACAAGTATTTTGTAAATAACACACCTAAACATAGCAAAAAGAAGTGCCCCAAGTAGCATTGCTATTCCATTTTAATGTAGCAGCACATATAAATTTTGCTACCCATAACTACTTACAATATATATGTGAAACATACGTCCATAATTTGTTTTCCATACACATTTGACTTTACTCCCTTTCCCTGCCTTCTAAATATAATGCAATATTTTTAGAATTTGCATTTATCTGCATATACACGTTATACATCTATGCACCATACAACATTCATAAAACCTAAACCATTGAAGGGTTAAAATGAACAATTTTTAGGTAGGAAAGAATATTTTTTATCATATCCGGAAGTATTTTACTATAGGTATTATGAAAAATTATTTGACACTTAAGAGAATTTTCAATGTTATTCCGTCTATTAAGAATGTAAGCCTCACTCTAAGACAGTTGTAAACTAATGTTAAACAAACATCGTAGATATTTTAAAATAGTAGGATGTGTTATTCACACACTGCAAATAGAGGCGTCTTAACTTCAGACACATAAATGTCTGAAAAAGTAATTCAGACACTTAAGTTAGTGACTTTAATTCGTATTATTTCGTTAAATAATATTAATTTGATCTCGTCAATTCTTGATAAACAGAACTTTGTCTCGCTGATTCATGTTGTCAGGGTGAAAATGAATCCTCCTGCTAATATGAATTTGCATGATATATCAAGAAAACTTCATTTGAAACCATGCAAGATCTCCTTCTTACTGAATGGAACAGTACCGCATTTTGGAGAAAAAGTGCAAGATTTCTTTAAAAAAAATACAAGACTATACGTTTCAAGTAAGTGGTGATAGATTTTCTTTTACATATTGACACATTTTCTTGACACGGCAGTTTATAGTATTCCATATAAATTCATATAAATTAAAATATTTTTTTAATCTGTTTGCAAGTTAATCATTAATTCTAGAAATATATATCATACGAATAATGTAGTTATATGCTGTTAATCTAACTAAAAACCAGTGATATATACGTATGTATATAAATTAATTGCTTAATTTATCTTTTTTTTATTTTTTTATTTTTTATTAAACAAGTAGAAATGGAAAACAGTTCATGTAATTATAAGTTTAATGTGTTGAATTAGTTATAACATTCTCTGTTGCGGTTATGTTAAAACAATATTCTATTAACAATTGATTTTTAGTTTGTTCGCTGTGAAAGACGTGTAAATTACTCAATTTTAATATTGGATTAAAAATAGTTAAATGATCAAACATCTGTTGGGATCTAATTTTTATATTTTATAATTAAAATGCACAATTTTCGAAACAAATTCTTTTTTTTTTCCTCCAGTTTTGTCTCTTCAAAAGTTTTAATAAATGGATTCTTAATTTAAAATTGTTATTAAAACTAATAGCTTTAATTCAATTGCATGTAAAATAAATTCATATTTAAAATATGTAAAATAAATTAATATTTAAATGAATTTTTCATTTTTCTGCGATTGTATAATAATAAATGGGATAATATTTTGATATAAAGCAGGGCTCGGGATAGTTATAGAAACAGAACTTCATTAAAGGATGGGCAAACTGGGCTATGGCTCTCCTTGTCCCCCCCCTACCTACCGCCGATTTTAGGGGGCACAAATTTGGTGTATAATTTTAGTAGTGCTTATATTTTAATTTTTTTTTTTACATTGCACTGATTATAATGAATATTTTGACCTTTTACAGCAAGATAAGATTAAATAAAAAAAATATGCCTGTCTAAAAACTGTAAAACCTCACAATAGCGGGCACCTCTTGACCTCGGAATTTGTCCGCTATTTGGAAGTGTCTGCTTTTAGTAGTAAAATTATGTATATATGTGTGTGTTGGGATGGAAAAATATGGGTGTTCGATAAATAGAGGTGTCCGCTGTTCGGAAATACTTGTTATGGATGTTTTACCTTCACAGCGTAGTGAAACCTCCATAACAGACACCTCTATTTAGCGAACTACTTTTTCAATTCACAATGCATACATATTTATATACTTTTACTTCTGAAAAGCAGGTACCTCCAAATAGCGGAACATTATTGAGAGGTTTTACTGATTTTGACTTAAAAAAAATTGTTTTCAATCTTTTCTTAGAGTAAAAGTTCAAAACATCGAATATAATCAGTAGTACAATATCTAAATAGATTTAAAATATAATCCTTACGAAAATTGCATATAAAATTTTGGGACCCTACAATCGGGGGGTGGGGGGAGACAGGCAGTACCACCAGGTTCTGCTTCTTGAACAATCCTCAGCCCTGCTTTACATTCAAATATTTTCCCATTTATTAAGGATTCAATGTGGTCAAATATGGTTGCTTTTAATGCTTAAAAAAATGTGGTCTGAAATGGCTGTCTGTTGTCGATAAATTTAGAGCACAAAAATGGCCGTGACTCAGACGTTTCAAATGTCTGAAATTCAGACACAAATAAGTGTCTTAAAAAATTAAGACTCTTCAAAGTGTCTCTTTTTTTAACCATCCGTTTCAGACATTTCAGTTTACAGTGCAAAATTTTCATCTATCAAATGCACGTTAATACTTCAAAATTCGCTATCACAGCGCCATCTTTAGGCCGAAATTCTCGAATTTAATATTCAAACCTTTGCCTATAATATTACATATCTAAATATAAAAACTTCATCGAAAAATATTCTTAACTTGTTGGAGTTAAACTACCGAAAGTCGGGAAAATGGCACAAATATCGCTATCACAGCGACCCTTTCCGGCAGTCCGGCAGAATATCACCAAATTCAAGCGGAACCTGTTGGCCATAGCAAATATATATATATATATATATATATATATATATATATATGTAATAATAAAAAATTTTCGCCCTATTTCTTTAGTTAAATTATTCCAAATTCTTCAATTCTTTTTTTCCTCTCTTTTTAAAATATCTCTTAAATCTATTTTGTATTTTATTCCATAACTTAATCAAAATATTCTGTTATTTATCATTCTAAAAATCTTAATCTGTTAAAAGCTACACGTATTTATTAAAACCTTATTCTCTTAAATTGCAACACTGCCTCTAAACGCACCTGCCTAATTTCTTCTTTTGAGACATTTAATTTTTATTCTTTGGAACTTTTATAATACCATTTTTATTTCTATTTAATTCATTCGGCATCCCATGATTCCAAGCGGTTTTCGCGCCCAAAGGCCTTTTTACCTTTTTAATTTGCCGCTTCTGTTAAAGAGTTTTAATCATACGTCAGAGACACGTCTTCGTGGCCTCATTTTTTCATCCATTAGCGAGAAAGCTCCGCCTTCTTTATCCCCCTAGCGCCCTCCGAACATGGATGCGAGTGGACCAGCTTGTTCACGCGTTTTGTACCTTTGGGCCAAATTTTGAAGTATTTATACGGTTACACTGGCTTCGGAGACAGAATTTACACGAATTAGTGGTTGTCATCTAATTGCCGTCACTGGGGAGTCTACACTAATGCATCGGTAGTATGTTCTTCAAGCCCTGCTAATTCTTCAAGATCTTCAAATGTGTTCAGTTTTTAATGAAGCGAAAGTTGGTGGAGTTGCTTTCATCTCTGTGATCACAATAAAGCCACTGCTCATCTATTAAGTTATTAAGTCTTCTTTTTAATGTTTTTGGGAAATTTCTTCTGGATTTCACCGCCTCTGCTCAATTTTTACGACTGCTAATACACTACGATTTCCGATGTGATATACTTCGAGATTTGTCTTCATGGTGAGCGACTCGAAGTGATGCCCTCTCCGGGTGTCATGACTACATTTCAACGATCTCGACTGCGGCTACCTCGATATGATTATCAGGTAATTTTAGTGGTTTCGGACTGAGATGTTCCGATTGTCTGGTGGAAAGAACGTTCAAGTCGACAGCAATATCGATCGTCTATAATGTGCCAATTTTCGACAGGAATGTATCATATATATATATATATATATGAAATTTGATCCAATTCTCTGCATTTTTCGAGTAATAAATAATGAAAATCGCATACGCATTTCTGTTAGATTCCCTGTTCCGGCAGAATATCTTCCGATTCAACTGGAACCTGCTGGCCATAGCCAAAAACATATGCATAGAATTGAAGCAAATATCATATGTATATATGATATTTGGTTCAATTCTATGCAGAACTTCATATAATTTTCTTCATATAACTATCTGTTTTTATATGATTTTTATAATTATCTAATTTCATATAATTATCTGACCCCTAAAATGTATAAATCCGTCAAAAACTGGAATTCGAAAACAATGTCGATTATAATACAGAAAGTAAAAATTATTTTTAAAGTTTTTAAATGTGGATTATTTAATGGTATGTTAGTATTTATTTATGTATAGTATTTTATTTTATTTCTCGTTGTTGTTGTTGTTGTTTGTTTGCAATGAAACTAACGTTAATCCAATTCTTGTTTGCATATAAATATTTTTATTTTTCTATTTTGCATAGGATATCTCAGGTCTGTGACTAACCGGGTATCTTTGTATGTGTTTTAGTTGCAGTTTCTTGTTATTTACTGAGTGTATTTTCAATTCCGGAACCAATTTCGAAAACGTTTCCATTGGATTTACATTCGCTTGTTAGCTAGAGACTTTCGTAGGTTCTTAAAAAAATTTAATAAGATCTATTTTCTTTATAAATTGTTTTGATTTATTGCTAATGAATTTTAACATATTTTTCCCTTTACTTCTTTCTTTACTTAAAACTTTTTGCAAATAAATTAATTAATATAAGCGAAGAAGATGGATACGATAGACATTTCGCGAATAACATACATACAATGCAATAGCACAGAAAAAATCCTTAAAATTGAAACTAGATAATTTGCAATAGTTAATAATAATAATAATAATAATAATAATAATAATAATAATAATAATAAACATACAAATCCCACATTTTTACTAAACAAAATAAAACAACTTTGTCCATTTAACCAATTAAAAATTAATGTAATGAAAATTAAAATTTTTGACAGGATTGGTGAAATTTAATAAGCGTTTTCGATAGTCTTTTGTTTCTAAAAAAATAATTGAGCTTTTAGTTTTCATAGAAAAGCTCTCGTTTTCTACAAATATTAAAAATTTCAACTCCATATAAAAAAAATTTAAAAAATCCAGTTTTTTTCCAATATTCCAATTATTTCAAGATCTGTTTATGATGTAAAATATTTTTATTTTCAAATCTTAATCAGTTTTGTTTTTCAATTTTAAAGTGGTTTATATCCAATCAAGCTTTCATATAAGAAATTTTTTTAATATTCCTTTAAATTATATAGCGGTAAACGCTTCATTGGTAGTCAATATGCCTCGTCAAAAGCGGAGGAAACCATACGAAGAACTAACGGAGTTCGTACGAGGCCGCATCATCGGTATGCGAGAAGATTGATTTTCCTATCGAGAAATCGCAGCACACACGCAGTGTAATGCTACAACAGTGATCCGCGTTTGGAAGAAATGGACAGAGGAGAATCAAACAAGGCAAAAACCTGGCAGTGGAGCACGCAAGCACGACGGCACGGGACGACAGACACCACATCCGCGTGGCTGTGACGGAGCTTACAGCGTCCTCTCGTGTGTTAGCACAGCGTTGGAGCACAGCTACATGTGTTTCGTTGTCTAGCTCCACAGTTCGTCTCTGCCTGCTGCAGCAAGGTTCCTCTACGCAGGATTCTCCTCTTGCTGAATCACAGACGCCTCCGATTTCAATGGGCTCAGCAACACAGCGCGTGGTGTGTCCAGTGGCAACAAGTTGCCTTTTCCCGATGAATCTCGCTACAACCTAGAGTACAATGATGGAAGAGTACGCGTCAGACGTTACAGAGGGGAACGTCTACTTCTACAATGTGTTATCAAGCGTCATACCGCGCAAACGACTGGTATCATTGTGTGGGGAGCTATAATTGTCGAACCCATCTAGTGCATATTGCGGCAACCTCAACAGTGATCACAATATATGGAAATTTGTGGAACCAGAGGTCCTCCCTTTTCTTCGACGCATTCCGAGTGCTGTATTTCAGCAGGATAATTCCCGTGCACATGTTTCTTAGACTTCACAACCCTTCTTCAGTGCACAACAGGTTTCGCTTCTTCAATAGCCTGCTTATTCCCTTATATGTCTCCCATCGAGCATGTTTGGGATTTCATTGGTCGGCGACTCGCTCGTACAGCTAGTCGTGCAGTCAGACTGAACTTTGGCTTCAAGTCAAAGCCATCTGGAATGCTATTCCCTAGGATTACATTCAAAACCTGTATGATTCAATGCCACGACGTGCACAGGCTCTCATTACTCCGCTCAGCGTGGTGGACACACAAAGTACTAATTTCCGACGTTCTTTTTTTTGTCTTGTAAATTTGATTGTTTACTTGGACCACTATCAGTAATATGTGGAATAAATTTTATTAATTTCTGACAATTCCTTCATGGTGTTGCAATTTTCACAAACATGAGTGTATGTATATACATATATACATTTCAAGAACAAAATAGTAAAAAATATTTATAAATAAAAAAATAAATAAAATTTTGTGTTTCCGAAATTTCTTAAGTCGAAATAGTAATCTTTGTAAAAGTTACGAAATTAAACTATTGTACGGTCACTATCCTTTAATTAAAACTAAAAGCTTTAATTAAAAAATATACTCCGTGCTATAATGTCTAATTAAAATAAATAAATTTATTTATTATGGCAAAAACTAACCAAGTTATGATCCTCAGAATTTCATATATTCCAGCTGTAAAAACGTCTTTTTCCGTCTTTAATGCCGGAAAAAGCTAAAAATTCATAAAATTCAAAGAACCGTAATTTGGTACGTTTTGCTCGTATATAAATTATCTTATACTTGCACATGTAAGAGCATTGAGATCTAGTTTAAATATATTTTACTGGACTCATAAACTATATAAAGTTTAAAATTCGTAAAATCTTTTCTATAGTTACATCTTTGACTTAAATAATTACACTAATAGCTTCTAACTATCTTGAGTTTAATAGCTTCTTTACAAAGTTTAAAACATTTTCGCAATGAATTGAAAGTATATTTCTAAAACTAATGGTTTAGAAATTCAATATTGGTTATTGATGATGAGATTAAATTGCAACTATTTTAATTTAAGAACGTCGTTGAACTTTCAGTCTTAAAGATCTATTTATTAATTGCGCATAATTTTAAAGTGATTTTGGTAATATTGAACATATTTCCATTTAACAAAGTGAACTGAACAATTCATTGAATCATTTTATTTAAAATTTTGAGAGAAACAAAATTAATAAGAATGTTTAAAAGATTAATTTCTCAATAAATTCTGTATAAAATATTTTTAAACTATGTTAATTCAAAACAAATGCTTCTTTGTTAATTATCTAGTGCATTTTTTTAATTAAACACATATTTATGTTTTTAAAGAGATATTTGTAGAAACGTTTAAGTAATTTCTGATACTTAGTACCTAGTTCAGAAATTTAAAGGAAGATTAAAATATAATAACTACCTAATTCAATCTTTTCCCCCCAAAACCACTGCTTAAAAATTAAAAGAATGCAAGTGCATTTGTTATTAATGAAAATATACATAAATTTTTGCTGTTTCATAAATTACATGGAAAATTTTATTTAGTTATTTATTCCTGATTTTTTTTTTTTTTTTTGCAAAACATTTTCGCAAAATTTAATCACAGTTATTTAAAAATACCATTTTCAAAAAATTTATAAATACATTTTTTTTTCAATATTAGCAATGTTTACTTGGCAGGCAGTTTCTGAATTTTTGTGAACTTAGCAGGCAATTTTTGTAATCTTTATTTCCATTTCATTTTCAATTAAAATGACTTTCTTAGATAATGGGAATTTTAAATCATTATTTTAGGATGATTAATATCGTAAAAAGTTTTTGAAATGAATAACAGAAAATTACAGCTTTAAATTATAAAAATGTATTGATCAAATATACTTCCATATGTTCTATCTGTTATATAAAATATATATTTAAAGAAATATAAAACAGCATTCAGTATTTTATTAAAGTATTTATTTTTGTTTTCCAGAAAAAAAGTATATTTATGTGTGTGTGTATGTTTGATTGCAAACTTGTCTCTCAGAAAAATAAGTAATTGTTTAAAATGAAAATTGTACATATTAATCATGATCCTAATACTTAAAACAAAGTTTCTAATTTAAAAACAGAAAACCATTGGATATCTACCCTATATATATAAAATCTTAATGAAACGAATTTGTGAAACGATTTAATGAAACGAATTTATGAAACGATTTTATGAAACGACTGATTAAACGACTGATTATGTTTCAAGGCTATTTTTAATAAAATATTAAACGCTTGATGGTGAAATTAATACCAATTGTTCATAAAAATCCGCGGATGTCAAAACTGGTAATAGAATTTTGAAATTGGAATTAGTTTTCGAAATATTAATTTTTGTCTAATTTTAATGACATTTCTGTAATGATGGCAACTAATTACTCAGTTTTTTTGTAACAAAAAAGGGAAAAAATTGAAAAGGATCCCGATAGGGATTATTGATTTCTTTTTATGCGTCATTTTCAAATTGAAATTGAATTTATCTTTTATTTCAATCGATAATGAAGACAAGATTATGATTAAATTATATTTTTCAGGAAAATTTGAAAAAAAAATCACATTTCTATCGTCAGGATTCAATCGTCTGTCAGCATTTAATTTAATTTATAAACTGAAAATATTTTGAATAAATTCGTCCAAATGACGTCATTTAGGTAAACGCAAAAGAAAGGGGGGAAAAGGAATTAATAGTAATTATTATTTATCGATATCATTTTGTTATTTTTTTGTAAAATTTAACTAAACGAATTTATAAAATCATTAATTCGGATATTTGAAACTAATATATAAAATAATAATTGCCCAACTGAACGGAAGAATAAAATATCCTGCTTGGTTTTCTATCCTGCTTGGTTTTTTCCGCCAAGCTTTTTAAAAAAGCGTCAAGACCCCTATAATAAAAAAGCACCAAAAGTTCATTGGGTTTATTTTCATAACTTTTGGCAACAAATCTATGTATATTAACGAATCTATCCCTTTTTGAAGCTCGAATAAACTCCCAAACCTAAAAGCAAAGGATCCTATAATGGAAAAGTACCCGATTTTTTTATGGACAATATTCAAGTGACAGAACATGGTGTAAAATTACCGCGGATAGCAAATTTGTTTAAATATCTCATCAATTGATGCCGAATAAATGCAGGCATGCATGCACAAAATATTTAATTAATTTTGTATGATAAATAATTATTAGAAAATTCGTATATACATATTAATTAAAAAAATAATTTACATATTTAAAATAACATGAAAATATGCATGATGGTGCACTAAAATTGAGAGAAAATTAAAACCTGTTACTGAAAATGTTTATAACATAGTACTTTTCAATACCGTGGTTCTTAATGTTATTCACAAGCAGATGGAATTTTTCTCATCCTTAAACGCAAAGGAAGAATAGAATAGAGATTGTTGTTATAAAAGTCCGAGAGGTAGTCACAATTTAAACCTAACCATTTTATACAAGCTGGTTTTCAAGTAGTAATTGATTTTACTTATCAATCCCGAAAACAGTCGTCAGTTGTCGCAACAGCTGTGTATGAGGCCATGATAATCGAAAAATGTCCCATTAAAATGTTAAAAGCATGGCAACCCAATTACAGATTTACCAATATTTTTTAAATAAAGCACGCTGTCATGTTTTTAGAGGCCTCGAAGTCTGAGCGGGGGTTGGCGAGCGTAGCTCGCAGGGGGAAGGCCCCCTAGTAACAATATAAGATTATATATGTCTGTGAATGAATTTAGCGTAGATTAAGATAGATCACATCAATAAATTTTTCTTTGTAATTCTTGAAACTGTAAACGTTAAATTTAAAATTTATTCCAAATTTAACTTTTGATACAATACGTTAAGGAAACAAAATATAGGCTTGACTAGAATGTTAGAAAATTCGTAAAAAAGGTGAAACATATTAATTCAAAAGTTCTTACTTATTAATGTAGCCTGCCTCATTTTCGAAAAAAATGAATAAGTTGTATCGGTGCTCTTATTTAATAAAATAAAAAATTAAGTAATTTAATTAAAATATAAAATATAATAAGGTAGTTTAAACTTTTTTTTTATAAAAGAAATAATTTGGAAATAGCATAAAATATTACTATTATTAATTATATTACTATTGATATATAGCAATATGTATTAACTAGCATATGCCCCAGCCAAAAATGACGAAAACGTGTTATTTTAAGTTTAGAACTTTAAATCAGATTATTGACACATTATTAATTAAACAGATGATATAAATTGAAATATTATGTGTGTTTTAATCGGAGATCCAATATGGGGACTTCTGTAATGTTGTCTTACTGTCATCTTGTGTTATGCGCGATAATTTCAGTAGTGGCGAGTCGCCAAAATCACACCAAAAACTATGTTTTCAAAAGTCAAATTCCAGAAGAAGAAAATATGGTTACTTCTTTGACAACTTACGCTTTTAACAGTAATTTAAACATGAATATTTGCTTAAAGTGTAAAATGCGTAAAAAATGAATTAAAAATTCCATATTTCTTTCTCTATTAATGCTATTTTTCATTTCTAATATGTGAGAAAAGTGTTACTTTGAATCAAGGCTTTTTTGAAAGCATTGTAATCAACTGATTTTTTAAAGAAATCTATTGAATTTTCTTTTGCGTGAGTTGTCAGCAATGTGTTGGTAAAGTAGCCATAAAACATATGCATGGGTAAAAATAAAGCACAAGCTGTTGCATTTCTTAAACAACACAAAATAATTCACAGAAATATACTAAATTCAGCTTAAAATATGCATAGGTAAAATAAGAAAATTAAAAACAAAACAAAAAACCTGTTGCAAATTTCACTATAACAATTTTATTAATAATTATAACCATTATTAATAAAAGCTGGAAAATACAATTTAATAATATATAATGATTAACACAGTTCATATCTGAGGTAGATCCAGGCAAAAATTTGGAACCCTTCAAAAAATTCTATTCAATAAAAAGGACTTCTTTACAAAATTTAATTTAATAAAAAGAGGCCATTCTCAAAATTCTATTTTACAAAAAGCATCCTTAAGACATTGAATAAAAAAAAAAAAAAGTAAACTCATCATAAATTATCTTGTTAAAATTTCAAAGGCATATTTTATAAAAAAATAATTTGCTCAAAGAAAGAAAAATGTTAGGAATAGGCTTTAAAAAAAGCTAATAATAAATTCATAATTTGTAGCATTCAGTCTTTCAGTTTAAAATTTTAATTGTTACATTAAAAAAAAGAAAGAAAGAAAGAAAAACATTAATTTTTGCATATAAAGTTTGTATTTTTCTTTTCGTTTCTTTTTCCTTCTTTCAGAGTAGTTTATAAATGTCAATTCTGAAACAAATATCACCTTAAAATATTTTATTTTACACTTGTTAAAGGGCACCACCAAATTGCTTTTAATTTGATGTCTTTCACGCGAGAACGACGTTTGGAAAATTTCCTTAAAAAATTAACGATTTGGGACTTAAGAAGGCGTAAAAAGGGAGCTAATCGCAGCTATTGGTACAGGAAAAGGCTATCATGTCTTACATTTTTTTTTATTGGTCATTAAAGGTAAAAGTCGCCTAACTTTGGGAATTTTTTCCTAAGATGGTAACCTGGCTATTGTGCTTGTATAATGCAATTGGTGTTGAAATTTTAAAATGCGCGCCAATAAAAAAATCACCAAATATCGATGCGTGAGTGTAACCCATCTGTTCTCAGGAAAATTGTTCCTTAAACTAATGCTAAAGTGCCATTAAAATCATTATTTTAAATGCGTTTGAGAGTGTAAGATATTGAATTTCGGATAATTTTTACCTTGTGTATAAACACAGAACACTGATGCCACATGAAATCTGAAATTATGCAAATTCTGAAAAGAATCATTATGAACAAATAATAATAATAAAAAAAAAAAAAACATGTAATGCAAAGGGCTTGCACAGGATTTTCCAGAAGCGAGAAGTTATATCTTTTCTCCAACAGTTGGCGTATCAGAGCGCTTGAATCGGCAATTAACTTCATTTTTCACAAGTACACGAATTCGGTATGAAAAAGTGAAAAACGCATTTCAAAATATTTAAAGGCTTTAATATTGTGACCTAAAAAGGCCTAAAGAGGTCACTAATCACAACTGTAATTACAAGAAAATTGTCCCTTTAACTAATGCTAAAGTTCTATTGAATTCTTTATTTATTGTAAACGTGTTTGAAAGTCTTGGATATTCAAATTCGAATAATTTTTACCTTATCATATATACACAGTACACCAATATCACATGAAACTTGAAATTGCGCAAAAAATAATCATTTTCAAAAAAATTAAAAATATATGTAACGGGACTTTCCTGAAGCGAGAAGTTATATATTTTTTCCACCAGATGACGTATTTGATCTCTTGAATCACCAATGCTTTTTCAAATATTTTAGGAGCAGGATCGGAGACTATTCGGTATTTTTTTAATGAAACGCTAAAAATGTCATTCATTTGTTTCTCGATTTGCAATTTGTGGCTCTGAATAGCAACAGTATTTGTTTGTTTATATATTTTAATCCGTTGTTTACCATAGCTGGTTATACGTTATTTTTAATTTAGAACTTAAAACATTATAATTGGATAGATTTTGCAGGTTTTAGAGAAAATTATGAAGAATAGATGCGATACAAAGCAGATTATGTGTATATTTCCATAAGTTGAACAGTCGGCATACCTACGGCATCGGAATGCATACGCCTAATACGGCCGCTATATGTTTGCCTTTTCTCAAGTATGTGTAATACCCAAAATCGTCAACTCACTTGCGTATTATATAAATAGATATTATTATTATTAATTGACGTACCAATTTCAACTGTTTTATTTGTTACTTTAAAATTTTGTCTTCGTAAAAAAAACTGACAAGTGTTAAATTAGAGATAAAAATATAACTAATAATTTTCATTTTATAATTTGAGAATGAATGAAACACAGCTTTTTTTCTTGCTGTTCGCATGTATGTCATAACAGAAAATTTTGTATTTTTTTTTTTCAATTTTCCGTTTGTTTTTCCCTTGGTGTTATTCTATTACAAGAAAAAAAAAATAAAGCATTGATCAAAGATGTAAACTTTATACAGGAATAATGTTTCTGAAAGAGATATAAGCACCACACCTATGAAGCACAGATAATTATTTTTTCATTGAAAAATAAACAGAAGCGAACAAAGTAATTTCATGCGCTTGAAAAATAGTATAAACAATATCTAAAAACGTTTCATTTTAATGAAAATAATGTTTATTTCATTAGCATATTTGGAAATATAAATTTCAGTAAAGTGTGCAAAAATTTTACATTTACAAAATAGTCTACATAAGAAATAAAATTTTTAAAAAAATTCAATTTATGTCTATGGAAACACTAGGTATACATAAAACTGCATTAGTGTCAGTGTTAAACGTAGCATAGTTTCAGACTTAAATGTTTTTATACAGTATAAGCACTGTAATAGTAACTTTGATTATAGAAAGAATACTTCATTAATTTAACAAAATTATTTCAATTAGTAAATAGATCTTACACACGAGTTCTAATTTCCAAGCAAGTAGAAAAGTGTCCTTCATGGAAATAATAGTTTAATAATATATTAATAGAAATAAATAGTTTAATTTGTTAAAGTGTATGATATACTAAATAATTTGTGAAAGCCTTGTTAATTTCAGAACTCCCTTTTGGACATATAAGTTGTGTGTTGTTAAATCTTTAGGTCCGCAGTGTCTAGATAATTAGAATATCTCGCTCGTAACCTGAGGACACTAGTTTGAAAATCGGCCATTAAATGATTGCCGTGTACATTATATGTACAGTGCAACGTTATTTTCGTGTTTTGCTGGATGTATTAGGGAGGGAGAGGAAGTATGACGCTTGGAAAATACCATATTCCTGTAACGATAAAAAATACTGAGAATCTTGGTGACAAAATAAAGTCATAAAACGAAGAGGTTGGCTGTTCTGTCATGTCTCTATGGAGATTCCTTGGCATAACTTCTATTACAGTTACAAGTAAAATAGGTCAAAAATTGAGTAAAATACAACAACTAATGATCATTCACGAAAATTTGGGAATAACTTCGTTTTGGCACTAGAAATGAAGATCCGACGAGTCCCCAAAAAATAAAGCTGTTTTACAATGTTTTTTTGGGGGAAAGTGGGAGAATTTTAACCCAGGAAGGGAGGGGGGAAATCAATTTTCTTAAGTAGGTCAAGTGTGGTATCGTTAGTTATGCATTTTGTAATCCTGAATCGAACCGCACCATCCGCAAGTCGATACAATGATTCGTTACAAAGTTACACAAGGTTTTATAAATACAAAGCCGACAATGTTACCTCAGTGCAGTTAATGTAGGTTTTTAAAGAAACATATTATGGCCATTCACGAAAATTTGGGAATTCACCAAAAAACTAGATCCTATGAGTTCCCCAAAATAAAGTTGTTTTACGGTGTTTAGGGGTGGGAGGCAAAGGGAGGCCTTTTAAATCAGGGGGATCATTCATTTTTTTAAAAATAAGTAAAGTGGAGTATCGTTTACTATGTATATTTTAATTCTGAATCAAACCGTACTATCCACAAGTCGATACGTTCTTTTGTTGCAAAGTTATGCCAGTTTTTAGGAATACAAATTCGAAAATTTCATTTCAATGCCTTAATATAGGTTTTTACAGAAACAACTGATTGTCATTCACGAAAATGTGCGAATAACTTCGTTTTGGCATTAGAAAAGAAGATCCCCAAAAGATAAAGTTGTTTTACGGTGTTTAGGGGGGAAGCAAAGGGGACAAAGTATTTTACCTGCACTGAAGTAAAATTTACGACTTTGTATTCCTATAACCTGGCGTAACTTTGCATCAAATCATCGTATCGACTTGCGGATGGCGTGGTTCGTTTCAGAATTTTAAAAATACATAGTAAACGATAACCCACTTTATTTATTTAAAAACAATTGAATTACCCCCCCCCTGAGTTAAAATGCTCCCTTTACCCCCTAACCCCCTAAAACAACTTTTTTGGAGGGAACTCATCGGATCTTCTCTTCTAGTGCCAAAACGAAGTTCTTCCCAAATTTTTGTGAACGGCCATCAGTTGTTTTTGTAAACACCTACATTAAATGCACTGAGGTAGATTCGTTTACTTTGTATTTGTAAAAGCTGGTGTAACTTTGTAGCGCATCATAGTGTCAACTTGTGGATGGTGTCGTTCGATTCAGGATTTAAAAAATGCATAACTAACGATACCCCACTTGACCTACTTAAAAAAATTATCCTCCCTTCCTTGAGTTAAAGTTCTCCCCTGTTCCCCCCCCCCCCAAACCATGTTAAACAATTTTACTTTTTTGTGGACTCATCGAATCTTCAATTCTAGTGCCAAAAAGAAGTTATTCCCGAATTTCGGGAAATGACTATCAATAGTTAAAAAAAAAACGTATTTTACCTGTACTATTATAAATAATCGCGCTTACTCTTTCTTTGTCGCTTTTTATTTTGAATCTTCTTGCATTGCTTGAATAATTTCCGTCAATTGTTTTACTTTCTTATCACCCTTTTTAACCCTTTAAAACATAGTTGAAAAGTGTTGATGAATTGGGTTTGTCTGTCTGCCGTCTGTCCGTGCTCTAACTCACGTAAATATACTCGGGTTGTCATGCAATAAATATATTATATTAATGTTTACTATGGCATGTTCGGTATTGAAAATGAATTGTGTAGCATATATAGTTCATTTACAGGGACACTCAAAGAATTCAGTTACATTACAGTCTACGGAGAAAAAAAGTTTGCTGCATATTTTAGTCAAAGTATCTTAAACATGTTGAAAGTAATATACATCATAAAGGTGCGATACAAGACGTTTAGAATAAAATAATGTGCGCATAGCATTTATTGTGCACTTACAGGGACTCTCAAAGGAATGCTATTACATTAAGATATATAGAGAAAAATCGTTTGCGGTGTACTTTAATAATGTTACACTATTTCAAAAATATTGAAATTGATGTATATCACTGAGATGCGCTACAAGATACTTACTGTATAACAAGGTGTGTATAGCATTCATCGTTCATTTACAGGGACACGCAAGATAATTAAATTACAGAACTCTCTCTTAACAATAACTGAGAAAAGTGCGTTCTTAATTGTAATAAGTGTTTTTAAATTTAACTTTTTCCTATAACTTGGTATGTATAAATTCTATAGACCATATACAAGGCAACACAAAATACCTTTAGTATATTTCCGTTTAATGACGGAAACTGCTGAAGGGGATTTTTAAACTGTGTTATGCGTTTCCTAACTGTACTAAATTTTAGCCTACTATGTAGTGTATACACAAATCTCATACAGCGCTGCACAAGAGACGACTGATGGCAATTGACAAAATTGTGTTTTCAAATGTGTTATGAAGTTTTCAAATATTTTACTTTTCACATTATTAAACGTGAAGTTTTGTTAAAGTATTCCGGAAGTGTTGGAAAGTGTTTCATAAGCTATGCTGGACGCATACTTTTTCTTACTTGTTTATATTATTTTTTTATATCATTGTGGAAGGTGATTTCTCTTTAGTAAAAGAACGCATACTATTGAATTGTAAATAAATAATAAATATATCATCCAGAAGGTAAGAATATATTTTTTTACTGCTCGTTTCTTTCTTTCAATCTAAAGTTTACCTATTCCATCAGGATAATTGAAATGAAATGAACTGAACATGATTTTGATAATTTAAAAGATTCATGGTATATATACATTCATGACATACTCAAAGTTAAATTTGGAAGAACGACGAATTACTCAGACTGAAGTTGCTACAAATTCCAGTTTTTATTATTTTAGTTATAATTAATAAATGAAAACATGCAGGTTATTATTACACATTGATTTTAGCTAATTCTCGTTTTATTTGCTTAAAAGTGCATTATATAACAATGATAATAGTCTTAATTATTTCATTGTCTTAATTATTAGTTTTTCTTAAATTAAACTTATGGGGAAAAAAGTGTAAGACTTAAAAATTGTTATTCTCCATATTTTATTTCACATATTCTTTCAATATTTTTATAAATAGAAGCAACTTTTATTAAATTTTGCTAAAACCTTTGGTTTTTTCACAGATATCCTGATAAAATTCAGATTTATACAATACCTTAAATACACAATATACAATTCCTTAAATAGTTAATATTTTCTGTTTTTATTTTGTTTTGACCTAATTTCTTGATCTGTAATATCGTTGACACCCACGCAACAAATTGACCCACATAATATGTCTAAACAAGAACTATGGAGATTAGTTTGGATACATTCCGTACAAAGTCTTGTTAACAAAGAAAATTCCTTGTGCAAGTGATTTTTATGCTGTAATTTATCACTTGCGGAAACACAGTTACGTAAAAATGTTAATTTCATTACTTATAACAACTTTTTTATGCTATTTTAATGCAGAAATATCACACGAAGAATGAATGTATGTCTATTCATATTCCTTTTACTCAAAAGTTGTAAAAGTTTTTATACAAAAAATACAGACAGAAAGTTTTATTTATAATTTTTATTAAAAATGCTTAAATAATATAAATGCTATGCACATCATATTATACAACAAGTAATATAGTAGCTCGGTAATGTATATCAGTTTCATTACATTACAAATAGTGTAACATAATTAAAATGCACTGCATACAGTTTTTTCACGTAAAATAATATGTAACCTAATACTTTTCTGGGGCCCTGTAAATAAATGATAAATGCTTTACACTCCATATTCCAAGAAAGCATGCCTTGGTGCAACTTAGAAATTCTTAACAATTTCAATATGTTTATAAAATGGGATACCTTTTAGTTTCCCTGTAAACTAATTATCAGTGCTACACGTGCCATATTCGATAGTAAGCATCTTCTAGTGAACTACAGCGGTGTATATCAATTTCAATATATTTGAAATAGTGGAACATCTGTAAAATACACTGCAAAGAATTTTCTCTATAGACCATAATGTAAAGATATTCGTTTGAATGCCACTGACAGGAAGTATAATCGCTATACACTTTATTATGAATACCGAACAAGCCGTAATAAACATCAATAACATATATCAATTCTATGGCAATCTGAGTACATTTACGGGAGTTACAGGACGGACAGTCGTCAGACAGACAAATAGTATTGATAAACACTTTTCAACTATGTTGGAATAGTTGGAATATGTTGGCGTCCAACTATGTTGGACGCTAGAATAGTTTAACAAAACGTCGCTGTCTATTAAGGTAAATAAGATCTACAAAAACAACTTTTCAAAAGTAAAAAGCCAAGCTTGGAGGGAAAAAAATTAAAGTTGTGGCTAAAAAATGGTGTGATATCAAATTTCCAAGCTTTTATTATGGTACTTATTTAACTTTTTCCTATTAAATAAGTTATCATATATGTATGTCGAGTGCCTGCGTATATGTTAATAGAAATCGTTTTCTCCTGTACTAAATACATCCTAACGTGTTTCTGAAAATTCAATTTTTTATTTCAAATTACGGCTGATGGGCTTGGCGGCCATTTTCCATAGTATACACAAATTTCCAAGCACTCAAATCCGTACTTAAAATCCGAAGTTCGAAATTGTAACCTAAGCAAATATTTTAAGATTTCCATTTACGGACTTGTATGCTTTGAAATTTGTGGCTTAAGATAATGATGACTTATCTTAAGGATTCTTATTATGATTTATTTTTCAGAGTAATTAATCATTTCAAAGTAGTAAATATCTATTTCTCAAAGTATCAGTCTTCCTCAATTTATCTGTCCGTAGTTGAAATCAGAAGTTCAACATTGTTATAACATATTATATTGCAAACATTGGAAACATATTACGCTAGAAATGTAGGTGCTTAGAAATATGGAAAGATGACTGCCAAGCCCATCATGCGTAATTTGAAAAAAAAAATAATTCAGAAACACTTTATGTTGTATTTAGTAGAGGAGGAAACGATTTCTATTAACATTTACGTAGGCACTCGACATACATATATGATAACATTTAATGGGAAAAAGTTAAATAAGTACCATAATAAAAGCTTGGAAATTTGATATCACGCCATATTTTAGCCACAACTTTCGTTTTTTTTCTTTTTTTTCAATCTTGGCTTTTTTTTACTTTTGAAAAGTTGTTTTTTGTAAATATTATTTCTTTTTTTTAATCGATTATATATAATTTAAATAATCTACTCACTCGAACTAAAATGAGTTCTCGTAGAAGCTTTGTAAGCAGATAGCAAACGCAATATGTATACATTTTGTTTACGTATTCATTTTTTAGAGTAAGTAACCATTTTAAAGCAATGTTTCTGAAATTATCAGTCTTTCTCAAATTATACGTTATTTAATTTTTATGAAGGATAAAAATTTAGTAAAAAACGGCTACAGTCGAAATAAAATATTGTTGGTCTGTTAGTTGTATGTTCGATGATAACCCGCTTTTTACTCTCGCGTCCGTTTAAATTTCTCATATTTTAGAAACTGTTTTGTGCGAAAGTTTATGCCTTACAAGTAAGAAGCATGTCAAATTTCAAGTTCCTAGCATTAACAATTCCAAATAAATCATAATTTAGAGTGTTCATAGAGCTCTTTTCTGTCGTTTCGAACTTTTAAATTTCTCCTTTATTAGAAACAATTCTTAGTTAGTATTTAAATCGTAAAAGTAACTACCATGCCAAAATTCAAGTTTCTATTCCTAACGATATCACAGAAATTTGGATTTAGTAAAGTTTTTTATTCCTGCACCTTTTTAAATTTCCATTGTTTTAGAAAATGTTCTCTGCAAGCATTTAATTTAAAAGTAATAACCATGTCAAATTTCAATTTACGAAACATTAACAATCTCATTAAAACATTTTTAGAACGTTTTCCGCTTGCTTCACTTTTTTTACTTTCTTCTATCTATAATAGAAGAATGTAACCGAATTTTTTTTTAACTTCTGGTTTTTGACGGATTTACAAGTTTTAGGTGACAGAGATTTCGAGAAACATGTTTTTACAAAATGTCTGTCAGTCCGTGTGTCCAAATTGAAATTATAGGTTTTAGATATGGCCTGCAGGTCCCACTTTAATTTCGGGGTATTCGGACCAAAGGGAGCGCTGTGATAGCGATTTTTTCCATTTTCATTAGTGTATCATCGAAAAGTGTACGATATAGATAATTGAACTAAATTTTATGTATTTGTTATTGGCTATGACTTGCAGGTCCAGATGAATTTGGGGATATCCCGAGAGAAGAGGGCGCTGTGATAGCCATTTAAAGATTTCAAATTCAAAAAGATGTACAAGAAAATTAGAAATACTGACAGTTTTTTTCATCAAATGTTCGGTCTTGATCCAAGTTTTCCGGAGCAATTTTTGTTTTATCTCTATCTTAAAAAATGGCTGAGATATAGGAGTTTGAAATTTTAATGTGACTGCTATTTTGAAAAAAGACAGCAGGATTCCTTCATAAAAAGGTTTAGTTCATGAGTTTTAGTGAACATGGATTGTGGCAAATTCTTTCATTGTTGTAATTATCGTTCCAGCTGTTATATGCTTAACACTATATATTCATATTCGCCAGCGTCAAATTCTCGCCAAGATTGGTGACACTTGGCGAAATATCGTCAAATTTGGCGACAAAAATAAATTGCCACAAATGAAGCCAACTTGACAATATTTGACTAATTTGGGGACGGTCTCATTCAAAATGAATATTGACAAGAACTGGGAATGTATCTTCAGTAATCGGATTCCACGCATTTTAGCTTCGTGTTTTATAGTAAAATTAGCTAAAATAAAATAACAGAGAAACAGGGCAACTATATTTATTTACCGGTACGGGCCAGAAGGACTTTTCGTAGTTGTGTTGTACATCGGCTGCTCGTGCAACGAAGAGTGCTCCGTATCCAGGTAATGCAACGATTCGCAAGCAGCTGACTTACAACAAAATTACGAGAAATATTGATTTTATTGGCAATGCGATAGTGAATTTTGAAGTATTAACATATATGAGATAGAAGAAAGTTTTGGGATTGGAACATCTGACTAGTTTAAATTTAATTTCTCTTTAGAAACCATGTATTCTTATCAGGCCGTTGTCATCCGGAACGGTATTGCATAAATTGCAATTTTAGAACTTCTTTGCGCTTGCATCCGAATGAATTTCGAATTTTTTAGAAACTGTTCTGTGCGAACTTTTACGCTTTAGAAGGAACTAGCCTGTCAAATTTCAACTTTCTAGCACTAACAGTTTAGACTGTTCATAGAATACCCTTCTCTCGTTTCAAAATTTTAAATTTCTCCACTTTTAGAAACTGTTCTTACAGGGTATTTAAATCTTAAATGTAACCACTATGCCAAAATTCAAGTTTCTATCCCTATTGGCATCGCAGAAATTTGAATTTTATAAAGTTTTTTGCTCCTTCACTCTTTTAAATTTCGAATTTATCAAATAATTCGAAAATTATCACTGCGAGTATTTACCAAAGGTAACAATCGTGTCAAATTTCAAGTTCATGTACTAAACATTCCCATTAAAAATAGTGATGTAGAAGGTTTTTAGAACGTTTTCCGAACGTTTCACTTATTTAAATTTAGATTTTTTTTATATAAACAATTGTTAGCGAGCATTTACATCTCTAAAGTAACCACCATGCCAAAAATTAGGTTTCTATCTCGAATGGTATTTCAGAAATCACAATTTTAGAACTTTTTTACACTTTCATTCATTTAAATTTCGAAATTTTTAGCAACTTTTCTGTACGAGCATTTACGCCTTGCACAGCCAGTTCCACAAGAATGTTCGGTCTGTTTCTCTGAAAAATTACACAAACTGAGTAAAAATAATTTTGAACACAGTACTACATCCATTAAACTTAAATCAACAAATAAAGTAACAATTATGTCAAATTTCAAGTCCTGGCCTGAACAATTCCATTCAAATCATAATTTAGAGCGTTTTTAGAAAGGTTTACACTCGTTTCATCATTTTATATTTCAATTAAAGAAATAAAATAAATAAACAGTTCTTAGGAACCATTTACATCTTAAAAGTAACCACTAGGCCGAATTTCAGGTTTCTATGTCCAACGGTATCATAGTAATAGTAATTTTAGAACATTTTCTACTACCGATACCCCTTTGTAAATTTCGTACTTTTTTAAACTCTTCTGTGCCAGCATTTACGCTTTAAAAATCACAACCTTATCAAATTTCAATTTCCTAGCCCTGAAACTTCTAAATAAATCATAATTTAGAACGTTTTTGGGAACGTTTCCCACTCGCTTTACCCTTCTTATTTTTTATTTATTTATTTATTTATTTTTACAGTTCTTAGCTATCATTTATATCTTAAAACTAACAAATATATCAAATTTCAAGTTTTTTTCCTTCCAGGTATCGCACTAATCGTAATTTGAGAACGTTTTTTGCTCACGCCGACGCTTGAGGGTGGTGGTACCGACATAAATTAGAAAGTATATTGGAGCAGAATCGATCGCAATAATTTTGACACCATTACTTTTCAAATTGTTTCGGTAGTTCCAGAGATTACCCTCTAAAAGCGAATAAACATTTCACGCTAAAACCATATTTCATCAATGACGTAAAATATATTTTCTGATTAGATTCACTGCTCGCGAAGGGCTATGTTTCGTTTAAATCGTTTACCATTTTTTTAATATAAAAATTACATTCAATTCAATTCCTTTTAAAAAAATTTGTTACATTAGGAACGGAATTTTAAATGCCGATAACTCTTAATGTATACATTTTAGAAGGTACTTCTTCACTCAAAAATTACTCAAATCACTCAAAATGTGATAATTTATTTTTAAAGATCTTTCTAAAAATGTAAATTTTATGAAGTTTTATTTAAAAAATTATCTTCAGAAAAAATGGTTGACATGCAGTTGAAATTTGATGTGGTTAACCCGTAACTGATTTGCGCTGTTATAGTATAGATGGTACACCGTCGTTGGCGGATTTTATCTCTGTTTTGGTATATTTTTTTAATTGACAAGTTAATTAACAGTTTTTGCTAATTAAGGATAGAAATTATTTTTTTTACACTGGATTTTATAAACGCACGTAGATTACGTAATTACTTATCCAAAAATGCAATCCTTTTGTTTTCTGTCCAATATTTAGGTCTGTAGGTTGTTTGAAAAAAAAAGTTTGACGAAGAAAATAGTGATCATTTTAAGTAACTCGACGTTTAAAAAAAAACTATTTCTCTGTTTATGAATCACTTATGAAAATGAGTTTGGTCTTAAGTTGAAGAATTTCTTCATTAGATTCTTCTAGTTTTCGTTTTTTGTTTCTGTGACGCTTGATTCATTTGATATCTGATATTTTAATCTGCCATGTTTGGTCGATTTAACATTTCGAAGTTGTCTACTGTAAGTAAGCAGTAGCAGTTTGTAGTCTTGTTCTTGGAGTTGTTTGTTCGGCTGTCTTTTCTTTTATAGCTTGGCTTGGCAGAACTACCACCCTGCTTGATACCTAAATAAACATTTTAGAAAACACATAACACATGGAAAACCAGATTTCAGGAATTATCCAACCACACTCCTTAAAAATACTCCAATTCTGTTGTGTAGCCCTGTATTTGATCTATAGGTTTGTATGTATCCTTCATTGTATGCTAAAATTTAATTTAGTAAGAAAACGTATAAGAGGTTGAAAATTCCCATTCAGAAATTTCTACCAATTGATGAACAGATATCTGAGTTATTGTGTACAGCCCTGTATCTCACCTACAGATTTCTATACAAGCCACTTAATAAGCTAAAATTTAATTCAGGCTAAAAGGCGTTTAAAACTACCGAAATAACATTTCCAGAAATTATCATCCATAGGCGTTCATGTATCCAGTTCTTCGCGTGGTCCTGTATATGATTTTATCTATATTCTACAAACATATCTTATACTACTAATTTGGAAATACATAACACAATTAAAAACCACCTTTAAGAAATTCAGAATCATACTTTCTAATGCCTACAAATTATTTTGCATAGTCCTGTATATAATCTGTATAATTTATACATACGTAGTGTGCAAATGGTTAAACTTAAAAATACATACCGCAATTGAAAACGCACTTCCTGCAATTATCGTTAATAGACCGCACTGTAACCGAAACGTTTTGTGGGTCCCTATAAATGAACGATAACTGTCGAAAACATTCCGTGGTTTCCCACCCCTCTATTTGTGTGTTATTTATTTTTTTCTTACATTTTATAAAATTTACATAATGCCTAAAATAAGTTTTTTCATTTATCAATTTACAGTAAGCTCGTTTTTTAAACTATTAAAGAAGATTGTTAATTCCTTTATATTGAATATGTAAATACGAAAATTTTACAAGTCAAACTATCGAATTTAGCATATTAGCTATTTTGACTTGTAAAATTTTGCTAAAATTGGGAAAAGCACAGGTCAAACTATCGAATATCGCATATTCGCTACTATGACTTGTAAATTTTTGAAGAAAGTGAGAAAAAGTACAAATAAACACAGCATGTCAAAGTATCGAATGTGATTTTCTGGCGAATAAAATTATCCAAATGATTTATCGTGATAGCATGCTTAAATAGGATATAAAACAGCACAAGGAATATGTAACAACTAGTATATAATCCCGTCAAAAATGACGGATTGTTGATCTGCGTTTCTTTTTCTTCTAATTTTTTTTCAGACCATTGTGTTTCAGTATGTAATCACTAAAATATTGTTACTTCGGTGGCGGGTGCACCCCCCCCCCCTCTTCCCGAAATTAGAAACAAATCATTTTTCTCTCAAATTTTAGTTTAAAATTAATTTATATTACGATTCGTTAGAAACAAAAAATAGTTATATATTTATTTCATCAAGGGTGATTCTGTTCCGAATTTGCCTAAAAATTTAAGGCATCGGTTTCGAAAATTTTAGTCTTCAGTCCAAAAATTCGAACATAAAAAATATCTAGAATTTTGAACAATCGTCGCCGAAAAAAACAATTATGTCTATCGTTAGCAGAAAAAATAGACACTTTCTTCAAAGGATTGCGGAAACAACCTGAATTTCGTCAAAGGATAAAAAAAACGCAAATTTCGTCGCAGAATTGCGAAAAAACGCTAATTTTGTTAACAAATCGCATAAAATTTCCGACAAAGGCTTGCGAAGGAAACGCAAATTTCTTCCAAGGACTCCGAAAAAATGTAAAATTTCTTCAAGGGATCAAAAAAAAAAAAATTTGGTTAAAAGATGGGAAAAAAACACGAATTTCGTCAAATAATCGCAGAAAAACATGAATTTCTCCAAAGGATCGCGAAAAAAAACGCAAATTTCTTCAAAGCACTGCAAAAAAATGTCTAATTTCGTTAAGGGATCGGGAAAAAAGTGGAATTTCGTCAAAGGATCGAAGGAAAAAAAAACACATTTTGTCAAAAAATCACAGAAAAAATGCGAATTCCTTCAAAGGATCGCGAAAAAAAACCCCGCTAATTTCGCCAAAGAATCTCAGAAAAAAACTCGAATTTTGTCAAAGGATCGTAAATAAAAGGTAAATTTTGTCAAAGAATAGCAAAAAACGCAAATTTCCTCAAAGAATCGCAGAAAAATGTAAATTTCTTCAAAGGATAGCAAAAAGAAAACGCCAATTTCCTCAAAGGACCACGAAAAAATTATATTTCGTCAAAGGATCGTAGAAGAAAAACGCAAATTTTGTCAAAGAATAGCAGAAAAAAATGCACTTAAGGAGGACCCAAAATCCGGAAAATTTCGAAATTCGGAAAGCCTTTGGTCCAGAGGATTTCGCATAATAGGTCCTGTACCAGAGCTGCCAAGACTCCGGCTTTTTGGATACCAGTATTTTGATACAGAAAATGTTGCATTGTTTGATTGGAGCATTCTGCAATTTAAAAGAACAACATTTTCTCTAAGAATATACTGGTGTACAAAAAGCCGGAGACTTGGCAACTCTGCTGTACTGTATTTAAGATGGAAGCAAAATTTCAAAATACGCCAGTAGAGAGCACCAATGTACTGGCGTACGGAGGATTGATCACTCAAATCCTCCGTACGAAAGAATTCACCGCTATTTCTGAAAAGAAAAGTTCTGACAGAAAAAAAATATATACAGAAATGTTGATATACGTGTTTTATATGAAATAGTTTTTGAAAGCTTTAAACAAAATTAAAATATTTAAAAGCTCTAATATGCTTTTACAAATATTTTAAGAGCAGAATCGGATGAAGCATAGCTTTTTCATTAAGCCTAACATGGCATTTAACTATGGTCGATTCGCAGATCAGAGTCGCAGAACAGCCCGGAGCCGTTACAGACACTTTCTTGCCTTCGGATTTTATTATAAGTAAGATTGGTTACTTCTTCCAAGCGCTGATTTTTAATCCATTATTAAAACAGTTTTTTTTTGCCTTCCTGAAAAGTAGCTATTTCCATATTCGATAGTATGACATGATACCGACGACATATGAAAGCGAATTTCGCAAAATGTTACGACATTTGGTTGATTTTTTATCATTGTCAGGAAAATCGTATATTTTTCTATTGTATTTGCAAAGAAAAAGGCGTTCTTATTTATAAAGCTGAGAAATTTTACTATGGCTGAGTCAAAGTAACGTCATTTTTACTAATTGTTTTTTATCGATTTATGGTCGATAATTCACAAAGCTCCGTCATTGTTATTGTCGTATTATTGTATTTTAATTTATGTTAACCGGGGCAAAGCCAGGTGATTCTGCTAGTAAAATATAACCATGAACGAAAACATACAATTTCCTTCCCCAACTTATCCCGGATTCCCAAAAGCGTTCTTTATCTTTACAAACCTGATAAACCAATATATTTTCAAAGTTCAAAGAAGCATTTACAAAACAATGTTTTTAACACTTTCTAACCTAGTTGAAAAGTGTTTATGACTTCGGTTTGTCTGGCCGACTGTCCGTGCTCTAACTCCCGTAAATATGCTCGGATTGCCCTGCAATTTTTATATGTTATTGTCGTTATCTATAGTATGTTCCCTATTTAAACTGAAGTGTGTAGCACTTAAAGCTTTTTTACAGGGACACTCAAAAGAATTCCGTTACATTACGGTCTATGGGGAAAAATCATTTGCGGTTTATTTGAATGATGTTACACAATTTCAAACACATTGTGATTGATATATATTACTAAGGTGCATTACAAGAAGCTTACTATGGAATAGGTTGTGCATAGCACTTATAGTTACTTTACAGGGGCAGTCAAAAGAATTCCGTTACATTACGTCTATGGAGAAAAATCGTTTGCGGTTTAATTAAACAATGTTTCACTATTTTAAACGCATTGAAATTTATATATATCACTAAGGTGCATTACAAGAGGCTCACTACAAAATATTGTGTGTATAGCAGTCATCGTTCATTTACAGGGACACACAAAATAATTCTCTACTGTCTGTTAACAATAATTCCTGAAAGTGCGTTTTAAGTTGCTGAACGCGATATTAAATTTAACTCACTTTTTGTCTTTTACTTGGTGTGTAAAAATTCTGTATTTCATATACAGGGCAGCACAGAAGTTCGCGAACACATTTCCGTTTATTCACAGAAATTCCAGAAGGAGAATTTTAAACTGTGCTACGCGTTTCCTAGCTAAACTATAATTTAGCATCCTATGTAGTATATATACAAGTCTACAGATCCTATGCAGGGCTGAATAAAAGTATTCGGATATTTTCCGAAAATTGTATATGTTGGAAATTAATGAAATCACGTTTTTAAATATGTTACGTGTTTTCCAAATTGTTTACTTAGATGTTATCTTTCAGCTTATTAAACGATAATGATTTGTAAAATTAATTCGGAAGCGTTGGAAAGTGTTGCATAATCAATGCTTGACGCATGATTTTTCGTTCTTGTTTTTTACTGCCACTGATTTTCCGAAATGGTTTCCCAGACGTTTTTACAGGGGAGGAAATTGATGTTATTTTTGGATGTTATATGTAAACTTTTTTATGATGAGCAAATATGTTTTACAGACAAATATGATAAATTAGGAACATTAACATTAAAATTAATACTATTATTTTGTTAGTCTTACATGTATAAATTCAGTTATGCAGCTGAAAATGTTTCATTGAAAACTGGTAGCATCCTTAAAAACTATATTCCGGATTAAAAACACTGAATAATAAATACACTATAAAAACTCTTCGGAAACGTTTCCGAAAATCAGTGGAGCAAAAGAAACTTTGATTTTATAAATATATCTTAAATCTCTGAAATGTATTGGTTTCAAAGTTTTCTAAAGATAAAGAATGCTTTTCGGAATCGTGGGTAGCTGGGAAGGGATTATTGTACATTTAATTTTTTTTCTGGTGCTGCTATTTGGAAACGTTTCCAAGTATGTTTTATAATGCATTATTTAGGTTTCTCAAACCGGAATATATGTTTTTAGGATGATCTCAATTCTCACTTTAATATTTTCAGCTGCGTAACTGAAATTTATACATGCAAGGTGTAAGAAAAGACAAACGTTTCTTCATCTAGGAAAATAAATTATAACCAATATACAATAAATTATTCCGAGTTAAGCGCTATTCATAAAAGCGTTCATTATTTTTGAAAACCTCACAAACCAATACATTTTCAAAATTTAAATAAGCATTTATAAAAACAAAGTTACTTTTGCTGTCGTTAATTTTCGGAAACGTTTCCGAGTATTTTTTATAGTGCATTAATCAGTTTTCGTATCTCGGAATTTAAGTTTTTTGAATGCAATCAATTCCAAAGTAAATATTTTCTAGTTTAAAAATACATTAACAAGACTATACTAAACTCCATCTCTTAAAAACATATTAACCTTTAATTTTCAGTTAACAACAAACATAATTATTAAAACATTATCAGTAATTACATATCATACATTATACATATATGACATATATTTGAATTGACAAGAATATATTTGAATACTGAATGTCGTTAGTCAATGTAAAAAGGTTAAAAATTGTATTTCTTATTTTTAATCGTTTTCAATACACCAAAAACAGGCATAGGACGAAATAATCTGCAAAAAGCAATAAACGTAACATTCTTGATCCAAAGAGCTTAAAAGGTAGACATCCGCTCACGGAGATCAGCTGAAGGATTTTATTTGAAACACTGATCTTTAGACGGAAAATGGAATATTTACAACAATAAATAAAAAGCACACTTTCTTCCTTTTTTTAAATTAAAAATATACTGAGAATATACACCAGAAAAAATATAACATAAAATGTTAAATATAAAAATAAATATTTGATTTTGTAAATTTACTGGTTTTATAGGTGTCTATCAAGTTGCCTAGCTATGCCTATATGCCAGTTAGAGAGACCGAAATATAATAGAAGAGTATCTACTATATGACATTTAAGTAACAATCGTAAACCTTAGATTCCAAGTAGTGATATGCAGAATCAAGCTATTCGGATAATTGAATGATTTGCTTTCTAATTGTTTTGTTAATCTAATGATTTAAAATAATCGAATGATCTGAAACATGCCATTCAGTCTTAAGATTGATTCTCATTCAACTTTATTTAATCTAGAAATAAGTCATTAGATATAGGGAAATTCAAATAACGTTAATAAGTTCTTTAAATCTAGCGCTATTTTGGAAAGGTGGAAATACTTTTCTTAAATTTTGGATAAAAAAAACCATTTTAATTCAACTTTAAAGAACAGCGAATTACGTAGAAGCGATTCAGAGTCTGAAACCGAACAAAAATATGCTCACTTTGTACAGTTTCAATATTTATCGGTGTCCCAATTTTTTTTAATCTTCTGATTGGCCTTTCGGTCATGCATACATTTAAGATTAAGATTTCACGTGGTTGACAGCAGTGTGTTCGATTTAGCCATCTAAAGGAATAAGCATGGGCTAAATGTTACTGAAACAATTTTTTTCTTTTTAACACTTTCCAAACTAGTTGAAAAGTGTTTATGACTTCGGTTTGTCTGCCGTCTGTCGTATGCCCGTGCTCTAACTCCCGTAAATATGCTTCGATTGTCCTTAAATTTTTGTATGTTATTATCGTTTCCTATAGCATGTTCCCTATTTCAACAGAAATGTGTAGCACTTATAGCTTTTTTACAGGGACAGTCAAATTATTCCGTTACATTACAGACAATGGGGAATAATCGGTTCAAGCTCATTTTGATGACGATACGTCATTTAAAACATAATGAAATTGATATATAATTATGAAAAGCATTAAAACATGCTTTTTGTAGAATATGGGGTGCAAAGCACTTATTATTCATTTACAGGGTCAAACAAAAGAATTCTTTTACACATCGTTATATGGGGAAAATCGTCTGCAGTGTAATTTAGTGATATTTCACTATTTTAAACATAATGAAAATTATATGTATTACTGAGGTGCACTATAAATTGCTTAATTGTGTGTATTGCGTTTATTTGCAGGGACACACAAAATATATTGGTTGCAGTACATGTGCGATATTTACAGTCTATGTGTGATAAGTGCGTTTTCAACTTTGGTATGCATTTTTAACTTTTCTCTGTTCATAGTACGTGTGTGTTTATAAACTCGGTTGACCATACACAGGGCTACACAAGAAAATTCGTAAATACTACAGACTATGGGAGTGAATTGCTTAAGGGTAGTTTTTAATTTTGTTTACGCATTTTCCTGCTGAACTATATTTAGTAGACTAATGGAAGGTTGTGGAATATAGATAAATTCATATACAGGGCTACGTAAAAAAGGTTATATTGTCGTTTACGTTTGTAATTGCTGCAAGTGAGTTTTAAGTTGCCTTTTAGCTTAATAGGTGGTGTGTACAAAAACCTTCAGATAATATACAAGGCTGTACAAAAGATTTCGAGTGCATTTCCATCGATTGGTGAAAATTGCTAAATGGGAATATTCTAACTGAACTAAATTTTATCATACTATATATCCACATCTATTGATCATATACAGGGCTGCAAAAAATATTTTAACTACTTTCTTGACACTGAAAGCTAATTTCGAAAACTGTATTTTTCAATGTGTTATGTGTTTTCTAAACTGTTTACTTACATATCTTCTTTCACCTCATTTAACAGTGAAGTTTCGTTAGAGTTTTCTGATTGTGTTGCAAAGTGTTTCATAATCTATGCTTGACGCATGATTTTTCGTTCTTGTTTTTTCTCAGATGTTGATGCTTAGCTAACAATTATCTAACATTTACCTTTTAACAACAACTTTTAAAAGTTAATGATACTTAAGAGATTTTTTTATATTAAAAATCCCCGCTTAAAAAAAAAAAAAAAAAAAAAAAAAAAAAAAAAACGCTGCACCTATTTCCATGAAATCAAAATATATAGCAGAGCTATTAAAGATAAATAATTGCACTTAAAAAATCAATGATATTACAAAAATATATAAAAAAACATATATTTATTCAGAGAACATTCCCCATTTTTCTGTCGAAAATTCAATATGTGTCAACATATTTTGATATAGATATTTCAAAACGGTGCTATCTGTATCCACATAAATATTTAAAATATATCTATGAATTATTAAATTAAATTAAAATATCTATTAATATAAAATATCGCTACTTCTTAAAGATTAAAAAGAAATTGAAATTTGAGACGAAGTCATTCAGTTCCGCAAATTTCGCGTTTGAAGTAAACCCGCCCTTAAAATTGCTTTTCTTTCCTTTACGTGTGCAATCAGACGGTATACCTAAGCCGGATTTCTATGAGTTTATTGATGCATGAGAAAAAAAAGCACTTTGTTCAATATATAATATATAAGCAATGAAAGGAATACGGTTATTAAAAATATTGTTTGTAGGTTATTTTTTTTTGCTTTAATCACACTGACAATGAAAATAAGATAACATAAGATGAAAACTGCATGGGAAATAATTAGATAAAAAATCCAACTATAACAGCATAAGGCTTTTTTATAGTATGAATTTACATTTGAATTACATTGTAAATATTCACACGATGGAAAATATTTTTAAGAAAACAAAAATTGTTGTGAAGCTCACTAACGCAATTCATGTATTATCCTCTCTAATTAAAATTAAGCATAAAGAAAATTAGGTAGAAACAAAGCAACAAATTTCAAGTTACATAGTAAAACAAGATAGACTGGAGTTGCAATCATATTTGAGAGGCTAGAAAATAGGAAACAGTCCTTTTAAATGACAGTTTTAAAAATATGAATACAAGCAGTTTCGTGCCTAATATTAGATACTGCTGTATTCTGTGAAAAGTATAGAATTCATGAGATATTTAAAACCCTATAACTCTAGTTTAAAAAAGTCCTTCCGGCCTGTACCAGGAGGAAAAGGTAGCTTTCCTATATCTTCGTTTTATAATTTTAGCTAATGTTACTCGAAAACAGCAAGCTAAAATACAAAGAAACCGTTTACAAAAGATACGTTAATACTGAATTTGAATAAGAAATTCGCTAAATTATTGAGCTATAGCCAAGTTGGCTTCATTTATGAAAACTTATTTTGGTCGCCAAATTTGGCGATATTTCGCATGAATATATAGTTTTATGCGTATGAATGGGAAAATGATTACAACAATGAAAGAAAATAATTTGCGAGAAATCGCGTTCACTAAAACTCATAAATTAATCGTTGGTCTTGTTTCAAAATGTCAGTCATCCTAGAATTTCAAACTGTTCTATCTCAGCCATTTTTTAAGATAGAGGTAAAACAAAAAATGCTCTGAAATCCTTGTATCAAGGCCTATCACTTAATTAAAATATAAATTTGAATTTTTAACTTTTTTGTATATTTATTTTAGTTTTAAAATTTTGAGCCGCCTTCTTGAAACAAGATGCGGACCAAGCTAGCCAACGAACTCGGTCGAGGCATTAGTGAGCTTAATACACACAATTAGTTTCATCAAAATTAATTTATAAATACGAGCGTTTTCGTATGACATAGATGATATATATATATATATATATATATAAATCAACATTTGAACGGAGGGTGGTTTTGAGGTCTGGGGGTCATGATCGGTGAAAATATATCGAAATTTTCCGGAATTGCTTCCATCCGAACGTCTACAATAGGCAGCTTTATACTTTTTTGTATTGAAAGCTACCTAAAAAAAATCAGAACTAAATGGTGCTTTGGTGTATTGTGTTCCTCATTTCTGATGTAATGTAGTAGATCTAATCAGTAGTAATTTAACTATTTCACACTTAATTTTCTAGGAAGGAAAAAGATTATAAGGGAATCTTAATTAAAATAAAAAATATATTCTTGCCATGAAATACATGCAGTTACAACCATTCATTGGAATAATTTTAACAACATTTTTATATAGTAGCTTTCAATACAAAAAAGTATAAATCTACCTATTCCAGCCATTCGGAAGAAAGTCATTCCGGAAAATTTCGGTATATTTTCACTGATCATCACCCCCAGACTCTAAAACCACCCTCCGTTCAAATGTTGATATATATATATATATATATATCTGATCTATGCCATACGATAAGGAAAATTACTTGACAAATGTCGATATTTATAAGGCATTTGATTGTATAAAAAAACATAGAATTTGCAAATTTAGGCAAACATGCGGGAATATAGAAGTTCGTTGTGCATTTTGGAGAAGAATATGTATATGGGAATAAGCAAAATAGTCAAAAAATGGAAAAGAAAAGAAGCCCGTACATTTTAATCACTAAAATTGTTCCAGAAAAGAATAAAAAATAGTAAATCTAATGCAAATTACGTTTTCTTTCAATTTATGTTAAAAAATAAGCTAAGGAGGCCGCCTTTATATCGAAATTGCACCAAACATTAACATTTAAAAAATTAGTTTTTCTCCACAATTTACCGGATTTTTTTCGAGAATTACCATTTTAACTCGCTCCACAAATTCCATACGTACCTCTATGTATTTCTTTAAAAGGTATCCTAGATCAGATGAAAGGTGAAGGAGAGAGCATCTGTCACAGAATGGTTTCTGTGATAGGATTTCAACTTTGACACAATTATTACTTGACAATACTGAATTTTCATGATAAAACATCCATTTGCATAGTTAACCATTTTCTTTTATATTTGGGAGGATACCATGAGTATGGTAAAATTTGATGCCAAACGCCGGTAAAATTTTATTCATGTCATTGCCCATAACATTTTTATATAGTAGCTTTCAATACAAAAAAGTATAAATCTACCTATTGCAGCCATTCGGAAGAAAGTCATTCCGGAAAATTTCGGTATATTTTCACTGATCATCACCCCCAGACTCTAAAACCACCCTCCGTTCAAATGTTGATATATATATATATATATATATCTGATCTATGCCATACGATAAGGAAAATTACTTGACAAATGTCGATATTTATAAGGCATTTGATTGTATAAAAAAACATAGAATTTGCAAATTTAGGCAAACATGCGGGAATATAGAAGTTCGTTGTGCATTTTGGAGAAGAATATGTATATGGGAATAAGCAAAATAGTCAAAAAATGGAAAAGAAAAGAAGCCCGTACATTTTAATCACTAAAATTGTTCCAGAAAAGAATAAAAAATAGTAAATCTAATGCAAATTACGTTTTCTTTCAATTTATGTTAAAAAATAAGCTAAGGAGGCCGCCTTTATATCGAAATTGCACCAAACATTAACATTTAAAAAATTAGTTTTTCTCCACAATTTACCGGATTTTTTTCGAGAATTACCATTTTAACTCGCTCCACAAATTCCATACGTACCTCTATGTATTTCTTTAAAAGGTATCCTAGATCAGATGAAAGGTGAAGGAGAGAGCATCTGTCACAGAATGGTTTCTGTGATAGGATTTCAACTTTGACACAATTATTACTTGACAATACTGAATTTTCATGATAAAACATCCATTTGCATAGTTAACCATTTTCTTTTATATTTGGGAGGATACCATGAGTATGGTAAAATTTGATGCCAAACGCCGGTAAAATTTTATTCATGTCATTGCCCATAACATTTTTATATAGTAGCTTTCAATACAAAAAAGTATAAATCTACCTATTGCAGCCATTCGGAAGAAAGTCATTCCGGAAAATTTCGGTATATTTTCACTGATCATCACCCCCAGACTCTAAAACCACCCTCCGTTCAAATGTTGATATATATATATATATATATATATATATCTGATCTATGCCATACGATAACACTCGTATTTATAAAGCATTTGGAAGAAACTAATTGTGTGTATTAAGCTCAGCAATGTCACAACAGAGTTCGTTAGTCAGCTTGATCCGCCATTTTGTTTCAAAATGGAGGCCATTGAAAGATTTCAAATTAAAATAAATATACAAGAAAGTTAAAAATTCAAACTTATTTTCTGCTTAAGTGTTCGGCCTTGATGCAAGGATTCCAGAGCATTTTTTGTTTTACCTGTATCTTAAAAAATGGCTGAGATAGAGCAGTATGAAATTCTAGGGTGGCTGACATTTTGAAACAAGAGACAGCACATTACAAAATAACCAATGCTTAATATATGAGATTTAGTGATTTTGCGATTTCTTACAAATTATCTTTCATTGTTGTAATAATTTTCCCAATCATACGCATAAAACTATATATTCATATCCGTTAGCGCCAAATTCTCGCCAAACTTGGTGACACTTGGCGAAATATCGCCAAATTTGGCGACCAAAAGTAAATTTTCATAAAGGAAGCTAACTTGACTATAGTTGATTAATTTGGCAGATTTCTTATTCAAATTCAGTATTAACGAATCTTCTATAATCGGGTTCTTTGCATTTTAGCTTGCTGTTTCGAGTAACATTAGCTAAAATTTTAAAACTAAGATATAGGAAAGCTACCTTTTCTTCTTGGTACAGGCTCGAAAACTTTTTTATTATTACGCTATTTTTTAAAAAATATTGAGAATTATTAGTGTACAGTAATAGTCTTAACACAGTAAGAACTGTGTTCCTAAAATTTATTTCGTTAAAATGGGTCTATTCACCCGCATAATCATTCAAGAGCACGTCCCAGTGGAACTAATCAAATAGTTTAATTAAACGCTTGATCTTCAAGCATGGGCGAGCACAGCCCTTCCTTACAAATTCTCCTAATTTAAACACTGCTTTTGCTTTTCTCCATAAATAGCTTTTTTTATCCACTTTTTTATATTATTTCTAAAATGAAAGTCAACAGAAAAGTAAAGTTTTTATAGTGCTTATATTATCGAAAATTATTCTTCAAAAGAAGCTATTTTTAAATTAAAATACCCTGCATTAGTTTGTCAGTAAAAAAATTCTTTATTTTCATAATCCTTATTTAATTTGAAACCGGAATTAATTTACAAGTCTGAAAGTATTAGTTTAAGTGAATTAAAATTTTTATTTCCAAATTTTCTAAATTGAAATAAAAAGCTTTACGAAATAAATACCCTGAAAGGCGAACTTATAAGCATGATGTGATATCTTCATACTAGAGAAACAAATTACTAAGATTTATTTTATTTTATTTTTTTGAGTTTTTTGAATGAGGTGCTAAGGTACTATTTTTGTCTTTGTGGCTAATTTTATGCGTTTCAAATGATTGGCTGTTTTTTATTCTATTATCTGGCATGAATAAGGATCTGGATTTTACTTTTTCTTTGACAAATCTTTGAAACATGAATATATTTTAAAATTGGTGGAATCGGAAAAGCCGAATTTATTATATAGTACGTATTCCAATATCTATATCTATTATATACTATTATATAAAGAGGGAACGCCTGACTGACTGGGTGACTATCAACGCCCAGCTGAAAGGACTAAATTTAGGATCACGAAATTTGGACAGTAGATTGCTGTTATGACCTAGGCAAGCAATAAGAAAGGATTTTTGAAAATCCCCTCCGAAGGGGGTTAAAGGAGTGGTCGAACGTTGTAGGTGATTTCACCATATTTCAGCAGCAGTTTTAGGTAGGATCTCGAAATTCAGGATAACATAGCTACTAAAAAATGATTAAACACGTATTTCAGCAATTTTAGGAATTCACGGTCAAATGGGGGTTCGAATGTTTTAAGTAATTTCGTCATATCTCATAAGCAGTTTTAGGCATGAAATTCAAGATAACAAATCTACTAAAAAATAGTTAAGCACGTATTTCACAGATTTTCGAAAGTCACCCACTAAGAGGGTTAAATGTGCTGATCGAACGTTTTAGGTTATTTCACCATATCATAGCAGCAGTTTTAGTTAGGAGTAGGAAATTCAGGATAAGAAATCTACTAAAAAGTGATTAAGCATGTATTTCAGCGATTTTAGAAATTCACCCACTAAGGAGGTTAAAGGGGGGGGGGGTGATCGAACGTTTTAGGTCATTTCGCGATATCTCAGCAGCAGTTTTAGAGAGGAGCATGAAATTCAGAAAAACAAATCTACTAAAAAATAGTTTAACACGTATTTCGCCGATTTTAGAAATTTACCCCCTAAGGAGGTTAAATGTGGAAGTCGAACGTTTTAGTTCATTTCGCCATATTTGAGCAGCAGTTTTAGGTAGTATCGTGAAATTCAGGATAGCTAATATGCTAAAAATTGGTTAAACATTTATTTCATAGATTTTAGAAATTCACCCATTAAGGGCGTCAAATAGAGTGTCGAATGTTTTAGGTCATTTCGCCATATCTCAGCAGCCGTTTTAGGTAGGAGCTTGAAATTCAGGATAACAAATCTACTAAAAAATAGGTAAACACATACTTCAGCGATTTTTAAGTTCACTAATCGCCCGATTACGGAAGATTAGACGAATAAGGTAACTATTGCTGATTTTTTATTAGATATTTTAAGTAAGACGTTTTTAAAAGGAAAATACATTATAGTTGACACATTGTTCACCAGCGAGAAGCCGGGACGGGCCGCTAGTATTAAAATAAAATGAAAAGGTTATCTTTCTCCTTGTCCTTCAACAGTCTAACGCGGAAAGAACCCCCACTAAGAAAGAAATGAAGCTATTTATTCAAGGGGTAGGTCAAGAAAACATTGAAGACACAATGTATTAATAGTCGGCATATTTGATAATAAAATGCGTCTTATTTTGATGTGCATAAAGTCTTTTTGACAGAACTTCACTTGGTCACTGTATAATGTCGTATAAGTCCTAGCCCCAAAATAACAGATATAAGACAAAATAAACTTATCTTACTTTCTTAAACAGTCGTTTTCCTAAAACAGTACTTTGTCTTTAAATACACACACAATCATGATAAGAATTTCAATCAACGTATAATCAGTATTATGTTTTGAATTTATGCTTTTTTAAAAATTTTAACGTAAAAATGCTTTTTAAGAAATAAATTAATGCATTGGAATTAACAAATTCATGCATTTATGAATGGAAATCACTTTATGAATGTATCTGGTAATAGCAAAGTTTAATTTAAAAAAAAAGGCGTGAATAAATCGAACAATGTTTTCTCTGCTTTCCGCATTTTGGTTTAAGTTTTATGAATGAATATTTTCTTTAAATATAGCACCATCTTCTAAAATGACAACATCTCCTTTATATGAGATTTGTGTCTCAATCTGATAGATGCTCATTTAGGAAGAGCTATATAACTAGAAAAGAAAAAAAAATAGTAACAATGATTCTACAATCAATGATATCAGGAGTTTGGAGTTTGAAATTTTTTGACGGTAAACCAGAACAGAATGACATGACTGTATTAAAATTGATTGAAGGTTATTGTTTGTACACAGATAAATGTAGATTGTTTCAAATGAATATGTAAAGAATCAGAAATATTGGTAAAAGTAAATAAATGTGAATTGTTGTGCATGAAAAAAAATTATTTCCCCGAAAATAGCACCTAATGTATCTTTTCGAGCAAAATTTAATATAAGGCACGCTATTGTTTTTGGGGAAGCGCTTTTATTTTCATACGTGTGTGCTCGATATTCTACATACTACGATCATAAGCATAGGATAGCATCTTGTAGTGCACCTCAGTGCTGTATATCAGTATCTATATATTTTGAATAGCGGGGAAACATTGAAATACAATGAAAACTATTTTTTCTCAATGACCAAAATGCAATGAAAAATTCTTTTCAATATCCGTGTAGACGAATTATAAATGCTACACATTTGATTTTCAATCCCGAACATTGTAGAGTAAACTTCAATAACATGTATCAAATACAGGGCAATCCAAGTATATTTACGCCAATTAAAGTATGGACAGACAGACAGACAAATTGGCAGGCAGAAACCCAGACAGACAGACCGGCGGCCCGATAGACAGACAGACGGACAGAAGGTCAGTGCTGCGGTTACATATCTTATTTATAATTTCACTTTAAAATATATCAAAATATAATATTCCCTTCCCCCCCCCCTTTTAAATTTAACTATAAAAAAATTTTTTATTTCAATAGTTTCTATTATTCTTGAGTGCTGGTTTCCAAATTTTAAATACGTTTAAATCAGGTAATAGAGTGTTAAAATGTCATTTACTTTCTAGTTTTTCATTTTTATTTCACAGTTGACTAAAATATTAAAACAATTAGACTTTATTTTTCTCGTTCTGATAGCCGTCATATTTATTTCGGTCGTCTCATTTCTTTTCATAAAAGAACTTAAGTGTACCACTGGTATGCAATATTGTAGATGTTTCTGGTCTCTCCCATAGGTTTGTAATAATGCCATGCACATATCACCAAAACCGATAATGGAATTAGGTTTGACCGCACTCAATTGAAATTTTTACATTACTTCTTTCTAATTTAACAATCACTTTACCCGTACATTAATCATTGGGAATCTATTTTTAAGAACTCTTCGCAATACAAGAAAAGACACAAGAATAATTTTTTTAAACAATGGCAATACCAACTTTACTATACGGAAGTGAAACATGGACACTCAAAAAGAATGATGAAAGACAAATACAATCCTGAGAGATGAAATTTTTGAGGAGTGTGAAAGGATGTTCGATAATGGACAAAATAAGGAATGACTACATCAGAAGAGAATTTGAGGTTATGCCAATATTGAATAAAATAGAAAATTACAGAGGAAAATGGAAGAACCACATGTAAGTGATGGATTTTGATCGCATACCAAAAGCAGCCTTGGATTATAAACCAAGGGGGAAGAGACACAGAGGAAAGCCACGAAAGAGATGGATTGAGGTCGGAACAGGCTTATAGCCTTAAACCATGTTTTGGGATGATGATGATGATGATGACATTCGTCTTGGCGATATTGTCTCATCAAAATCATATTCATTAATGCAGTTCTTGCGGTCGCGAGAGCCCACGAGCTTCCGGCCAACGAAAAGTATGCTGTTCTTATTTTTGCTATTTAAATGCACACTTTGCACACTTAAATCTTGTTCTATTTATTCGAACAAGGTGGGAGGATTCTTCTTATCTCATAGACGACATCTTATCAACTTTTGACTGTCAAATTTGAACAGATTTTGAATTTCAAAATATGTTAGCATTGTTGCTGGTGACTTAAGGGAGCGAGTAAAGTTAGGCATGAAAATACTCCAAAAAAGGCCATAGTGTGGCTGAGTTTTTTTTTATGTTCACGCAACGTGCATAATAGACAGAAATTAGTTGATTTTTTTGTCAAGCAAAGATTTGACACAGTTGGAATCTTTCATGCATTTTTCTTGTAATCTTACTTTTATTCTATTTCCTTTTATTTTTTCTCAGCAACTACAGAAGCTACTGCAATTTTTTTTTAATTAATTTGGCAATAATTCATATATTATTTTATCTTTCTACAAAACATTAAAATACAAAAATGTGATAGCTAGAAAAATAGAGAAAAAGGTACCTGGATTTTTTTTTATTTACAAACCAGCAACTGATTTCCAAAGAAAATAAACTGATCAAAGTTAGAATAACTTATTAGAATAGCAAAAACAAAAAAATATATTACAAAAATCTAATTAGTAAGTAAATTCGAGAGTATTTATAAGAAAATATATTCGTAAATAAATGTTTATTTATATTTGATCATGATATGGTCTCGTTTATGATATAATTGTAATTAAAGAGAAATGAGTTGGTTTAAGTTTTCATTTTTCAGTAGGTTTTTTTAACAGTCTGCACATAACCCACAAACATTTTCTGAAGCAAAAATTTTGTTTAATGGCTCTAAGTTCTGTGAATTGGAATAAATGTTTATTTTCTTATTGCTTTTGCTTAGATTTTTTACGTTTTAATATGTATAAATACATGGAGGGTTTTTTTATGTTTTATTATTAAACATGACATGAATAACAAAGTTGGTCATAATGCATACAATATGAATGGGATCTGAAATTATCTGTGTACAAAACTTTTTTTTTTAATTTAACATAACTAATGAGCTTTCTATTATGAAAGAAAAACAACACACGCGACGTTACTTATTAGAGTTTCTAGTGTTTGCAAAGTTAAAAGTTTCATAACGTTTCAACGAAAAAAAATTTTTTTTTTATTACCAGAGCAAATTATTTAAGTTTCCTAGAATTATTACAAATTTACCCAACATAAATGAAACTGCGTGTTTTCAATTTCCTAATTAGTTTCGGTGGCATATTTAAGTTCACTTAATATAATTTGTTAGGTAAAACATGTTTGATAGTTGTTTTTATAATAAGGATTTAGTTATGTTTCACCGCTCATCGAAACATATTCGAGCGATAAATTTGTTTCTGAAGAAAAGAACTAACCATAAGAAAAAATAATCTCGGTTTACATTTATTTAGGTAAACATTTTAAACGGAATTTGGAGTTTTTCAGTTGAAGAAGAATAAAGTCGTCGTATAATTACAAAAGTAGAGAGAATAGTCTCAGTTTGGATTACTTTTTTCTTCCCTTTAGATGGAAAGAAAATTAAAATTTATTTTACAATTTCATATTACTCAGAATGTCGATTTACTAAAAAACATTTTATAATGAGACACACAAAGTATATAAATTTATTTAGCCATTTATGCCCCGACGGGACTTATAAATCCCACTTAATATCAAATCAAATCAAATAAAAAATATTCCATGAATCCCAATGCGACATTTCAGTCCTTTTATTTAAACCTTCGACAAACGATTACTAACTAGAGTTTTACTATATTACTAACTAGAGTTAACTAGGAGTTTTTCAATTGAAGAAGAATGAATTCGTCGTATAATTACAAAAGTAGAGGAAATAGTCTTAGTTTGGATTATTTTTTCTCCCCTTTAGATGGAAAGAAAAGGAAAATTTATTTTACAATTTTACATTACTCAGAATGTTGATTTACTAAAAAGCATTTTATAAGGAGACATAAAAATTATTGAAACTTATATAACCATTTATGCCCCGACGGGACTTATAAGTCCCACTTAATATCAAATCTAATCAAATCAAAAATATTCCATGAATCCCAATGGGACTTTTCAGCCCTTTCATTTAAACCGTCGTCAAACGATTACTAGATACCTGAACTCCAAAAATGATTTGTTCCACATTGGTATAAATCTAATAGTTCGTCGCATGATATTTTAGAGCCACAATTTTGTTCGACTGCAATTGACTTGTTTCTGAGTACAACATGTACTGATTATTGATTGGTAAATACTTTATATATGTATTTTTACCCATTCTTTATGAACATTCTTGTAATTTTAATTCAAAGCATAACCATTAACTGAAATTTCGATTGTGTTATGCGTTATTGTTCTTCTGTAACTTTGAAGTTCCGTTGGGTCTCAAAGATCCTGGTACAACCCTAGTAGTCTGTCTTTCAAATGGATTATTGAATTTGTTATAATTTATTGCTATCACATGAATATATTAGATTTATCCAGAATTATTATCGCAGCTTTTAAGTTCTTCTTGTTTGTTCTATCAGGACAGTTTAAAATTTTAAGGATATATTTTTTTGGTTACAAAATTTTAATTTTAATTTTTTAGAATAATGAATAGGTGACGAAAAGGTTTGACGCCGGAAGATTTTCAAAGTTTTCTGTTTCTGATGACATGAGATAACCAAACAAAGGTGCACATTGATAAATATTTGTGAAAAAAGAGGACGAATTGTGTGCTTTTAAAAAAAATGAGTCAAGAACCCATCCTCTGTGCTCACTATGCAAAATATTTCTTTAAATCCATGACAAATGAGCTGTTTTTATGAATACCATGTTTAATTATAAGAAAAACTATTACTTCATTTACGTTTAATATTTTTCTTTCTTCACAGTAATACATGCAATGACAATGTTTAAGAAAGTAAGTTCCGACGGGAATTTAAAGTGCCAAGTTATATTTTATGTTATAATAAATGTAAATGGTTATAGTGAATTAATCTAAATTTTTTAGTGTGTTTCTACAGTTAAACTATGAATTAAAAAAATTACTGCAGTTGTTTTCTGAAAATATTCTAATTTCAGACATAAAGTGTTAATGTTTGTTGGGACGACCACACTTCTCATCTGACAGGTTTGTGAACAAATTGATAATATAACAAACATAAACAGTTTCTTTAAACAGAAAAAAATATAAACAGTTTCTTCTACCGTGTACTTATCATTGTTTGAATATTAAAATATGTTATTTTCATATTAGAAGTTCAATAAAACTTTAGATGATCTGTGTGGTTTAACATTTTTTTACTTGAATTTTAGTAACAATATTTCAATATGAGAATATATACAAATATGGATAGCAAACGGTTCCACAGTGACAATTAATTAGAAAATGTAGCTTTTTAGTTAGTTTTTACTTGGCCCAGAAGACATTTATTGGTGTTAAACGTGATTCTATAGAATCACGTTAAATTCTGGTTAATATTTATCACAAGTGAAAAATGTGATCACAAAAGCATCCATCAACAAATGAGCAAATCTGTTTTATTTCTACTTTCGAAAAGAAAACACTTGGTAGAATATTACGAACGGAAATGCGAGATTTATTGGTATATTCTGTTTTTAACTTTGTAACTATAACTTTATAATTTAAATATGGTTGGATTAGTTATCAATATATCGGTCAAGCATTGATATGTTTTAAATATCACAATAACGATATCTAAAATTTGACTCAGTTGATACAACACAATAACAATAATACTGTTTTACGATTACCGCGATTTCGAGCCCCGAAAAACAGCAACGAATACCCCGTAACAATATGTCCTTTAATCCTTCTTCATTCCGATCCGTTTATTTATTCACTGTACTGCTTCATCCAAAACAGAAAATATAACCGCTGATTACCTTTCCATCACATCTCAAAGTGAATAATATTCCAATGTATCCCAATACATTTAGACTTTGCAAACAACAGAGTTAGAGATAAATACTGAAGAATACTAATCGCGCGTTACTTGTTTGGCTGCCGTGCTTGGTCCCGACATATTGTGATATCTCCCGGCTATTGATATGTCCTGTCCAATAAGATGAGAAAGAATATGTATTGGTTATTGCATGGTATTGATATTGCTTGCTAGTATGCGGTTTCTCGGATTCGGAAAGAATTTATATCTGCACTTAAAATGAATGTCTTTTTTGGTTGCACCGTTCAGAAAAAAGCACTTTTACGATTTTTATTGTACGAAGCAAATTTTTACGATGAATTTCTCTAGATTATCAAAATTTAACTTATTGCTTATTATAGTGGATTTTATTAGGAAATTGAATTTCTGAACTGGAAAAGGGAAATATCTACCAGTTATTCAGCGAAGAAGACTTTTTTTTTTTCAAAGAGAGATGCATTAAATATTTTAAACAATGTTAGATAATACTTAATGCAAAATAAATAAATAAATAAATTGCATGGTTGCCATGATTAAATTCTGAGGTAAATCGTAAACTTCTCAAAATAAGCGATATTTATTAAATTTCTTAAATTCATATTTTTAATCATCCAAGGTAATCCTTTGCTAAATTAAAAAGTCCTTCCGGCCTGTACCGGGAGGAAAAGGTAGCTTTCCTATATCTTCGTTTTAAAATTTTAGCTAATGTTACTCGAAAACAGCAAGCTAAAATGCAAAGAAACCGTCTACAAAAGATTCGTTAATACTGAATTTGAATAAGAAATTCGCCAAATTATTGAGCTATAGCCAAATTAGCTTCATTTGTGAAAACTTATTTTGATTGCTAAATTTGGCGATATTTCGCCAAATGTCGCCAAGTTTGGCGAGAATGTGGCGCTAACGGATATGAATACATATTTTTATGAGTATGATTGGGAAAATGATTACAACAATGAAAGAAAATAATTTGCGAGAAATCGCGTTCACTAAAACTCATAAATTAATCGTTGATTTTTACTTTCTTCTATCTATAATAGAAGAAAATATTGTTATCGAAATTTTTTTCGACTTCCAGTTTTCGAAGGATTTACACGTTTCAGGGGTCAGAGATTCCGAAAAACATGTTTTTACAAAATGTCTGTCCGTCCTCATTGTATCATCGAAAAGTGTATGTCGAAAAAAGTTCGTCGAAAGGGGGCGCTGTGATCGATATTTTTGTTCCATTTTCACTATTGTACCATCTAAAAGTGTATGAAGTTATGCTTCAAATTGAACCCCATTATTTTCTATATCAAGACTATGGCAAGCAGATTCTTTCAGAATTAGTGGATATTTCGACGAAAGAGGGCGCTGTGATCGATATTTTTGTTCCATTTTCACTATTGTACCATCTAAAAGTGTATTAAGTTATGCTTCAAATTGAACGACATTTTTTTTCTATGTTTTTGGCTATGGCAAGCAGATTCTATCAGAATTTGGGGATATTTCGACAAAAGGGGGCACTGTGATCGATATTTTTGTTCCATTTTCACTATTGTATCATCGAAAAGTGTATGAAGTTATGCTTCAAATTGAACCACATTATTTTCTATATCAAGACTATGGCAAGCAGATTCTATCAGAATTAGGGGATATTTCGACGAAAGAGGGCGCTGTGATCGATATTTTTGTTCCATTTTCACTATTGTACCATCTAAAAGTGTATTAAGTTATGCTTCAAATTGAACGACATTTTTTTTCTATGTTTGTGGCTATGACAAGCAGGTTCTATTAGAATTTGGGGATATTTCAACGAAAGGGGGCGCTGCGATAGCCATTTAAAGATTTCAAATTCAAAAAGATGTGCAAATAAAAAAAAAAAAATAGAAATCCTAAAACTTTTTTCGTTAAATGTTCGGCCTTGATTCGGAGAATCCGGAACAATTTTTGTATTGCCTCTATCTTAAAAAATGGCTGAGATATAGCAATTTGAAATTTTAGGGAGGCTAACATTTTCAAACAAGACAGCAGAATTCATCCATAAACAGGTTTAATTTATGAGTTTTAGTTAACATGGATTCCGCAAATTTTCTTTCATTGTTGCAACCATTAATCCTATTACTAGCTGTTTAACCCGTTCTACGCACGGAGTTCATGAATTTAATTCTTAAACCAAAATTAAGAATAAAAATCAGTACAACTAAACTAAAGTTTCTGAATATAAAAATTTGTTATGTCTATTAAAAATCAGTATTTACGCAACCAACAATCCTTAGTAAAAAGTAGTGGTACGTAAAAATTTCACAAATAAGCACAATTAAATAATTACCAGCAAGGAGGCGCACAGTCAAGTGCTCAACAACAAATCACTAACTTTGACGGTTGGTATGCATCAACTGAATACGGGCTCTGTACATTTATTAGGAAAATAAATTTAATTTTTATGAAAACTGTTACTCTAAAATAGTGGTATCATCTATATAAAAAAGCGATTAAACGTTACGGGTGAAGCAAAAAATTATAAATTTGTTAAATATTATTAGTTCTGTCGAAATCAGAGCAGTAGATTTGGATTTATTAATAAGGAGGGTCAATTAATGAAAAAGCCGCCACCAGGTGGCTCGCGGTCAAGTAAAATATATGTGATATTTAATAAAAAGTCGTTTACCACCACCCCTTCCCATCCCCTCAAATTTAACAAATAATCTGTTAAATAAAGTTTTCTGTATTAATAATCTCTATCATACAAATATATGTCATGTAAAAAACCCCATTAAACACAGCTAATTATCATTCATTAATTCGATAAAATCTTTTAAAATTACATTTTTAGCATTTGGCAACGGTTAATAATTAAGTTGATTGTCTCTGCATGTCATATAATCTCTGATCCATCGATTTTAAACACTCGACTCTCAATTGCAATGATCTTGATTTATTTAATGACTTCTGTGGAGATTTTATACAACCAACCAAGCTAAGATAAAAAAGCGTATTTTTGATGAGATCTCTTTGTAGATGGATTTTAATTAATATTTAATCTATCAAAAATCTATTTAAAATTTTCAAATTTTTAGCCCCAATCGTTCATGGGCCCCCTACCAGCTACACGTGTTCCAAATTTCGTAGCCCTGCGCCCTGTGGTTTCCGAGTTTTTGAGGTTACATAGATACGCGCACGGATTTTAATAGTATAGATAGGCTTAGGCGACAGTTGGCGGAATATCGCCAAATTTGGCGACCAAAATAAGTTGCCATAAAGGAAGCCAACTTAGCAGTAGAGGACTAATTTGGCGATATTCTTATTCAAATTCAATGTTGACGAGGACTGGGATTGAATCTTCTTTATTAGGTTCCACGCATTTTAGCTTCGAGTTTTCCAGTAAAATTAGCTAAAATCATAAAACCAAGGAATAGGGAGACTATCTATTCCTGTCGGTTCAGGCCAGAAGGACTTTTCGTAGTTTAGTATACATCGGTTGTTCGCAACCCTGTAACCCGACGATTCGCAAGCAGTTGACGTACAACAGAATGACGAAAAATATTTATTTTATTGGCAATGTGATAGCGAATTTTGAAGTATTAACATGACTAAGATAGAAGAAAGTTTTGGGATTGGCACATCCGACTAGTTTTGTAATGTGCTGTCTTGTTTCAAAATGTCAGCCACCCTAGAATTTCAAACTGCTCTATCTCAGCTATTTTTTAAGATAGAGGCAAAACAAAAAATGCCCTGGAATCATTATATCAAGGCCTAACACTAAATTAAAACACTTAATTAAATTTGAATTTTTAACTTTTTTGTATATTTATTTTAGTTTTAAAATTTTCAGTGGCCGCCATTTTGAAACAAGATGGCGGACCAAGCTGGCCAACGAACTCGGTCGAGGCCTTGGTGAGCTTAATACACACAATTAATACACACTAAATTAATTTTAAATACGAGCGTTATCGTATGACATAGATCAGATATATACATATACACTATATTGCCAAAGGTGACCGGTCACTTGCGATTTTAGACGTTTTGTTAACTATCTAGAAAAATACATGAGGAATTAACCTGAAACTGCATGTGTGTAAACAGTATAGTATAGGTTATATATTTCCGCGAAGATTTTTTTCCGAAACTCCATGGGGGACTGTCAACAAATTGAAAAAGAACGAATATCTTTTGGATAACCCTGTAAAAACTAATGTAGCAAAGGCATTCAAACTCGAGATTATCAATAAGTTGCTTATTGTAATATACTGTGTTCATTTTTATGAGGATAGCATGTGTACCCGTAGAGAAATTAAGGTTTTTATAAAAACAGTCCCAAATTTCGCCAAGTTTTTTGCTTATAATTTGCAGAGTTCTTAATAGAAAATATGACAGATAACAGTGTACATAATAATCTGCAATCAGAATTAAAAAATAATAAAAATTGGATGCAAAATGAGCAAGTATACTAAAAAATGTTTCACTGCGTATGCGCGAATGCAATCAAAATATAATATGCATAACGTATTAGCTAAGCATATAGAGCAACTTTTGTGAAAGTCTCAAAATCATAGCTTGAAAATTCTGAAAATGATCGTCGATAGAATAAGCTCGAAATCCGTTGTTCCCAAAAAGAAGCAAAAAGATGAGGGGTTGTATCAAATATCTGTTGATTAGTGCCAAGATAGCGTACACAATATTGCACGTACGCGTTATTCTTGGATACAACCCCTCATCTTTTTGCTTCCATTTGGGAACAACGAGCTTATTTGGGATTTCGAGCTTATTCAATCGACGATAATTTTCAGAATTTTCATTTTTGTAATAGAGCCGGTGTTGGTCATGATCGGTGAAAATATATCAAAATTTTTCGGAATTGCTTTCCTCCGAACGGCTGCAATAGGTAGCTTTATACTTTTTTGTATTGAAAGCTACCTAAAATAAGAAACTATAATGATCATTGATAAAATGAAATTTTTCAGTATGGAGTGATTTTTTTATGCCAAGATTAAACGAAGGATGTATGACGAAAGGTTCGTGATGTACTGATGGTTTTGCATGGACCCATTTCGTATACAGAATAAACGAAATCAGGCTCAGTCCCTCCAAACTCTATTTGAACCGAGTAAATCCCTTATATTTTTAACATATAATTAAATTCTGTGAAACGAAAATTGTATACATTTTTACGTGGGCAATTTTGAATTTCATTTTATTAAATGTGCTTTTTAATCATATAATTAATGATATCATAGTGGTGAAAATGATACTTAAAAAAATTAATAGAATAAGAAGAATATAGGAAATACTATCGTTAAAGAAAAGCTTAATGAAAGTACTGCTAATACAAATATTTATTAAACAATTAGTTTATTTTCTTTTAAATATTTTGTTTAAAAAATATGAAAAATAAAAAGTATGTTCAATGAGCAAATAAATATAAAAAAATTAATTCATTGCATTCAACTAAGTTTTGTGTTTAAATTGCTGATACTATATCAATTATCTTTAAAAAAAAAAACAGCAAATGCTCTTACTCCCTCCCCCTTTACCACAGTGCATTTAAAACTTCCCACTACAACAATTGTTCAATTGACTCCTTATGTTCATGCGGAAGACGGCAATTTCTAGCCCGTTACGGCAGCTAATATTGTTGTATTTGCTTGGATTTTGATCATCTCTTTCTCGAAACCTTGATCCGCATTGCAGAAAATCAGATGAAACTCAGTTCCTCAAAGTCTGTAACGTGACTCTCGGTAACAGTGTAATTCTGCAATTCTGTGAGTCATGACAACAAATTTAAACAATAATAACAAATAACGTTTATTAAAGCAATCTAAGAATAGATGTAGAGAGGTAGATAGATTATATTAACGTTTTGAGTTACCTTACATACAATAGAAAACTCAAACTGAATAAGGGGAAATTCTTCTACTTTCAAATTTAACTAAATTCACAAACTCAGAATAAAACAATCATAAAGTCTCTTGGATGGTTAAATAAATTGTCTACAAAAATACTTGTACGAAAAAACGCACAATGAAAATGTAATATTGTAAATCTCAGTGAGACTCGAATCTCTATTTGTAGCACAGCCATTTCTCACATCAAACTGCAAACACGTCTGCTCCAACTCATTATCGAATTCACAGTTTCTTCAACACCATAATACCGACATATACAACGAAACAAAAGCTGCTCAGACATCTTGACTTCAGAAGTGCAAAGCGGGATCCACTGCAGACCCGCTTCTTTCAGAAAAACTTCGCTACTTATATCTACAAAACAACAGTAAGCACCACATTATCATAGAAACACAGAAACAAAAGTGACACTCTGATTCTCCAACACATTCGACACTTCGTAAAATTTAAAAGCAGACATAATGTGATTCACATTGACTCACAAAAGTCATTTTGCAAGACAAACTGCACGCATCAAAACCGACTGACCAGTAGAGTACTCTTATTGAAGAGCAATATAAACGACATCTCCACAAGTCATCACTTAAATATCGTCATTTCCACCATACCCATACATACAGCATCAAAACGGAGTGGCCAGCAGAATACTCTTATTGAAGAATAATATAAACGACTTTTCCACAAATCATCACTTAAATATCGTCATTTCCACCATACCCATACATTCGCACATATCAACTTCTTCTTATAATGGTTTTTCTCGCTTGGTTTATTCAAAGTCTGTAGAAATGTCAAAATTCATACGGTACGTTAGAGGTTAGTATAAACGACAAACTTTTGTCTTTAATTGAAGGTGTTCGCAAAATATGCCGCCAGCATCAAAACGGAGTGGCCAGCAGAATACTCTTATTGAAGAATAATATAAACGACTTTTCCACAAATCATCACTTAAATATTGTCTTTTCCACCAAACCCAATAATACATTTGCACATATCAGCTTCTTCTTATAATCGTTTTTCTCGCTTGGTTTATTCAAAGTCTGTAAAAATGTCAAAATTCATACGGTACGTTAGAGGTGAGTATAGACGACAAACTTTTGTCTTTAATTGAAGGTGTTCGCAAAATATGCCGCCAGCATCAAAACGGAGTGGCCAGCAGAATACTCTTAGCGAAGAATAATATAAACGACTTTTCCACAAATCATCACTTAAATATCGTCTTTTCCACCAAACCCAATAATACATTTGCACATATCAGCTTCTTCTTATAATGGTTTTTTTTCGCCGAGCTTATTCGAAGTCGGTAAAAAATGTCAAAATTCATTCACTGCGTTTGAAGTTAGTATAAGCGACAAACTTTTTTCTTTCCTTCAAGATGTTCGCAGAATACGATTCTCCTTACTATACGATAAATCCTTACTATTGATTTAATTGATTTAATCCTTACTATTGAAAATTAATTTTCCAATTAACCAAAAAAAATTAAAAAGCTTTTAAAATAACAATATTTATCTGTTTTATAAAGTATTTGGGCAACAATGATTCTGTGATAGCACATCATATACCTGAACATATTTCCAGAAAAAGTTAATGTCCACAACATTCAATATTTGAATTTTTGCACTTGTAAATATTAGATCTAATTCATTAAATTATTACTTTTGAGATAAAATAACTTTATAAAGCACCTATAGCTTCCACCGAATATTTTAAAGATTTAATAATAAATGTTGATGTTTTATTTAATATATTTAATTCATATTTAAATGATGCAATATTGTATTTTAAAACTGATTACATCCTTTTCAAAATTAAACTTATAATCCCTCGTAAAAATATCAATGCTCAGCGCAACATCATTTTATGAAATAAATATAATGCATGGCTTAACATATAAGAGGATTAAGCAAGTTTGATATTTAGTGTTCTAAATTGAGGACGTTTCACAAAATAAGAAGTTCTTGTATATTTTCACAGAAACGATCACTAAAGTATTTATCTATTTTTTTTTTCCATTGAATACATAATGAAGTATTAACTTCATTTTAAATATTAAAAAAATATATAATTGTTTAAGTACACCGAATCTACTGTGACACAGAAACAAATCTCACTTTTAACTAATGAGAGTACAAAAAAAAATCCAAATTGTCAATTTTTTACTTTGAAAATGCAAAATGTGCACTTTCAATGGAGTTTTTAATGTAGTATTAGTTATAATACTTGTAGATATTATTATTCAAAACCCATTTAGTCTGCACTAACAATATATCAATTTGAAATTTTATATTATTATGCTCCTTAATTGTTTTATTTACATATAATTTTTTTAAAGTTTACATGGATTCCGGTTATAACTAAAATTATGTTTATATGATTTATTGTTAGTAGTTCTTCTGCTGCAATGTACAATAACATGATTTGATATTTTCACATGAGAATGGGGAAAAGTTCAAAGTCGCAATATTGATAGTTCCATTTCTCCATTAGTCATAATTCTTTGACAGCACCACTTTAACCCTTTTTGGAAGAAAGTTGTTAAAATGTTGAAATGATTGACCACCACCAGAATTTACAATAAATGACTTGAAATTAATCAGATTGTTTTCTTCACGTATACTATAAAAGAGAAATTAATATATACTATAAAAAATTTAAGCGTGGTTTGTTCACTCGTGCCACTATATCTCCGCAACCCACCTCCACAGCCTCATGAGTATTACATGGTACGGTGCCCCTTCCATACCCCATCTATGAAGAAGGTTTCGGTTTGGAACAGCAAGGGTTGAGTACGGAGATATTGCTGTCAAAAGCACCACTGGACTTCTTTATGTAAAGTCGGTGAAGCTGCTGGGAATCAATTGTCGAAGTAGCCGAAACTAGTAAAAATGTTCTCGACTGTTCTACAATGTTCTGGAATGATCGAGATGTTGTAGAATGCTGTAGAATCTTCCAGCAGGTTCTAAATGTTCCAGAGTGTTCGAAATGCTCTAGAATGTTGTGGACGTTTGAGAATGATCTAGGATGTCCCAGAAGGTTCTGGACCTTTGGAGTGACTACCGGTTTCGGAATGTTCGAGAATGTTCTAGAATGTCCTAGAATTTTCCAGACGGTTCTGGACCATCGAAGCGACTTCTTATTCCGAAACGTTGGAAAACGTTCTAGTATGTTCCAGAAACTGCAAAAGGAAGTCTGGAATCTTCTGGAGCATTCTCGAATATTCCATTATCCTGTTGTGTTGTGGATAAGTTCCAGCTCGGATAGTTATGTGTAGACGATGACGAGACGCATGCGTCAGTATACTTTTGGAAATCGATTAGAGCGGATGAAGGAAAAGTGAAACTGGTAGAAAGAGAAAAAAAATCAGTGAAAAATTTTAAACGTAATAAGTGAAAGTGAATTGGTTAAGGTAGTGAACAGTGTATTAAGTGGAAATTTAGTGTGTTGATTTGGAATTCGTACAGGAGTTGCTGAATTATTTGCCAACTTTTATGAGCTTTTTAGGGTTTCTCACATTTTACGGTGATTTTTTGATATTAGTAAAAAGAGTCCAATATAATAAATTTCGTCCTCAACTAATTATGAAATTTTAGCGATTTTTAGCGTTTTTCGCATTTTGCGGACATATTTGGCATTTGTAAAAGGAATCCAGTTTCCATTCAACCCCCAAATTCTCCATTTCGACGTCTGCGATTGAATGGTTTGCGAATTTAATATGCGAACTGTAGTTTTTGCAACATTCGTGAAATGAATCCGTTTCAAACTTTAAGCTCTACGTAGTAAATTTTGTTCTATATGTTTCGCTAATTTTGTATGGAATTTTCAGCGTTTTTACGTATTTCATGGATTATCTGAAATGTTTTAACGTTCGTAATAGAGGCATACGGTTTAAATATTTAAATCAATATTGTAAATTATTTTGTCACCGGTTTTTGAAGTTTTACTGATTTTTATGCACTTTTAAGCGTTTTTTTTCCGGTTTTCTGCAATTTTTCAAAATATTTTTTTCTAAAACGAAAAAAAACTTAAGTAAATTTTGCTACTAACGTGATTAAACACAAGTTAGCAGAATGCCAAATCGGTTCCTATATAAACGTGAAGTACGATACTGAAAATTTGTATTTTATCTTGGTTGAAGTAAAAATCTCAAATCATAATAATTCCGATTAAAATTGGGAAGTTTAGAAACTTGTATACAGGTGTGTCTTTAAAGACAATACAACATTTATATATTTTTATAACTTAATTATAAATTAATAAATTAATTGTAAGGCATTTTTGCGTTAACCGGACACAGGTGATAAATCCGTGAAATTTTCTTTACGGTTAAAACAGTATACGAGTTACAAAAACAATGCAGTCAACGATGCACTAAACCACGCTCGCCAATATATCCTAACTGGCTGTGAAAGTAAAACAACGTAATATTTTAAGCATTGAAAAATATAATATAGAAAATAGATAGTGTAATATATTTTTAAATATACTCTTTTATCAATTAATTAATATTAATTAAATTGTGATTATACATTGATTAAACAATTTGGAAATCTTGAATGGATAGTCTTGACATTTTCTTTCCTTCGTGTTGTCATATCTTAAAAAAGAAACAGAATAAAAATTATAATTTGTAAAATAAATTTAGAAGTTGATACATTCTTCCACGTCTGATTAGCGTATTTTAACGGAAATGTTTCAGAACAATATGAATTTCAGTCATAAAATTATGCGTGATTTTTAATATAAATATTAAATGCTTATAAAATAGTGTTAAAAAATTAACTTTACTTCTACACTTATTTTCCGACCAACGTGTTTTTGTGAATTTGTCTGAAAATAACGAATATGGATTTGAGAATATCCTTGAAAGATAGCAGTGTTAAAATATATTTTTATTTTTATTTTTACAATGCAAAGCAAAATAATTAAATAAAAAATAAATCCATATTTTTCCAGAACATTTCCTGAATGTTTGCGTGTTTTTTTTGTACAGTGTAAAAGCGAAACAACCCTAATAAAAACAACAATTTAACTAGATCTTTAGCAATTGTTAACTAGTAAGGACATTCACAAGTTCATGACCAATATTTTAACAAACATTATCGAAATCACTTTCATCAGAATAAAAATTTCTGTAAATACACATAAATTATACTGGTAAAATATGAAACTTTTTTACAGTGTTCTGTTGGTATAATAGGAAAAAATCTATTAACAATCTTTCGCAGTATCTCTTACTTGTTTTATTTTCCTGAAAGAAAAAAGGCACATTAATTTTCTTGAAGAAGACTGGGGAATCGCTTCTATAAAAGACATAATGAATCTCACTCACCTTAATTCAGCGAGTAAAGAATCAGATAGTAATTTCTGTGTAAAATCTTCTGAGATATAAAAAGTTTTGTTGTATTTTATTTCGTAACTAGCTGTTTAACTCTTTCTGCGCACGGGAGTTCATAAATTTAATTCTAAAACCAAAATTAAAAATAAAAATCAGTACAACAAAACTAAAGTTTATGAATATAAAAATGTGTTATGTCTCTCCTATATTCTATACCATGCATTTTTTTTAATGAAATATAAGTTATCATGTTGCTATGGCAGCAGACGATAAAACGATATCTTTGGAATAAGGGAATAAATAGAATAAAACGTTTTGTTGATGTTTGTGATAAAATGTTTTTCTTTATTTTTTTTAAAGTAATAACTAACCACAATTAAATAATCTATAATTATTTGCATGCGAGGTAAAAAAATTAGCAGAATAACCACTACAGCTTCTTAGTATTGCAGCGTGGCGTACGTAATATGTATATCTCAGTATATCTCAGATATCAGTAAATATTTAGAATTGGTTGGAACTCGCGCGATTACGGGAAACATGAAAAAAGCAGAAATTCGTCAAAAACATAAAATAGAAAAAAAATCTATCTAACATTTTCGAATTAGTTGTCTTAATCGTTCATGGGCCCCCTACCAGCAACCCATGTGCTAAATTTCGTAGCCCTGCGCACTATGGTTTCCGAGTTTTTGAGGTTACATTGATAGATACATGCAAGGATATTAATAGGGTAGATACGCTCAGGAGATTTCTTAATATAAAAGACTAAAAAAAGGCCGAACTATTTAAATTATAATACAACGTCTAAGCAAATTTTTAATGTAAGCATTTATTTAAACAATTTTAACAAACTCTTAGGACAACTACTTGATATGTGTGTGTGTGATTGGGGGATTTAATCAATTTAAAATCATATTATATCACAATTGAATCCATTTGGACACTACACTGTTAACTAGTATTTTAAAAACACAAATTGCACAAATTGTGCTTATTAGTTGCTAAAATCAGTGTAAAAATTGTTTTAAACTCATAAAAGAGCTAAATTCCTACATGTTTCGGCTTTAAACTTAAAGCCATCATCGGGGACAACAACACAAACGACTACTGATCTTTTAATTTTCGACACGAGAAAATTGAAATCAACAGTATGGAAAAATTTAAATAAAATAAGCGGGCGCTCTCTGTTGCCAAAGAGCGAAAAACAAAACAAGGAATTAACAAGGGGTTAAAAATGTATCCCATAGACTAGGTATGTTGAAAGAAAAGTTATCATTACAAATACAATCTTTTCTAATTTTAATTTCTAATGATTCCCTAATGGCGGCTTTAAATGGGTTATTGAACCTATGGATAATTCTTGCTTTATCGAAATTAATTACAGTATCATTATTTTTAGCGTAAAACCGGGAGAGTGCAGTGGATGTCACGTACAGAAAATTATAGAAAAATTCAATGGCCATTTAATTCAGCATCCTGTCCCTAGCAATAATAAACCAACCTATCGTAAATTACAATATATACCTATTATATTTGAAAGGATTAAAAGGGCCCTCCGTAAATACAATATCCATCTTATTGCTGTCCCTCCCAGAAAATTGGTTGACTTAGTTTCATGTAAATTAGATCCTATCCCGCCTGATCAATTCGCAGGTGTTTATGAAATCCCCATTAGCTTAAATAATAATAGTATAATTTTTTACATTGGTATGACTAAAAGAAAGTTTTTCGAAAGGTTAAAAGAGCATAAAAACGACATAAAATTTGGAAAGTTATCCACTGCACTCTCCCGGTTTTACGCTAAAAATAATGATACTGTAATTAATTTCGATAAAGCAAGAATTATCCATAGGTTCAATAACCCATTTAAAGCCGCCATTAGGGAATCATTAGAAATTAAAATTAGAAAAGATTGTATTTGTAATGATAACTTTTCTTTCAACATACCTAGTCTATGGGATACATTTTTAACCCCTTGTTAATTCCTTGTTTTGTTTTTCGCTCTTTGGCAACAGAGAGCGCCCGCTTATTTTATTTAAATTTTTCCATACTGTTGATTTCAATTTTCTCGTGTCGAAAATTAAAAGATCAGTAGTCGTTTGTGTTGTTCCTCTTCCCCGATGATGGCTTTAAGTTTAAAGCCGAAACATGTAGGAATTTAGCTCTTTTATGAGTTTAAAACAATTTTTACACTGATTTTAGCAACTAATAAGCACAATTTGTGCAATTTGTGTTTTTAACATATTATATCACTTTCTATATATTTCAGAGAACGGAGTACTTAAAGTGATAAAATGTGAACTCAACACAATGTATAATCGAAAAATGTATAATCACCATTAAAAGAAGAAAAAGAAAAAAATCAGATATGACTGTTTTGTCTATAATTCTCTCAGAGCAATAAGTTTTCATTTAAACTTTTGAATTTTATTTTTGTATTTGCTTTATTCTCGTGTAACGTAAAAGAAGAAATATTCGCTCTGGGAGATTGAAGATCGGGAAATCACTTTTATAAAGGAATTAATGAGTCTTATTAATCTTGATTCAGTAAATAGAGACAGATATGACATTTTTTTACAATGTAAAGTTCTGAAATGTTTCATCAATTAAAATTTTTCGATGTTTTAACATAAAAGAGTAAAGAAAAGCGCTAGATTTGCGTATTCCTTACATTGGTCGGAAAAATATAAGTGTCAATTATTATAAAAACATCCCGATTACGGAGAAAACAATTGTTATAACTAGGGGTCAACAAATGCAGTCGCGAGGTCGCCATTGGCCACCAAAATACCAACATTGAATGATCTAATGATGATTCTCTTTTTTAGTTTACTGAATGACTTATAAAGCAGAATCAGCCATAGATAGTTGGTACTTTGGATGTTCAAAAAAATACAGACATACACAAGGGCGTACGAAAGCCAATAGTTAAGAAGCAAACATTAAAAAAATGACAAAAAGGTGTTTAGGTATATAAGTTATATAGAGTGAAATACATAAGGTATAATGACCTAAAACTGCCACTTTAAGGATATTGGTAAGTGGTTTGCATAAGTAAATTCTTTCAAAATAATTTTCTTATAAAAAAATAATGATTTTAGAATAAAAAATATCAATTGTTTTGCCTATGATGTAGTCAATCAGTGAAACTTTATAATGCACCTATATTTCAATTTTTTAGAATTTTCATTTTTTCTATAACTTATTTTTTTTTCTAAGTTTTGTCAAGAAAATTTATTTATATGAACTTTCTAAATAATTTTTTTAATTGAGTTAAACAGTCAAGGCTTCCCAAGATATAGACGAGTATATAAGATGGATGTATGCTGTAATAGTATGTACGAGTATGTAAACTGTATATGGCTAAGCTTATGACTAAGAAACAATGTCTGTAAGTTTGTATATTCAGCATGACGTTAAATTAAAAAAATATATTATCTAATCTTAACCACGGTGGCACAAAAACAAAATTTGCCAGAAAGGTAGTTTTATTGCAATTCTTGCCAAGAATTTATGAATAACGACGTATTCATTTTGATAAGGTTTCAGATGTGATGTAAAGTAACAAAAGATGTAAAGTAACAAAACATCAAGGAAGATGCGCAGCACGTTTTGTTTCAGGGAAGAGTGTGTTGATTCTTTTAAGACACAGACATATTTTAAGCAAGAAATTTAATGCAAGAAATAATGTTAGAAAGAAAGTAACAAATTATGTGCAAGATTTTATCCATTGTTACCATAATTTTGTGTGCGAAAGTGCACACATATCTTGGTCATTTTTACCCCGTTTTGTAATTCCATTACTGCTAAGATAATAATAAGGGAATTCACAAATTTCGGATTCGTCTTTTGTTTCCAATTCTGTTTCATAATTATTCATCCACTGTTTCTTAATTTTCTTTATTGCGTGTTTCTTCATTGCTTCACCCTTCAGTTAATAAGATCTGACACTTCCCTTCTTTGTTATAAGTCAATTTACGAGTTTTTATAAGTCATTTCCAAATTATATATTCCATTCAAAATCAAATCAAGAGACCGCACAATGCGTCTAATACGCACGAAAAGTACAATTTCTCACATAATAGCAATAATATAATTCGAAAATGCCTATTATTAGCAAGAAGATAAGCTTTAATGCAGCTAATAAGCAACTGGATTATTTTGATTGAAAGGATTGATTACTGCGGCATATTTTTGTAGCATCAGGACCTCAAAGTCCCAACGCATATGCTGGCGAGTTAATATAAAATCAGAAAGTCAATTTGCTAGTGCTTTCAGTTTATATATATATATATATATTCTTGTTTTATTATCGTGCAACGACATAGATGAAAAAATTTAATTGCGTTGAAGAAGATTGGTAGCTGGGGAATAGCTGTCATAAAAAAATACTGATTTTTATTAATCTTGATTTGAAGATTAAAGAGCCATATATTAAATTCTTGTAGCATGTACTAAATAATAAAAAACTCTGGAACATTTTATCACATAACAATTGCTAGATAACTTGATATAACAACGCGAGAAAAATCCTGAAAATTATAGTTATTTTATGATTTCTCTGAAGATATTATTTTAAGTGCTTATTAAAACCATTTTAATTAATAACTAGAACAACCATTGATTAAAATTGTGAGATTTAATCCCTTCACGACGAGGGATCGTTACTCGGCTTTTTAATTTTGGAAACAAGATTTTCCCTCACTTATTTAAACGGTGAAAATCTGAGATTAGATAAGACAAAATTTTCTATTCACAAATACTTATGTTCATGTTCTAGGATTTCTTGCTTCATAAATGTCATGTAAACGTGCTGTTCATCGCGAAGTTGTTAAGCAAAAATTTGTAAATTATGTTACTTGATTTTCTATACTTTAATACTGATAACAGTGTACTTAAAGCGATAAAGTATCAGATGTAAAGTAGTGTGGAGCGCTCGCCTATGAATTTTTTTTCACCAAATCAAAATGGTGTAGTGTGGGAAAATTGCTCTATCATATCCTCATTCTAAATATAAAATAGATTTGAAAAATATTAATATTAAATACTGCCCCAAGGTCATTGAATATTGAGAAAAAACGTAAAAGTTGTGCATTTTTCCAGTTTTTTCCCTCAAATATAAAATATTTCAATAATAATTTAATTTAAAAGAATGATCATCGAATTATTATTATTATTATTATATATTTATAGTAAAATTATGTAATATTTATATCAAATTCGCTTTTATTATACTAACTCAACGACTATACTTTTTTAAATATATGAAATTTGGGTAATTATAATTGTTTTATATTTTTTACTTAACCTATGTAAGAAAATATAAGTTCTAATTATTTTTAAAGAACTATTGTAATAAGGTAAAAATAATTTACTATTACAATTTACAAGCAATGAAGTTACCATTTTATAGTAGTCCATACTTTTTTGGTTTCAAAAACTGGCATTTTTTTACGAGACTACAGACAAGTTTTAATGAACCCATCGCGTCTCAAAGGACCACAAACAGCTGAAGAAGTCTACGTAACAAGTTTCACACATCTTTCAGTGGCTTGATTGTGACAAGGGAATAGTTTAATCTTATGTAAGATGTCTTCATCTATTGCCTTTGGATTTAGGATACACTTTGTAAGAATATTATGATCTAATTACTTAGTTAATGGTGGTGCTGTCACGGTCACTTCAGCCCAATTTATAAAATCGAAATGATCTTTGACTTCAAAATTGATCTCAGGTAACTTGAACGTACGTAAAGAATTTCTTGACTTTCGAGATTTTATTATTCTACGTAGTGCCAACACTCTTACATTCCCTATCGTCAGCCAACATGGCAATCAAAATATTTTCCGGATGACAAAAATAACCATTTCGTTGAATTACGGGATCTATTATTGTTTGTAATTCCTTTGGTAAATATCATGATAACATAACTGTTTGATGCAAATGCTTAGCTCCGTAAATGCATGAAGGCTTAGTTTTAATTTGAAACCATGTAGTTGAATAAACTCTTAGTACAAAATTTGTCAGAATTAACAAATTTTCAGACGGTCCACTTGGAGAAACATATAGTCTAAGAATTTTATTTGCCACTGTAAGCCCCCTAGAATGCACAATTTACCAGGATTTCTTTTATACAATTTTTCGGCACACAATCCCGAAGAAATTGCTTCACATATCTCAAGCAAATAGAGTTGATCCGTGCTTAAATCCTTTTTATTAGTAATTTCTAGCAAAGCACAGCTTATTCTCTTATAATGTACAAGAGGAAGAAGTTCACAATCTTTTAGAGGTTTGCCAATAGATTCTGTAAAACTTTGAGGCCCATTTGCTGTACCGTCAAGATGCTAGAGCAAATGGTTCAAGATAAGCTCATTGGCATGTATTTGGCAAATAAGACATTGAAGTGGTTTTCCTTCTTTTTCTTCTAGAAATCGCATGACACCTTTCTTTGTAACCCGTGTTAAATGTAGTTCCGTCACAGCCAATTGCAACAAGCTTACTGGTATCAATATTTTTGTAGTTAATTTTTTTTTATTTCTTCACTTAAAATTAAAGCCTTTCCAGATTGTAACGAAAGGTGCCCCAAATACTCATAACCTGGTTCCTTTATTAAGCTTATAATGCGTGTAAATTGTAATAATAAATTATTTTTTTCTTGTTATTCTTCATCTTCAAGTATAATAAAAAAATATATTCTTACGAAGTATAAAATATAACACAATTTTGTTGTTTTGATTATGCTTTACAATTACCCAATTTTTATACATTTTTCAAAATTTTGAAGGCATTGGGGCAGTATAAGACATCTGGATTTGATACAAATATTACATAGTTTCACTATAAGCGTGTAATAATAATAATTTTAGAAGAATACTTTAAATTAATTTAATATTAATAATATTTGTGCATTTTATATGTTTGACAAAAATGCACAACTTTTACAATTTTTTTCAATTTTCAGTTTGTTTTTCAGTTTCTTGGGGTAGTATTTAATATTCATATTTTCAAAGATATTTTATATTCAGAATGAGGATCTGATAGAGCGACTTTCGCACACCGTCCAATTTTGATTTGAAGAAAAAAAAAATTCGCTCCACCCTAATGTAAAGTAAAGCAACAAAAGTTTAAGATAGCCCTTTTTTAGGTTGATTTCTTTAGAAATGGACATATTTAAAACTGAAATCGTCAGTTTTGCATATTCTAACGTTTATATATTAAAACAAATTCTATTAATTACCTTTCTCATTTTGTTTCCGGACTTGTTTTAACCTCGTGTATCTAAAAACAAGAAGAAACATTCATTTTGCTGAAAGAGATTGAAGACTGCAGAATCCCTTTAATAAAATAATTAATCAGTCTCATTAATCGTGATTCAGTGAATAAAGGGTCAAACATTAATTTTTTGTGGTATGTACTGAGGTATAAAAAGTTCTAAAAGTATTTTTTTTTCCTTGCTTAGTTTTAGATATCTAGATATAAATGTATACGGAAAGGCCAGATCATTTCATTTATAATATTATTTCTGGACAGATCTTTATACTCTAAAAATTGATAAAAGTTTCTTAATCTAGGAAAATATAATATAACGATTAACGAAAATATTCAATAACCTCTTCCAAGTTCTCTACGATTTCATAATGAGTTCTTTGTCTTTAGAAACCGCATAAAATATTTTCGAGACATAAAGAAGCATTTATAAATACGAAGTTACTTTTACTGCCATCGATTTTCGGAAACGTTTCCGAATACATTTTATGGTGTATTAATCCGTTTTCTAAATTAGGAATGTAAGTTATTTGGATACTATCAAATCTCATGTAAACATTTTATAAGGAAAAAAAAGTTTTACAGATAATTATGGAAAATTAATAGCATTAACATTTACATAACCATTAAAATTAATGTTATTTTGTAAATATTGCTCGTGCAAATTCAATTACGCAGCTGAAAATTTTAAAATTTCGAATTGATAGTATCGAAAAAACTGATATTTTCTGTTTCAAAAAACAATTTAATACAGCATGGAAACTACTCGGAAACGTTTCCGAAAATAGGTGTCAGCAAAAGAAACTTTGTTATTATAAATGCTCCTTTAAATGTCGAATATTTATTGGTTTCTTGTGTTTCTAAAGTTAAAGAATATTCTCGGAATGATGGGTAACTTGGTATAATTTATTGTATGTTCGTTTTTGGCTATATTATATTTTCGTAGATTAAGAAATTTTTTTTTATTGTAGTGCAGTTGCATAATAGAATAACTTGTGTTTTCTTAATAACAACAGAAATACACGTAATTAATGCTTTTGTCATACGATTCGCTCGGAAGGATTTGCTGTTTCCTTATGTTTACAGGATTAGTACCAAAAAGTTATATTTGACTTATCTATTGGCAAAAAACTGCGATTAAATAAGACGAATATTTCAATTTTAAAATAGTAGTAGTACACAAAAGTTAAAACCATACTATTCTTGTTCTTTGTGCCTCTGTCTGATTTATACATAAATTATAAACGCGTCAGGGATTTATTTTGCCTCTTACTTGAAATTACCCATTATTGCACCTATCATTTCATTTAACTACTAGATTTCATGTTGTCCTATGAATTTCGCTCCATTTAACTGTACTGTTACACACTGGCAAGTTTATCTGCCAGACAAAAAACTACTCATAATTCAACAATAAATGTCAAATATGTTTTTGGACATTAAGAAATAACAAGGGAAAGCGTTACATGTTTAAAGCACAAAAGAACTCAAGAAAAAATTCTCGGCACAAATGGTTTAAAAACGAAAACTCAACATGAGTTTATTATCTGATTTAATGCCCTTCTGGTGGTAGAAAGTACTTCATACATGGGAATCATATTGAGATTTTTTTTTATAAATTCAAAGGTAATTTTGCATACAATAAAACTTTAAACTTTTAAATAAAACGTTGGTTAAAACTTTAAGTATATTTTTGTTAAAATTTCGTTACTCCAGTTTATAAATTAGTATTGTTGGATATCACTGTTACTGCACATACAACCGCTATATATATGGTGCTGAAATATGAGGATACATGATGTTCAATGCTGGTTTTTATGAAAAGCCTTAAGTACGGCTAATGTTTTATAAATTCGGGACAAAACATTGATGGAAATCGATAGTAACATTATACCGATGTGTGTTTTAAAGAAATCTAAGAAATAAGTGTAATATTAATATAAAAAGTAACATAACTTGGATTAAATCCCGGGAAATTTAGCACAGTAAGTGAAATGTTTCCTTTAACTTTAACCCCCTGTCTTTAATTTATCTATTACTTATTCAAAGTGTAAGTAGAACTTTAACCTCCAATATATCAAAACGTAACGACCATTAAAAATATATGAATTAATGCAATCAAAAGTCAGAGGTCTCATCTTTGGCAGTCTGCTCATCATATATTAGTCTAGCATTCTTTAGATTCCAATTATCTTTGAAACATTAAGTAACTTCTTAGATAAATAAATAAATGCTCTTTACATTCCAATATCATCTTGAAGACAAAATATATTTTAAGAAAGAGATCTTTAGATATAGAAACTTTACATTTTCTTTGAAAGTTTACATCGAATAATTTATTATTTTCAATAATCAAGCTTCACGAAGCAGAAAATTTTATTAGCTTGAATTCAATACAATTGTAGGTGTTATGGTATAAGCTAATGTGTTTATCTTAAACTATCTAAGAGAAAATGTCGAAATATACATATATTACCAGTAATATTCCCTATTATTATATATAGCGATTTAATAAATTGCATAACTGCAAATAGTCTTCGCATTCTCAAAAGTGATACAATAACATGCATTTTCTCTGCAACGAAAAACTAATTCAAAGGGGAAAATAAAATATATGTATTGAAGATTCATTCCATAGAAATAGAGAGTATAATCATAAAAAAAATATCTACATAGTAAAAACTCCTCGATCTTTAAAAACTATTTTACTCAAATGATATGCGATGGTGTTGTTTTTTCATCCACTTTTCTAAGCAAGTGGTAAAGGCATTTCGTGAAAGCTAATGCAATGAATCCTATGCAACTGAAATAGCATCACCAACTGTATTTAATTTTTCTTCGCGTAGTTCCCATTTGAAATCGTGTTAACACATAAAAAACATCCACTAACAATAACATTTGGAAGGACAGGGTGAAAACGAATTTTTTCTAATTTGTTTTATGATAGCGCCGTTTGTTAGATTAAATGTGTACTATCGTTTGACAACTTTAGATGGAGTCAAAAATAAAGTCAATATGTGAAAAAACTCAGTTAAAGATAAATATAAAGGAGTAGAACTATGAAAGTCTTTTTAAGAACCATGGTTGAACATGAGTATAAAGGGGGAGATGAATGTCGATACTTGTAAAAGAAAAGAAGACAAATAACTACTGTCTAACTATATGGGACGATAATCGTTTTTCCCCATGACCCACCATGGCATTTGTAAATTTGTTTAAAAGAATTAATATATTTTCTGTTGTTGTTTAGATGAAATGGTAGCTCCGTAGACAATTCTGGAACATTATGTTCAGTAAAATTCAATTTTCTTGCTACAGAGTTAAAATTGACGGAAATCTATTTTATCAATAATAATTTTTCGCATAAAAGATGATAATTTTTAACACAACGAATCCAATAGATTAGATTGTTTTCCAGAATGAAGAAGAGGAAATAAGATTCTATTTAGACATTTTTCCATTGTTGCTGTCTAATGTTAACTAATTCATTTCAAGCATTTTGATGTCATAAATGCTTAAATCTTCTGTATATGTTTATATATTATGAAGTATCAATGTATACGACTGCGTTTTTGAAAGATTTATTTAAAAATCTCTGCGAAATGATACTTTAGGGTGATATTATAAGGTAATAATTATCTATTTTATTATTCTTGTACATAGTAATATACTAGATATCTGAATATTCAGGTTTTTTAAAAACTATTTTTATACTCTTTTGTTATTTAATTATTTGAATGAGAGATTTTTTAATTTACAAAGTTAATTAAAATTAACCATACCTTGTAAGAAATATAATGTTAATTAAATTAAAAGTCCTATCTTCCATTTTCGCAGAATCTGTATTTTTTACATTAACCCCTTCGCGACGAGCGTCCTTTAAAGAATTTTTAATCTTTTGCCACCGGTTTTTCAAGACAGAAATTTTCACCTAATTCAATCGCAGAAATGCTAGGATTAAATAAGGCAAAGCTTACAATAAAAATTAACTGGTGGGAATAATTAATGATTCTGAGCATCTTATGCGTCTCATATACGTGTCGCTCGTCCCCAACGGGTTAAGGATGTGAATATCGGAAATGTATGCAAAGTAAAGCAACAAAATACGTTTTCAAAAATTGCTAATACTGATATTCATGATGGAATCCCAATGAAAAAGAAAACTTATTATAGTGAAAAAATAAAGGTACGAAACTCACGAGAAAAATAAATTTTGTAACAAACTCACTATGAATACAACATTTTATACTTATTTTTAAAATTTTCTTAAGGATTACGCAACAAATTAGTTTCGATCGAAACATCAGTACTTACCTTTTCTTGCTGGATATGTTGATGGATATGTTGGATATGTTGATGGATATGTTGGATATGTTGATGGATAACTGTGGATATTTAAACAAGTTCTGGAACAAAAAGCTCTCATTTTGCGATTTTAAAAGTTTTTTACAAAAGCAGATCTGCCAACCTTACAGATTTTTCTAAGTTGAACTAACCCCAGAAATTTTATGAAATCAATGAAATTGATTGGCAAACACATAGAATCAAGAAATATTTTCATTAAATCAATTTCATTGTTAAAATTGTGTTTATTTGATTTGAAAAATACGAATGGTAACAGGTATGTTAAAGAACTATACTTTTTATTTAGAAATTAAATATGACAAAAAATTTCTATTACAGTTATAAAGACTACGCAAATTACAAAACCTTACCGCAAAGGATATAAATAACACCGACAGAATACGAGCTCAGTTAAATCGAAGTATCGAATATATAGGACCTTTTGTTTTAATTCGCAGTCAGTTGCAATATTTCCCGCTTTTTAAATACGCTGTTGAGAAATATACTGCAAAATTTTAATGCCGTTGTAACGATTCGAATTTTCTAGAACAATTTTCTAACAGCCTAGCTCTGAGAATTTTCCCATGAAGCGGCAACATCATAAAAAGCTATAACTCTTCGAGTAAGCATCAGTCGAGACATCCAGAGAATAGAAGATGAAAGCAGTAATTCGTTACAGTATCTCTTTGATGTATCGACGGGCCACCAACGAACACTTCAACCTTGTTGTCGCATTAGGATATACAGAGGGGAATATGCAAAGGGAGGATACAACAGAATCCTCTACCTAATGATAATCCTTGGCGAAAGATGACGAAATCGACCAGTAAAGCGATTCGATGGCTCCAACCCCCCTCCCCCGCCTCTTCTTTTCTGGGACGACGGAGAACAAGATTTGAGAAGAGGAGAGCGAGGAATTGAGTTTGGAGTTTGGAAGTGAAGGGATATGACCTCCCGAGTTTATGTGAGTGAGACGAAGGATAGAGAGTGAGAATCCAACCGGAGACTTGCGAGGGAATAGATCTATCAAGATCTGAGGAGGAACGCACCTTGTGTGTTTACGACGAGAAACCTTTCCCGGAAGCGATACATCCCAAAAGTATACTACATTAGACTTTTTAATGGCAAATTTCGCACCTATCATTAAAATGCAGACTTGGTTTCAATAATCCTCTAGGTTAACGAACTGTAATCTGTTGAACCTACTTCTTCGATTCTAAAATGTGAATGAACAGTGAATGAACATGCTTTAATTAAATCTATCGTTCTCTGCTAAAATATTTTCTGTGTTGGAATACGACATTCGCGCTACCACACCATCTGTACCGCGTCGTGTTCGAAAAATCTACACTGTGTATAACGAAGATTTGTACCAAAATATTCTACAAAGAAATTATTCAAATTTATTAGCAGATTGATCAATGCTGGTTAACTTAAGAGTGATTCTTGTACACATATCCGAATTGAACGGTTAAGTAATAAGGTCATTGTGACTAAATGGGACGACCCCTAAATGTGATAATGCTTTTGAACATAAATCTTAACTCAAGAATCATATGTAAATGCTTTATAAAGAACTACATGAACTAATGAACAAAAAACGAAACATTTATCTGCATTTGAAACGTTTCCTGTAAAAAACATTCCCATTAATATACATATCGTTCATTCTAAAGCGGACCACATATTCCCTATATATAGTGAAAAATCTCGAAAATGGTTAACTTTTTTTCTTTATCATCTTGGAAGATCAAAGTACCTTATGGACGGTAAGGGTTACAACACCTGCTTCATTTACCTGAAGTGTAAGCTCGGGAAAAGGCAACAAGTTTTGAAATTAGAGTTCTAAAAATATTCTACACATTTTGGTGACTGGTTTTCTTTAGAGACCGAGGCCAATTAGCGACGAGCGGAATGCCCTAAGTTTGCATAGACTTTTAGGAGATTAACTGAGATAAGTTTATATAGTAATTTCATATAGTATTGTATAAAAATAACGGTTAAAGCAGATATTGTATTCAATTAAACTGTGATAATAAATTATGAGTTAATAAATTAGGAATTTTGAACATGATCATCCAATAGTGTTTTTCATTGACCGGTTACTTAAATATGTGTTTCAAATGACGAATATAGAAAAAATACATGTCGTAAAATTTTAATTAAGAAATGGAATTTTACTTCATAATCAATCTGCTGTTCCAGAATCGTCTTTTGGTCCTAATGCCATTCAGAGTTATAAAAATTTACAAAATTAGAAAAATGAATTAAGTGAATTAAATACTTCTACTCAAGTCATACACACCAATGTCTGGGCTAGTAGGAATTTAGGTATTAGCAAAGATTTGTGCACTTGCCTGTTTCTTGCCAATAATTCAAATTTTACTGATGATTATCTTGTTAATGAATCAAGTATTAATGTTGATATCAATGCTAAAAATGCCAATCTGTTTCCTAATTTTGAAATTAGAAAATAATTAATAAAGATGGTTAATGAGGACTTAACAGCTATGACTGTTCTGGAAGCACAGATTTCAAATTGAACACCATGAAAATTATAATACAGCTTCTCCAATAAAGCGTGGTGTGTCTGTTTAAACAAATTTAACATTGCAAAGAAATATAAATGATGAAGATTTTGAAATTTGCAAAAACTGAATGTATATTTAAAAAAAAAAGTGCAAAACCAGGTCAGCTTCTTCTGAAGAACAGTCTGAAGTGCAACTAGATACACACTCACAAATATTTCTGTTTGAATCTAATCCATCTCATGCTTTTGAAAGTTGTTTGTTAAAAATAGTTTCATAGACCGGGAGGCGGCAGCACAGAGAATCACCTCATCGAGTTCACGGCTGAAATTCCAGAATTAGTTAAAACTCGATTCGCATATTAAAACGCAATCGGTCTGCCAAGTCATATCTTGGTGGAAAACACGTGAAAAAAAGATTTTAGCGGTTGATTCGTAGGTTTACCATTGTGTTTTCCTCCACCCAGTTCCCCATGTTTTCATACTTATGGGTGCAGGAAAACACAATGGTAAACCTACGAGTCAACCGCTAAAATCGGGTTTTCACGTGTTTTCCACCAAGATATGACTTGGCATACCGATTGCGTTTTAATATGCGAATCGAGTTTTAACTAATTCTGGAATTTCAGCCGTGAACTCGATGAGGTGATTGTCTGTGCTGTCGCTTCCCGGTGTATCACCAACAAATGAAAATGCAACTAAAAAGCGAAAAACAATAGGGTCAAACTTTTCTGAAGCATATACGAAAAACAATAAAAGAAGACAATGAAATGAAAAGGCAAAAACAAAGACAGAGCAAAGGAGAGAACATTTAAAGCTTAAAAAACAAAAACAGAATTTCAAAAACAAAATTCGGTAAGATTTTGAAGTCAGTCGCTAAAACAATTTGGAAGTAAAGGTGCAGCAGAAACATAAGTTACGAAGAAGCTTAATCCTCAAACTTATCTAAAGCCACACTATTCAGAAACATAAAAGAAAAAAATATGAGGACTACAAGAAAGATTAAAAGCAAAAATGAGTTAAAATCAAGAGATTTGGTAAAACTTATTTTATCAGTCATTCCTTATTCACTTCTTGTTTTTCACATGGGCAAAGTTAAAAGTGTTTAAAGTATGAATGTTGAAGCTTACAATATTTAATTATAATATATTCACGATTAAGTATTTCATTTTTTTTAATTATTAAATAAAGTCATTAGTGCATTAAGTAGTTTCAATAATAAGCTATTAAAATTTCAATTTTATGTATTTCAAATTTTTATTAAGTAATGCAAAAACTTATAGCAATTAAAAAAAACATTTTATCATGCATTGGCATGTATAAAACGCGTTGTCACATTTAGGACTTTGGCCTTCTCATTTAGGTTTTAACTATCGTAAATGTGACAAAAAGCACCTAAATGTGACAATCGTATGTTGTTAGCTTATATTAAGGATACGTATTCAATTTCTACAAAGGAAGTTAAACTAGAGGTACAGCACTTAGTAAATTTCTGCTTCATAAAATATATATTTATTTAATAAAATGCGAAATATACCCTTTAAATGCTATAAAACTATGGGGAATCGGGCCGCTTTTAGGCACAATGACTTCAGGTTATGATGGAGTTAAATCGATTGCCGATGAAAAAGTAATTAAAAAAAACAATTATCAAATTATATCACCTGTTGTGAGTGGGAACAAATTTAAAAAGGTTATTACTTCAATGACAACAGTCTCAAGTAATATTGAAACATTTGTTTAAATGGTCATATAACAAATTTAAATAATCATAATCTTGACGCTTACTTTAAAACTACTTAAGATTTATAAAATTACTAGAAATAAAATTTAGTTAGAAAAAATAAAACTAGGTAAGTTTTGATGTTGAATAGATAGTCACTTGAAAATCTGATGTGAAAATATTTCATACCGTATAAAGATTTCTATAAAGGTGCCACTAAAGTTCCTGCATATTGTGTGGTCTATATTCACTTTGAAAAAAGTTCAAATTATTAGAACTTTCGTCTATTTGATGGAGTATTCATGCGGAGTATGGAATTTATTCCTTTAAAAAATAGTCGCGTGCAGTTTTCATAAAAGCAGGAATTGGATATACAGCATCTTATATCATCATATGTGTTCCTTAAATATTTATAAGAGCCTCTCTTACAAAATTGCTCTTTCTGTATTTAACATAATAATTTAATCATTAAAAGCCTTATTGGATGTGGGCATTCTTCAGTTTTCTATGAAAGTCATTTTTCTTTCTTTCTTTCTTTTTTTTACTTTAACAATTATTTTAGGGTGTGTTTATGTTCTGTATGTTCTTTTATATTCTGTATTATGTTAAAACGTTTATTTACGTTTATTAGAGTAACATGAATGAAATATGAATTGGAAATACTAATAACTAATTTTTAACTCCATTAAACTTGGCATTTTCGATCTATAATCAGGGCTGATTTTGAAGAAAGAAAATGGCATTCATAAGGAAGTGCGTTTCAATATAAATTACTAGCTTTCCATAAAATGAAAATACGACCACTCACGCATGACATAAAAATAATTTCGCATACATTTCTTTATCAGATAAACACATATAATCTCTTCACTTATTACATCTTCTGATTGATCTTTCTGCTTCTTATGATCGTGAATTGAGAGAAAAAAATAATTTGACTCGATACATCTCTATTGTAAGTCTTAAATAGTAAAACTCTTGATCAATAATGTTGGAAATGAACTTAAATTCTGTAGCAAGAAAACAAACTTTCTCTATTTTTTAAAGCTTACGCATTTCAATGTTTTCCCGAAAATAAGACCTGGCACAAACATTATCCCGTCTCACTTTCTTAAAACAACTGATGATTTTCTAAAAATGTAGGTATTCACGATGGTACTTTCCAACAGTCTACACACAGTGAATTTATTGTCTACCAATATTCTAGCATCGATTGATGTTAAATTCAACTTGCATACATCGATATTCCACATTCTGCATCACCGTATGTCAGTAGTCTCCATAGGTGCAAACCTCTCATTAATATTCCGTAATATGCGGGTTAATTTGACCCAGATTAACAACGCTTCAAACCAGAAAAATTACTGGATGAATCTTTATTTAAACAATTTAAGGTTTCTATGTGGAATTTATTTAATTTCATTCCTTAAAAAAATTTATGGTGTGAAACGTGTTAAACCTGGGTCAAATTAACCCGCATATTACGGAATATTAATGAGAGGTTGGCACCTATGGTATTCTCCAACAGAATGAAACGCCTAAACAATCTTCCTGAAAAGCTGCCAATCAAACACACTTAATAAACATAAATAATTTTTACCGATTTATAATTATTTGACATTAATCGAATTCATATAACTCCTAATTAATTTAAACATGAAGTACGTAACAAATTAATGAATACAGTTTTTACAGTCTTTAATAAAACAACGTTAAAACATTATAGCTACCAGAAACAAGTTGGAAATTGTACGTCAAACGTTACAAACGAGGTGCGTTCGTACGCACGTTTTAGAATTAAATTCATGATATCCCGTTCATACAAATATCTTAACTTGTTATACAAATATTCAGATCTTGATGATTTTTAATTCTGTGAAATGAATTATATCGTCTGCAGATTAATTTCTGTCATAAAATAAGTATCTCGGTCGCTTGACGATTAAACTTCGGAAGCTCCTATAACAAAAAAGCACCGATTTAAAAAAAAAAATCAAATTTCTTAATAAATATTTTTATTAATATCTCCTAAAGTTTTGATTCGATTTTAATAAAATTTGAAATGTCTCGACAAAATTCTGCAAAGATAATATATTTTAAATTGCAAACCATTTGGTTGTGTAGTTTTTGCGATGTTATATGCGGACAGACAGACAGACGGACAGACAGACAGACAGACAGACGGACGGACAGACGGACGGACCAAACGACGACTATAGGTGCTACGTATTTATATAATTACGAACGCACCTAAAAATAAATGGGTTACATCTTATTAATATTGAATCTTCACGTAATTCCATCTCATTTATTTGTAATATTCTAATTCGTGACTCGATCCTGTCATTATTGGCAAATGCTAATAAAGAATAATTAGTTTTTAGTAGGGGTCATGTAAACTTGCGCAAACTGACTGCATTTCTTGATCCTACGGAACCTCTAAAAACTCACACTTTTACTAGCTTTTTTGTGGATTGTAAATAATGTTTTAACCCAAAAATATTTTATTGAAAAAAAAATTAAGTCGATTTCGTAAATAGGGTATTAGTAACATAGGTAATTTTGAGCTCAAAAGTTAATTTTTTTGTGCATTTCTGAACAAATTGTTGAATAAAAGACTTAATTGTGGTGAAAACCAATTTTTTACTAGTTTTGTAATATTTGTAGAAGATTTATGTATTATTTTTATATGCTTATTTGAAATTACAATATAATTTTTTTATATATGTAACCAAGTATTGAAATTTGAGTTTTAAAAGCCTGAGTTAGGGTATTTGGATCCATATTTTTTTCTTTCATCAAACAAATGATTTAAATAAGCAAAAAGCTCAAGCAAGAACTAAGATCTGGAAATAACACACGTATACAATTATAAGAATGTTGGTTTAAACTTGAAATTAAATTTGAAAATGCATCAAAAATACATGATAAACAGTGTGATGTTGAATGTGATATTTTTGCAGCCCTAACTAGTCTCACTAACAAGTCCTAACGAGAAGGGAAGACCGAGCTATGCTCGGTCAAAATTAGCTTTGATTTCAGATATCATGACCCATGACCAAAATGACCCACTAATCAAATTTTCTCGAACATGTGACCTAGCCCAACAGTCTTCCCGTGCCCGAAAACCATAAGATGCAAAATTGAGTGTAAATAGTACGAGCCGTTTTGAAGATAAAATAGCTTGACTCATAAAGACCCATGACGAAAATGACCCACTAATTAAATTTTCTCGAACAATTGACCTAGCCCAACAGTCTTCTCGTGCCTGAAAACCATAGGATGCAAAATTTTGTGTAATTTGTCTGAGCCGTTTTTAAGATAAAATAGCTTGACCCATAATGAGCCATGACCAAAATGACCCACTAATCAAATTTTCTCGAACACGCGACCTAGCTTAACAGTCTTCCCATGCCCGAAAACCATAGGATGCAAAATTTAGTGTAAATAGACTGAGCCGTTTTTTAGATAAAATTAGCTTGACCCACATATGACCCCAAAATGACCCACTAATCGAATTTTCTCGGACATATGATCTAGCCCAATGATTTTGTCGTGCTCGAAACTCGTAAGACACAAAATTTAATCAAAATCGTTAGAGCCGTTTTTTAGATAAAATTAACTTGACCCGGGTTGACCTAAAAATGACCCACTAATCGAAAGTTTTCGAACATGTGACTCAGCCCAATAGTCTTCTCGTGCCCGAAAATGATAAGATACAAAATTTAGTCAAAATCGTTTGAACCGTTTTTTAGATAGAGTTAGCTTAACCCTGACCCAAAATGACCCACTAATCGAATTTTCGCGAACAAATGACCTAGCCCAATGGTTTTCTGGTGCCCAAAACGGTAGGATACAAAATTTCGTCAAAATCGTTAGAGCCGTTTTTAAGATAAAATTTGCATATACAGGGTTGTTATAATTAAAGTTCGCCTATTCAGAAGGCTCTAGAGCCGGTTCTATGGTTCCAAACGAAACAAAATTTCACTAGTACGTAGTTGAACAGATGCGCTCTGCGAAAATCGAAAAAAGAAAATTAGTTAAAAATTTTGTCAATAGGTGGCGCTGCGCCAATATTTAAGCCGATATTTGCAGATTCCATTATTTAGTAAAAAACAAATTACAGGAAATTTTATTTGACAGTTGGTAAAAGTAAACTTTTTCAGATTCGTTATATCAATTTCGGTCAATCCAGATGAAACACACAAAATCACAAAATTTCACCCAACGCTTGAAAAAGATCACATTTTATTCAAATTTTCGACGAAGGACGTCAAAGTGACGTCGCAACTTCGAAAACTTAAAATACCCTTCTAACCACCTGACGATTTAAAACTTGCTGATAAAGTGTGTCTGTGATTTCTTTGACACTGGAACAGTTGATTATTTCTGAAAAGCATTTGAATCTACGCTTTGTGGAGAATGGTAACTTTGAAAGAAAAGGCACTTCTTGTAAAGTTATTTTATCAAAATAACAGCAACGCAGCTGTAGCTCTTCGAGAATTCCGGAAACTAGAAGATGTTAGACGTGGACCAATGTCGGATCATGGAGTTCACAAAATGATTAAAAAGTTCGAGAAAATAGGAAAACTCGACATTTTTCCTGGCAGAGGACGAAAAAAAGTAGACATTTCTAGCATTGAAGATATTGCTACTGCTGCCGTGGATTTAGCAAGCCAGTCATCATTTGGTAATGCAAGTGTGCCAGCTATTGCGAATGAAGTCGATATGCCAATTTCCACTGTGAGAAAAGTGATGCGTCAAATTTTTCGCTACTATCCATACAAGATTCAGAGGGTGCAACAACTAATACAGGTTGATACCAAATGTCGGCTATCATTTTCACTGCAGTTTCTTGCACGAATGAATGTGGACAATTCTTGGCCCTGGAATATTCTATGGAGTGATGAAGCGCATTTTTATTTAAACGGACAAGTGAACACGTACAACTGTCGAATTTGGGCGAAAGAGAATCCTAATGTTGTCCAAGAAGTTCCATTGCATGCAGCTAAAGTGACAGTGTGGTGCGGTTTCACAGCTACGTTTATGATAGGGCCATATTTTTTTGAGGAACTAACATCCACAGAAACCATTACATGTTCCGTAAATGGGAGAAGGTATCTCAATATGTTGTCAAATTTTCTGATTCCTGAGCTGCAACAGCGAGGCTGACTTCAAAATATCATGTTTATGCAAGACGGTGCACCAGCGCACATTACTAGAGCAGTTCGGACTTTCTTAACAAGCCATTTTACAAAAGACCGCATCATAAGTCGTTATTTTCAAACAGTCTGGCCACCACGATTGCCTGATTTCACACCATGCGATTTTCGGTTGTGGGGATTTTTGAAAGATTCTGTATTTAAAGACAGATGTCAGACAATCTCTGATCTGAAAGACAGTATTAGACTCCATATTCGCTCAATCTCACAGGACAGTTTACGCAATGCTGTAGAAAGCACAATTCTGAGAATGAAATGCGTTATTGAAAATGGTGGGGGATTCATTGAGCATGCGTAATGTTATTCTTCGTTATTTACTCGCTGCCGAGCGACATGTTTTATTTTTGTTGATGCAGATTACATCACATGAAATTAGATTCATTTTTCTGTATTGTTTGGAGTCATAGGTCAGGCTCTAGAGCTGTCTGTTTAGGTGAACTTTAATTATAACAATTCGCAGTTCGTCGAAGTTTGTTGAAAATTTTAAATTTGTGTGCTTCGTCTGGATTGACTGAAATTGATATAATGAATCTGCAAACATCGCCTTAAATATTGGCGCAGCGCCACATACTGACGAAAAATGTAACTAATTTTTTTTCGATTTTCGCAGAGCGCATCTCTTCAATTACGTACTAGTGAAATTTTGTTTCGTTTGGAGCCATAGAACCGGCTCTAGAGCCTTCTGAATAGGCGAACTTTAATTATAACAACCCTGTATATATAACCACACACAAGATTTGCTCGTATTAGAATATATGATAACAGAGAATAATACATGCAAAAGTTATTTTACAGTGAAGCTGATAAACAAAAAACACTTTCATACTGTCGGTTGAGTAATTTTTTTGTATCGCACATAACGTATTGTGCAAAATACCCATACACTTAACTAATTAAATTTTTAAAAAACGGCGGGAAGTGTCTCTTTAAGACATTTCTCCTCATCTTATAGTAGTTAAAATATTCCTTCTAAATTTTCAGCCGTAAAATCTGCGTACATTCTATCAGGAGACATTTTGGAATATTGGGGAATTTTTAGGTTTCTAATATGCAAATAAATTCAAGTGAATATTGACTAAATCATTTAATGAATGGAACCCAACAAAAAGTATTCATTACAAATTACATTGGCAGAGAAATTTTAATAACAGCAATACAAAATGTGTTTATGTATCATTTTGAACTGAGCGAATAAGTGTGTCTAAGTAACGCCTTTTCGGGTCTTCAGCACGCTAATCTTTAATTTAGAGTTTTACAATTTTAAGCAATTTTCTATCTAGTTAATGCTGCTGTAATTGTCTTAAAGATTGAATTTGAAATGTAGATTCATTTTTACTTTGTGCGTAACTACTGTGTACAATTATTTCGAGGTGGACGTTATCAGGTTACAAATTTTCGTGTTTTTATCACAAAGCAATTTAACCTCAAATAAAAATTAGGGAGAAGTGTCAGAACGTAGTTCCACTCTTTAGATACTAGGTAGGGGCTGTAATTTGTTAGCATGTTCGTGAATAACTTAAATATTATTGGTAACGCAGTAGATCAAGGACTGCTTTTAACCTCTTTTGTTCATGTCCCAAGTAACAACCCAGGGCCCAAGTGTACCCAATTTACTATATAGTATTCTATTTCAAGCTACAAATAGTGTTTTTAATTTGTAATATACCAATTTAGCAACTTTATGTTAATTTTATGTTCAACATAAAATGAAAGTCATCTCTTTGGTTGTTAAATTTTACTTTTAACACCAAGGTGCGGTGTTTTATTTTAAATCTCATCATATGTTTAATCTGCTTTTTATTCTTTTAATTTGATATAAGCAATCAATTATTAATTGTGGTAATTGTACTCTAGTTACTTTACATAATTGTATCGAACTGTGCATTGTTGAGATAGTTTTAAAGTGATGTATGAGCGATAAAACGAATAGAAACTGATATTTGACATCCGTCCAAAAGGGCACTACAGAATTCTGACAGAAAAGTCTGCAGTGAAAGAAATAGCACTTTCTCGCTAATAAAATCATTGTTAAATGATACAATTAAAATAAAATCACATACTTATTTTTTTATCCGAAAACAAAAACTGCAATAATAGCGATCCCACATACTTTCTATAATTTGAAACTGTTTTCCAATGTTTTAAAAATACATTTTCGAGAAATTGTGAACTATAACAGCAATAGCACAAATATTTGATCTCTGATTAGTGCGGTTTGATATACAATGATTTAGAGCATAAATAATTTTGTTGATCGTTCAATTATGTGCATAAATATATATATATATATATATATATACTACACCTATATGAAATCTGAAAAAAAAACAATCTACGTAACTTCGTATTTAACCACGAGGTATTTCTTGTTAGTTTAGAAAACGTAAGTAAATAAAAGAATTCTTAGATGATACAGGGAAATGAAATTAATTTTATACCAGGCAATCGATTATCTGTCTAAATATCAAGCTTTAAGTCTGACTTGTTTTGTTATCAAGCAGCGATGGGGAAAAGAAGCATTAATTTTGCCGAAAGCGGTTGACAAGAGGGAATCTGCTTTACAAAAGAATTAATGAGTCTCATTAATCATTAATCCCAGTTGCGCAGTAGATCTATGGCTTCTATATTTTTATGTAAGCATGGTCAAAAAACAGTTATTAAGATGGAAAATTTAAAACTTAATCTTTAGATTTCTCTCTATAAATAGTATAATGAAACAGATCCTGCACAGCTTTCACAATTTTAACTAACTTTTGCTGTACGATTGATTAAAAAAAAAAAAAAAAAGAATCACCCACGTAAAAAATGTGATGTCCCTTTTAATCAAAATAAATTCCAAGACGAGTTATTAGGAAGGGAAATTTAAAATCAAACCTTTAAATTTCTTCCTGAAAACAGTGTGATGAAACACGTCATAAGAATTCTTCATAAATTTTCATTAACTTTTACTTATACATTTGTATGTTAAAGTATGAAAAAAGTATGTCCTTTTAATGAAACTAAGCATGTGTAAACCGCATAGCAAGGTAATGAAATAATTAAAATTCTACTTTACTGGGAAATTTTATGGAATTGTAGTTGTTACCTTAAAAATTAATAATTGTATCTTGAATGCTACAAATAGTAATCCGAGAAGCTTCTCTTACCTGTAATGCATGTTGCTATTCACGTAAAAAATAAAGAAGATTTTTAATGTTATTCTTCGGTAAAATGTGCATACATTCATTAATTATTTTTCACATCGTCAATACTTTGCGCTGCTCACTTTCTGCTGTCTCGCATGGCCCATACATGTTTAACTGATGAAATATATGGAATTTTGCTGTGAATGAAGAGTTACAACAGTACAGAGACACCTCATATATATATATATATATATGTAATAATAAAAAATTTTTCGCCCTATTTCTTTAGTTAAATTATTCCAAATTCTTCAATTCTTTTTTCCCTCTCTTTTTAAAATATCTCTTAAATCTATTTTGTATTTTATTCCATAACTTAATCAAAATATTCTGTTATTTATCATTCTAAAAATCTTAATCTGTTAAAAGCTACACGTATTTATTAAAACCTTATTCTCTTAAATTGCAACACTGCCTCTAAACGTACCTGCCTAATTTCTTCTTTTGAGACATTTAATTTTATTCTTTGGAACTTTTGTAATACCATTTTTATTTCTATTTAATTCATTCGGCATCCCATGATTCCAAGCGGTTTTCGCGCCCAAAGGCCTTTTTACCTTTTTAATTTGCCGCTTCTGTTAAAGAGTTTTAATCATACGTCAGAGACACGTCTTCGTGGCCTCATTTTTTCATCCATTAGCGAGAAAGCTCCGCCTTCTTTATCCCCCTAGCGCCCTCCGAACATGGATGCGAGTGGACCAGCTTGTTCGCGAGTTTTGTACCTTTGGGCCAAATTTTGAAGTATTTATACGGTTACACTGGCTTCGGAGACAGAATTTACACGAATTAGTGGTTGTCATCTAATTGCCGTCACTGGGGAGTCTACACTAATGCATCGGTAGTATGTTCTTCAAGCTCTACTAATTCTTCAATATCTTCAAATGTGTTCAGTTTTAATGAAGCGAAAGTTGGTGGAGTTGCTTTCATCTCTGTGATCACAATAAAGCCACTGCTCATCTATTAAGTTATTAAGTCTTTTTTTTAATGTTTTTGGGAAATTTCTTCTGGATTTCACTGCCTCTGCTCAATTTTTACGACTGCAAATACCTTACGATTTCCGATGTGATATACTTCGAGATTTGTCTTCATGGTGAGTGACTCGAAGTGATGCCCTGTCCGGGTGTCATGACTACATTTCAACGATCTCGACTGCGGCTACCTCGATATGATTATCAGGTAATTTTAGTGGTTTCGGACTGAGATGTTCCGATTGTCTGGTGGAAAGAACGTTCAAGTCGCCAGCAAAAGCGATCGTCTATAATGTGCCAATTTTTGACAGGAATGTATCAAAAAAGCCGGTAGGATTCGAACCTACGCGGGGAAACCCCAATGGATTTGAAATCCATTGGGGTTTCCCCAGGTAGGTTCGAATCCTACCGGCTTTTTTGATACATTCCTGTCAAAAATTGGCACATTATAGACGATCGCTATTGCTGGCGACTTGAACGTTCTTTCCACCAGACAATCGGAACATCTCAGTCCGAAACCACTAAAATTACCTGATAATCATATCGAGGTAGCCGCAGTCGAGATCGTTGAAATGTAGTCATGACACCCGGACAGGGCATCACTTCGAGTCACTCACCATGAAGACAAATCTCGAAGTATATCACATCGGAAATCGTAAGGTATTTGCAGTCGTAAAAATTGAGCAGAGGCAATTGAGCAATAGTGAAATCCAGAAGAAATTTCCCCAAAACATTAAAAAGAAGACTTAATAACTTAATAGATGAGCAGTGGCTTTATTGTGATCACAGAGATGAAAGCAACTCCACAAACTTTCGCTTCATTAAAACTGAACACATTTGAAGATATTGAAGAATTAGTAGAGCTTGAAGAACATACTACCGATGCATTAGTGTAGACTCCCCAGTGACGGCAATTAGATGACAACCACTAATTCGTGTAAATTCTGTCTCCGAAGCCAGTGTAACCGTATAAATACTTCAAAATTTGGCCCAAAGGTACAAAACGCGCGAACAAGCTGGTCCACTCGCATCCATGTTCGGAGGGCGCTAGGGGGATAAAGAAGGCGGAGCTTTCTCGCTAATGGATGAAAAAATGAGGCCACGAAGACGTGTCTCTGACGTATGATTAAAACTCTTTAACAGAAGCGGCAAATTAAAAAGGTAAAAAGGCCTTTGGGCGCGAAAACCGCTTGGAATCATGGGATGCCGAATGAATTAAATAGAAATAAAAATGGTATTACAAAAGTTCCAAAGAATAAAATTAAATGTCTCAAAAGAAGAAATTAGGCAGGTGCGTTTAGAGGCAGTGTTGCAATTTAAGAGAATAAGGTTTTAATAAATACGTGTAGCTTTTAACAGATTAAGATTTTTAGAATGATAAATAACAGAATATTTTGATTAAGTTATGGAATAAAATACAAAATAGATTTAAGAGATATTTTAAAAAGAGAGGGAAAAAAGAATTGAAGAATTTGGAATAATTTAACTAAAGAAATAGGGCGAAATTTTTTTTATTATTACATATATATATATATATATATATGTGTGTGTGTGTGTGTGTGTGTGTGTTCGAACGCTTTAACGTAAAATTTGTCTAGCTGGAAAAAGACTGAGAATGACGAGCTTCGAAGGAGAAAAAAGTTAGTTTCTGTAGGATATTTACAAGCATATCGATAGATTGTTAAAATTCTAGTCATAAAAACTATGGGGAATATTTAAAATAGGTGGATATAACTTTGTGCCGTTGGATTAAAAAATAAATGAACAACGTAAAATAGCACAAATAAAAATATATAAAATAGCAAACTTTCTGTTTCGGAGCCCTTAAAGCTCCATCATCAGTGCCAAATTTAAAAGATTAAAAGCCGGTTACAAAGCTCAAGCCATGTAAATATACATGCGTCTTCCACACGCGCCCGACATTGAAAGGCGGTGCGGTGTATGCCTGTGAAACTAAACGATAAAATTGTGGAACAAAACGATAAAATTATGAACCTAAACGATCTGCGATTGCTAACCATTGTGTTAAATTTAACCATTTGGTTAAAACAATTGTGTTTTAACCAAATTAAAACACAATTGCAGTTTTAATTTTTCAGAGGGTTCAATAATTCAGAAATGTTCATCTATTTACGACATTGATTTTTGGGAAGATTAACATATATGGAAGAATTCAGGCAACTTAGTTAATGATATGTCCAGTACACCAAATTTTTCAAATATCTGTCAACCTTTCATTTAATTCATTCTCTTCGTTCCCCCTCCCCCCACTCTTTTTCTCCTTCGTACTTAAACTGCTCCAGTCTGGCTGGGCGATTCTATTGGTCTCCTGCGTCTCATGTGTTTCCTGGCTACGCTGTTTTTTTTTTAACTCACCGCCATTCAATCTTGGATGCGTACGGGAGACGCAAGCATATTTACATGGCTTGAGCTTTTTAATCTTTTAAATTTGGTACTGATGATGGTGTTTTAGGGGCTCCAAAACAGATGTTTGCCATTTTATATATTTTTATTTGTGCTATTTTAAGTTGTTCATTTAATTTTTTTAATATGGAGAATAACTTGGTACGAAACTGAATACCACACCATACATTCACGCCAGTAGTATTTGCCGTGTCCCCTGCACACTAACGTTTTGAAAAAATTAGTATGATTTTATCCATGCGTGAATGCGACACGTATAAGGCGGAACAACGCAGATGTCTGTGTAATACTATTCCGAGGTTGCAATAAAAGAACAAATCAGTTTAAGAATAAATAAATTAATTCAATTTAGGAATGAGGATATTTTCCTTCATATTCAAAACTGCAAATATCGACCAGGATGTTCAAAAAGGCTCTTGACCATACTTTACTGAACCTTTTGAATTCCTAATATTTAGTTCGAGTTGTTTTCAAAGTCACTAAACTATGGAAGTCTACTAAAATATCAAAGTTTTATTATTTTCATTTTCAGAAAACATTTTGAAATATTAGCTTTGACAGTCTTCTTTAAAAATATGCTTTACTTTTGAAGAATACTTTTTAAAGTAATTTGATTCGTCGGTAACTGAGTAAAATTATCCGCAAATTTTAATGCATGTATTGGATATAAATGAGGTCTTCAGTTACTGCATTAGAAAGTTCCAAGTTAGGATTTGAGAATATTTTATCTTTGCAATATATTAAGAGGAAAGCATTTCAGATGTGAAATACAGAGGTGGACATAATTATAAGACACCTACCTAATTTGACATACAGTGAAAGAGAAGATTCAGAGCTTAAAAATTCTTTATCAAATACGACAAAAACATAAATTTATTCTGTTATTACACGTAATTGGTTTACAGAAATGATATTTTTATAGAGTTTAATAAAAAAAATTAAAAATGCCATGGACAAAATTATAAGACACCCTAACATTTTAATTAAAACACCTGCTTTTTTTCAAAATATGCAAATTTTCTGCACGCTGTTATGACGTCAGCAGTTAACTAAAGCAGACGATAACCAACTTCACGCACTTACAAACATGCCACGAGGTACAGAATGTCCGAGCACATTTTATAGCATTCTTTATGTCTTCGACACATATAAACTGCCTTCCATTTCGGTAAACCTCACGAGCTAAGATCCCCTACAAGTTTTCGATGGAATTTAAGTCTGGGGAGCGAGAAGGCCACGGAAGAACATTGATACTTTGCTCTGAAAGCCACTTTTATGTTACGTGTGATGTATGAATCGACGCGTTATCATGCTTGAAAGTGTAGTTTTCGCCACAAAGAAGTTGACCGTATGTGTCTAGTTGATCTTTAAGAAGATTCTTATACTTTTCGGAATTCATTCTTGAATGCACAAAAACGATATCGGTTTTTCCTTGAGCCGAAAAACCAGCCCAAACTGACCATCCACCCATTTGGCGGTTCATTTGTACATCAAGAGACTTCCGCGAATCATGCCAATAATAGTGAAATCCGTCAGGACCATTCAGGTTAAACTTTTTTTCATCAGAAAATAACACAGAGTACCATTTGGAGGTCTAGGCCATAGTTTGTTTAACGAAGTTTAAACGGTCCATTTTGTGCCGCTTTAGAAGAGGTGGTTTTTTCTTCAATTTTTATAAATTTCACTTAGGAAGCACTATGCAACACCCTGCGAATGGTTCTTCTTGAACAATTTATTTTCAAAGCATTTTTAATGAAAATAGTGGTCACCTTATTCTGTGTAGCGAGCGAAAGCACATGGCGTCTGTCGCTCGAGGACAAGCAAGGAGTACTTTCAGATCTTTTAATCACCGATCCATTACTTCCTCTTTTCAAAACATTTGAAATGGCACATCTAGAGCGCTTAATAACTTTTGAAATATTATTAACTGAAGCACCAGTTCTATTTAATCTCCAGATTTCGCAAATTTCACATTCTTTTAATTCTGTACCTCGTGGCATGTTTGTAAATGCGTAAAGTCGGTTGGTTATCGTCTGCTTTAGTTAACTGCTGACGTCATAACAGCGTGCAGAAAATTTGCATATTTCGAAAAAAAGCAGACGTTTTAATTAAAATGTTAGGGTGTCTTATAATTTTGTCCATGGTATTTTTAATTTTTTTTATTAAAATCTATAAAAATGTCATTTCTGTAAAACAACTACGTGTGATAACAGAATAAATTTATGTTTTTGTCGTATTTGATACAGCATTTTTAAGCTCTGAATCTTTTCTTTCACTGTATGTCAAATTAGGTAGGTGTCTTATAGTTATGTCCACCACTGTATAACATTCTAAAATCTATATATTAAAAAATTCAATGTGTATCAATACTTTTAAAGATTAAAGGTTTCTCTTAGCAGAATTTTGTTTTAAAATAAATTTTACTTCTGATTTCCTAATATTTAGTTCGAGTTGTTTTCAAAGTCACTAAACTATGGAAGAACTCACTTTTAAGCATTAAGTTGTGATCGATTCTGACATACATGTTACATCTTAGTGTCTCTATTTCCCAGTTCTTTCAATGAATGGTCTCGATATCGTTGTAACAAATTCGCTTTTACAGTTTCGTATCTCTTTGTCATAGACAAATTCAGAGTTAATCATGCAATTTTATGTCACATACTAATGATGCTTTTCTATTACAGTGATAGATTTTTGAACATAGCAAATGTGTACAACATATATTACTTAATTACATAGTACTCGAATTTTGTATCGATTCAGATGTTTTAGCAGCGTTATAGTTATTTGTGTGATTTTATTTTATTTAATGAAACCAATTTATAACCATTACAAACGGCTCATTTTAGAACGTTATTATTTCAAAATGAAATTCTGCTAAGAGAAACATTTATTCTTTAAAAAAGTATAGGTAAACATTGCATTTTTTAAAAATAGATTTCAGAATGTTATATTTCACATCTAAAATGCTTTCCTCTAAATATATTGCAAAGATAAAATATTCTCAAATCCTAACTTGGAACTCTCTAATGCAGTAACTTACGACATCATTTATATCCATTACATGCATTAAAATTTGCGGATAATTTTACTCAGTTACCGACGAATCAAATTACTTAAAAAAATATTCTTCAAAAGTAAAGCATCTTTTTAAAGAAGACTGTCAAAGTTAATATTTCAAAATGTTTTCTGCAAATGAAAATAATAAAACTTTGATCTTTTTTTACCAAATATATTATTAAAGAAGCATCACATTAAAAGGAAAATACGAAAACATGAAAATTGTATGAATTTAGGAATGATGTGCTTTTATACTTATATCAAAGAATTTACGTTGTCGATCAAGAAAATAAAAATAATTAAACCTTCTTTAATAAAACTTTTTACCTAGTTATTGCAACAAACCAGTTTTAATTATATTGCAGCCCAATTCTGGTGCTTCATTAATCGGAACCCTTCTTTCGGAAAATGCTTCTCTCGGAATGTTTCTCGGAATTCTATTATTTGAGCTGCTTCATTAATCGGGATTAATTCTAGTAAAATACCACTATTTGGAAATATATTTTCTTTACATTGGAAATATTTGTAAAGAATTTCTAATTACAGATTTATTAGTTTAACATTGAAAAAATTTACAATCAAAGACAATATAGCAAAACAATATAGGTTTATATTGGCAATATTGTATTAAAAATAACGAAGTATTTATTGTTATTATTAGAACCATAATATCAAAATGTAATCACTGAGAATTTTATACCCTAAATTGTCCGAGATATAATCTAGTTACAGCCAATTTTGGTAAATATATTTCTAATTCAAACAATATTGGACCAGTCATATTTTGGATACTAGGATAGTTATACATTTCGCGGTTAACAAAAAAAAAATAATAAATTAAGAAAACCAATTATGAGTGCTGCCAACTTCAAGATTTTCTTCCTACGTTTTGGGGGAAATTTTTTCGGTGGGGGGGAGGGTAGGGGTTAAGATGGTAAAATGTTTAAGGGTTTTTGTTTGGGAGAAAAAAAAATTTTCACTGACAAAAGTAAAACATGTTAAAAATATCTTTATTATTATTTTTTTATTTTGTTTTGTTTTTTAGAGATTCATATTATGGAAGAAACATTTAATTTGGAGGCCACACTAGGCTGTAAGTACGATACAGGTTTAAATTAAAATGCATTTAATAGCACATTTCTTTTCTTTTAGACAGTGTAAAAATTTAAATTACTGGATATTTAGAAGTTACAAAAACAGCAGTAAAAGAGAAATTTATTGGTCAGGACGTTGCAAGTGCCAATATGACGTAAGTGTTACTCGCGAATACGTGTTTGCTTTATAATATAGATTTTTAGTGTATATTTTGTGCAAACACTCCATATCAATAAAACCAATGTATTCGGATAAGGCAGATTGTAAATGTTTTACCAGGACTACGTAGATAAGATGGATTGCTGAAATAATATAAATATAAAAAATATTTAACAAAAGCTCTTTATTCGCAGATTTCATGTACGCACTTGGGTATCAAATTTTAGTGAACCCGTATTTTGTAACAGTATAGGTATTAGTTCCTTACTGGTTCTAATTTACAACATTTTTACAATTTTCCTTCTTCACATTTTTAATCTTTCACATTTTTTTCAAATTTTTAATTGGTGACATTATTTTACATGCGTAGTACCTATTTTTAATTCCGTTACAATATTCTAGATGTGTTGAAAAATGTTGTATAAACAATGTTTCACGCACGATTATTCTTCCTTGTTAAAGTTTGCGTACGCTTTTCAGAAAACGGGGGTTTTTCTCATTTGCGTGCACTGTTAAAAAAGTTTGAGACAAATAATTTATTTTGTACAGATACGTATAAAATGATCATACCTACAATCGTTACCTATTGCTTTGTGATTTAAACATTGCAAATTTAATGTGTTACTATATAAAAGTACTTTTAAAGGTGTATTGTGTTATTAAAAAACATTCTCATCACAACAAATAAAATTTGTGATGCTTTTATTGACAAATTAGTGGGTGATTTATGATATACATAGAAAGAATTATATCAAAAGATTTTCATTTTACAGTTCGAGCATGTAGCAAAATCGCAGTTTTCAGAAAATTTCCTACCAGTATCTGTTGTTTGTCGCTCTTCTTCAAACATCCCAATGACACAGTCATCTATTAAATGATCTAAGCCAGACATATCAAAAATTTTAAAGTAGTAAACAGATTTTTTTGACGTTCCAATTTTATTTTGAACAACTGCCATCGTCCAATTTACCCTAATTTACAAATACGTAATAAAATATAATAATTTTCATAATTTTTAATTGAATACCTGGAAATTGCAAATGAAATTTTATTGAGTATCTAGAGAAGAAATAAATAAATATAACAATAAGGATTTTTCTTAATTGTTATGTATGAGATGTCTGTCATTATCGAACAGAAATGTGATAAATACACTATACAATGGGAATTTCGCCTACTTTAATTGTATATAGAAGATATTGTGGTATAACAAAGCTTGAAATCAGTAAAGATATAATTCTTTTAAAAGAGATATTTTAAATACGTTTAATGACAAATATTTTGTATTTTTAAAAGATATTTTCTGCTCTTTAAAAAAAAACATATTTAAAAGTTTTCCATTTAACTGTAAAACTATATGATATGTCGGTTTGCAGAATTTCTGGTAGAAGGAAGCTCTGATATCACTCAAAGTCTCATTTCATACAAGTCTCATTTCAAAATCGTTATAAATTAAAAAAGTCAATAAATTTTCAATAGTTCTCTAAATTTTCTCTTCCGTTTACTAAAAATATATTTTTTTTTTAAATCTAAAAACAATTATTAATTAAGAACAAAGCGCAAGAAGCAAAATTTTAAAGATAAAAAATACGGAAATCGATTCAAAACTGTTTATTACACAATGTGTAATAAACACATAAAAAAGAGCAAGCTTGAAAGTTAAGAAAGAAAAATATATTATTATTCACTGCTGCCAGATTTTCTGATCACGGTATATTTTAAGCCATAATGTATACTATTCCGTACAATGTATTACAATTTCACTAGCTATATTTATTTGTTACAACCATCAGTTTTATCAATCATTCTATAAATATTATACCAGAGAACCTATTAACACTCTTGTTTCTAAGATCTAATTTTAACATGTTTTGTTCACATGTAAAGAGAAAAGGAAAAAGCATGTGGCGATTGATGGCAGGAACTCACTATCATGAGAAAAACTAATGAAGCATCTGTCCTACAGGAATTAATGACGTTCATTTATTTCAACACGGAAGTTGAAAAATCAGTTACAGAATTCCCTTTAGAATCTGCAGATGGATAAAAATAATGTTCTATGCTGTATTACCTCATAAACTTTAGGTATCACCTTTAATGGTATACGTATTATTGTATAAGATACTATCATGATTTTTTTCTAATCTTTTGCAATAAATAAAAAAATTTGTAATCCAAAATATTTTCTATTTCAAAAAGAAAGGTAACATCAACAATATGGCTGTAAAAATAGAATTAAAAGGCATCCAGTCCTGAAAATTATTAGTTATATTAAGATATTTGCAATCTATGGTCCTCGGTCTCATAGAGCAATATTGTATCAATCCATCTCTTAACCCGTTCAGGACCAGCAACTTTTAGAAGAATTTTATTCGTTTGGTGCCACTTTTTTTTAATTATTTGACTTAACTTTATAAATGACGAAAACGTCGGAATTAAATAAAATCAATTTTATTTTTATTTTTTACTGATATCAAACTCAAGCTCTGTAAGCACTTTTTGAGGGTGCATATATGCACCCATGGTCCCGAACGGGTTAAGTCTCTTTTTTCTTTTCTGTGATCATCAATTCTAGTTAAATATTGCACAGAACAGCTCTAACGTGTATTTTAAATTTTCTGCCTAAAGTAAGTGTTAGTGTAAAGTTCTTCTTAAGTAAGCGTTAGAGCTGTAATGCTTCGGGAGCGCTGCAATGTATTAAGAGCATTTGTTGAATGCTATTGTGATATCTCTAATAGAGTTATTTCAAAGAGAGACATCCTTTTGAAATCGATATGTTTTTCAGATCATGAACAGAATGCCAACAATTTTGGTAGTACTTACGTGTTCAAACAACCGAAAGTGGAATAACGTATTGTGTTATATTTTTCTCTTTTTTTTAATTATATATAGGGGGATGTTAAGAGGTAATCGTATGATGAAAGCAAAATACTATGATTCTTATTAGTATTGATGATATGAGACCCTTTTTTTAACATTCAATATTTTTATATTTAAAAATTTAAATGAGATTATTTTTTTGTAATATAAGAAAATTACATGTATTTTTCACAACAAATTTACAACAAAGAGCTTTCACATTAATATTCTAAAATTTCACATAAAAATATTTCGCTAAGTATTTCAACTTTTTACAAAAATTACTTGGACTAACACCAAGCTAAAAAAGTTAATAAATTCGTCATTAGCCAGGCCTGGTAACAGTTTAGCAGAAACTGAGTGAACACTTTTGCAAAATTGTGATTGTTCATTTATTTTTTCATATTTTTCTTTATTATTATGTGAATTAACTTACAATTAATGAATAAACATAGCCATATATACTTCATATCTATATCCAAATAAATCGTTTTGTTACTGCAATTTATTTAGAACATATTTGAAACATGAAACCGTAAAATACAATTTTCTAGCATGCGGCTTTAACAGAAGTAATAATGAATATTTTCAGTTGATCGTTTCTGCCTTTTTTGGCAGACCTTAAGACGGCTAATATTTTTTCTGAGATTCTCTTTTGTTGATAATTTATATGAATTTGATTTTGTAAGCTTCGTTGTAAGTTTATATTCTAGATGTCAGCGTTGCCGTCTTGAACCGTACTTCCTGTCTTAGAAATTTTAAATTTTACTAAAAATTGTGTGATGAAAGATTTATTTACATTCGGTCTTTCTTATCATTGCTCGACAGGGTGCCCCTCCAGGTGATTCCGAATGAACCCGGCCACTGCGTGACACGGGAAGATGACCGGATGCCTGTCAGGTGCCGTGGCGCACGGTTTCACTTTTGAGATTGGGCCAAAGCGAGGTTTGCGACGCGGGCAGGTGCCGACATATCACCACTTCCAGGTCCATGGGCATGACCGACTTTCTTTGGCCATGCCTAGCCGACCTAAGGACCTGCCGGGGTAATCCGACTAGGTGCGGCCTGTGTCTCACTCGCCTTGCTCCGGACATTTCAGAGCTTAACCAAGATGAGTGCTTCTCTTGGCCGAGCTCAAGGCCCCTGGCGGGGGACGCCAGAGAATGTCTGCTGCAGGTCGGAGTCAGTGGTGCGGTGGCCACCGGTTAAGGACAGGGAAAGCAGGTTGTCGTATCCGGAGAGGATGAGCAAACGGGATTGGACGGTACCAAGGTTCGACCAGACCAGTTTTTGCTGTCATCTCCTACTCTGCCATACGGCGCCCCAAGCCTAGTCACATTGGTTTGTGATGGTGGTGGGAGACTAACTTTCCTAGTTTTTCGTCTATCGTAATTAAGCCTTTTTAACTCTTTTTGTTTGTTTGTCCATTCCCCGGAAGGAAATCCAAAGGTAACCTCCATTAGTCTCCTCGATTCCGAATGGGGATATATCAGTTCTCAGGAAATAGTCCTTGACTAGTTTTTGGTTCTCTGGTTGCTCTTATGGGCTTTCAGAGGTGCCATGTAGCGATGATGTCACAGACCCCACCCCCCACCCCTTCCTGAGGACCGTACCTGATCCGGCCCCTTTCGTACCCATGAGTTGGTTACTATTGCGACGGTTGGATATAATATAGATTACGCCGCTAATGTTCTGTATTGAACGAGAAGCAATGGCAAACCAGTCTTACCCTTGCTCTATCCGAAATATGTAATTTTTCTATCCAAAAATAAACTTTTTTTTTCGCCATATTTGAAACTGCCTTGAAATTTATATTTTTCAAAAATCTGCTTTTTTCCCTTACTGAAGACATCGCAATATTCAAATTGTGGCGTGAACTTGAATAAAAAGTCAGCATATTTAAAACAAGAACGAAAAATCATGCGCCAAGCATAAATTATGTAACACTTTCCAACGCTTCCAAAATAATTTTACAAATCATTATCGTTTAATAAGCTGAAAGATAACATCTAAGTAAACAATTTGGAAAACGCATAACATATTTAAAAACGTAATTTCAAGAATTTCCAACATATATTTCCAACATAAACAATATTCGGAAAAATATCCGAAGACTTTTATTCAGCCCTGTATATGATGTATGGATTTGTATATAAACAACATATGATGCTAAATATTAGTTGTTCGGAAACGTGTAGCACAGTTTAAAATTCTCCTTCTGGAGTTCCTGTCAATAAACAAAAGTGTGTTCGCGAAGTTTTGTGTTGCCTTGTATATGATCTACAGAATATATACACACCAAGTAATAGACAAAAAGTGAGTTAAATTTAAAATCGCGTTCAGCAACTTAAAACGCACTTCCAGGAATTATTGTTAACAGACAGTACAGAATTATTTTGTGTGTCCCTGTAAATGAACGATGACTGTTATACACACAATATTCTGTAGTAAGCCTCTGGTAATGCACTTTAGTGATACACATAAATTTAATGCGTTTAAAATAGTGAAACATTATTTAATTAAACCGCAAACGATTTTTCTCCATAGACGTAATGTAACGGAATTCTTTTGACTGTACCTGTAAAGTAACTATAAGTGCTATGCACACTCTATTCCATATTAAGCTTGTTGTAATGCACCTTAGTGATATATATCAATTACAATGTGTTTGAAATTGTGTAACATCATTAAAATAAACCGCAAATGATTTTCCCCCATAGATCGTAATGTAACGGAATTATTTTGAGTGTCCCTGTAAAAAAACTATAAGTGCTACACACTTCAGTTGAAATAGGGAACATGCTATAGATAACGACAATAACATATGAAAATTGCAGGGCAATCCGAGCATATTTACGGGAGTTAGAGCACGGACAGACGGCCAGACGGCCAGACGGCAGACCGCCAGACTGCCAGACGACAGACGGCCAGACAAACCGAAGTCATAAACACTTTTCAACTAGGTTGGAAAGTGTTAATAGGGAACTTGATTTTATTTTACGGAACTTGATATAATAGGAACTAATTAATAGGGAACTTGAAATTATTTTAATGTGGCCTTTTTCCTTCCGCAGCGTAATAAAAGGGAAAATTTTGCTTTATTAACTTCGGAAATGCAACTCTTGGAGTGCTTTATAATTTCAATTTTACTATTAAAGCTATATTTCAAATCTGAAATAAAATTAATAATTGTATTATTGTTTACAAAGCTATTTTTTTCTAATTGTCAATTTCACATATAATAGTCTAATTATTTACTTAAACAATCCGATTCCGTTTAAAATGGAATTTGATTTTAAGTACGAATTTTTTTACAACAAAAATTACTTTCAAATGCAAAAAGAATATATATATATATACTTTTTTTATGTTTTAATGCAAAATGAAAAAAGACGAATATCGGTTTATTTTACGGAAAAATCTATTTTCTACAAAATTTTTCCTTTCTAACAATACCATACTGTATATGAGAGTTGAAAACAAAAACTTCCTGAAAACTGCAGAATTGTTTCCTAAAACAATTACCCGTTTTTCTCAGAATTTTAGTTGACTTTGCTTTCATAAAATTAAAAGTTTAATTTAATTTTAATTATTTTATTATATTTTTTTCTTCTGAAAAGCGGGAAAATAACTTAAGGAGCATATATTTACATATAAATGAGATTTAACTCATCACATAAGAAATAGTTCTAAAATGATGTTTTAATATAAGTATAGAAAATAAGTTTTTTCATCTCTTTGATCGTATTTATGCATTCCATACAGATGTAATTGCCCATAATCAGTAATAATTGCGCGTCGCTAAATGAATACTAAAATATAAATGTGGATCCAAAAATTCAGTTCTCTATTTTATGAAAATTATTTCTAGATAAAATATTAAACGACGTTTTGCAAGATTTGATTTTAATATCCAAAATATTAAGTTCAAATAAGGTGATCACTTTTTTCAAAAACCACATTTCATAAAGTAAATAATCAAATTGTAATATACAATAAAGAAATAAAGAAACAAAAATAGGACAGAAAAGACTTACACATGTTCGAATGATAACGAAACTTAAAATCAGATCTGAAGATTGGAAAATATAAGGTTTCAAAAATTTGAACTATAAAATACAATTTTTTTTCCTTAAAATAGCCCATTTTCTATTCAGATGTCTCAACAAAAATGAAAAATTTGAAACAAAGTCATAATATCAGTAACATATTGAATCGAAAATAATATAACATGAAGCAACTTCAATTTGAAAAGAAATATTGTTTATATAAACAATTCTTTAAAAAAAATTTCAGATTCAGTAATGAATGTAATAATATAATAATAAAAGTGCTGAAAAAATTTTGTAAATTTTTGAGGATTTTTGTGTAGCTTTTTATCTAAATTTTATTCACTGTTAATTTAAACACATTTGATAAAATACAAATTATATTAATATATTAATTGAAACAATTTTATAATTTTTGTGTATTTTGATATACTAAAGAGAGGTATATCGGAGGAGGATAAGTATGAGGAGCAACAAAAGGCATTGATAAATGGTAAATCAAAATTTTACATGCTTTTATTATTGACATAAATGTGCATAAAAATAAAAGAGATCAACCCATGATAATTACTTGCATGTTTTATTTTCTGGAAACTAGAGAAAAGAAGATATTTTTTGCTATGTTATAATTTCCAGCGTTGATTAACTTTTAGATTTTTATCAAGTATTTCTGAAAAACGTTTAGTTTCTTAGTATTATCTTATTATCTATGAAATATTAAGCGAAGTTTTAATATCATGGGTAATAGATAGTATAAGCATTGTTTAATATAGATTGTATTAACAAACTATTTCTACATGTTTCATAATGTTTTAGTAACGGTGTATATTAAGAGTTAAAATAGGACTTCAGTATGCAGTAGAACATGCGTTACACCATATATTAGCGGTATTTTAAAACATAATAGTTGTTTGTTATTTTTACTTTCTCCTATCTATAATAGAAAAAAATGATGTAATTAAAAAAAAACGACTTCCTGTTTTCGGTGAATTTAAACGTTTTAGGAGTCAGAGATCCCGAAAAACACGTTTTTTACAAAATGTCTGTATGTCCGTGTGGGTTAGTGTGTCCTTATGTCTGTGTGTCTGTGTGTCAGTGTGTCCTCTTTGTTTCAGCAAAAAGTGTATGAAGTTATTCATATAATTGAAGCAAACTTTATATATATATATGTTTTTGGCTATAACTAGCAGATCCCAGTTAAAATTGGGGACATTTCCCCCCAAAAAAGCGGTGTGACAGCGATTTTTGTGCAATTTTTTTTGTATCATTGGAAAGTGTATGATGTTATGGATATAAGTGAAAGAAGCTTCATATATACGTTTTTGACTATGGACGTAAGGTTGCAATTCAAAATGGAGATATTCCCCCAGAAAGGGGAGCTGTGGCTGTGATAACGATGTTTTTGAGATTTTCTCGATTTTTTGCAGTTTAAGTGTATAAATTATGAATATTTTTCAACGAAAGTTCATATTGAGGTGTAAAATCAAATGACAAAGTTCGTATAAAATTTTAGAGACAATCGGTCTGAAAGTCACGCTAAAATAGCGAGTTAGGTGCGATTTTCTTTTGTGCCATCGGGAAGTGTATCAAGTTATTTATAGAATTGAGCCAAACTTTATATGTATGTTTTTGACTTCGGTCATCAGGTCCTAGTTTAAAATGTACATATTTCTCCGGAAGAGGGAGCTGTGATAGCTTGTGTGATTTCGAGTCTTTTGGCAGTTTCAGTGAACAAGTTATGAATATTTTTTGGCAATATCTTATATTTCGATGTAATATCGTAAGCGGAGTTTTGGATAAAATTTTGGAGAATTTCGGTCTGAAGGTATAGCAGCAATAGCGAGTTTTGTTCGATTTTCGGGACGGCTCACAGTGGAGTATTTGACGCAAAATCCTGGCCCAAATTAATTTTCATGCTTTTTAAAGTTAAAACCATTGTTGTTGACTTACTATTGGTAAATGCACTTAATTAATGTTATAATGCGTAAATGTATGTATTCATTTAAATAAACAGATATATAATAAATTGTTTACTTAATTATTTATTATTGTTTATAAAAGAAAATTAATTGTTGATAATTTTTTTTATTTACAAGTAATGTTTAATTAAATGTGGTTAATTTTTCTACACATAAACGTTTAATTATTTATAAAAAAACAATGCGTATTACATATATATTACTTGCATTTAGTATTTACCAAAGTTGAGTCACTATAGCATATAGCTTCCGGTTTTGAGAGCGTTTAATAGGTTTGCAGTCTTCCGAAAAACATTGATATCTATAATGGCAACAATATGCGGAGATTAAAAAAAATTGCCTTCAGAACTATAACCAGTACAATTATAATTCAAAAATTGACCAACAAATCTGGCACAGCTTTAAAAATCTTTGAATATATTAGATAATATATTTCAATAAATATATTTCAATAAATTAGATCTAAAAAGGATTAATATTAACCCATTTTCAATTTTAATTATTTTTTATTACATGAAAAGTAAAATTATTTAAATGTACATGCCAAAGTATACATTTAAACACAATAACAAAGCTGAAACATAACAAAGAAGTATGTGTTGTCACATAGAAACTTTCACATCAACTGAGGCTAGGAGCCGCCGGATATTACCCATACTCCTGAAATACACATAGATCGATGCACCAGTTAGTCAGCTAGTATAAGATAAGCGTTTTAAAATTGTTGAGCAAATTTTAATTTCTGCCTTTTTAGCCAAGGTTTTGAACCAAATACTCCACTCTGTGACTGTTGAAAACAAAACAAAATTACGTTTTTTTGAAGTATTAACATGTATGCAGTAGAATGAAGTTTTCGGATTTACACACTCGACTGGTTACATAAAATGTTGTACAGCTGTTTGGACGTTATACGAAAATAATTTCCTAACATTTATATACCAAACTTGCTTTTAAAATTTTACATAGAAAATCAAATTTATAAACTATTATAATTTTTGCTTTACGACAAATAATTTCAAAAGAGTTAATAATTGTTTTAATAGTTACTGTAAAAATATCTAATCATTTTTTAATGTTCAACAATCAATAATTTAAAACATTATTCACTCATAAAATCAAAAATGTTGTTCAAAACGCAAAAAAAAAAAAAAAAAAAAAAATGAAACAAAAGAAATCAATGATTCATATTTACAAAATGTAGTTTCAAAAAGTTGCATACCTAGAAGTTTTAGGTACAGTTATTTTTAAAAATCTTATAAAATAACTACGAAAAGAACAAGAGAACAACGAACAATATATAGCAGATTAATAGATAATGTAATAATTCAACACCTCACACTTATTTTCCGATAACATTATTCTTTAAAATATAAAATGTGAGATTCAGGATAGCTGCGGAAAGTGTTGCAGAGTCATATTTTTACCGTCATCAATTTTATATGACATTCTTTTAACGTTATACGGGAAAATCTATTAACTGTCTTATTTCCAATTTCAAAATTTAACATGTTTTGATGCCATGTAACAAAAAGAGGAAAATTATTAATTTTACCAAAAACGATGAATTTTGAAGAAGTCTGTTCGATAAAAAATAATGAGTCTCATTAATCTCAAATGCATTCACATTTTTTATTAATATTATCGTGAGCTTCAGAAACAGATATTAAAAATAGTTTTCAGAATGTAAACATGCATGAAAAAAATTACCTGCCATTTCATGGTAATAAATAAATGTCGCATGATATTTGTAGCGCTGATAATGGATTATTTACCTTAACATTAATGCAAATAATGGATGTTGGATAAATTATGTGAATACATCAAATGTGAAAAACATGGGTAAATTTAATTAATAATGTTATTTCTCTGTTCTGCTATATACATAATAAGAAAGTATTTTGGCTTCCGTATTTTGATGGATTAACGCGTTTTAGGATGTCCTGTAACGAAACTGACTATATTTGAAATTGGTTTATCTATCTGTGTGTGACAGAAATTTTGTGACCACTTTATCTCAAGTTATAATGCATGAAATTTTGCCTTACTCGGTTAGATCATGACGTAAATTGATTCTGATCAGATTTTAGTGTATATTGCTCAATATGTAGCGCTACTCTTCTCTGATTTTATCGATTTCCATGACAGCTATATCTCGGCAGGTATCGGTAGCAACTTTATGGAACTTTCTATTCATTTAGATCGTGACATAAATCTTTACTGATTAAATTTTGGTTTATATTGATGTGATCTTGCCATTGATGTGATAGAATTTGACGATATTCAATAGTTAAGATGCTTATAAAAATGTATGTTGAATGTATATTGACTTTCATCTTTCAACAGGAGGTGATGTTATGCTATGGTTTTTGCGATAAACGTTATAACTGTACATTAGTACTGGTACAAATGCAACATAATTTATGTTTCAGATTAATAACTAAACAATATGTACGTTAATCTAATTTTAAATTTCAGTTACGAATAGGAAGCGTTTTGTCCTTTACTTTTTTTAATCACTGATCAATGTAACTCCGGGTTCAATTCAAAGAAATGCAATATACTTTGTAATTGTTGATATGTAACTACGCTATTTAATTAATGTCCGGTTGTCCGATAATAAAGAAGAAAATTTGTGACGGCCACAGCACAATAATTTAAACATGAAACTGGTTTGATTAACAAATGTAAAAAAAGAAAGATTTTCTTATTTTTCTAGAGAGTAATGATTCAGATTTCTAGAAGATTTTATAAGATGATGCGTGGATGTGGATTTGAAATGAGTAAACGAAATTTTCTATATAAGTATGTTTTACACAGTTTTGTGAAACGTCAGGTGTTTTCTTGGCTAGAAAACAATCATAGAAAGTAAAAAAAAAGAATGTGCTAACAACGTATAATTATTTTCTCTTTAAAATTGGCTATATGGTTTCGAGCAAGATTCAAGAATCTCAACTGATATTTGGCATTGCTGATATCCATTGCCTTCAGTTTTTTTCGCTGTTAAATACTCTTAAAAAGTCTATTACGTATATAGGGTGTTTCAAATAAAACCGAAACTGACAAGAAAAGCTCTGTGCCATATGGAAACAAAAGAACTGCATAACTGTGAACATTAGAGTAGTCCTGTTAGCTATTCATGGCAGGCAATGTGTTCCATGGTTGTAGAATGAAATTGTCCCGAACCTTCTTGAAATTTAATTTACGTAGTTTTCTATTTCATTTATCGTGGAGTTTTATTTGGACTATTCTATATTTTTAAACACGTGTATTTGTAAAAGAAAATCTGATCATGAAAACATACTTTCTTTAAGGCATTGGACCATCATATTTTCAGTCTTAAACTCATATATTTTATATATAATAGTAGTACTAATATCATTAAGCGTGAAAATTTATTAACTTTATTATTTTACATTTTATATTAGCGACAAAGTCCCATTTTTGATCGCTACGGGCATTTCTGTCGTCTTCAAAAATACATAGAAAATTTTATATCATCAAATAAGGGGAAAATGTACTTTCAAATGAATTGAGTTTGAAGATTGTAGCTCAATTTACAGACTTTATGTGACTTTTAAAAATATATTTCAAACATATGTTTTTAGATAATCTCAACGGTGAACATTTGTGGCAAAGTAACCAGATACAGCAAATAAAGGGGGAAATTAAAAAGGAAAATAAAGCAGATTAATCTTAAGTTCACATTAATCATCAGTTCAGATTAAACACGTTGTACAACGTTTTGGTGCTAAAGGGAAATCTTTCAACAAAAAAGTTATTTGCATTTTATGTTGAACATAAAATTAATATTAAATAAAATTAAATTTGTTAAAATGTACATTGAATCAGAATATTGTCGGAATTGTATTTGGTTTAATAATGCATTGTATATGTTATTTTATAGAAAGAACAGACACCCCGATTATGGTCAAAGTGACAGCTATTCCTAGCATGAGAAGGGAAAAAGGAAAACATATAAAAAAAAATTCATAGATTTTAAGCATTTTAGTTTTAAAAAAGGGGGATAATTACAAGAAATTCTCTGATATTTAACCAGATCATTCATTACAATCACGATATCACATATATTGTAGGCGAATATACACTATTCATGTTTGAGAGCTAAAACAAAACAGACATAACTGCACTTCCAGTGATCTTAGGGAGAAAACAAAGATCGTTTTGGACAGCTAATTGTACAAACTTTTAAATAAAACAATAAAACAAATAGGTGATATTTGCAGAAAATTGAATATTTAAACACAGAGGTATGCATTAAACGAAAATTTGAAAAACGGATGATTTTAAAAGCAAATTATTTTATGGTTAAACAAGAAAGAAAAGTAATGTGTCAAGCATAAATTATGAAATATTTTCCAACACTCCAGCATACTTTCTAGAAATTGTGCCTTAATGTGGCAGGAGATATCAATGAAAACAATTAGAAAACGCATAACACATTTAAAACTAATATTTCAGTAATTACTGTCCGTAATTAGAAAGGTATTCGGATTCTTTTAGACAGCCCTGTATATCATGCATATATTTGTATATATATATATATTGCTTAGAGTGCTAAAATTTAGTGTAGTTAGAAAACGCATAACAAAGTTCAAAACTCACCTTCAATAATTTACCGTAGTTTAGATTGTATTCTTTTCGAATTCGTTTGTACAGTTATACATATTATCTACATTATTTTTATATTTGCCATATCTATCTATCTGTCTACTATACTCGTATACATCAAATGGAGATGGGAATTTCGTTCTGGCCGATTATATGTTTAGTTCTGCTGAACGGAGTTGGATGGGACTTGCACTGCTAGTTTTTTAGGGAAGGTATTAGTATATTGCATATTGTTATACATTGTTTAGTTATAGAATTATGGGGGAAAGTTCTATAATGAGATTAACGCTATTATGAAAGATTGGCTTTTTTAGAAAGTTGTGCTGGACGTATTTTGATCAGACTTGCAATGTTAGTTAGATAATGTTTCAGACATGGTTTTAGTATATAACATATTGTTCAATGTCACTTAGTTATATTAGGGAGAAAATTCTTTAAACAGATGAACCCGATTATGAAAGAATAACCTTTTTAAAAAGCTCTTTTGAAGGGATTTTAATGGGCCTTGCACTGTTAGTCAGATTAATTTTCAGGGATAATTTTAGTATATTGCATGTTGTTATATGTACCCTAGTTATCGAATTATGATCAAAAGATGTATAATCAGGTGAACCCGATTAGGAAAGTTTGGATTTTTACTAAAATGTTCTACTGGGCGGATTTTGATAAATCTTGCAAACTTAGTTTGATAACTTTTGAGGGATGATTTCAGCATATTCCATACCGTACTATCGTTCTTTACCAAATCCTGCTATAAATGATCAACTAAAATAGTTGGTCCTTAACAGCTCAAATTTTGTCTGACACATTAGAATGTATAATATCGCAATGGTGTTTGTATCATTTTTAGCAATAGTCCATTTAGAAATGGTTTAGGTAAAAGTGCACATTCCTTTCAAACAGAAGGTCAAATCCAGCGATATATTCCGTTGGATTCAAGATTCTTTCGGACAAACCGACCAGCGCAGCGTAGCGAGTGAAGCTTGCTATTATAAAGCTAAAATTTAATTCAGGCAAAATAAAACGCATAACATTCCCATGTCCTCTTTATGAGGCGTAAAATTTTTAGTTTATGGGGTAAGACACCAGTGTTCGACACGTTAAGCACACATTCACATTATTTTGTTTACATTTTTCTGGCTGTTCGAGATAGAAAATTTCTGCTTTCTTTTTAACACTTTCCAACCTAGTTGAAAAGTGTTTATGACTTCGGTTTGTCTGGCCGTCTGGCCGTCTGCCGTCTGGCCGTCTGGCCGTCTGGCCGTCTGCCGTCTGCCGTCTGCCGTCTGTCCGTGCTCTAACTCCCGTAAATATGCTCGGATTGCCCTGCAATTTTTATATGTTATAATCGTTATCTATAGCATGTTCCCTATTTCAATGGAAGTGTGTAGCACTTATAGTTTTTTTACAGGGACACTCAAAAGAATTCCGTTACATTGCGGTCTATGGGGAAAAATCATTTGCGGTTTATTTAAATAATGTTTCACTATTTTAAACGCACTGAAATTTATATATATCACTAAGGTGCATTACAAGAGGCTTAATATGGAATAGGGTGTGCATAGCACTTATACTTACTTTACAGGGACAGTCAAAAGAATTCCGTTACATTACGTCTATGGAGAAAAATCGTCTGCGGTTTATTTAAATAATGTTTCCCTATTTTAAACGCAATGAAATTTATATAAGGTTCATTACAAGAGACTTACTACAGAATATTGTGTGTATAGCAGTCATCGTTCATTTACAGGGACACACAAAAGAATTCTCTACTGTATGTTAACAATAATTCCTGGAAGTGCGTTTTAAGTTACTGAACGCTATTTTAATTTTAAATCGCTTTTTGTCTATTACGTGGTGTGTATAAATTCTGTAGATCCTATACAGGGAAGCACAAAAGTTCGGGAACACATTTCCGTATTATTTAACTCCAGACGGAGAATTTTAAACTGTGCTACGTGTTTCCTAACTGAACTAAAATTTAGCATCCTATGTAGTATATATACAAATCTATAGATCCTATACAGGGCTGAATAAAAGTATTCGGATTACTTAGATGTTATCTTTTAGCTTATTAAAGAGTATGACTCGTAAAATTATTTTGGAAGCGTTGGAAAGTGTTACATAATCTATGCTTGACGCATGATTTTTCGTTCTTGTTTTCTTATCAACCAGAATCTCCTGTATGATGTTATAAAAAATGCCAAAAATACTGATTTAGAACTGAACTAACTTGATTTTTCAAAAGTCTCTTATCCATGTGTAGGAGACACTGATATAAAGTTATAGAGTGAGTAGTTTTTAACACTTTCCAACCTAGTTGAAAAGTGTTTATGACTTCGGTTTGTCTGGCCATCTGCCGTCTGGCCGTCTGCCGTCTGGCCGTCTGTCCGTGCTCTAACTCCCGTAAATATGCTCGGATTGCCCTGCAATTTTTATATGTTATAATCGTTATCTATAGCATGTTCCCTATTTCAACGGAAGTGTGTATCACTTATAGTTTTTTTACAGGGACACTCAAAAGAATTCCGTTACATTGCGGTCTATGGGGGAAAATCATTTGCGGTTTACTTAAATAATGTTTCACTATTTTAAACGCATTGAAATTTATATATATCACTAAGGTGCATTAGAAGAAGCTTAATATGGAATAGGGTGTGCATAGCACTTATACTTACTTTACAGGGACAGTCAAAAGAATTCCGTTACATTACGTCTATGGAGAAAAATCGTCTGCAGTTTATTTAAATAATGTTTCACTATTTTAAACGCATTGAAATTTATATAAGGTTCATTACAAGAGCTTACTACGGAATATTGTGTGGATAGCAGTCATCGTTCATTTACAGGGACACACAAAAGAATTCTCTACTCTATGTTAACAATAATTCCTGCAAGTGCGTTTTAAGTTACTGAATGCGATTTTAATTTTAAATCGCTTTTTCTATATTACGTGGTGTGTATAAATTCTGTAGATCCTATACAGGGAAGCACAAAAGTTCGGGAACACATTTCCGTATTATTTAACTCCAGACGGAGAATTTTAAACTGTGCTACGTGTTTCCTAACTGAACTAAAATTTAGCATCCTATGTAGTATATATACAAATCTATAGATCCTATACAGGGCTGAATAAAAGTATTCGGATTACTTAGATGTTATCTTTTAGCTTATTAAAGAGCATGATTCGTAAAATTATTTTGGAAGCGTTGGAAAGTGTTACATAATCTATGCTTGACGCATGATTTTTCGTTCTTGTTAGATTATAATCCAGGCTCAGATAAAGAACTAATAATGTTAATATAACAAGTGATATACCAAAATTTGTCGTCAACTAAAAAATAAGTAATTAAAAAAAGAATTACATCATATTTTTAGAAGATTATTGAAGAACTATTCTGTTCATCAGCAACGAAAGATGGAAATACGTGAGATTTTCTTAAAATAATGATGGTATTCATCCATACAATTTCCCATCTGCCCATTGGTTTTGGGTATAAAAACCAAATTTCAAATTCGGATCATATAGTTTAAAAAAATGTATATACACCTTAAAATCTGCCAGTACCCCAAAATTTTATCTGAGGTTAAAATCTTTCTTCAGTCCCGACTGCTATTGATTGTCTACAAGAAGCACGTGTATAAAAATAAATGATTTTTCACTTGAAAAAATAATAATTTTTAATAAATATTTTTGGTAATTAGCGTCCTATTTTTATAAAAAATAGATATTTGTATTCAGCATTGAAACCTATGCACATATGTGTACATTTCAAATTGGTATATACAATATTTCAAATAATTTTATAGAGTCCGAAATAACGCTAATTTGTTGCCGTTTTTATCGCTTTGAGGAGGAAATTGATACCCTGTCGCGAGGTCGCAGCGACGAAACGTAGGAATCTAAGCGAGAAAGTACTTTTTAAGTTTCATTAATGGGTTTATAATTAATATCTCCGATAATTAACCCCGTATTCAAAATTGTATTATTTGTCGTGTAACCGGGGGTGTAACTACACAAAATTTCAAGTCTCTAACTTATACAGTTTCTGAGAACGAACGCTGTGACGGATAGACAGACATACAGATAAGTGAGACGAATAGGGTTTCGTGAGATGAACGAAACCCTAAAAATTACGCATATTCAGACTTCAAAAGCTATTTTCGAATCGCTAATTACCCACAATGGAAAATTGTTAATTGTTATATGATTACTGTTAGTTTTAGCATTGAAAAAAATAGAATTCAACTGAGATTGCTTGGCTTCAACTCGCTGTATGAAAGGCTTTTGATTGACTCACAAGAGAATTCAGGATTTATATTTTTCTCCTAACATGTAAGTTTTGCTAAACCAATCTAATTAACCATTCATTTTTTCATTTTCAATCTCATAGAAGTTCTCGTTGAAACTTTAACAACTTACTCGATAAAATGCTCTAAAATAATGTTATTTGTCACGAATTCACAAATTGTGAAACAGGATATACTGCTGACCACTTGCACATTACCCTACATAAAACGTATATATTTCAGAGACAATTTCCTCTCTTTCTGAAACTTTTAAACTGTGGACAAGTGATATATTTTTTATAATCCTTCCATTCTAAAAAAAGGGATATTTAAAATGTTTATAGCGAGCTACCCGATTGAGAAAGTATATACAGATCAATAGAGAGAAAAAAAGAGCTCCGTTATATTACAATAAAGCAACAGACTGCTGCAGAAATATTGCAACTTTAGATTAGTTGTGTTAAATTAAACAATACAAAAACTGTTTAAATGACTTTTATTTAGTAACACACAGAAGATTGTTAATTTAGTTAAAAAAATTAAAATGTTATTTTCTATATATTGGATCGTTTTCAAAATTAGTGCTACCAGGGTGATTTTTTTTAAAGTTGTGAAAGTGAAACACTATAACAAAAGAACCACTTATCCAAACGACCTGAAATTTCACCACTATGCTCCCAAAGCAATGGGCATTTTTTAGGCATGGTTAAAAAAAAATTGAAATCGCACCGACAGATGGCGCTGTAAGGTAGAAGAAACAAAGAATATCGTCTGTGGGAGGAAAACAATGGACGGTACTTTGAGAAACCATCTTCCGTAGGCCCTCTGTCGTCATTGGATCTTTTCTTAAATTCTTAAGTTTCCTAAATCTCCTAACAGCAGTTGCTGCGCTGTCATTATTCTGATAATACAGTTTCACTAACAACGCACGGTCCGTCAATGGCGCAGTCATTGCGAGGATTTCCGTAGAATAATGAACACGAGGTGTGCGTACTTCACGTTTTTATCGGCAATGCGCGTGTGCTGGGCGCAAATTCGTCTCCCGACTTTACTGCATGTACAGTGCCATCTGTCTGTGCGATTTTAAGTTTTTTTTAACCACGCCTAAAAAATGCCCATTACTTTGGGAGCATACTGGTGAAATTTTAGGTCATTTGGATCAGTGGTTCTTTTGTTATAGGGTTTTACTTTCACAACTTTAAAAAAAATCACCCTGTATTATTAAGGTATTTCATGCAATGATCCCCTAAAAAATAAAAAAAGGAACTAAAAATTATTAATTTGACTGAAAAAAATATCCTTTATTTTTGCAAAACCAATTTCGATTTTCATTCTATTTTTGCATATAAAAAAAATAAGAATCTTTTAATGTAAAAATAGAAGTATAGAAAAAATTATCTTTATATTTTAAAATTAAAATAACCTTTTGTGTTCCGGACAATAACAGGATTAATCATTTTTAATAGGGAAAAAAATTGAAGTATTTTCAACTAAAAGGAATTAATTTGAAAATAATCTTAAATTATTTTGATAATTATTTAAAATATTTTATGTTTTTTTTTTTCTTTTTTTAAAAGTTTAATTAAACTTACTCGAGTGGACGTAATGGGATCTTTAAGAAGAATTAAGTAATAAGTATAGAAATAATTAAAGGATTAAGTATAAAAGTAGCCTGTTCACTAGGTATGCATTAACTTTAGTTAAAAAAATAACACAGTTTATATGTTTGCTTTCTTTTTCAAATTACAAAAAATAAAATAAATTAAAAATAAAATAAAAAAATAAAAAATAAAATAAGACTGTAGTATTTGATTACTAAAATATTTTGTAATCAAGCAAGTTTGTTCAGATTTTCACAAACTGACTTTCACATACAAATTCTAAGACAAGCCGTTAATAAATTAATCTTCTTCTTCTAAATGATTTAATAATTATTCTTTGGTATAATGAAAACATAACTATAACATAAACTATAACTTACTTTCTGAAGTAAAAGTACTACACTATTCCAAAATTTAATATTACTACATCTGCGAAAAAAAAGATTAAATTATATTATTAAAAAGAATAAAAGTCATGTGTAAAGCGTAGATTATTAAACACTTTCTAACACTTCCAAAATACTGTGATAAAAGTTCACATTTAATAAGGTGAAAGAAGATAGCTTAAGCAAAAAATTTAGAAAACACTCATTTGAAAACTCCATTTCTGCAATTACTGACCAGAGTCAGAAACGTACTCGTGTTCTTTCTTTTGTGAAACCCTGTATATGACCTATAGATTTCCATAGATACTATGCAGTATAGAAAACTTTAGTTTGCAAAACATAGGTGAAAATCCCCCTCAGCAATGCCCACCAATAGACGGAAATGTGCTAGAATTACTTTTTATATTCTGTACGTTTTCTAAAATTTTCTATACACACTACATATTAAGCTAAAATTTAATTTATGTAAAAACTATTCGCTTATGCCAACCCTAAAACTTTCTTCTATCTCATACACGTTAATATTTCAAAATTTGATATCACACCGCCAAAAAAATCAATATTTTTCGCCAGTCTGTTGTACGTCAGCTTCTTGCGATTCGTCGGGTTACCTTTATGCGAGCAGCCGATGTATTATACTAAACTACGAAAAGTCCTTCTTGTCTGTCCCGGAAGGACTCCCTATTGCTTGGTTTTATGATTTTAGCTAATTTTACTGAAACACAGGAAGCTAAAATGCGTGGTGCCCGATTAAAGAAGAGTCATTCCCAGTTCTAGTAAATATTGAATTTGAATGAGAATATCGCCAAATTTGACAGACATAGCCAAGCTGGCTTCGTATATGACAAAGTTTTTTATCTCCAAATTTGGCGATATTTCGTCAGTTGTCGCCAAGCTTGGCGAGAATTTGACATTGAGAAATATAAATATATAGTGTTAATTATGTAAGAGTTGAAAGGATGGTTACAATAATGAAAAAAATGACGAAACCATGTTCACTAAAACTCAGAAATTAAACTCGTTTATGAATGAATCCTGCAGTATTGTTCCAAAATATCAGCCACCCTAAATTTTCAAATCAATATATCTCAGTCATTTTTTAAGATAGAGGCAAAACAAAAAATACTCTGGAATACTTGGATCAAGGCCGAACATTTAGCGTAAAAAACTTTTAGGGTTTCTAATTTTTTGTATATCTTTTTGAATTCGAAGTCTCTAAATGGCTATCACAGTACCCCCTCAAGGCGCAATATTTACAAATTCAATTGGGATCTGCAGGCCATAGTCAAAAACATATACAAAAAAATTTGGTTCAATTATATGCAAAACTTCAAACATTTTTAGAAGATACAATAGAGAAAAGGTAACAAAAATTGCTATCACAGCTCTCCCTTTCGTTGAAATATCCCAAAATTCAAGTGGGACCTTCTAGCCATAACCAAAAACCTAAAAATAAAATTTATTCAATTCGAAGTATAACTTCATATACTTTTCGATGATAAAAAGAGGACATAAACACGGACAGTCAAAACATGGTTGGCAAAAACATGTTTTTCGGAATTTCTGACTCCTAAAACGTGTAAATCCGTTGAAAACCGGAAGTTCGAAAAATTTCGATTACAATGCTTTCTTCTATTATATATAGAAGAAAGTAAAAACAACACAATTTCAAATGCACATCCAGGAAGTATCATCCATAGACGGTAGCACCCATTTCTTCGTGTAGCCCTGCATATGAATACATTTATATATCACAAACATATCTTAGTGAACTAAATATAGTTCAGTTGGATGAGATCTAACACAATTAAAAGCCACCTTCAAGTAATTCACGCTTTTAGACAGTAATATATACGAATTTATTTGTGTACCACTGTATATGCTCTTTGGAATTTATACACACTGCGTAGTATGGAAAATTAAGTTAAGCTTGAGAACGCAAACCGAAATTGGAAACAGACTTCCAGATATTATTGGTCCTAGACAGTACTGTAACTGAATACTATTACGCATCTCAGTAAACGAAGAACAATTGCACGGTATATTCTACAGTATGCTATAGTATTTCCAAGCATGCTATATTATACAGGAAGCATCTTGTACCGCACTTCAGTAATGTATATAAATATCTTTATGTTTCAAATAGTGAAACAACATTAAATGGGATTCTTAACATCATTAAATGGGATAAAATACATTGACAAAGATTTTGCCCCGTACCTAATATTACGTAACGAACATCTTTTTGCGTCCCTGTAAATGAATGATAAATGCTTTGCACTCCATATTCTACAGAAAGCATGTTTTATTACAAATCATGAATTCATATCATTTTCATTATGTTTCAAGTAGCGTAAAGTCTATAAAATGCACTGAAAACGATTGTTCCCCACTTAAATAATGTAACAGAATTATTTTCAGTATCCTAATATACGAACTGTAAATGTAGCGTACGTAACGAACTGTAAATGTTACACTTCATTTTCAGTAGCGATCATTCCACTTTAAACCTTAAACATATATCAGTTACATAGGAATCCAGGTATATTTACAAGAGTTAAAGCACGGACAGGCAGACAAAAGGCAGGCAGACAAACCCGTTTTAACTCTGGTGGAAATTGTTTAAAATAGAATAAATGAAGGAAAGACAGCGTGTGTGCGTGATAGATAGAGAGAAAAAAAGAGGGAAATCTTTCAAAATTTTCTAGATTTTTTTTTTTTTGTTACTCTCATAAATCTTAATTTTTTGAAATCATGTGTGTTATTAAGATGCAAGGATTTGGTATAAATAAGTTTGAAACTATAAGAAGTACATAAATAAAATAGTTACAATTCTTATAAATTTAATTTATTTTTTCATTTAAATTCAGATTTACTGTTTTTAAAAACGTCCAATAGACCGGCAAGTAAAATGACTTAACAATCTCTCATTCTCTTCAAAAAGTGCTTTTACTTTGGAAAAAATGCAAAAAGTCGAATATAATGAGTTCAATTTTACCAACATGCCAGAGAAATGAGTTTTCTATGACAAAGTTTCAAAAGTAAAGTTTAAAAAAGAAACTGTTTAATTTATCGTACCCTTGAGAGAAATCATTTTATACGTATTCTAATGAGTAAAAAGAATATGACATTTTACAAACTTTTAAAAGTGAAAAGGAAATACGTTTTCAATTTTCACTTACAAAGGTTTTATAGAATAATATTTAATAATAGCTAAATATCGTAAATTACCGAGTTATGTATTTCTGAAATGTATATTTGATTACTTTTTATCAAATCACTAAACTATCGATGTGTTCATATGGGAAACTAGTGCAATTATGTAATTTCTAAATGTCAGCTTACTACCCTACCTGACAATAGATAAAGAACATAGGCATTTTTAGTCATAATTAATGTTAGACATTGTTCAGAAGTGAAATAAGACTTGGTGCTACTTAATAGTGGTTCTGATGTTTTTTTATCATGCAGAATGTCACAGGTACAGTCTCTATGCCAAAGCAAGTTACACATAATAAATAAAAATATAATTAGAAAAATATGTCCACAGTGTATGCTAAATCATGTACATGGGCTGTCACAACTCTAGTCTTTACTACTTTTTGAGACTATAAAGTTTATGTAAATTTTTATTATACAGTATTTATATTTTAATTTTAAACTAATCTCAAATTAAACTTCAAAAGGCAAACTTGTGATTTTAGAGCTTTATTTAATAAAAAGACTAGTGTCATAATAAACTCAGTTGTGTGTGTCCATGAACAGAAAGTTAATATCTGACAACAGCAGATAGTAGTAGATGAACAAAAGCAAGCCCGTTTGTCATTCTCTTTGTAGCAGTAAGTTGCAAGTATAATTTATGTTAACTTTTTGAATTTCTTAAATTTCTAAATCCTGAACATAAAGATCAAATCGTTTGTTCTGGGGTCAAGGTCATACTCTTTTCAATCTTAGTCAAACATGTTTTTAAAATAGTAAAAATATATATATATAATATAATCTTAGTAAATCTCCAGATCAGCGGCCTCAACGTCAGGTATTTAAATCGCATTTTTATTTTAGTCACACTTTACACAATATCTAAAATCCCTGATCAATTCTTTATTATTATTATTATTATGTTGCTTTATGATATTCGTTAGCCAGTTAAGCATATAATATTTCTCAACAATTAAGAAAATGTAATTTTTAAGGACTAACACGTTAAAAACAATTTCGAGCGATGATGTTCTTGTGTTTCTTGTTCCTTGTAACTTTTTCTAACAGAAAAATGTGCACCTTCGGAGCGAGGCTCTTCTCCTCCACCCACGCCTCCCATTCTGTGATGTTTTAGAACACGACGCGGGAAAAAATGGAGTAGTAGCGTGATCATCGTGTTCCAACACAGAAAATATTTTAGCAGAAAACAACCGATTTAATTAATCCAAATTCATAAGATGTAGGTTTGTCAGATGATAGTTCGTGATAAGGTAGAGAATTATTGAAACAAAGTCTGGAAAGCAATGATAGGTGCGAACTTCACTGATTATCAAATCTGATACTGTATTCTCTTAGAGGTATCGCTGCCGGTAAAGGTTTCTCGGTTTCTCGTCGTAAACACACGAGGTGCGTTCCTACTTTGATCACTGATAGATCTCTTCCTCTCAAATCTCCTGTTGAGGTCTCACACTATAAGTTCATCGTCTTGCTCCCAAAACTCGGGAGATCATCTCCCTTCACTCTAAAATCCAAATACACTCTTTTCGCCTCAATCTCTCTCTCTCTCTCTGACCAAAAACTTTTACTTCTCTCTTCCGTCCAAGGGGAAAAAAAAGGGGGGGGGGTTGGAGACGTCAATTTGCTTTTCGTTTCGATTTCGTCATTTTCAGCCTACTTTCCCATTTGGTAGGGGACTATCTCGTAACCGCCCTTGGTATTTTCCCTTCTGGATATCCTAAGGGGACTAGAAGATTGCTGATGTGTTCGTTGGTGGCCAGCTGATTTATCGAAGAGGTACTGTAACGAATTATTGCCTTCATCCTCAATTCTCTCATTGTCTCGCCATTGATCACTCGAAGAGTTATAGTTCTCTATGATGTTGCTGCCTCGTGGGAAAATTCTCAGAGCTAGACCTTTAGAAAATTGTTCTGGAAAATTCGAACCGTTACAGCTGATTCTTACAAGGAAGGTCTTCATAATCGCATACACAGAAATATTTGAAAAAAATTACAAAAAATATTCTTCTCATAAAGATATATATGTCTATAACGAAATATTCTGCTGAACCTCGGTATCGCTTCTGTAAAAAAATAATGAAAATTTCATTTTTTGTCGATTTATCGTCGGTTGGCGTCACAATGAAAAAACATACGTTTTTATGATAAATACCCTTAAGAAAAATCAAAATATATCGAAATATTTGTGTATTCTTCATACTGAACGAATTTAAGTAACGTTATTTTAAAGTATAACACTTTATAACAATAGTTTTGTCATTTACATGTATATATTTTGAAATTTAACCATCGTTTTATCGTGTAAAATAGTCAGAAAAAAATGATGTAATGATGAAAAATAAACAGATGGATAATGAAAATACTTATGGAACTGGTGATTTCATTTTGTTTTCTTTATTATAAATGTAGAAGTTGAAATAATTTATATGAATGCCTTTTAAAGTGTCAGCTTCAGAATGATATTATCCCATTTATAGCTATTAAATTGGAAAATAACTTCCATAAATGCATGGAGTCATAAGTAAACGTTTTTAATGAATTAACCTCATTAGGAGCCATTGCTCTCATTTTGTGAACAACTTATGTTTTCGGTATTTATGATTGATCTAATATAATATTAAGGACAATAATTAAGGAATAATGTTGTTTTATATAATATACAATTATAAACATATTTCAACTAAAACCTATAATTTTTATTGTGAAGTTATTTTTTGAAATATATTTCTTTCGAATGCGTGCAAAAAGTTATTTTTCTCGTTTATTAATGCGTTTTAAAAAATAGAAAATTCTAATGAAACTTAAAAAAAAAATTACAGAAGTCACCTCATATATTCAAATCGCAAATAACAGGAACCTTTTAACAATATACAAAATATTCATACTTTAAAGAAAAAAATCTCAAAGCAATGTTCCCAAAATGTTGAGCAATGGCGACTAAAAATGGGATCCTGAAGAAAATCCTGAAGAATGTATAATGATTGCAGCTGTTATAATACATTATTTACATCTTCATCTTTATTTGTTATATATATATATTTCTAGCATAGATAAAAAAACTATATTCATAAAATTTCACCAATTCGTTTGAAATTGATAGCAAATTATGTCACAAAAGCAGAGGGCATTGGGAGTTTTCAAGAAATATCGTCTAACATAGAACCAAAAATGAAATGCATAATACTATTTCATATGAGAAGTAAAAACCGATGCTTTTGACAGTCATCTATTCAGGTTTCGGAAATACGTTTTATTAAAATATAGCGTATTTTATATTTTGTTGATATAGATGTTTCTAAAAAAACATGTCCTTAGATTTTTCAAAAAAAAAATAATCAGTCAACTCAAATAATCTGTCAATCTTTGACATAATTAAATGTCATGCATTTCTAAATCATGAATTATCATGCAGACTAATATAATTTTCTCTTAGGTTAAAGTGCTTTTTATTAGAAAAAGTTTTTTAATCCAAGACTAAATGCTTCTAAGCTTTCATATTCGCTTAAATGAATGCGTGGTAAAAATTACAATCCAAAACATAACGGAAGAAGGTTGTAATGTATTAAGTATAATGAAGTAATGAAAAAGCAATAAAATTGCATTTCTGATGAATTATCAGAAGTCTGAGTGTTTTTTCTAAATGCCTAAATGCGACGAAAAGATTTGCAAAAATTAAAGTAATATTATTATTTTTAATTAAACTGTTGTAAAAAATATTTAGAGTAATAATATATACATAGTTAAAAAAGGAACTATATAAATATGGGTATTAATATATATATATATATAAGGCCTTTAAAAGTCAAGGGATACAAGTGACAAAATTTCGATTTGGTGTCAGTAGTAATTGACTGAAATAAAAATGAAACTGTTGCTTATTTCATAGTGATTTTTGAACTTTTATTTCAATAACTGTGTAAATAAGGTGGAGTACAATTTAAAAAATATATAATTAATCAATGTTGATAACTAGGAGTACAAGTTTCGAATGCTTAAGTATTTGACCTCCAGAACGCAGAACATAATTAAAAAATCACTTATATTTATTTACGTACAAACAAATAGCCTTATTTCCAGATTGCCTGTGTACAGGGTGTCCCACAAGGTACGCAGCGTCTAATATGTACAGATTCAAATAGAGTACGTCAATAAAAGTATTTTGAATGGTAACATGTGGGGTCCCCGAATATAGCGTGATAGTGTAAGTTAGGTATGAAGCTTCTCATATAAAAAACACAAGAAATGAAGAAAAAAACAAGTGAAAATGAATGTTTATTGAGAACTTTCAATACAACAGATTTTCGAAATGTCCGCCGTTCAAACAAATAACATTTTGAAGTCTGGAATGGAAGTTCGCAATTGTTTTTTGCAATAGATCTCTTCCAGATTCTTTCATCTTGTTTTCCATTGCTGCTCTCAAGTCGTCTAATGTTTTGGGCTGTGTGTGATATACTGTGTCTTTCAGATGTCCCCATAAAAAAGTGACACGGGTTAAGATCCGGGGAGTACGGCGGCCACTTTACATCATTGCCTGTTTTCGTAATGGAGTCTAACCCGATGATTCTATCGTGAAATTATTCCGTTAAGGGGTCGAAGTTACACTGAGTGCGGTGAGGTCTAGCCCCATCTTGCATAAACCAATAATCGCTTATCTTATCCATGCCATGCAAGAATGGGATGACACAGTCATGCAGCATGTCAAAATAAGCATCACCGGTGACATTTCCGGTGAAAAAAATTTGTCCAATGATGCTTCGGCAGATAACGCACACCAAACTGAGAGTCTCAGTGGGTGCAGTGGCCGAACTATTGCATGATGGGGATTTTCGTTGGACAGAAACTCCAATTCTGTTTGTTAACATATCCTTGGAGGTGGAAGTGCGCCTCGTCACTGAACCAGATCCGATTAAAATCCATTTCACTATCTTCAACCTTACTAATCATCGTGTTTGCAAAATCACACCTCCTTAAACCATCCAATTCCGTCAATGGTTGATTGATTTGGATTTTGTAAGGGAACAAAGCAACATCCCTCCTCATTATCCGATGCACCGTACTTTTGGACATGTCGACTTTTAGAGCGACCTGTCGTACCGAAGCTGATGGACTTTCTTCGCACACTTCTGTCACTTTCTTAACATTAACTACGGTTCGTGCACTCATTTCTTTGGTCCCCATCGCTAGCACATTGTACAACACACTGCCGATCTCCTTAAATTTGTCGAACGTTCATTTGATCGTCGTGCCGCTTCTGTTGATGTGATTGCCGAATTTTTTCTTGAATTTTCTGATTACGGACGCTGGGGAAGGCAATTCATGGTAAGTCAGTACCATGAAAACACGATGTTCATTAGAATAGTTGCTTATTTCAGAACCGAAACGGTAACACAACAAAATCGAAATGATAACGATAAACCCCACTTTCCTAGCGAGTAACGCCCAACTTATTCTCTTCAAACTTCTTCTTTAGCTTTATAGTATGCCGCGGAGGGGCATTGCGTATTCACTGCCAGACGCGCTTTTCCTCTCATTGGTTGCCACAAATTTGCATAGTCATCCGGAGAATCTTTCATGTAGCGCATTCGTCGTACATATCGTCATTTGGAATATTCACTATCGGATTCGTCAATAACGTCCATCCTATAATATGTAGGACGCTATCTCTGACTATCACGCTATATTCGGGGACCCCACATGTTACCATTATACTCATATTGACGTGCTCTATCCGAATCTGTACATATTAGACGCTGCGTACCTTGTGGGACACCTTGTACTTAGCTCAGTTTGTTTTCAATTTTGTCACTTATACCGCTTAGCTTTTGGGATCCTCATATGTATAGGTTTTATAATGATTTAATATATTTCACAATTTTTAACTGTAATTAGCCATAAAAGATCTCACGAATAATTCCCAGACAGATATTTGGTCGTAACAAGCTATAGCACCATGTTTGTCGTTATAATCAAGCATGTTTCTGACAACGTTAAAATAACTTCGATCGACTTAAGTGTATTTATAGGTCCGTACTCCAAGGGAAAGATATAATACAATAACGTGAGTCTTAGTGAGAAAGCTGTGAAACCGTCCTCTTACATCACACTGATTAAAAGACCTTCCATTGAGAGACAATTCGAGGCGAGTTGTGAAAAACGCCGCATATCCAATAAAGACTACCCCCCCCCCCTCTTTTAAAGTCAAACGAAATCTTTCTGAGATAATCTCTCGTGAAAAATTTAAAAGTGCAGTTCTACAACTTTCTACATCAGATGTTGCCAACCGGTTAGTCCGTGTACCCTCAATGATCCTCAAAAACTTTCAGTGCTCCTAAGAAACAATTAACAAATCGTAAACGTTAAACTATAGCAAGCCATGAAATTTAAATTATAATAAATATTAATAATCATATTCCTGCATGTTTTATTTTTTTTGAAAAAAAAATCTTAAATTGTTACGAAAAATAATTATTTTGGGAAAGCGGTTGGATGAAGCAGATTTGCAAATGGGTTTATTTTTTTATGACATCCTGAGAGAGAAGGGTGGTCTCCTGGTAGGTGGTAATTGTCATTCAACAGCCATTACAATCATTCGTTATTACCCGAGGAAATCCATATTCAAAATTATTCTTGTCATCTCATTTTAAAATGAACCTTTCAGTTTATATTTTCAGTAATGATTTTATTCCAAATAATTAGTTTTCTACCTTGAGTTTTAAATTTTCTTTTTAACATCTGTCTTTTCAGTTTTTCCAGAACTTAAAATTGAGGTAACATTTGGATTGAAACAATATTATATGACCCAATATTATTTTACGAAAAAAACAAAAGAAATTTCTTTTTTAGAAACATCCATAACAATAAAATCTGAAATATTCTATATTAAAAAGAAAATTTTATTACCAATAACAGAAACAAGCGCATTTTATATTTCATTTCAAATAGAGTAATGCATTTCGTTTTTGTGTCTATGTTAGATGATTTTTCTTAAAATTCTAAAGAATCCAATAAATTCTGTGACATAATTTGCTATCTATTTCAAACTAAGTGATACTCATCCCCACCCTTCTTGCCTGCAGGTGCGCGATCACAAGTTGTTCGACAAAAGTAATAAATATCAAAGCGTTCTCAAATACCGTACCAAAACTCTCTAAAGATCATTGTTATTCCTGAAGTGAATTTTCCCCTACGGATTAAAACTAGTTATAACGATTTCGAACGCATTTTGCGGGTCTCTGATAAATTTTATTACTCTCTAATTAATACTCCGTAGTATGTTTATGTTATGTTATTCATGATATGTTAAATAAAATAAGTTGAAACTGGTGTGAAACAAAAAGAACTAAAATATCATCTTAAAACACCACCAAAAACTTTAAAATGCGCTAGGCCTTTCGAAAGATCTGAGTCTTTCTTCGTCAGGCGCAAAAAAACGCGCTTCTACTATGAAAGCAGCAGCAAGACTGAAATGAAAAATAAGGGAGAGGAAACAAGCTGAAGCAACAGCCAATAGGAAAGTAGAAATCAACAGCCAATAGGAAAACAGAAGACAACAGCCAATCACAGAAGAGTAAAATCAAAACAATAGAATACAAAATAGAAGGGGAATAAGGAAGGGAAAAAAACAAATAAATAAAAAAATAAAAAAATGAATAAATAAAATAGAAAAAAAAAAAATAAAATAAAATGAATAAATAAATATTAAATTATTTTAATTAATATTAAATCATTTTATAAATTTATTTTTTATTTATTTATTCATTTTATTTATTTATTTATTTATTTATTATTTATTTATTTATTTGTTTTTTTTTCTTCCTTATTCCCCTTCTATTTTGTATTCTATTGTTTTAATTTTACTCTTCTGTAATTGGCTGTTGTCTTCTGTTTTCCTATTGGCTGTTGATTTCTACTTTCCTATTGGGTGTTGCTTCAGCTTGTTTCCTCTCCCTTATCTCTCATTTCAGACTTGCTGCTGCTTTCATAGTAGAAGCACTTTTTTTGCGCTTGACGAAGAAAGACTCAGATCTTTCAAAAGGCCTAGTGCATTTTAAAGTTTTTGATGGTGTTTTAAGAAGATATTTTAGTTCTTCATGATATGTTAATCAATCATTTCACATTTTAAATATTTATTTCCACAATAATCCAATTAATACGTTTTGTGCTCAGTTATTTTTGTATTATTTTACATAAATATATATAAAAAAATCACTTATTATCATTAAATTAAATTTGGCTAGAGATACTTTACAGATTTAAGAAGAGCAATAAGATAAAATAATTTTTACCTTTTTCAAATTGCCCATTTTTAAGCACCTGCTTTCATTTTACATGTCATCTCGTGATTTTTTTTTATCAAATTAATTTTCAAAACTTTTCGCGAAAATAGCTTATTTATCATTATTGTTCTTGAAAATGTTGTCGATTGAGCGTACGAAATTTGTTTATCTATGTGTTAAAATATATTTATAATGGTGCTATCACACGTACTCTCATATCATAGGCAACATCAGATATTTCATCCGAAACACGTTTTTCAAGAGGAAAAAGCTCGAATTCGTCCCGTTTGATAGATTGCCTCTCGTAATTTCTTAAAGATCTAACGTACAGTAGTTTGTATCCTCTACGATATTTATCAGATCGAAATCTACCAATCAGAGCACTCTAAAATTCCAAGATGGCCACCGTCAGTAAGTCAACATCTTATGTTTAGCGTGGTCGTCGCAAATATTGAAACCAAAAATACAGAAGAATTAAGAAAAAAGCAAATCTTTAGTAACACAGGGACAATTATACACAAAAAGAACTTTAAAAATGCGCAGTTATTTTGTAATTAAGGAATTACATATGCGTCGATTGCGTCTTCGGAGTTCGTCGTTATTTACACTCCCGATAAGAACGTTATTTACTAATTTAAAGTTATTTATTGCGATTATTTTATTTCAATTCCTTATATTATTTGCTATATGTTGTAATTGTACTGTCGTAGTCATTTACTTCTCAAACTGTACTAGTTTAACTATTTTCAGCAGCTATATTTGGCGTTATTTCGTACTTGTTGCCAAATTATGTCGCCAAAGATAAAAATGCAAGCAAACATGCATCAAGGTATTTTATTGGAATACAAATTATTGCCTCCTTTTAGCATGAATCATAATCCAAAAAATCAGAATCCAAAAGAATTCCAAATTTTGTAGTGGAGGGGGGGGGGGGCAGGAAATTTTCTTATACTTTTAGAAAAATAAAATTTAATAAATAAAAATTTAATCTAGCAGCTATTTATAGTTAAATATATTTTACCTTTTAATAATTTTCTTTTAAAACAATTTTGATAATCTTTTTTTAAAGATATACAACTATTATACAGACACACATATTTATTCGTAAATCGGTGGAATAGTAAAAATATATTCACAGTTGTTCGATCATTCAAGGCTGTCTGCTAGATGGTTGGCGACTTTCTCTCCAACATGGATTATTAGTGAAAAATTGGAAATTCAGAATCAGCCGGAGTAGCTCAGTGATCAGAGCGATAACCTGGAACGCTGTGGACCCAGGTTCGATTCCTGGCTCTGGCTAATTTTTCACTTCATGTTGGATTATTGTATTTAATGTATGTGGGTAATAATGTCCTTTTCAGTCTATTTTTCCTTTTTAATTATTGAATTTCAACCACCGTAAAGTTTTTTCCCCCCTTCCTAGCAGTGTATAAATTTTAAACCTTTATATGTGTTTCAATTTGTTAAGTAAAATGTGCCCTTTTTTTATTTTGTATTAAGAATAAATAACGCATATAACCCCCCCCCCCCCCAAAGAAAAAAAAAAAAAAAAAAAAAAAAAACTCCAGTTAAACTATTTTGCTTCCCTTAAAAACAACAAAAAAAAAGAATTAAAATTTATATATTTTCGAAAACAAAAATGAATTGTAACGTAAAACTTTCCTAACAGAAATAGATTTCTAGAATTTTCCAATATGCAAACCCAAAATTAAAACTCATTCCGCCAAATAATTTTTAAGTTATGCTTAAAAAGCACTTGTCTTGTAATCTGTTTTGCGACGATCGAACATTTATTTAACATTAGGAGGTACAAACATAAAATCTGCGTAATTTCTAAAGTACTTTAACGAGTGACTTTCCGTTTGACACACGAAGGTAAAATTTACCGAAAAATATGATGTCGAAATTAGGATTTAGTGCTAAAAGTTTTAGAATATGTTACAATTGCTATACGTAACTTCATCCTCCCCCCCCCCCCTCCCGCAGCAAAATTCATGTACAGCATTATCATTAGATGTTATTACTAATCTATTGTTACTTGTGACATTTTTATAATGATTTGCGGCAGCGTTAGTAGACGTTATAACTCCCCCCCCCAGGACTGTACACAATATATATGAAAAAAAGGATTGTGGTTTTGAAATGAAAAATATCAAATTAATTTAAACTTTCGAAAAATGATTAAAATCATCAAAACCAAGGAAGAAAAAACTGCAAAAGAGTGGGAACTATATCTAAATTCTATTACGTATTTCATTTTTATATTACATTCAATATGTAACATGAATTACATTTAAAATATGTAAAATATATTAACTAAAAATGTCATAATAGCGATTTTGGCAAAATAACTAAAACTTAATTTAACATCTTTCTTTGCGTTACAGATTTCGGCTTAGCGATATTGTGCGGTTCCAATACATGTGACAAAAAACTAGTTTTAATATACTATTTTTTTTTTCTAAATCACTTAATACTAATAGTTCAGAATTCTTAACATTTACAGGCAATGAAAGACGTAAAGTGAAGATATGGACTCTATAATTTAGAATTTTAATGTTATATTAGTGAGAGTATTGTTTTTATAATCTTGGAATTTTATGTAAAATGATCACAATATTATATATATAGAACAGAAACGAAAAGAAACTGCAATATATAAAATGTTAGTACGCGATAATGCTTCCTGTGTATCAGTTGAACTCTACACTAAATATTAAAACACCTGCTGCAATTACTCGCCAAATGTTACGCCCTCTCCTTACATTAGCAGATAACTTTCAATAGGGAAAATAACCCTAGTTGCAGCGTGAAAGTGTAGCTCGAGAGGCAATAGCATATACTTCATATCGTATGGTCGTCCGTCTGATAACAGCTTAAGATTTTATGCGTACTTTTATCACTTTAAGCAAATGTATCTTTACTTTATATCAATAAACAAAACATATTTAATGGACCTTTTGCCAAACTGGAAAAATAACATGTTATTCAATTCCTACTAATAGCTCACACTCTCTATATATTTATATATCTTGTTCAAATTTTCAATCATTAATGAAATATTTTCTATTTATCCTATCAAGTTCAAATAAATTTTTTTAAACTTGTACTGGATGACAATTGATGTTAATACAGTTTTTTCAAATATTAATTCATTAATTAAATTTAATTAATTAAATTTAATTAATTAATTTTAATTTTATATTTCATTTCTGTTCAAAAGTATAGACTCACTCCATATTTATAGACTCACCTTCACACGTAAAAAGATAATGGGGTTGTTCACGGACGAAGATCAGGCGGCTCGCGGGCGAAGGAGACTATAAATGTGGAGTGAGTCTATACTTTTGAACAGAAATGAAGTATAAAAATAAAATTAAATAATAAAATTTAATTAATTAATTAATATTTGAAAAAAACTGTATTATCGTTAACTGTAACATCGCTATGGCATTTTATTGTGAAGTTTGGTAATTTTTGAAATTCAATATTTGAAAAACGGCATAATCATTAGATTTTAAATTTATATCAAGAAAAATACAATTTTTTTAACTTTCTAACGCAGTTTGTCTAACAATTTTGTGAGAAATACTTTTCGAGCTATTAATTTTTGGTATTTTAGCTATTTATTTTGTATTTAATTTTTAATACATTTCAAAAATTTCTCTTATGTAAGATATTTAGCAGGATATAAATTTAGGAATAAATACCGTCAGTGGTGAAGCGTGTAGATCGCTGGAAAAAAATTTCTATTTGACCTAAGTAGGAATTGACTTAAAAAAAAAGTTTTTATATTATTTGTTCAATATATATTTCACGAAGATTCAGAAGAATCAGCTGAAGATTAAAAAAAAATTATATTCATAAGGATAAAACAAAACGAAATTAATAATACAGAATAATATAACACAAGGTTAAAAAAAATTGTATTTTGTAAAAGCAAATTTCTGCCATTAAATGAATTGCGAAAATATAGAAGATAAAACTAGATTATTTTTTGAATGTATAAGACCTTTTTAATATAACATATTTTCTTATATTTCTCTTATTGCAATTCGCAGTTACCATGTCACCTCACACATACACATGTACACAGACTGTGATTACATTAATTTCCTTACACTATATGTTCGAAAAGTAAAAATAATAGTCAGTGTCATCCCTTCAAAGTACATGTTAGATCTATAAATATGAGGAATTTATTTATAATAACTAGAAAAATTAAATTATGTAAGGCACATTTAAATCCTAATCAGAGTCGAATAAATGAGTTTATTATGTCTGATTAAAAATGATCTTCTTAAGCGGATTCATTGTGTTTGTTCATAAGAAAATACTTTCATTATCAATACAAATTTAATAAACTTATGCAACTTTACTACGTGAATAAAATGAGGCGCATTGTATCTAAAAGAAGAGCAAACAAAGGTATTTTCAGCTTATTTCATTAGTAATGTGCTGGATTTAACTGCGAACATTTTAATCCCATTATGTAAGGGGATTATTTTAGTATCTGTTAAAATTAGAGCAATACAATTTCTAATTAAATTCTGAAACGTACTTTTGCTTAACAAAGCATTTGTAACTAACATTTTGTACAAATAAATTTATATCTTATTAAATGTATAAAATTATAAAATTTTATTTTCTTAAAATAGAAAATAATCTAAAATTTATAGATATATGGAACATTTTCATAAGAAATCTGCTAGATGAACAAATAGTACATTTAAGATTAACACAGTTACGATTAAAATTTAATTTTATCGATCATTTGGAAATCAACAGTCTCTGATCAAAGGAATTTTAAGAGAACGGCAGAATCAATTCATAATTTCAAAAATGTAAATGTTTATTGAAAGTTATGCTAATTTATTTTAGTAAAGTTGAATTAATTTAATTCCTGTTAAAACTGAAAATTTTAAAACCATTGAATATTTCCTTAATTATGTATTTGCTACACTATTACAACATTATATTTCCTATTCTTAGAAATATTTTATTGAAACTTACAAGTACATATGCGAAGGGGAATTCAAAATTACTGATAAAAACTGTGAGGGTAGGTAAAGAATGTGACAATGAACGACTTCCATGTAGGAAACCATGGCTAGAAATATGCAATTCAAACATGCCATGCAAACATGTAGAAATAATACAAGACTGTAAGTAATGTAAATTATTATGCGTAAATAAAATCAAATAATAATTGAATATTTCATGTGGATTTAGAACAGGAACTCACATCTGCAATAATTGGCAGTATTGTCTGAATGCTAAACATTGGCACGTATTCATTACTATGCATTTTTGAAAACGTTATATTTTGAATATCATATCAGTAAAGCCCATAACAATGCGTTTATTTCCAATGTAATGTATTATTTGTAAACCATGACTTTATGAAATTTAGTATTAGTTAGTAATAGGTAAGATTAACATGAGTGCATAACGATTAATTAAACCAAAATCCAAAATATTTATTGAATCACATAGCTGTCAACTTTGCGGTATTTTACATGCCTAATAAACATTTCTTTTAATCAGAAAATTTATTTAATAAAGTGCATCTTGTTTCGATGTCTTTTATGTTTTGTTTTGTATTTGGTTATTAAGTAAAATTAACAGTTTGAAATATATTTATTTTACTCGAAAAAATACACCGAAGGTTGTCAGTTGGTTATCTAAATGCCCAGTCAAAAGGATTGTGCAAAATATACGAATATCGACCGAATATGTCAAGTGGTCTGAACACTCTTTAAATAATCCGGCAGATGTTTACCACTGATTATATCGGAGAATTTAGTCAATGTTATAAACGGATTATAAAAATTGTCATCGACGATATCTCTCCGTACATTAAGAGCCTACACTAGTCATCCGAAGAAAGTCGAACGATAATATTAAGTCTATGGGAAGGTTCTTGACAGATTTCTCGGTCGCATTTTAATATTTTTAAATGATTTTTTTTTGCATTGCATAGCTGAGGCCGATCCCTAGCGTTGTTAGTTTTTACTTTTTCAATTTTGGGTCCAGTTTTTTTATATAAGGGTACTTTCACTTTCAGAACCGGTTCCAACCGGTTCTGAAATTGAAAGTGTCCGCTTATAAAAAAAAAACTGCAACTAAAATAATAAAAGTAAAACCTAACAACGCTAGGGATCCGCCTCAGCTATCCGATGCAAAAAACTCAGTTAAAAATATTAAAATGCGAGCGAGAAATCTGTCAAGAGACTTCCCATAGACCTAACAATAGCTTGAGCGTTTCTTCCCGTGACTAGTGTAGGCTCTTGTCAATCTAATCAATTGCGTGTAGCAGATGTGGATTCACTTAATATACAATCACTTGTGACATAACAATATTCTGCCATTGAGCCTACGCTAGTCACGCAAAAAACGAAAAGCTAATGTTAAGTCTATGGGAAGGTTCTAGTGCGATTTGTCACTCTCATTTTAATATTTTTAAATGCTTTTTTTTTGCATAGGATACCTGAGGTCAATCTCCAACGTTGTTAGTTTTTACTTTTTTTATTTTGGTTCCAGTCATTTTATATAAGGGAACTTTCACTTTCAGAACCGGTTCCAACCGGTTCCAAAATTGAAAATACCCGCTTATAAAAAAACTGCAACAAAAAAAAAAAGTAAAAACTAACAACGTTGGAGATTGACCTCAGCCATCCTATGCAAAAAAAAAATTAAAAATTAAAAATATTAAAATACGAGCGAGAAATCGCGCAAGAACCTTCTCATAGACTTAACATTAGCTTGAATGTTTCTTTCCGTGACTAGTGTACACTCTTAAGAGCCTACACTAGTCACAGTAAGCGGGTATTTTCATTTTTGGAGCCGCCGGTTGGAACCGGTTCTGAAAGTGAAAGTTCCCTTATATAAAATAACTGGAACCAAAATCAAAAAAAGTAAAAACTAACAACGTTGGAGATTGACCTCAGCTATCCTATGCAAAAAACGCAGTTAAAAATATTAAAATGCGAGCGAGAAATCTGTCAAGAACTTTCATTAGCTTGAGTGTTTCTTTCCGTGACTAGTGTAGGCTCTTAATGGCGGAATATTGTTATGTCACAAGTGATCGTATATTAAGCGAATCCACATCTGATACACGCAATTGATCCACAAAAAAGTATTTATTTAATAAAAATATGCTGAAAATCGTTTCACGGTTGGGCAATAATTCACTAAATTCAAATGCGTGAAATTGTATTCATTTACAGACAACGCGTTCGAAAATTATTGGCATATTTTTGCAGACAAACAGTGTTTAAATCCATTTGAAATAACTGAATCTTCTGATATGGGAATTTATGTACAGATTTAGTCTTCAAAAAGTAAAATAGTCATTTAATCATAGTTATATTAAAATTTTCCATATATTTATTTTCTATACAGAAGGTCGATCACACTTTATGTGATAGCAATTTACACATTTAATTTTTATAACGTATGTGGGAAAATTTAAATGATTCAATTAGGAAATTGCAATTATCATGAATATTTTGAACCAGAGAAATCGACATGAGTCAAGACAATCAAATATAATCAGATTGTCAAAGTGAATATGGAATTTATGCGTGAACATTAACTGTGAAAATCGTTTCCATAAAGTGTGAAAGACTTTCTGTATGTATGCCACGTTTCGATGTCCTTTTTCTACAAATTTACTTTGAATTTTCTTTATATGAAACAATGTTGCTTATTAGTAGAAACGCTTTTGTAAAAACAAAAAGTGCAATTTAAAATATAATTCTAGCAGGAAAAAAAGATTTTGTTAATCATCGTTGAATTTTTTGGTCATTTTGATATTAGAGGGTTTCCTTCAAGAAAGACTTTTCAATAAACAAAATGAATAATGAAAACCATTACCTTCGTGTGGTTAATGGCCCTAGATCACCTGATATCGAAAACGCAAACATAGATCCAATATCATTTCTAGAAATCGATGTAACTGGGTTGTTTGGACTTAATGTCAACAACGCTAGTAAGGTAATCAGGAGATACAAGAAATGGTTTCCTGCATGTAAAATTAAAACATTTTTGCATGCGAAAAGTCTAAATATCCACTAAATTGAGTAGGTTGCATTTTTTTAAAATTTAATTAACATAATTGTTTAAATTAGTATTCTAAATGTTATTAAATAATAACTGATTATTATAACTAATTTTAAAAATATCCAATTGAACATTATATTATAACTCGTTGATGTCAGGTATACAAGAGCAGTTTGCCTAAGCACATAATCAAGATAATAACATTCTTAGAAATATTTCGATATTACGTTTTCATGCAAATCCAATATCCTTCGGGAAAACTGGACTTGCAAGACATTATATTATATCTAATATGACATTTATTGAATTTAGAATATAACGGAATTCCATGTTTAGAGTGAACGTGATTATTACCACAATATTTTGCATATAAAGTAACACAACTACTCAGTAAATCTAAATAAGTCTCAATATAAATTCAGATGAAATGGGAAAATTTAAAGTTTAGTATTTTAGAGGTGTGCTATATTTTCTGAACGTGTCAAAACACAGTCAAATATTTTACCCTCTCAAAACAAATTGCAATGCTTTGGAATTTAGACCGATCAAGATACTAAAGCATACGGCATTGAACTTTATCGCTTTTTAGCATGATAAATATCTTATTCATGTAGATGAATATTTTTACCATTAATGAAAGTAGCTTGAGAAACCAAATAATGTTATTAATTACTGTTTAACTTCACTAATGTAATAGTTTGTTTAATGTAGTATACAGTGTGCAAATGTCCATTTTTTCAAATTTAAGAGGGATTACAAAGTTAATAAAACTCATAGTTTTTCTACTACTCCACATAAACACAATTCATTTGACAGAAGAATTAAATAAAAAAAAATCTTATTTTAACAGTGCACATTAACATTTTCCATTTCTAAAGGCTCTGCATCAATGTTATATACAAAATCTATTTATAGATTAGTGTTATTTTATAATCAATAAAAATACTAAACTGCTTCTAAAAGCTGACGCCATTTTTCATTTATTTTTCCTATTTTATTTTTGTAATGTGTTGCCACTTATTTTAATAAAAAGGATGAATATTAAAAATAAATGTGCAACGTTAAATTAGCACAAATTAAAATCATTTCTAATGGCAAACAGCTGTTTCAGAGCCCTTAAGCTCCATCTTCAGTGCCAACTCAAAAGGTAAAAACGAATTAAAAACTCCTAGGCCATGACCGCTTGCCTGCCATCTCTCGCCCCGCGGCCAGATGAAATGGCGTTGAATTTTTCAAAACAACAGCGGAGACGAGGAAACACACGTGACAGACCAATAGGAACACTCCGCCGACCGGGAAAGTTTAAGTGTGGAGGCGAATAAAGGAGGGGGGACGAAGAGAATGAACTAAACGAAACGCAGCCAGACGTTTGAAACGCTTTGTACGGCAGAGAAAAAACCAGAAAGGGGGGGGCAATGAGGAGGAATTAAATGAAAGGTAGCCAGACATTTGAAAAATTTGGTGTACTGGACAAATCATTAACCAAGCTGCTCGAATTTTTCCATAGGTAATAAGCTTCCCAGAAATTTAGGTCGTAAATTGATGAGCATTTCTGAATTATCGCACCTTCCGAAAAATTAAAACTGTGACTTTCAGACCAACAATGGTTAGCTATTGCAGATCGTTTAATATCACAATTTTTAACATAGTTTTTATGCTCCCCCAAACGGACTCTAAGCGGTCTCTTAGTTTGACCTATGTACATTTTATCACATTCGCAAGATATTTTATAAATTCCCCAATGTGAAAATCTGTCTATTGGATGTTTGAGGTCTGTAAATTAGATTTTGTTAAACGGTGCATAAACTATTTTAAAGTCGAAACTTTTCAAAATTCTAGATATTTGATGGCTTATTCTCGGAAAATATGGAAGTATAATTAAATTTTCATTGCGAACATTGTTAACATTGGAATGCGTACGTTTAATTTGTTTATTATGAATTGAATCAACTATTTCAACAGGATAACCCCGGTCAAAGGCTATTGATTTGATGTAGTCTAACTCCGCTTTGAGTAAACTCTCAGATGAACAAATTTTTAGGGCGCGATGAACATATGTATTAAAAGCAGCCAATTTTTGATTCGGGGGGTGAGATGAAAGACGGTGTGGCGGTAATGAAATTGCGAATGGTTTACGATAAACTGTAGTGTGAAATGAGTCGTTTTCGCGGTAAACCATGACATCAAGGAAAGGTAGTTGGTTGTTATTTTCAAGTTCAGATGTAAACTGTATATGTTCATCTACAGAGTTCATAACAGAAAGGATATGAGGAATATCTATATCACTAGGATCAACTAAAGCGAAAGGGTATTAGTATGTTTAATAGACTTATTATGCGCACTAAACCAAGACCGGTTATCTAAGTATCCAATAGCACTAAATCTTCCCTCATTCCTTCTGTGTCACATTGCGCAAGATTTTATGCTCTTCCAAAGGTTCACAAACTCGGTATTCCATTCAGACCGATCGTTTCAAATATTGGTACCTCCTCCTATAGATTAGCGAAATATTTCGTTACTATTTTCTCCCCGTTACTCTCCAACAATATTCATACCTGCAAAAATTCTTATGATTTCGTAAATAAATTACGTAACTTCCCCTTTACTCAAAGCCGTATGGTTTCATTTGATGTCAAATCCCTCTTTACAAATGTACCGGTTCAAGGGGCCTTAAACTGTCTCAAATTACGCCTTCAGGAATTTCACTTCTCACAGTTTGAAATAGATGAATTATTGCGCCTTACGGACAGTTGTCTATCACAAAACACGCTCATTTTTAATGGGGATTTTTATCGCATGACCGATGGGTTGTCTATGGGCTCGCCCCTGAGCCCAATTCTCAGTGATTTCTATATGCATTATTACGAGTCAAACCTTTTCAATAAGTTAAATTTTCCATTTTACACCCGCTACGTCGATGACTGTTTCGCTTTAGTTGATCCTAGTGATATAGATATTCCTCATATCCTTTCTGTTATGAACTCTGTAGATGAACATATACAGTTTACATCTGAACTTGAATATAACAACCAACTACCTTTCCTTGTTGTCATGGTTTACCGCGAAAATGACTCATTTCAAACTACAGTTTATCGTAAACCATTCGCAGTTTCATTACCGCCACACCGTCTTTCATCTCACCCCCCGAATCAAAAATTGGCTGCTTTTAATACATATGTTCATCGCGCCCTAAAAATTTGTTCATCTGAGAGTTTACTCAAAGCGGAGTTAGACTACATCAAATCAATAGCCTTTGACCGGGGTTATCCTGTTGAAATAGTTGATTCAATTCATAATAAACAAATTAAACGTGCGCATTCCAATGTTAACAATGTTCGCAATGAAAATTTAATTATACTTCCATATTTTCCGAGAATAAGCCATCAAATATCTAGAATTTTGAAAAGTTTCGACTTTAAAATAGTTTATGCACCGTTTAACAAAATAAAATTTACAGACCTCAAACATCCAATAGACAGATTTTCACATTGGGGAATTTATAAAATATCTTGTGAATGTGATAAAATGTACATAGGTCAAACTAAGAGACCGCTTAGAGTCCGTTTGGGGGAGCATAAAAACTATGTTAAAAATTGTGATATTAAACGATCTGCAATAGCTAACCATTGTTGGTCTGAAAGTCACAGTTTTAATTTTTCGGAAGGTGCGATAATTCAGAAATGCTCATCAATTTACGACCTAAATTTCTGGGAAACTTATTACATATGGAAAAATTCGAGCAGCTTGGTTAATGATTTGTCCAGTACACCAAATTTTTCAAATGTCTGGCTACCTTTCATTTAATTCATCCTCATTGCCCCCCCCCCCTTTCTGGTTTTTTCTCTGCCGTACAAAGCGTTTCAAACGTCTGGCTGCGTTTCGTTTAGTTCATTCTCTTCGTCCCCCCTCCTTTATTCGCCTCCACACTTAAACTTTCCCGGTCGGCGGAGTGTTCCTATTGGTCTGTCACGTGTGTTTCCTCGTCTCCGCTGTTGTTTTGAAAAATTCAACGCCATTTCATCTGGCCGCGGGGCGAGAGATGGCAGGCAAGCGGTCATGGCCTAGGAGTTTTTAATTCGTTTTTACCTTTTGAGTTGGCACTGAAGATGGAGCTTAAGGCCTCTGAAACAGCTGTTTGCCATTAGAAATGATTTTAATTTGTGCTAATTTAACGTTGCACATTTATTTTTAATATAACGGCACAAAGTTTTAATCCACCTTTTAGAAAAAAGGATGAATAATTAAAAAACTAATTTCGTAAAACCATTTGTATAAAAGAAACAAAATGGAATGCAGTTGTAATATGATGCAACAAAAAATTAAAACTTTTATTATCTGAAATAAAAATAAAGCTTTAAATCGTAAAAAAGAAAGTTTATTGTTTAGAAATTATTTATACAAAAAAAAGACAGCATATTACACAATATTTTGATTTTTTTATCATAAATTTGCTCTACGTTTTTTAGCAAAAATATTTTTTCGGAGTAAATTAAGGAAAATATTTTAGTTATAAATCATTTGAAATAAATCTCAATTGCCGCAGAACATGTCTGTATCAATGTTTAATTCCTGTGAAACCCATCATTAGTACCTTGGTTGTAACAGATGGTTAACCCATATAACTCTGCTTTTTTCGCTTGGGTGTCACTCAATATATGATTTTTAATCAGCTTACAATGCAGCACTTACGTGTTAACAGAAGTATACTTGCGACACAGACACCCACATCCAAGCACGTATCCCGTGTTTCAAATATTTAACAAGCTTGTACAAACTTGACCTAATTTATCACCAAAATTAAGTTATTGAAGAAGACAAATCTTGGCAAACTTGTCAATCAATTCAGGGAAAATTAAATTGAAACTCGGCGTTACATATGACACTTTTTTTAGCTATATGTAAAGTTAATTGAAGTTACATCATATTTACAGCTCTTTCATCTAGTTTAATATAAAGTGTGATATAAACAACTGAGTGTAACGTTTATAAAATTGCAAAGATCATAAATATAAATTATCATTTATTTTATTTTCAAAACATCTATTACAATTTATGTATTTATCTAATTTTATTGTTTCGTAATATTGTCATATTCCTCATACTAAACTCGACAGCAGAAACATATTTATATATATTTCCGTTTTTATTCCTGTAAAGGAATAAAAAAATTAATTTATCTTTTCAAGAATCATTTTTCTCTTTATGGTGATCATATAAAATAGTTACGCACATTACATTCGTTAGAAGCGTCTATCGTAATATTTAGAAGTGATTTACTTTTTATTATTAGGAATGTTAATAGTTATTTTTATTTATGTAGAAATCTAAGAACTTTTATTTTAGTAAAAATTAGGTTCTCAGTGAGAAAATAAATGTATTATGTTTATTTAACAAAAACAATAGCTTGTTTTATTTAAAATAGAATCTTAGTAAAAATAAAATTGCCTGATTTCTTTATTTTTAGGTTCTCCATATATTCATCCAGTCTATATCTCCTATACAATGTATGACGTTTAAAATATAGGTTTCTTTGGGTTCAACTCGGCTATTTTAACCGTAAACAAAACTTTATAAAAAGTGATGTATGCGTGTCGTAACATTTTATGATCCCTAAAATGTAATTCAGCAACAGAAGCAAACAAATAAATATATTTGCTTCTATATTCTTATACCAAGATAAAAATTATTTTCTGTGAGTTTTTGCTCCATCATGTGAATTCCCATAATAATTTAGTGATCATAAAAAATATTCATTCAAGTTTATCTTATGTCTGTTGTATGTATTCAGTAATGATTTTAGAAGTGATTTCCTTTTGTACTATGGAAATACTGACCAGTTTTTTGCTGTGTTGAACATCAGCAATATATATGGAAAAAAAGTATGACACATTTTTTTAAGACGTGAAAATACCCAACATCATACAAAATCTATTATAATACCTATTATCATATAAAACCTAATAAAAATTGTGCAAAGTTTGCTTAAAAAGTAAAGTTAATTTTTTTTTAATAAAATCTGCTCAAAATGAAAATGTATACATTCAGCTCCCGGTATAACGTCACCTTTTTAGGAACAGTACATTCTCACATTAACCATGGTTTGACTGACGTACAAAGCAAAGTTACATTGCATTGCTATTTATGTGCACAGGACAACAGAAATAAGACACAGTGTTTATATGAGCAGTGATATGAACGGGTGAAGCTTAGTTAACTGTATTAGTTTTCATAATCAATTTCTATCCTCAATATAATGCTTGGTAAATGAAATTTACTGTGTTGTTAATATCGTGTCGTTTTCTGCGCCATATTTGAATCTATTTTGTGTGACTTTTATTTACTAACCACTTCAACGGCAGCTCTCAGATATGTCGAGGTTAATAAGACTGTTTCTATATGTTTGCGGCCGTTGAAGAGGTAATCTATAGAGCTTCACTATTGATAGTGCATTTCCTATTCCTTTTCTTTTTCAAATACATTACGGTTAAATGGTTACAAATAATTAAATAATGTATAACTTTTATTATTTTTTAATATTATAAAACTTTTAATTACATAGTTATATTGTTTTAAAGAATTAAAAATTATTTATAACCCTCCTAAGTAGTATAGATTATTGACACTTCGTTGACATCTTGAGAAAAAAGTTGGGAAATGGTAGGATTGATATGCTAACAATAAGCCAACAGAGGTCCCTCTAATTTGGCTAGTTGTTCGTCAAACCAAAAATAATTTCTATATTTAAATTAGTGCACTTAAAAAGTGCACTAATTTAAGTGCACTAGTTTTAGTGCACTTGTATTTGAATTACAAAAATAATTTCATCAGGCCACATCGAATTGAATGGATGTGTGAACAGCTAGTGGTTTGGTCTTTGTTGGTAAATGGTTCATTGGTCAATAATAAGGCAAGGTGACCATTTTTTACTATTGCCCAACAAGCGGGAGCAAATATCTAACAACTAGTCAATATTACTTCAATGATTTTGTGCTACTTGGGATATAACTATATTATTAAAAATTCTAATATCATAACAAAATACTTTCGTTTTTCGCTTGATCGAACAAATTGTTTATCATTTTGAAATGCATTCTTTTTTTTCAAACTGAAATAACACAGATGATGGTTTTAAATCACTTTTGAAAACTGATTACGTTAAATCTATTTAAAAATCTTTAAATAATAGAATCTCAATTTTAAATTTCATATTTTTCAGGCGACAGAGCTGCTTATTTATTTTATTTTTCAATCGCAATAGAAACGTAGTTTCTTCTATGATACGATAATACTCAATAAGGTAAGGAACTGATGTTAAACATTTTTATATTCTAGACAAAAATCGTTTGCAACTTCGTTTATATATACTATACGTATTAGATAAAAATTAAACGCCCTCAATGTTTGTCTCACCTTAGTTTATTTATAAAGTTTTAAGTGAATCAAAATTGTGTAAGATAGCTTATTAGACAATATTGCTTTCAGTTGTTTAAAAAACGATTGTCATTTATATTGTATGAGCTGAAGGTTGTTGTGAATATGCATGTATGATATAAGAATCGATTACAATTCTATTTATATATACTACACTGCTCAAAACAATTAAAGGATATTTGAAGTTTTATATAAAATAAAGATATAAACGAAATTTTTTTTGCCGAAAATAGAAGAAGAGAATCACAAATGCAAATTTTTCTGGTTTTCAAACTGTGGAGTATGCAAATTTTGAGTTCGACGTCAAAAACGTCGCTTTAGCGGCAGCGAATGAAATTTGACTTTCAACTGGATAAAAGAGAATGAAGACAAGGATGATCGGCATTCAGTGATTGCTTTGTTTCGATGAGTACGATGTCTCAGCGAAGTCATTTGACAGATTCAGAAGCTTGGAGAATTGTTGGTAGGTTAAAAGGGGGCCAAACTCAAGCCGAAGTAGCGCAAGCCATTGGAGTGTCACAAAGTGTCATTTCCAGGATCTGGAACCGTTTTTTGGAGAGTGGATGTGCAGGCCGAAGACCAGGGCAAGGTCGTAGACGGGCAACAACGCCCAATGAAGATCGGTATTTAGCGTTAACAGCTCGGAGACACCGAAACATGAACGCTACTCTTCTCCAACAACACCTTCGCTCGGCTACAGGCACCACGATTTCAACTCAGACTGTCCGAAACCGGCTCCATGCTGTAGGTCTGTATGCTCGCCGACCGATGGTATGTATTAGATTAACATCAAGGCATCGTCGCGACCGCAGGGAGTGGGCAACCGAGCATGTCAACTGGAGGAGAAATGAATGGAGCAATATTCTGTTTTCTGAGGAGTCCCGTTTTTCTGTGCATCCGGATAATAGGCGTATTTTCATCTGGAGGGACCGTGGCAGTAGGAATAATCCTGCGTTCGTGCACGAAAGTGTCAGATTTGGCGGTGGAGGAGTGTTGGTGTATGGTGGCATCTCCATTGATGGGCGCACTGACCTCTACATCATTCGAGATGGAGCTCTGACTGGTCACCGATATAGGAATGAGATCCTCAGACCTGTTGTAGTCCCTTACGCTGCAGCAATCGGAGATAACTTCATTTTAATGGACGATAACTGCAGGCCACATCGTGCAAACCTGGTGGAGGATTTCCTTTTCGAGGAAGGAATCGTTCGAATGGAATGGCCAGCGTGTTCTCCAGACATGAATCCAATCGAGCACGTTTGGGACGCTCTAGGAAGACGAGTTTCTGGCCGCCAACAACCCCCACAAACTCTAAAAGAACTGGAAAGAGCTCTTCTGGAAGAGTGGGGCGGAATACCCCAACTCGTCATTAATAGCCTCATTGAGTCCATGCCTCAAAGGTATTCAACGTTGCTGGCCGCCCGTGGAAACCATACCCCCTACTGAAAATGATTTTCTTTGAAGAAAACACCTTTTCTTATTCTTTTTTTCTCATATGCACAAATTGTGTTTTTTTCTTTTTGTACACAAATGCGCAATAAAATGCATTTTTTTCTGCCAAACATGTGTAATTTATTCTCATATAACCTACTATGTCTGTCGATCATGTATCAATCAGCTAAAAAGTTTCCCAGATACAAAATCCACCTAAAACTGCAATATCCTTTAATTGTTTTGAGCAGTGTATTTGTATTAGATACAAAAGGTTAACATTTACACTCTGTAAATGCTTGTCTTACATTCATATATTTATAACGTTTCTGGTGAATCAGAATTGTGTGAGATAGCGCATTAGTCAACACTGCTTTCATTTCTTTAAAAACGATTGTTATGTATATTGTATAGATTGAATGTTGTTTTATATATGTATGTATGTTATAAGAATTGATTGCAATGTTATAAGATGGACATAATTATATAAAGTTATAACCTATGTAACTATATTTGCTACGTAAGAAGGGTAATCGTATAAGTATGAAAAGGATAAAGTGCGTATGGACTTAATGTATTATGTATGGTATATTATAAAAAGAGAAATAATACTCAGCATGGCGAGAATTTAAGGAGTGTAACATATTTATTAATCTTAAACATTCTAAAAATATTCCATCTATCAGGAATTTTTATTTTTGTTTTTAATCTTCTTTTAATCTATGAGCAAGAGTATATTGATTTAGATCTAAATTTTCTGTTACTGATTTAAATTTCTCCTTGTTATTCATTTCGTCTTTTATCATAAGGTAAAAATTCAAATTTGTAATATAATTTATTTTTTCAAATCTAATGCTTTCAGACTATGCAAAATTTCTCTTAAAGAACTGTCTTTATTATTATTATCGAAATAAAGTTCATGGTCATTTCATTTTTCATTTATCGAAAATCAAAACTGTTTGAAAATAGTCTCTTATTTTTTAAAGAAACATCACAAAAGATAAAAACAAGCTTCTTTTAAAGTTAAGTTTTCAGAAACTAGATTATTAGTTATAAGTGCTATTCCTGAGAATTTTATAATGCAGTGTTTATACATAAAAGATCATCGTATATCATATACATTATCGTAAAAGGGGGATACAAGAAAATATTTTCACGATTAATCTTTTGAAGTTGAACGCCATTAAAGATTCTCAGTTATTTACAATGCGATTTTCTAAATTAGATAAATCAATACTTAGAGAAAAGAGTTTAGTATTTAAAGGTTTATTTTTTAAAATTTAAAAATTTATAAGTATTTATGCATTAGAACTTGAATACTAAATTCATCACTTGCATGAAAATAGCAATATTTCGTGTAAAGTATGTAAAAAATGTATACTGCTAAAATTTCTCTCTGGGTTGACAAAAGTTTTGCTGTTGCACTTACTGGACATTTTTGACGGTGAAACTTTACTCTAAACTTTGGTGATCCAATAGAAGTATAAAGTTTTGTAGGTTCAACCATAAACTATTAAAATATTGATAGATAAACTAGTAAAATTTTGGACAAAAATCTAGTTAAATGTAGACCAATAAACTAGTGAAATTTTGAATCGAAAAATGGTAAAATATCAAAATTTAAACAAGTAAAATATTTAACCATGAATTCGTTATGGTTAAAATTTGCAAATAAGGACCAATTAGAACGTGACCTCTTTTTAAAGTGGAATATGTCACACTCTGAACATCCAAGTAAACAAAATTTTAATCTGGCATCTCTTGAATTCTAGCCAGTCTTTTAACCACTAGAGAATAAGACTACTTTTGAAAATTAGATAAGTCTGAATACATATAGAATATACATATAGAATTTGTGATAATATATCGAAAAATCTCTACTTCATGATTCAACATTGAAAATGACTTAAAGGTTCAGTAAAAATGAAGCTATTGAACAGCCATTTAGAAAAATTTGTTCTTTGCATGCTCTGTATACAGATAAAGGTAAGGTTGGAAAACTGTAAGGTTGGTAAAGTGCAACTTCTATAGAGACAGGAATGTGCAACTGAAGTGATGTTGCATGTTGAAAAACACGACGGCCAATCGGGAAAGTTGGTGAAGTGAAACTTCTTTAGAGTCAGAAATTTGCAACTGTTGTGATGTTACATGCTGTACTCAGGCATTTTGGCATGTACCAACATACTAAAAATTCAACGTACCAACATGCCATGTATTGCTGATCCTATTAAGGTATTTTTTTACCGCTTCAGTAGATTTAATGATTTATTTAAATTTCCACTCATTAGGTTTATAATATATACAATCAAATAAACTTCACAGAAATTAAAAAATAATGTAAAACAACTTTACATAAATTCCTTTAATGTGCACGTCAGAAGAAAATAAAAATTACAAATACTTACAATGCATGTTATAACCTCTATAGCATCCCTTTTATATAAAGGAAGTGAAAGCTAGTGGCAAAAATATGTTTTAGTGGAACTCTAAAAGTAAAATGCAAAGTCTGAAAGCCATAAAAATGGAAACCAATGAACCAAACAATAAAACTAAGTTCATAAATTTTTAAGTATATCCGTGGTTAAGGTTTGCGTTAAAATTATATACTTTTTGATTTCCAAAGTATTCCTCAGAAAGTTTTATTTTATTTTCCATATATTCTAAAAGAATATATAAAATATTGCACTGATATTCCCGCCCTGTTCAAACATATATATACTGAATATAAAGAATTAGAGGGAATTAAAAATTACAAAATAATTATTTATTCTTAACTTGAAATTCACAAAAAAAATTAGCAAAATTACGAAATATTAAAATATAAGAAAATTATTAGAATGATAAGAAAAGAATAGAAAAAGATTAAAATAATAGAAAAAAGAGTTTTAAAAATAAGATAAATAAAGAAAATATAGTAATCATTTATTTATTTTTTTCTATACAGACATTTTTTATTTGTTATTTATATACAATTATTTGAAATGTAAAGCGGATATGTATAATATTTATTTTGAACTCAAGTGCACTTGACAACAGATATAAAACTTTTCACGTGAAAGAAAGATTCATATCTATGAACTGCAAATTATTAATCATATTTAATTAATCTTACTCAAACATTAAAATTATGCAATATTCACGGGAAGTGGTAGATTCATGTTTATTACTTTTAGTATAACAGTTGAATGTTACCTATCATGCATTTCTATAGTATAAATATTATTAAATTTGCTTTTGCTTTGCTTTATGTAAAACATTTCGTATACAACATGCATCAAGTGTGTTTCCACAGAATAACATATCGCTTTATTGTCTTTGTATAATTTTAAATTCCCTGCAATGCATTTTTTATGCACAAAATGTAAGCATTATGTTTTTTTTTATAATAATCGTGGACATGATAGCTCAAATATAAACGACTCAGTGCAAATGATTCTACAAATTCATAAATCTTAAGTACAAGTCCTATAAAGAAGATATGTCACAATAAAATTCTATTCGCTATTCAGAATCGCTTCAAAAGCTTTGGAGAGTAAACTATTTGGCAATTTGCTGTTAAATTATAAATGTGTTTCAATGTATTTATTAAATGTTTTGTTATCATCCTCCATTGTAAGGGGATTCTCCCAAATGATGAATGTGACACAGTAAAGAGCATGATCAGTTGTTGAAAACTTTTGTAGCAATCTTGCTCTTCTGTTCGCAATTTGAATAATACTATTTAGAAAATATATAAAGATAATATAAAAATGAAAAAAAAAATGTTTTTCAGAGGAATAGCATATCTCTCTAACCAACTAAGTCTCAAAATGTCTAGTACATATTTTTATACTCTCGTTCTTATAAGCAGTTGAAAAGCTTTTTGGGTAAAATAACAAAAGATAATATCGAAACATGGGGAATTTAAAAGAAATCTCGATTACTAAAAATTTATTCCTTGATTTAGGCACTGGGTTCGAAAGAAATACCTTAATTTATAGATCATGTTGCGAATTCAAAAAGATAAATCTATAAATGGCTCGATATGGATGAAAAGGCTAAAGCAATCTTAATTATGTGCATCAATCCATCGGAGCATAAACAAATTAAGAAGTGTATAACGTCATCAGAAATTTCGGAAAAGGATATTTGCCGTTCTGAAGTTCCATCTCATAAAGCTTTGCTGTTGAAATCCTTTATTCAGCATAAGATGGCGGATTCCTCTGCTATTGTGAGCTCTCCTGATCACTTAAAAAATTCTTCGACATTCTGAACATATTTTTAGAAATGAATACAAAAATTGATGATGAGTTACTGATTATTATATTATTATGTAATGTCTGCTTTCAAGTTTTGAAAATTTTCGATGTGCAATAGAATCAAGAGACAAAGTCTCAAAACCAGAAACAATCTGAATTAAACAGTAGAAAAAAGTGACTCCCACAGGCATGATGGCAGACAACGCGGAGACTAATCATACTGGCTAATCATTCTGGAAAGAAACATCATCCATGGCATAGTAAAAATAACCCATAAAACTTTGATCCAGAGCAGATGGATAAGGATTTTTAGAAAATAACATGTTTTAAAAGCCGGCATGTTAGTCATCGTCTTCCTCAATGTAATAATTATAAAGAGATTTCGAATTATAAACAAAACGATCGTGGATTATTTGCTACTACAAATGACTCAGCTCAAGTATTCACGACATTGAAAGAGAAAATGGAAAATATATGACGCATCGATAGTGTGTGTACTCGTCATGCTAGCATTAATGGCTCAAGTTTTGTTAATTATTAACTTTGTTAATATCAAAATTAAAACTGGTAGTTTTGCAAATAATGATCTACAGAAGTAACTAGAATATGGTTTGAAAAGCTCTCATCGAAGCAGAAGTTAATATCAAACTACAGAATGTAAAAGTGCATAACGCATTATTAATTCTTGAACTGAAAACTTATTTACTGTCTGTTTCTAGAATATGTCGCACGGATATACTCGTGAAATTACATTTAAAGAACATTGTGCCGTGATCAATAATTTAAAGTATAAAACAGCTTAATAGCAGATTGAAACATTATCTTTATTATTTAAGAAAAAAGTGATTACACAAATGATAATGCAAATTTTGCATGTGGATATATTGATAGTTCAACAATTAAATATGCAGATGTTAAAAAATGGCACTATGGAATGGGTCAATTAAATCTAAAAGATATAACGAATCTAAAATCTAGGGGAATATCAGGTGATTAAATATCACAAAACTGTCTGGAAAATATAATTGTTGTGTGTTAATTAAGTTAGCACTTGCGTCGTTTCTCATTCGGGAAGAACGCGAAATAAAATTATTAGATAGCGTTTATTTTGACCTTTGGGGTGGACCTGTAAAGATACCCTCAATCGGCAGGTTACTTTATTTTATTATAATTATCGATGACTATTCTCGTTATTCTGCAGTATAATTTTTAAAAAGTAAGAACGAAACTTTAGAGAAATTTCAAGAGATTAAAAATCTCTATAGGAACATTAAAAATCTACTAAAATTACAAGGTTTATGAAAGAAAGATGGGGTTGTATTAAAAATTTTCTCAAACAGTGAACTAAAAAAATTCAAAGAATAATAAATCTCCATAACACGAGAGTCTTGAGGAACGAAGTCCTTTAAGAACCGTTGAAATGACTCGTTGCCATTTTAACATCACCATCTCAATCAAACATACCTGTGGATATGTGGCAAGAAACAATAAATACTGCAAAGTATGTGCGAAACAGATGCCTGACAAAAAAAGTCTAAATAGAATAACTCCCTATGAGCTTTGGAATAGCGCAAGCATATGTTAGTTATTTTAAAATTTTTGGGTGAACTACTTATTGCATAAATAAACAATCTAGTCATACATTTTCTGATGAATCAAAGGAAATATTTTTTGTTTGTTATTCAGATACTTTAAAGACCAGGGATCGGAAGGTCTGATGAGGTATATTAAAGGAGGTAAAAATCCCCCATGGATTCTAGAACCATTTTGTATGTATGTATTCAAATATTTTAAAAGCTTATTTTATTTACTTTTACATTGAAAATAAAGTAATTATTTGTAAAAGTATTAAATAATTTGAAATGCCCCTATATTCATTCGAAAGCTGTTCTACGGCAAACTTAATCGAGAAATATAGTTAGATGAGTTACAAAAGTGGGATTAAAATTTATTAACGCTAAAATTAAAATGGAAAATGAAAATAGCTAATTATTTGTTGACGTAACACGAAAAGAGAAAAATATTCTTTCGTTCGAAAATCGTGAAGTAGTACACAAAACGGAAACAGAGGAAACTTGATAGTTTTAATGTAAGGACACTAATAAAAACCAATAATTAAGACAGTTTCCAAATTGATATCACTGAAAGATGCACACATGATAGATATCACTGAAATATAGCTAAACGTGTTTTACGTTATTTAAAGAAAACAATAAATTGTGGACTAATGCAGGGTAACTATAGAAAACTTTGTGATATATGTGACACTAACAACCACACTGTTCAAGGAAACGGAATACCACTTGAGATGTGATTATTTTATGAAAATGCACGCTAAAAGAACAGAAATCGAGAGTTCGCAATTGCGGTTACAGTAGCGAATTTTCGAAAATTTTGAATAGCAAAAACCAATTTGTTTTATTGCAAAATCATCTTCATTGAGCAAAAACACAAATATCATTGAAGATATATTTTAGCTTTTTAACTGCTGACATAAAACAAACGAAAAAAGCCGTTTTTACTCCCCCTGCACTACAAGATCAAATTGGTGACATAGTCATGTAATACAATTTTGATTTTCCGTGGTCGGCAAGGTTACTCGAATACACCTCAATTTGTTTTTTTCGTTTGTGGTATTTAAAATTCTAGGTATACACGTCAAATCAGCTAAGTGGGTTTCACATAGAAAGTGCCATTAAATGTGAGATTCCTTGTTCTCTTTATACCATTATTTATTGTTTCCCATAGCTTTTTAGTACTCCGTGTACGTAAATACTTAAAACTTTTGTAATCCAAGTAGTAACAATATTATTTTTTATGCTTGTGTGAAAGCATTTGTTCTCGTCATTGTTTTTAGTTTTACGTCGCCATTTCCTGTTGAACTTATTTCTTTAATGTCAATTATATTTTTTAAAAGTGAAAGATTCACGGTGTTATTGGGAAATTATGCCTATATTCCACTGTGCCTAAATTTAAAACTCTGCTATTTAGTGCAACGTTTGTAGGAGTTTTCAGAGTAGGTGTCCGTATATGACTGCATTTTTAGGCCATTGTCGCTTTATAGACCTTCTTAATTTAATTATCGTTTAGTATTTTCCGTTGATTTCCAAAATGTTGATGATTTTGAGTTTACCTAAACTTTCGTATTTATTAAGTTATAAGCTAGTGTACTATATTAAGACGATTTGTGATTCTAATAATACGGATACATTACGATGATGGCGTTCTGAGCTTTTAAAGATGATAAAGATGTTTTAAAAATGACAGCAAACACGTTTAAAAAATAACATACTTTAATTTACCTTTAAAAATATTAAATACATTTTCTCAAAAGTGTATGTCTAGTTTTATTCCCCAATTATATATAAAATTTCCACATATGACTCTGCTGTTACATATTACTATTGTTTTTGTACAGTTGAAGTGAGGACAATGTTGAATTATTTTCTACAATCATAACTATACTCTAACTTGGTAGAAATTAAATAAAATAAAATAAAAGAGAGCAATTTGTATTTTTATAAACCACAAAAGTTTACGAATTTTTAACTTTATTTAATTTTATTTACATGAATAAAATATTATTTTTCATAATAAATAATAAATTAAAGTACATGTTAGAAAATCAGAACATACTGTTTTAATAAAATTTTAAATTGTAATTTTTCTATTATCTTATTATACCTAAATATGTATGTTTTTTTAACATCTGGCTTCTGAATTATGATTTTTTGAAATTTTAAAATCTCGGATTCTTGTGTTTACAATTAGAATAAAGGATTATGCTATTAAAAACAATTCTGAAAAGATTTTGACTTTCTAAGAAAGTTATTGCGTCCAAAATTATTCTAACTACTAAATGAACAATCTGAGATTAGAAACAAAATCATATTAAAAATTTAAAATATTTTTTTTTAAACTCAGGTGTTTAATTTTTTCTCTGTGAAAAATAAGAATTTATTTATGTAAGTGACTATAAACTTGAAAACTTTAAACAGCAAAAAAAATTCTGGTATATAAAATATAAAATACAAATTTCTACGTTTTATAAAATATTTAAACAATGTATATATATATATATATATATATATATCGTAAATTTCAACGATTATACATATTTCTAAATTGTGGCACAAAAATAATTGATGAATATTTTCTCTGCGAAAAAGAAGAGTTTCATTGCGATTAGATCCCAAACCAGAAGTTCAAAAATCCAGCGCACTGGCTATTATGCTGCTGGGTGCTTATCAAACTTAGTAATTTATCCGATTATAAATTGCAACGCAAACTTTAAGGCATGTAATTTCAAGACCCTGTGGCTCTCGCACTGTTTTGCTTTCTTATATTTTTCTAAGAACCATACTCTATTGATACATAGATGTTCAACGCATTCTGTATTTCCGATCTCAGAACCTCCCCTTGTTCGTGGGATAATAAAGAGTGTTAAAAAAAATACCCTTTGTTCATTATCTTTTAAAAAATTACAGACGAAGAAAAAAAAGTGTAAATTGAAAATAAAGTGCAACTAAATACATTTCTTAAAGAGGAAACGTAAAATAAAGCTAATACAGGTAGATTGATTATCTATTGTTTATATTAATTTTTAAATTAAAACGTAGTTTTGCATAAATGATTTTTTAAATCATACTTCCTAGTTGTAAAAGAAATTCAGTCATAATACAATATTTTTAAATACATGTATAATTTCGCAAGAATTTTGAGAGAATGCTTGATTTATAATAATTGTTCCTATAACAACAAACTAAGATATGATGAGATCATAAATTATATACCGTTATCAGTACAGCCATCTGGAGAAATGCTTATCTTAGATATTTAGGTAGTATAATTCAAACCTTTGAGAAGATAAAGCGCAATAAATATTTGGCAATTTTCCTGCCGTGTAAATTTATTCAAAGACAGTATAAATTTCTATTTATATGGGACATTCTAAAGAAGCAGCTATTTAATTCTTTTACTTAGAAATGGAAAACAGCTTGAGATTAATAGTGTAATTTAGAAAATTATTCATGCTTTTGAATAGATTAGATAATATTTCTTGTTTCTTTAAAACATAATGACTGCATAATGACAATCACGTTTATTTAAACACATGATTAAAATAACTTCAACAATGCATTTTTACTTTCTTCTACCTACAGGGTGATTTTTTTTTAAGTTGTGAAAGTAAAACCCTATAACAAAAGAACCACTGATCCATATTACCTGAAATTTCACTAGTGTGATCCCAAATCAATGGGAATTTTTTAGATATGGTAAACAAATAACTTAAAATACCACCGACAGATGGCGCTGTATCTGAAGTAAAGTCGGAAGATGAGCTTGTGCACGACACACGTACAGTGGCGTTAAAAACGTGAAGAACGCACACCTCGTGTTCATTATTCTACGGATATCGTCACAATGACTGTGCCATTGACGGACCGTGCGTTGTTAGTGAAACTGTATTATCAGAATAATGACTAATAATCAGAATAGGAGATTTAGGACACATAAGAATTTAAGAAAAGGTCCAATGACGACAGAAGACCTACGGAAGAGGGTATTGAAATTTGAGCAGACTGGTTCATTGAGCCTAAAACCCGGTACAGGAAGAAAAACAGTTGATGTTAACCTACAGCGCCATCTGTCGGTGCGATTTTAAGTTTTTTTAAAACTACGCAAAAAAATTCCATTGTTTTGGGAGCATACTGGTGAAATTTCAGGTCATTTGCTTGAATCGTTCTTTTTTTAGAGTGTTTTACTTTCACAACTTTAAAAAAAAAATCACCCTGTATAATAGAAGGAAGTATTGTAATCGAATTTTTTTTCGACTTCCGCTTTTTGACGTATTTACACATTTTAGGGGTCAGAGATTCCGAAAAACATATTTTTGCAAAATGTCTGTCTGTTCTTATTGTATCATTGAAAAGTCTATGAAGTTTTCTTATGAATAAAATTGAACCAAATTTGAGTTATAGGTCTGTGACTATGGTCAGCAGATCCTCCTAGAATTTAAGGATATTCCGCCGGAAGGACGCGCTGCGATAGCGAATTTTGTGCCATTTTCATTATTGTATCATCGATTAGTACGCATGGAATTAAACCAAATTTTGACTATGTTTGACTATGTTTTTGACTATGGCTTGCAGGTCCCAGTTGAATTTGGGGATATTGGGCTGGAAAGGGGCACAGTGATATGCACTTGAAGAGATCAAATTCCAAAAGGTCCACAAAAAAAATTAGAAATCCTAAAAAGGTTTTCCGTTAAATGTTTGGCCTAGATTCAAAGATTACGGAACAATTTTTGTTTTGCCTCTATCTTAAAAAATGGCTGATATGTCGTACTTTTAGGGTGTAGTCCAGGCATTAGGAGCTAAAAAAAGGCAAATAAAAGAAAATTTTGGTTTAGTTTTGATATTTGGTGTCTTTACGTTTTTGGGGTCGCTAAACACGAATCTGAGATTTTCTAACAAACTTTTTCCGGAAAATTCGTTTTATTACACAAAAACGTATTAAACAAGAACGGAAAATCATGCGTCAAGCATAGATTATATAACACTTTCCAACGCTTCCAAAATAATTTTACAAATCATACCTTTTAATAAACTAAAAGATAACATCTAAGTAAACAATTTGGAAAACGCATAACATATTTAAAAATGTAATTTCAGGAATTTCCGACATATACAATATTCGGAAAAATATCCTAATACGTTTAATCAGTCCTGTATAAGATCTATAGATTTGTATATATACTACATAGGGTGCTAAATTTTAGTTTAGTTAGGAAACGCGTAGCACAGTTTAAAATTCTCCGTCTGGAGTTTCTGTCAATAAACGGAAATGTGTTCGCTAACTTTTGTGCTTCCCTGTATAGGATCTACAGAATTTATACACACCATGTAATAGACAAAAAGCGAGTTAAAATGAAAATCGAGTTCAGTAACTTAAAACGCACTTCCAGGAATTCTTGCTAACAGGCAGTAGAGAATTATTTTGTGTGTCCCTGTAAATGAACGATGACTGCTATACACACAATATTCTATAGTAAGCCTCTTGTCATGCACCTTAGTGATATATATAAATTTCAATGCGTTTAAAATATTGAAACATTATTTAAATAAACCGCAGACGATTTTTCTCCTTAGACGTAATGTAACGGAATTCTTTTGACTGTCCCTGTAAAGTAACTATAAGTGCTATGCGCACCCTATTCCATATTAAGCTTCTTCTAATGCACATTAGTGATATATATAAATTTCAATGCGTTTAAAATAGTGAAACATTATTTAAATAAACCGCAAATGATTTTTCCCCATAGACCGCAATGTAACGGAATTCTTTTGAGTGTCCCTGTAAAAAAACTATAAGTGCTACACACTTCCGTTGAAATAAGGAGCATGCTATAGATACCGACAATAACATATAAAAATTGCAGAGCAATGAGCATATTTACGGGAGTTAGAGCACGGACAGACGGCCATACGGCCAGTCATAAACACTTTTCAACTAGGTTGGAAAGTGTTAAAAACGGACTTTTCGATGTTTTTTCAAAATAACTCCAAAACTGTGCATTTTACGTGAAAGTCGACAGCATATGAATTAAAGAGGGTATAATTTACTACATTTTATGTATTGAAAGTTTTTTTTTTTCCTCTGATCAATGGTTTTACCTTGAGAGGAAAGGTATCTAAATTCGAAAATCGTCATTCATGCAATGGATACACATCACACCTCGGAGATTACGAAAGATAGTGTTTTGAGATCAGAGTGCAACATATATGCAAGCAGGATATTTTTGAAAGGATGGTGTACTAAATTGGAGAAATCACCCTGAATGAGGCTTCCGTTGTTTCAGAGGCATACACAGTTTTGCTCGTTCTTTAACTTTAAATTTAACTCTTGATGAATTATTCTTTTGCAATTGCTTTTGATATTGGTGTTTTTACTGATGCGGTGCCATATTTATTTCACGAAACCTCTATTTTAATTTTAATGTACCTTAATATTGATTTAGAGTTTTTAAATGAATGTCTGATTATTTATTTTGACAGTGATATTTAGGAATTCAGACGTAGAATGTTTATATATTTGAAATTAAAATATTGTTTTTTTATCTTTGCGAAACATTCAGGAGTTTATTTTTCTAATTAATTTATATTTTTCCAATTGTTGAAAATGTTAAATATCATGATATGTTATTCTTGGCTTTTCATAAATTTAGACGGAAAAATACAGACTTTTTAAAACTCATAAGAGTTATTTCCTATTTTTCTTTTTAAAAACTTAATAAGGTTTTAGAAAAAAAGTGTCTTAAAAGGAATATATATTTTAGAAATCCTATACCATTAAGATTCTTGATGACAAGTCTTCAGTATTTTTTCAAGGGGAAAAAATAAAAGCATTCAACCGGGAAATATATTTTTTATTATGTTTTTTAATTAATTAAAACTTTTTTAGTCAGATGCCGCAAAATATTATCCTCATGAGTTCGTGATATAATCTGCCATCATTGATGGATTATTAAAATAATAAAATCCTTCTGAATACTCTAAAGTTATGCATAAAAAAGAAAGTTTCTGTAAAACAGTTACGAAAATTGTGTTCAATTAAGGATTGAATTTCTTTCTTTAAAATATTCCAACATATTTTAAAAAAGATAATGTGCTGATTTGTATTTATTCTGAATTACCAAAAAAGAATTGTTATATTATATTGTGAAATATCTTGCATTTTAACAACTGAAAGATCTGTTATTTTCCTATTCAGGAATTATGGCAATTAAAAAATATGTTATTTGCAACAATTGCGAAATATAAGTTAAGTACATAAAAAGAAAACTTCGTTTACCAACAACATCTTTTAATCTTCTGTAATCTATTAAAGTAATATTAAATTTAACACGCATTTTACTAGTATGAAACTAACTGGACATAAGTTTGAAAAATGTATAATTGACAAAAAATAGGCACATATAAACACCTTTAAATTCCAAAAAGGAGAAAATTTACAAACATTATTGTATGCTAATAAAGACGTCCCCATAGAAACTTATCACTGTAATCGAAATAGGTTTTGCGTAATGCTCAGATAATAGCCTCTGCCTAAAATATTCTGCTTAAGAAGACTTATACACTAAAAATTCATAAATTTATTTCAATTTAAGTATTAATCTTTTTAACCGTTTTTCGAAGCTTTTAAAAATGATTAATACATTAGAATTTCTATAGAATAAATGTCAAAGAGAAATGCTTCTAGATCTAGGATAATTCTCCATCTAAATATATTAAAGTCATTAAAAAAAAAAAAATTGTTGTTGCGAAGTGATTGAGGAATTGTTTCCTACATTATAATGCTGAGTACATAAATATCTTAAATAAACTTGTTTTCAGTATTCATACATGGGATATGTTCTAATATTAAAATATGGAATACCTTTTCTGTTTTTAATATATTTTCTGTTTTGTAATAATATTTGTGTTTCTTAATAACTTTTCGCTTTAATGTTAATTGTACCTCGGTGACAATATTATAAAATGAGAAAGATCTAATAATATTTTTAACACTACGTATGTCTCCTGGATGCTAATAGCATAAATATAATAAGCATGGTAAAAATTATTTATACTGTTTTATTATTATTATTGTTATCGTAAGCAAATTACTAATAAAATATTCAGGTAATTTTATAGAAAACTTCAAACTATAATTAATCTGTTTTAAAAATCTCTCAATGAAATTTTAAATTTAAACTTTAAATTAACGATAAAAACATTATTTTTTTAAATTTCTATTCGTTACAAAAAATATTTTTTTATCATGAGTTTCAAATTTAATGTTCATTTTAAATCGAAGTCGAAATTTATAGGAGTATGTGTAGTTTCTTTTTTTGTCATTCCAATTCTGAATTATAGCATACTGTTTTTCAATTTAATTTGTTATTATTGTTCTTATTTTTTCTATATTGAGTAAGTTAATGTTATTTCAGTTTTTTAATTAAGGAATCATAACAAACTGTTTGAAGTCATTTTCTTTCTTATGTGACGAGAAAATTTTAATTAAAGAAAACTTTTCAACATTTCATCGTGTATTAGGAAATCTATAATTAATTTAAATTATTACTTCTTTTTGAATTTAATTATTTATGTTATATAGAAATAAAGGTACTGTCGAAATTGTAAAAGAAAGAAGAAAACTCTAACAAAAGTCTGATCTTGTATGAAAAATAAATCTTGAAAAAATAATTTTGCCATGATTTCGTAGGTGAGGTTGAAAATATTTTAATTGTATTTTTTTTTCATTTATACTGCTTATTATTTTATTTCCCGATTATGATTGAAACAATAGAAAACATTATAATAAAAAATCGAAATCCATAAATATATTGGTACTATATTTTGTTATAACGTGAAAAAAAATATTTTATTTGTTTTTCGAGTATAATCGAGAGAAAACTTTATAACGACTGCAAAAAAGCACAGATGACTCATAAATATAGAACATGGACTTCAAAATCGCAGCGAAAGTAGTTTTGCAAGAGTAATGTTTCGTACAATATTAAAATAGAGATAAATAAAATAGTCTTGATGAGAGAAGGAAATTTGACAAAATATTTTCTGACAACCTATACACTGTTTTATATACTCAAACACTTTTTCAATATTTGCACAATTTATTTAACATAAAGCAACCATTTATCTATTTTTATATACAAACAGAAATAAATTGTATACAAAAAGCAGTGATTATATATATAAATATATATAGAGAGAGATATATAGATATAAATACATATATAAACAAGCATACACGTTCATTGGGTTTGTGTTTGCTGTTTATATCATTTGACAACAAATCCCCCTTTCTGAAGACCGATTTGCGACAAACATAAAAAGAAAACCGCCAATGTCCCTATAGCGGAAAAGTAACAAGATAAATCGAAAATAGAAGAACTAGTCTATAATAATTACAGGTTTACTAATCCAAGATAAAACCTGGGACAATTTTTGTCATTTAAAACCTTTATGGTCCTCGTAAAAGGAACAGCTTAAAAGAAAAACCAACTTTCTTTTCAAGTTAAATACTTCAGAAACTAGATTTTTGTGTTTAAGCTTGCTATTCCTAAGACCTTTACAACACATAGTTTATAAATAAAATATCCTCATAAACCATTTAAGCTATAAACAGAAAAAGTAAAGATTTCAATAGAATAATTCGCGAAAAAACTCTTGATGTTGAATGCCATTACAGATCTTTTTAACACATTATTATAAATTTGATAACACAAAAAATACAAATCATTCAAAGTTTATTTTTGCAGTACTGCATTTTTGACAGAAAATGTGCGTTTTTAAAAGAATATATAAGTGCAGCATGTTTCAGAGCAGATATAGTAATGTTATTGCTTGAATGAAACAGATGGTATTTTAAGCAAAGAAAATGTAAATCTTTTGATAATTCTCTTTATTGTAAATATTTTGAATTATAAACATTTAAATTTAAATATACATGCACTAAAATGTTTTCAATATTTTATGTATCAGTTATAAAGATGTGAAGTTTAAGGAGAGCTTGTATGTTTCTGTAAAGCAGAATTATGTAATACATCTTAATGTATTAAAATGTGGAACCAACTGGTGTGATATAATAAAGGCAAAAAACTTCTTAATAATACCGTAAAAACAAGATTTTTTATTGTGAAGAGCTGTACAAGAGTTATCCCTGTTTTGGTAAAACAACTTTAATAGCAAAGCACATTTGTTTAATGTTTCGAACAGAGTCATCATATTCGTCGATTATTGCTCCGAAAATTTCGTATGTATCTCTTTTTCTGATGCGATGCCCCAGCAAATATGAAGGCCATAGATTTTCTCTCCAGAGCGATCCAAACAGAATAACTTGAAGAACCATGTATATATATTTTTTAAATGTAATTGTGCGAATGATATACTACATTTAAAAAGTTTTCACAAGCAGGTTTTTATATATTGAATAATTTCAATATTCCTTTATTTTTGAAGTAATATTTAAGATATTTTTTATTCCTTTAAATAGATTTGAAAAAAGAACCAGGGTCCATAAAACGTGTTTTTGGCCTATGAAATGAGACTAAAATTCGATTTTGTTATAATGACTTAATTATTTCACTTTTTAATATTAGAAGGTTTATCCTATACGACTTCAACAATAGTTTTTGCATTTTGTTCGGATTTATATGACTTACACAAGCTCAAAGTTCGTATTATTCCTAGTTTTTGATTAAAAATACGCAATTTCTACTAATTTTACCTGAATTATTTATATGAGCGCAATCGTGCAATACTTTCCTCTTTACATATATTATAAAATACATAATATATGTAAATATAAAATTGTTGCAAAGCTGCGCTCATAGTAAAATATTAACACGTTGACGGACACTTGCGGCTATAGCCGCCAAAGCGACGTTCACAATGTGGCATGACGGCTATAGCAGCCCAAAGCGAAACGGTCGTTTTTAGACACTACGGCTATAGCAGCACAAATGTGCATTTACCGGCGTACAGGTGCCCAGTGTCATGTTTTGGATACAATTTTTTAGGTTGAAGTTCGTTTTCCACCTGTTATACGAGTTGCAGCTTTCGTATGCACGTCCAAGGTTGCTAGTGGTCAGGGAAAAATACAGTAAAGAAATGATGATTACCAGTATACTCTTACAGAAAAATTCATGTTTATTATTTGATCGAATAATCAACATAAATTTTTCTATAAGAATATACTGGTGTTTATCACTTTTTTTTTACTGTATTTTTCCCTGACCATTAGCCACCCTGACGTGGTTGTGAAGGGAGTAGTGCAACCTAATTAAAGGTGCTGAATTAATCAAAATTAAGTTTATTTAAGCAGAAAGAGTAAAACTATACTTCTAATATTCTAAAAATTACAAAAACATATAGTGTCAATTTTCGAGATTCACTTGTTCCTTCTGTCCGTCAATGTGTTAAAAATAGAGAGTTAAGTAACTGCATTCCCTCACGTCACTAAGAGGCTTTAGGATGCAGCAACGTGTTTAAACGTGCTAAAATGAATGTAACTATTGTAAATAACTGTATTACTTCACATTAGCAATAGTTACCGTTAAAATTTAAGATTTTTTTATTTCTTTAAATAGATTTGAAAAAATTTGTAGAAAGAACGACTTCAATCATTTAAATAAAGTTGCGAGTGTAATATTAGAATCTGACGTTTTGACTAATGTCAAAATATTTAAGAATATTTTCATTGCATTTTTTAGCTAGTGAGAAGAAAAACCGTATATACTTAAAGTTTCAGAAAATATCGTATTTCCATTACGTAAAAAAACTTTCAATTTCTGTAAGAATTAATTCGCATATTCGTTTAAAATTTTTATAGTAAAATTTGAATATAGCAAAATTAGACATACTATAATTGGACACATATAGAATATGTTTTATGTATGGAAGTTTGCATGGAAGTTTGCATGGCTTTTGAAATTTTACAAAAATAATAAACTTGACATTTTTTTTTTTTTTTTTTAAGATTTAAGTTTTAAAATATATCCGACCTTCTACTATTTAAATGTTTATGTGAAATAATCCAAAAAAGCTTTCAAAGTATGTCATTAGAAAACATAATACACTAGATGTTTTTTAATGATTTATAATTGATAAATTTTTAATGTTTAATATAGAAATTGGAAATCATTAGAACTATTTTGAGATTTATGGATACATATCATTTAGTTTTTGGCTAGTTGGAAGTGAGATTTTATGTACATCGCTTCCTAAAATGTGACTTTTTAATTAATTTTATTTCTGGCAACCAGTTTTAATGTATATGTAGTTAACGACTTTATTTAAAATATTCAACTTCCAATTTAACTTATATTTTAAATTATAATATTACATACAGCATTATGAATTTACTATATGTCTATTCTAAAGCATATATGTGATGAAATTGCACTCAAAAGCCTGGTTTATATAAGTAAAATTTTGTAAGTTTAATTAAATTTCATCTAACAATCGTTTTCGTAACTTTAAAATAAATGTTGTATTATTAATCACCGAAAGGCCTTAGAAAATCTTATTCTCCAACTCTTATTCTCAAAATTTAATTTCAAATTTTTAAATCCTTTCAAGAAATTAATGAAGCCCACAATGAAGCATTGCCATTATTCCTTTTATTTAGGCTTTAATCCTGTCTCAAGTAATTAATGCCTTTGGAAATAGTTTAAAAGGTATTGTGTAAATGACGATGTAAAATTTCTAAATATGGGTTTACATTGCAAATATTTAATATTTTAATGAAATAAATGAAGTACATATATATTTAGTTAGCTAATGAGATAATGAATAGAGACAGACAAAGAAAATATTTTGTAATATTTGTTTTGAAAAATGTATGGGATTTTAGTTGAAAAACGGTATTGAAGGAGTTAAATTTAATAAAGCTGGCTATAATCCTTTTGTTTCAAAAGAAATTTTTAATAATTAAAGGAATGAGTTCATCTTTTAATTAAATCTTTTTCATAATGTAAATATAGCTTAACATAGTATTATGGAGAGATACAGATTATTGAAAATTAGGGAGTTTTCAATTTGTTAATGCTGAGTGGTGGAATTAAATTTAGTGAACCTGGCATAATCCTTTTGTTTAAAAAACTTTCACAATTTGTAAACGAATTATGTTCATTTTTACATTAAATTTGATTGTGTAAATGCGGTTAGGCATGAAACTATGGAGAAGTATAGTTTATTGAAAACAAAAACTGTGTTAAATAATAAAAAATAGCCAAAGTGTTAAGCAAATTTAATTTATTTTATATTCAAGCAAAAGGCGAGTTTTCAATATACAATGCGTTATGTCACATTATATGTTGTCACACCGACGTTACACCAATATCACCATTTAACATATTTTTTATCAACTTAATTCAGAAAAAAATTATTTTAAAATTAGTAGATACAAAGTAATACAAACAATTATATATGTAATAATAATAGTAATACAAACAATTATATAAGTAATAATATTAGTAATACAAACGATTCTCATATGCGCTATAAAATGATGAACAGTTGAGTATAAAATTTGAAAGACTAAATAAGAAAAAACCTATAAGACTCGGCCGAATAAACCATTATTAAAATTTATTGGGTATTTACAGCGTTTATTGCCAATTACTGCTTCCGTAATTTATGTATTGGCATTAACATATAAAATATATTGGCAAAAGCTCTGGACACTTCCGATTTTAGACGTTTTGTTGAATATCCAGAGAAAATATATGACAAATTCTTCCAGAACGTCAGGAATATAAATAACATATATTATCACATGTTTTTCAGTGGACAATAAAGGGACCAAAAATAAATAAAAAAACTAATATTTGAGTTAAATCTGTAAAAGAGGCTTGAAATTATCTTTACTTCTGTAAATGATACACATAATAATGTAGATCTTATACAATATATATGTGCAAGAATAGCGCGTATATACAAGGGGATATAAATCTTTCTTTGATAAACAAAAATATGCATTTTTTTATTTATAGCATGTAGAGTTTTCAAAGAAAATTAACGCCACATTTAGAAAATAGTTTATTATTACATTAGAAGTACATTAGAATTAGTACATTAGAAGTACATTAGAATTAGTACATTAGAAGCAATATAGTTTTATCAGAATATAAATATAATTAATATCGGACGAAATATGAGAATTTTTATGAAATATCTTGTAACTGCGCCTACTCGAAAGAATTTTATTCTTGATATAGTACTCAAATGCATAGGGCAACTCATAAAAAGTCCAATCGAATATCATGAAAATTCCGAATGACATCGACGATATAGTAAGCTGAACTTCAGTTGTTTTCTAAAAGTATTTGTTTGTTCGGAAAGTTCTTTTTGTTTGGGAAAGTTGGTTCATACCGGAAAATTCTATCATTTAATTATTAGGCATTGATTCCGTTATTTATTTTTTAATAATTGAAGGGCAGAATTTTCTGGTACTAATTGATTTTCCCAAATGGAAGGAACTTTCGAACAACCCAATATTTAGGTGATTAAGGATTTTCCACAGTCATGTTTCATTTTTAATTTATTTTATTTAATAAATTTCATTTTTAATTTATTTTCTTTTGTAAAATTTTCATTCTATCTCTTTTTCAACACTGTAAAAAATATTTGGAACGTTTAGTATTCTAAAAGGAACGTTTCTGATACCATCGGATATCTCAGAGCTATTTTCACTTTCTGAAACCATCAGAAACCTTTCCGAATTTTTGGGGTTCCCTTCTGCTGTGGAGGGAAATCCACCCTTTTCTAAGTATTTCCCAACTAATTTCCCATCGCCGGAACAGGAAGTGCCGAAAGTATAAGTGATTTCCCCTACCCCTCCGTCCGATGTGGTGTGTGTGGTGTAATTTACGCGAACAGCACGTTGTTAGCGGTGGAAGTATTGTTCCAGCTGTCCAAAAAGACAATTCTAAAGAAAGAACACTTGAAAAGGTAAGAATTTCTGCTGTTTTAAATTCTCTAATCATGTTCTTTTATAATGATTCTGTTTTATATTCATTATTATTTCACATATGCCGTGATATGCTTCAGTTTATATCAATATTTTTAACAAATATGTCTTAACCCTAACATTTAGGACTATTTATATGAGTGAGGAATTAGATCTTTTGAGTTGGAAGGATAGTTATTAAAATATACTCTAAAATATAACTATACAAATCCTTTGTCTCTAATTTTAAGTTATTTAATGTTGCTTCAATGAATATGATTTATAAATATAATTTAGTAGCAATTTAATCTTTTAAAGAATATTATCTCCCGGCGATAGTGTGTGTTTGTTTATATATTTTTTTAACGATGTTTCAGAACTCTAACTTTTATAATACTACATATTGAAAATTGACTTGTCTGACTTTAAAAATATTGTTTTAAAGTAAACAAACTATATTTATTTATTTTATTCTGATTATGAAAAAAAATTTCCCGGGTGTTTTTATTAATCTCAGGGTTATGTCCAGATTTTTCTTACAGGGTCCCTGTTTTTGTGAAATTGTGAAGTTTTTTTTATTTTTTTTGAAAATTCCAGTCATAATTTTGTGAATTTGAAAATATTGTTATATCAGGTTCCGTTGTATCTATCCTTTACAAATGAAAAAAACTATGCACTTTGATAAGTTCAATTGCTTTGTGATAGGTCAGATTTTATTTTTAAATGATTAAATTTGTGAAAAGTTCAGTTTGGAGGTGGTAAAGTTTCATGAAAGGTTTGTTTTTAAGACAAAGAATTTTGTGAAAGATCCTGTTTTGGAACGAAAAATTTTGTGAAGGGCCAGTTTTATGATGAGAATTTTTGTGAAGTGTCTTGTTTTAATATGAAAAATTACCTTTTAAAGACCGATTTTTTTTTTTGTTAAACAAATCTCTGAAGCTGCATTGCTTTTGAAAAGCTCATAAGTTTTAATCATTTTATGTTGTTGGTAGTTAGATTTTTTGAAATGTATCTAAAATATATTAGTATAGCTTTAGTATGTCTTTTTCATGTTAAAGAAAAGTTTTGAAAGTTTTCTTTCTAAATATATATGCTATTGTTTTAATATTTTAAAATAAATGCTTTATTTGTGGAGCTGTATGAATCCCATATATATATTTTTTATGATATGTTGTTAAAAAACAGGGTAAATATCTCCATTCTCCAATATTCACTGCGTGAATATTCTTAAATATTAGGGTTAAAACATATTTGATGAAAATATTGATATAAACTGAAAAATATCACACAATATACCGCATAATTTCGCCTAGAAAAAAGAATCATTAAAAAAAAAAAAAAAAAAAAAAAAAAAACTTTATTAGAGTATTTAAAATAACAAAAATTCTTATATTTTCAAGTATTCTTTTAAAATTCAGACAATATATAATAAAAATAAATAAAAATATATTTAGAAACACTTCAGATACATTCAGAAAGATTTCAGATATATTATGAAAGATTTCCGATATATTCAGAAACTTTTCCGATCCGTAATGAAAGATATTCTATATATTCAGAAAGGTTTCGGATATATTCAGGAAGCTTTCAGATATATTCAGGAAGGTTTCATTACGAATCGGAAAGGTTTCGTGTTTTAGCCGAAACATTTTTCTGATCGAGTCAGAAACCTTTCTGTTAGTATCGTGCAGCACAGGTCTCCGTTACTTTCAGAAACGTTTCTGAAAATTTTTTACAGTGAAGTGAATAAAAGGAAGCTTTAAAAATTTTTTCATATTAAATATATTCCTGTTTTTGAATTGTGTATGTTAAGGAATGCTAAGCAATCTCTTAAATAGTGTTTTACGTACAACTACCACAATAAATCTGAAAATAAATTACTGGTATAATCTTTGGACAAATAAATGAAAATATCTGATTTTTTCATCAGAAATAATAACTTTTTAGATTCGCGTTATTTAAAATGAGGAATGTAAAAACTGACATCCTCTTTTACATTTTTCAAATGCAGATGAATTAATGTGAAAACTTTAGTATGTGAAAACTTTGGTATATGAAAACTTTAGTAGTTAGTTAAGCTTCTTATAAAAATCAGAATGCATCGAGACTGTCATTGAAGTCACGCATTTTTACGGGATATTTTAGTGTAAAATAAATTCGACATTTTGCAACAAAATTCATGAAATAGTCTCAATGTCTTTTCTATGAATACTTGTCTAAAAAACTTCTACGATAAACATAAGGATACGAAAACACCATGTAAAAGTGTCAATGTTTAGTTTAACTTTTTGTAGATTTGATTCCACCCTACTCCACCATGAGTTACTTAGTGATGGGATGCAATTGCTAAAGTAATTTTTTGAGAAGTGTAAGAACTCACGATGCTGCTGAAAAATTAATACGTAGAGTTTATATTGCGAGCGGATAAAATAAAATTGAACTACATCAAAAAAAAAAAAAAAAAAAAAAAAAAAAAAAAAAAAAAAAAAAAAAAGTTTGCACTAACGTCCTATTTTGTGAAATTTGTAATTCTCATTTAAAGAATACCTAACCGTACTGTTATTTATATATTTCAAAAAGTATTATTTGCAAAATTCCCCAAGCCTTGCATGAGTTCCTGTTTAGTACTATCCAAGCAAAAAAAAAAAAAATAATAATTAAAAAAAATTTCCAACGTAATTTTAAAATAAATAAGGAATTTTAAAAAAAGATAATTGAAAGTAGATGGTAAATTCTTGGAGTGGATAATTTATAATTAGGTAGCTATTTTATTTAAAAACTGAACCCAAAAGAAATATCAACGAATATCGTTGTTTATCCTCCTATTTCACAAAATCTGCTGTTCCTTTAAAACTAGTGTTACATTCATTAAAAATAAATTCCTGAATCCTATAATAATCTTAGTAACCGTTTTATTTTATCTCTTTTACTACTAAATGAAAGGAAATTGTTGAAATAAATTTTGTAGATTTTGTTTTTAAAGTTTGTATACATTTCTGTTTTTTTAATTTCAATATGATAATGTTAAATAAACATTTCGTTAAAGAGTATTTGATGGAAAACTCCCACAATGAATCTGTAAACAAATTACTCATTAAAGTCAAACCACTATTATAAAATCGTGCTTGAAAGAACTTTTACATTGGCCACTACATAAAAAACACATTTATTTTCTTAAAAGGTGCTAAAAACATTAAAAAGCACATGTAAGGATGTTAGTTTACATTATATACCCCGAGATCTTTCGAGCCGCACCGATGCCCCCTATATAAGAAAGCCGTAACACGCGTCACAAAAACGTCATACCAAGCAGGCAAAACAAAGAAAATAATTGGAACAACTTGCATGTTTCGATTCCATTGGCTCATAGAGTTAATAATTATTTTTTATGACTAATAGTTAATAATTCCACGAGGAATCGAAATTGAAACATGCAAGTTGTTGAAATTTTTTTCTTTGTTTTGCTTGCTTCGTATGATGTTTTAGTGACGCGTGTCATGGCTTTCTTATCTTGTGGGTGTTGGCCGCACACGCTTTTATTTTCAAGGGGATGAAGGTTACGAACGGAAGAGAACACATACGCCGAAAAAACCAAAACAAAATACAGTTACGCGTGTGCAAAACAAACCAGTCTATTCCTGTAAAAGAGGGGTGCGGAGAATTTACGTTGAATGTTCATGTGTTAATCCTATTGAAATACCCAAAATATTGAACCAAATTGCAGGAATATTATAAGAGACATCGTTGCATACAATACCATTTTTAATTAAAATCTCAATGGATTCACGGATTATGGAAAGATGTGGTTGGATGTTTGAAAAATTATTTTAGCTTTGTCGAAGTTTATTTTTATATTTTCTCTTTGGTGTAATCTAGACAAAGCTGTACTTGATTTGTTGAACCTGATATCAGACAAATGTTCTTTTAACCTTTCTCTAAATTTCCAAGATGTCATACCAATATAGGAGAAATATTTTTGATTCTCTGTGTTAAACGGGATTATGTAGACGCCTGCTTTTTCAGAATCCGGAGTTGGATCAATTTTCCTATGAATATATAATCCTTTAATTTAGGTGGAGGTTTAGCTAGGTTTAGCTAGGTTTAGCTAGGTTTAGCTAGTGGTAGGGAAATAAATGAGAGCGTAGTGTTTATAGGAAACAATCCAGGTCTAGTAACACGATTTCATTTGACAGTAACTCACCGTTTTCATATAAAATTACTGCATACATATTTTACGTAAAGCGCGCTTTTGAAGTTTGTACAAATAAATAACTTCCAGAATAATTTGATTTAATTAAACAAATTGGTAATGATAATGCTTTTCCCTCCTCAATATATTAACAGATTGTTCAGTCAAGCTAAACAGGCAAGACATAAGAATGATTCAAGTTTAGATAGGGTTATTTATTGTACTTTTGATTATATAACACAACTATATGAGAGATTGAAATACGCATTGATAAAGTATAATATAAATTTAATAGCTAATCCTGCACCTAAATTAAAGGATTTGATTCATAGGAAAATTGATCCAATTCTGGATTCTGAAAAAAGCAGGTGTCATCATAATCCCGTTTAACACAGAGTATCAAAAATATTTATTCTATATCGGTATGACATCTCGGAAATTTAGATAAAAGGTTAAAAGAACATTTGTCTGATATCAAGTTCAATAAACCAAGTTCAGCTTTATCCAGATTACATCTAAGATAAAAAATATAAAAATAAACTTCGACAAAGCTAAAATAATTTTTCAAACATCCAACCACTATATTTCCATAATCCGTGAATCTATTGAAATTTTAATTAAAAATAGTAATGTATGCAACGATGTCATATCTTATAATGTTCCTGCACTTTGGTTCAATATTTTAGGTATTTCAAGAGGATTAGCACCTGAAAATGCAACATAAATTCCCCGTATCCCTCTTTTACAGGAATAGACTGGTTTCGTTTTGCACATGCATAACTGTATTTTGTTTTGGTTTTTCCGGCGTATGTGTTCTGTTCCGGTTGTAGCCTTCATGCCCTTTGAAATGAGCGTGTGTGCGGCACGAAAGATCTAGGGGGAGATAATGTTAACTAACATCCTTGCATGTGGTTTTTAATGTTTTTAGAACCTTTTAAGAAAATAAATGTGTTTTTAATTTTTATATAGTGACCAAGGTGAAAGTTCCTTCATCACACGATTGTATAACAGTGGTCTGACTTTAATGAGTAATTTGTTTATAGATTTATTGCGGGAGTGTTCCATCAAATACTGTTTAACCCTAGAATACTAACCTGCGTAAATTTTACTCACACACCCAGGAAATTCACGCACAAATTATATTACAAGGATATGTTTAATGAATATTTTTCTGAATAAAATTTAAATGTATGAGTGTATATATAAGAATTATTTTTTTTAAATATGCATTAAATGTACTTTAAATATGGAATGAGTAAATGTTACGCATGGTTAGTAATTAAGTACTAAATATAAAGGTTAGTATTCTAGGGTTAACTGAATGCTTATTTAGCATTATCATATGCATATAATGTAAACTAATATTTTTACATGTGGTTTTTAATGTTTTAGCACTTTTTAAGAAAATAATTGTGTTTTTAATTTTTAACAAATATTTGTCTAATATATGAACCAATAAACAAAACTCTCTAATATTTTTATCAGAAATATTAACCTTTTAGATTCCTCTTCAAATGATGAAAGTAAAAACGAAAATACCGTCTTACATTTTTCAACTGCAATAGAATTAATGTGAAAACTTTACTTTGACATCTTTTAAGCTTTTTATATAAATCAGAATGCTTTGAGACTTTTACGGAACAAATACGCCTCTTTATAGGATACTTAAGTAAAAAATACATCAGACATTTCGCAACTAAATTCGTGAAATAGCTTCAATGTCTTTTCCATCAACACCTTTCTAAAATAGTTCTAAGATAAACAGATGGTTACAAAAACGTCGAGTAAAAGTGTCATTTTGTTTTATTAGTTTATCTTTTTATAGAGTTTAGTCTTTGAAAATCATTACAGTATTTCTGCTTATTATACTTTGTATTAGAAAAAAAAAGAAGTATTATCAGACAGACAATATTAAAAAAAGAAAACATTTACTTTGAACATTTTTATATGTTCTGATATAAATGTAGAATGTGAAAAGTATATTAAAAATATCCGAAATTTCAAATGATCATCTTAACATAAATAAACATTGATTAAAAAAATGTAAAAAAAAAAGCATTAATTTTCGAAACAAGAAATTAGAAAAATAGTAAAATAGAATTAATTTCTTCGGTAATTGACATTGTTTGAATTCGTCTATTTCCACAGACCTTTGAATGGTTTGTCTTATTAATTATTTTTGATTAATTTTGATCAAATTCACATTATGACATTTAAACAAAAACGTCCTTGGATTAGAACCAATATTTCTGTTTTCAAGCAGTGAAAAGGGAAAAAAATAATTAACAAAAATGCTCCTAACGGCAGTGTATTTTCTTAATTTATGAAAATAAAATTAAATCAAATTGACTTGAAATCATAATTTATTTGTCGGAGTATTAACGTGTATTTCAATCTGATTGAAGATGTATATTTCTGAATTACCTTTGTTGCGTTTCATATTACATTTCTTCTATGGAAGAAAGCAATGTATTTTATATCATTTGCATATATTTAATTTATTTCACCACGTAAATTCAAAGTCAAAGTATCAACCAAAAATCAGTCGATAACAAACGGTAAGTCTGAGAAATGTTAATTAATGCTGAGTAAAATTTTAGTGAATGAATAGTAGAATCATTATTTAAAAAAAAAATCCCAATTGCATATTTTTAATTTTGTATTAACAAGACACTTGATTTTAAAAACATTATGGTTGCAACCCGTTAATTTTAAAAACATTATGGTTGTAAATTGACATTCATTTTCGGGCTAAATATTAACAGATTTTTTTTTCATGATACGAAAATGTTCACTTGTATTATAGACTAATTATAAGCATTAACTAAAATTACTCTTTTTACAGACAAATATTTATGCTAGGATCACACTGTGAAAAGGCATTAATTGATATTTGGACTTAAATTCTAAACATAAATTTCACTTAAAGACATTGCGAATTAAATTTCTTTAGATTTTGGTAAGTTTCAAAATTTATGTTTACTCTCCCAATCTGCAACAGATTAAAATTCATATAGTTTGTTGGAACTAAATTAGATCGTACTCATTTTAAAGAAAGAAAAAAATGCTTAAACGACTCTTAAATATAGTTAAAATATAACTAACCCGCCCAGTAAATACATGAGTTATATTTAAATATATGTCATATTTAAAGTTTAGAAAGAATACAAAAATTTAATTTGTTGATCCAAATTATAAAGTTCTTATCTATAAAAAATTATTAAAAATAAGGATAAATAAGGTTGCATAAATATAATAATTAAAGTTATTTTTTTTATAAATTATAAATATATTACAGAATACATTTCTATCAGAACACTGCATATATTTGAAATAAAGACATGTAATATGAAAAGGGCCGCCTATAGCATGAACTCTAAAAACTAAATTTTCCACCTGAACAGCGAATAAAGAAACTTGTTGCTTGAAAATGACAGACAAGGCATTTTCCTTTTGAAGAGGTCATTGATTTGTTTTCATATGAGTTTCAATAAAGTCGGTGCTGTCCATCTTGTAATTGTAAATTTTATCGAGCGATAACAATCTTAACAAGTGGGTAATTGTGATCGAAGATCGCACAAAGGGTTTCGTTTAATATTCCTTTCAAAACACTTCATCCTTTCTCTAATAAATCCAAATAAATTTCCTTTTCCAAGAAAAAAAAAAGTCATGTTTTTTATAAAGTAAAAATTTATCGGCCTATTTTTTTCATTTATTCGAATATATGAACCGGCCCACTATTATACTCTGTCATAATAATATCTGTCTATCTGTCATGTGGACTAAATGCGATATTTAAAAAAATAATAATTTCAAAATTAAACATGTTGTACAATTTCAAAATGTTAAAATATGCGAATATTTCCATAATCGGGATTTTATCGTGATTCAATACGTTTCTCAAACTCATATATTTACTATTCTATGTTACTCATATTGATACTCGCTTCGTATTATTCTCAAACATTTGAAAAATCCGTTAAACTTCCAATATGACGTCAGATTAATTTTCTTTTTAATTCTCTAATGACGTGATATTAATCTGCTTTCTGTACATACACATACTCATGCTCCTTGTATTATTGAGAAATCTTTGAAAATTTCCGTTTTATTACCAATATGACGTCATATTAATCTTTTTTTAAATTGGTGAAAATTTTTATTTCATTTTCATTTTTCACGTGGAAATCTTTGAATAGAAAATTAATTATTGTAGAAAGAATTTTATTGGGGATTTTTAATTGTTGGCAACTGCTATAACGAAAAATGTTTAAATTTATTAGGAAAAGGCTGTTAGAATTTTGGTTTTTTATCACTCTATATTAAAATAATACGATTGATTCAAATTTTAATATTTTGAGCCTCTTAATAGGTATTTAGCTATAAGTACACAAATTTTCATGCATGTAAGTTATATAGTTTCTGAGAATGGCTCTGTGACTGACAGACAACGGAGCGGGAGTAATAGAGCTTCGTGAAATGAACGAAACCCTGAAAATGTCTTCCTTTCATATGGATTAATTCAGTTTCTTCATTTTAGAACTGTGATAAAAATATTTTTTTCACAATAACTTAAGAATAACCTTTTCTTTAAGAAAACATATACGGAAATATAGCAGCTAAATTGCAAATTCAGTTTTATCTCCGTTAACGAGTGATGTAAGTATGTATGTATTATAAAAAAATAAACTTTTACAAAAAAAAATATTAACCGACTCAAAACAAAGAACTAAAAAGTATTAAATAATTCTTTAAAATTATTTAATGACAAAATGTTATCCATTAACCACAAATCCGATATCATGTGTCGGAATAAAAACGATAAATTTAATATGTACATTTTAATACCTACCAAACATGGATTTTTGGGAGAATATATTTTACAAGAGATAAATATACACACTTATGATTTAGTTTACGAATTTATATATATATATGAAAAGCAATCAATTACTTTATGAAGTTGGTCCAAACTACCTTAAGTATAGTAGAATATATTGTACCTACTATCTACTAATTTATCGATTGGGTTGTTTGGCATCGACTTCAAAAAGTAATTGATTGCTTTTCATATGTGTAAATTCGTAAACTAAATCATAAGTGTGTATATTTATCTCTTGTAAATTATATTCTCCCAAAAATCCATGGTTGGTTGGTATTAAACTGCACATATTAAATTTATCGGTTTTATTCCGACACATGATATCGGATTTGGGGTTAATGGTTAACATTTTATCATTAGAGAATTTTTCGCGCTACTTTACTTGATTTTTTTACTTTTAATTGTTACTAACTAGCTGTTATTTGATGTTTTGTTGAATTCTACATAAATAAACTGGAGATATAAGCATCAAATAAATCGAACAAATCATCGATTTGCAGCACCGCCTCTTGAGAGATTTTGCCTAAAATCTAATCAGCACCAGCTCATATAAGGATAGAACTTCTTATAAAATTTCATCATTTCCTATGCAGTAGTTCGTGAGTTAGAGTGCCCACAAAATCTGTGTCACATACAGAGACATGCACAGACTCACGGACGGACAATTTCTAAAAACATGACCTTCCAAAACGCATAAATCCGCCGAAAACTGGAAGTCAAAATTTTCCATGTTTATCCTGAATTTTATTTAAGATTTAATAAGTTCAGTTTTTGATTTTACTGTACAAAAACAATTTTACTTTTGTATTACTAGATGACTAAATTTAATCAGCATATTTGAATTAAATACATTTTTAGAATTATAACTGTATTACAAATTTACAGAACAAAAGATGGGCGGTATTGATTGGAACACTGCTGTTGGTTTTGAAACAGTTTTATTTAAACATCTCTAAAAGTCTTAACATATTATTAGAACCTGAATTGACAGTAGTAGTACTTGAAAGCATCATATATTTAAAGTTTAAAAATCATTACAATATATAAATACGTTTATTAAAATTATACAAATATTTATTAATATCTCTCTCTCTCTCTCACAGAAAGTGAGAATAAATTTAGATAGTAACTATATAAAATATTTGGATTAAAACCCTTTTCTTGTTCTGAATATATTGCAAAATACTCTTCCATAAGAATTCTGTGTAGCTCTGAAAAAAAGACTTGATACAAGACAAAGGACGATTATTCCATGAACTTTGGATATATATATTTTTTTATTTTCATTTGATACAGCTAATAAAGATGTCTCTTGCCCGAAAAAGAGAGGTAAAGTATCGTGATTTTGAAGTGTTTGTTAATTTGTCATCTTCTGAATTTCAAAGAAATCGAAGCTGTCCATATCCATTCTCTAAAAAAACAAAAATCATCTATAATGCTAAAACGTCTTTCACTGCGCTTTTGAAAAGATAAATAAGAGTAGTTTTTAAATAATAAATGAGCAATCAACATTTGTTGTTTTATTTGGATAGCAGTTAATTATCGAATAAATATTAGAGTTTATTTTTCCACTCCATTCAAGAGTGAACCTTATGTAATACTAACTGTTAAATGAATACATCAATTCAAATTCAATTAATTATAGTAATTAAATTTTATAAATGTATCAAAAAAGAGACATATTTCTAATAATTTTACTAGACGACTGCCAATAAATATATTTTCTGATGTGTGTTGTCTTAAATAAGGCTTCAAGAAAGTCATTTAAAATTAAACACAAGCTGAGTATTTTTTATTGTTCAAAACAAAATACTTACACCCCTCTTTTCTAAAACTAATAAACGGAATGAACCATTAACGTGACAGATATTTTTACCATTACAATCGTTTTTATAATTTACTGAATAACGGATGAAAAGCTTTGATTAAGTAATTTTTGTGAATACCCACAGATATATACGTAATTATATCTAAAATTTATAACGGATTATAAAAAAAAATGTCTATTTACAATATAGCATTTAAAACCATCTGATGTTTATAGTTTATAAACATTGTAATAATTAAATTTGTTCATTCAAGTAATGCAACTCTTGTAAAAGCTTATCAATGTCTTCGAGAGTAAGGATAAATATAAATGAAAATAATGCATGGATTACGTTATTTTTAGGTGTAGATTTCGTAAGAAATACTACCTATTACATTCCCCCCTAAGTTGGAAATTTTGAAAAAAATTTGCAGATCTACACCGAGCATGACTTCTAGAACCCAAAACCACCCCCCCCCAGCTGAAAACTTTATCTATCTATCTATCTATCTATCTATCTATCTATCTATGTCACTTTTTTATGGACACGATAACTTCAATAATTGGGCACAACTGATGTTGTGTCCAAACTGATACATAAAATCAAGGGGCATAAAATCTCGGTCAAGTTCGTTAATGTGCAAAATCGAACCAGGGGAGGGGGAGTTGGAAATGGGGGGCTTTTTGTGAAAACAGATAAAAACCCATAACTTCTTAATTATGATACGTATCGAATCCGTTTAAAGTTATTATTACTTCTAGGAAAAGGGCCGAATAATTTATGTATTACAGATTTTTGATATCGTTAAAAATGGCTCTAAGGGGGAGGGGAAGGGGGTTAAAAAGAAAAAAAATTATAATTTCGTCAATTCACAAGATATCGAATCCGCTTAAATTTATTATAAATCCCCTTAGTATTATCTAAAAATTTTACATTGACAAGTTTTTATAGGACCAACCATTATACCAAAATAATAATAATAATAATAATAATAAAAATCCCTACTGGCTCCGCCTGCAAACAAATTAGATTTCGAAGTGGGTGGTCCCAAATGCGGAATCATGGCAAAAAGGTCATTTCTTCCGCAATTCCCAACAAACAGACGCCCCACGGTCTGCGTCTTCGAAATCTACCTGTGCCTGTAGTCTGAACCGTCAGGGATCTTTCTGTTTGAATGCCTAACAAAATACATTTTTATCAAAATTCTGTGTAACTGTCGAAAGGAGGCAACTTAAAAGACAACGCAAGGGTAGTCTTTTTCATAAAAATTTTGAAACAAAGTTTTTACATTTTCACGTGTATAGCAAATAAATTAATATCTACTTGAAAATGACATTTTGCTTTGTAAGTATCCATTAACATGATGTCTATTGAATTTCTACGAAATGCAAACTGTCCATCTTCTATTAGCTAACATCTAATATCTACTATTTTTACATTTTACCAATTTTTCTTTCAGACATTATTTAAAAAAAGCATGGTTAAAAATTCTTACTAAACAATCAACAGCTCTTGCAAGATTAAACACTAAAACCCCAATAAAACTTGAAACCCTACAAATACAGAAAATAGCGAACTACGAAAATTTACATAACGCTTTAATAAGAGAATCAATAGAAATCAATGCATCCAAAGCCGCATGCAATGATATGATACATTCATTACTTGATTGCTGCTAAAAAAATGTTGGAAGAGGGGTAGGGAGAGAGAGAGAATATTAAAGGCCGATAGGGGGAGCTCTTCAACCAGCAGTCATATATATAATGGAGAGGAAGGGAGTTGAAGATCACAACTGATGATGCCCTAGCGAGAGGTGAAAGCGCTTTTGTGGAGTAGTAGAGATTGTTATTGGAGACTGTTTTTACATTTTTTAAATGGGGGACGTTTTTAGTAAGAATTTTTAACCATGTTTTTTAAATAATGTCTGAAATAAAAATTGGTAAAATGTACAAATAGTAAATGTACAGACATTAACAAGTGAACACCTGTTTGAAAGTGAACACTTTGCAACAGCAATGCGTCTTGGAAATCTTGAGGAATAGGATGAGTCAACAAGTCATTCCATTTCTTTTCCGTGGCTTGCAATTTGTGTAGATTGTCCACTCTCTCCTTGATTCTGTTTTTTATCACTGCACAAGCTCGTTGGTATGGGTAATTGTATGTCGGTTGTGGCAATCTGCAAGCCTGTTTAGCAAGATGATCAGCTCGTTCATTTCCTGTTATTACACAGTGGCTATGTATCCATTGGTAAGTAACTTTCTAATCAGCAATCAGAATACTGCTGGCCAAAGAACGTGTATTAGAAAGGCGAGCAGAGCTATCATGCTATCATTAGTTTTCATAGTGAACAGAAACACTTTTTGTAATGCTGCCTATTAAAAAAATAATTCTTTTTTATTAAAATGTGTTTACTTAACCAATTATTGTCAAACATCCACTATGCTTCCACTGAAAACGATATTTACCACCACGAAACCTTTTTAGAATACATTCTTTACAATTTAAATTCTTTTGATACTACTATTCCATCTTTTGTTCCTACCCAAAAAGTTTTATTTATAAATAAAAATTTACTAGTAATATATATCTAGGTAGATATTGATATAATGTACATAATAGTACCAGGTAGAATATTTCTAGAAATATAACTAAGTAGACATATAAATAGTGAACTGAAATATTAGTAAGTATATTCTTTAGACAGTAGTCAATAGAAACCAGTCAATAAAGAAAAGCATGTTTTATCCGTGAAGATATATTTTATCTATATTACTCCATTAAAACAACAAAAAAACACATTCAATATGTTAAGATAACCATTTTTACAATTGAATTTAAGTAGTATTAGCGTGTAAATTCCTGTACGTAATTTTAAATTTGTTCTAAATATTAGGATACATTTTAAAGTCTATATTTATACTGTCTATTTGTAAAGATGAGGAGAACGTCTGTCTTCATTTTGAATTAAACTAGATCACAGTAATTTTAATAAAATGTAACATATTACTTTAAATTACTATTAGACTGTAAAATTTGCCTTTAAATAGTTACAATTATTTCTTACTAATGTTTATAAGCATTACAAATGATTATTGTTTTTGATTCAATTTGTAAATCTCTTTTTATCATTGAAAGGAATGATAAATATAAATGTATAAAAAAAAAATTCACAAAGTTCTTTTATCCTTTGAATAATTACAGAATAAATTTACATCAGAATTTCGTGTAACTGTCAAAAGGAGACATTTTACAAGACACTTATTCTGTCAACTTAAGAAATAAAGTTTTTCTATTTCTAAATGAATAACGAACAAAAACAATTCTTTCGTGTAAATGACAGGCAAGATAAGCTTTGAAGTGTCCATTGAATTGATATCTCATGAATTTCGGAGTCTAAGCTGTCAATCTTCTATTCTACAAATTGAAAAGTCGCCTGTAATACTAAAAATATATTTCATACAAATGGATTAATTCAATGTATTCGTTTTATAAAAGATACGTGTGTGTTACAACCATAACCTAACGTGTTACAACCATAATGTTTTTAAAATAAAGTATCTTCTTAATACAAAATTAAAAATCACAAAGTTCTTTTATCATTTGAATAATTACAGAATAAATTGTATCAGAATTTCGTGTAACTGTCAAAAGGAGACATTTTAAAAGACACTTATTCTGTCAACTTAAGAAATAAAGTTTTTCTATTTCCAAATGAATAACGTACAAAAATAATTGTTTCGTGTAAATGACAGGCAAGATAAGCTTTGAAGTGTCCATTGAATTGATATCTCATGAATTTCGGAGTCTAAGCTGTCAATCTTCTATTCTGCAAATTGAAAAGTCGCCTGTAATACTAAAAATATATTTCATACAAATGGATTAATTCAATGTATTCGTTTTAGAAAAGATATATTAAAGTATCTTTTAAATAAACTAAAATCATGTTTCCGTATTTTAAAAAGGTAGTTGTGAAATATCTGTTAAATATCAGAATTTAGTTTTCATATAAATGACCAGCAATGCCTTATATATTCATAAAAGAAATTTTGTGTCTAAATTAATCGAAAATATAATTAAAATAATTAATCAAAAAGACACTGGTTTTTGACTTTTTGATCAATTATATCATTTAGTCAAACACCCATTAATGCACCAAATAAAGTTTATATTGACATTTACTAAAAGTTTTTAGAGCATATTGTTTAATATATAAACATTTTTGTTTCTACTTAATTTTTTTAAAACATACCTTTAAAATTTTAAGTTATATTTCACTTAACTGTTAAATGTTATTATGGATATGTGTGAAATATAATTTTCATATAATATCATAAAAAATTCTGAGATACAGAATTATATTATACATCAATATACTTTTATTTATTACAATCTAAAACACAAAATAGAAAACAATGAATAAGAAAATGCATATTTTATCAGTTATGACGGAAATTCAACTAGTTTTCTTCATTAAAACAAACAACAAAACTTTTTTAAAGCTATATAAACACGCTTTTAAAATTAAGTATAAGAGTAGAGCTTAATACATTTAGTTTCAGATGCAATGTTTACGTTTCAATTTAGGAATAAAATGCAGATTTCTGTTTGATATATATTGTTATTTTATGTAGGTTAAACGATAGAGATGTTAAAATTCTATCATATAAACTTCTTTACATAGTGGTACTTTTATAACATATTTTAGTAACATTTTAATTTAAAATGGAGTTTTGTTGACAGGCTTTAAAAAATTCATGTTTTGTGAAAATAATTTTATTTGGAACTATAAGGTTAGAGGTATGATTTTAATGATGAAGTGCACTTTATCGCACCCCTTATATCTAAATCTTTCATTTAGTTCCTTTCATGAAAACATTTTGTTTACTAGACTGAATCAAAAATTCGTAACTGAAACGTGGGAGTTTAGCTTTTATCTGAGAACTTATCGTACCACAGCTTTAGGTACCTTTCAAGAGAATATCAAATTCAAACGAAAATGCTTTATAAAAGTAAATTGTAGAATGTGAATACTGACTTTAAATTTCATTTCTAAATTATTCCGTTTATTGCAAATAATGATCTATGCCCATATACGCAGCAGCAGGCAGACGACTATATGAACGTTGGCAATAGTTAACCCGATTACTGAAGACTGTTGCACATTGGGTAAGCATTAGAATTTTGACCTTTCATAGTCCATAAATCTAAAATAAAAAATCAGCCACTTTTTTACATTTGTCTTACTAAAATCTCTGTTTGTGGTAAATTACATTATAATTGATCAAGCCATTGCCGAGAAAACGTGTTCATTACACTGTCAGATTAGATTAGATGCATAGCAATTTCGCTTGTATCCGACTCGCTGCGCTTGAACTACGAGTGTGAAGAGATATGAAACATAACACATCATTAAAAAGACATGCAAAAATTTATAGCCAGAAAAATAGAATATGAAGATATAAATAAAATTCGAACATTTATAAAAAGAAATTGAAACAAAAAGTATAAATTGAATAAGTTTACAAAATATCATTTATAATTAAAAGAAAAACAATAACTATTTTTTACACATTCTTTCAAATGAATATATATTTTCAAGAAAGTGGTTAAAACATGGAGTTACACTGTAACTGATAACTGATAAATTTCAAACGAACAACAAAATCAAATTTAACACTATTGCCAGAACAGTCATTTTTAAATTCTAATTAAAAGCCAATCTAAATAAAATCCATAAATCATACAACTGCACAAGCACTAATTTTTCGGAGCGCATCTCTTTGAAATGATTTCATATGTTGCCACAATCTACACATCAACTTATTTCCAAAGCCAATATAAACTTATCCATTTTATTTGATACTAGCTAACCCGCCCGGCCTTGCTCGGGCCCGAGATAATTACAATCTCAGAGAAAGGCATTAACCCTCTCCCTCGCCCTACCCGCAAATATAATGAATAATTTGTTGAAGAAAGCCACCGTCATCTACATTAACGCAATCATTAAAAAAAGAATTACATTTTTCTGATAATTAGAACATAACGAAGACGCTACGCTAAAATAGCCGGCAGATGACACCCCTTCCCGACCTCAATTTCAAATCTATATCTTAATTAGTTACCTACATTTTTGTTCATTAGTAAAAATTGGCAACTATTTCCTTTCATTTTTGCAAACTAAATGGAGGGATCGGCCAGAGAAACAGATTTCTTTGTAGTTCAGTTCTTAATGAAAGCAGATCCCTGTCTGAAACTTTCTCGGATCGTTTTCACTGGCGCCGGCAGATTTTTGGCAGTTTTTTGCATAAATTAAAAAAAATTACCGACTGAATTTTTCAAAAATCACATAGTCAGATGCAGAATATTTTTTTACATATGCTCAGAAATTTTCAAATTGATATCTCAATTAGTTTTCTTAAAATTCGCTAATTAGTAAAATAATTTCGAATTCGTTCACTTCCGCTTGCAAATCCAATGCGCTTGTTCGTTTCTTTCTTTCGCCATTTTGATTTAAAAGATGTCATTTTAGAAGCGATGATTAATGAGAATCTAATTAATATCTTGGGTAATTATCAAAATACTAAAATTCTGACACTCAGGTGCACATGGCCAGACCTTGGACTATCCACACCTAATTTTTCAGACTTCTAGGTGGGTTAGATTTTGCTAGCCATCGCAGACAGACAAACACACACACAGAGAGAGAGAGAGAGAGAAACTTTCTGTTATTAATATAGATTAACAAATAATAAAACTTACTCTATTGACAAATTTTGGCAATATTTATTAACCAATTTTAGTATATATATCGGTAACCGGTAGTAACGCGTACCTATAAAAACCTTCCACGAACCTTCCGAAAATTCTGTCCCTACAAAAATAATATTAGAAATAAAAACTTTATTGTAATCTATGAATATTTTAATACAAATCGATTTCTAAAAGCTTTAAATAGACAATTTTGACATGCCAGCCTATTTCTACAAGTAACTTTGGAGTCAAATACGTACCGGCATTTCAATCTGTTTCGTCAGATTGAAAATGGGCTTAACATTAGAAGTATAAAACTTTAAATCTGCATAATTCCTAGTAAAATAATAGAAATTATTCGAAAATTAATTTCGAAATTAATAAAAATCAATTTCTAGAAGCGTTAAGATTTCAGCTAGTTTCACCAAGCAACTTTGAATGAAATAATATTTTTATAAATCCTGCAGAAAAACTAACAAGAAAACTTTCATGAACACAATAGTGAAAAGAGTAATGTCAAGTGCTTCATGAGTTATATGAAAAATTAAATAAGTTTAAAAATTAAAACGTTAATCTTTTTAAAATAAATGTTTCAAAAACATTTTATAAGTAGAAAAAAAAGTAATAGTAGGAAAAGTAATATTTACAGAAAAACACATTTCAGGAAAAAAATTCATTAAAAAATGTCTGTAAATGAGAAAATAGAATTTTAACCACATTTTGACTCATTTAAACTTGTTAGGTGACATATAGCTCTAAAACTCTCTTTCGTTTCCATTTACTGCTCGAAAAGGATTTTTGTTGTCAGTAATATGAAATAAAACAAATAGAAAATGCTTTATAAAATTACATTTTATTTACAAGAAACACCCCACGAACTGCCACGCACACACATAGTAACGAAATTTTGCAAATAAATAAAGATATCAAACTTATCTGCCAAATTTTATCTGCCATCCTCAGTTTGAAGCGGAATTTTTGTACCACGTTTGAAGGAAGAACGTCCTCTCTTTGTTATCATCCCTGTAATACTGAGTGGCCGTGAATAAAAATTTCATACAGCTGAATTGAAGTCCGATGGACAAGGAAAGCGCCAAGCTTGGTAATCACAGATTTTTATTATTTTTTATGTATTGTAGGATAGAAGCCCCTTAGTATCAGGTTCAACGGATTTTATACAACGCTTCTTAGTTCTCGAAAAATAGGTGGTCCAATATTATAATGCAACTTAATTACTTACTTTGTAACAAAATGCCCGTAGGTAAATCTGTAATTTTCGTATACCAGTAGATTTACCTCTTAATGAAGCAGATGCAATCCCGAATGAATACTCCGTGTTATAATAACTGTAACTTTGGCCTCGACATTTTGATACGTTGCATTTTCTATTTGTTGATATTTTTAAACTGTGACTTACGTTAAGAAAAATGTTTGTTGAAGATTGATTTTCATGTAAATCAGAAACGTCCAATTTTAATATGTTTTTAATGTTTTATGAAAGTGTAATGTAATGTCTGAAATTTTAATGATTTGAATATAAATACGTATTACAAATTTAATAATCTTTAATATGCAAAAAAATACGTTTTAATTTAATTCTTATGCTACATATTAATATAATTATGCTTCTTACTTTAAAAACAGAGTAGTATTATCATCACATTTACTTCTTTCGTTAAGGCAATATATAAATGATGTTTCTTTAAAATTACGAATTGACACAACTGTTCAATATCATTGCATCGATAAAGCATATATGAAATACATTTTAAAAGTTATTAAAAAAATGATCTGTTTAAAAATGTTTTATTCATCGATTTAGTTACAAATAAAAAGTAAATAGGTTCAAAATATAATTAATGCACAGTATTATCTTTTTTAATTAGGATTACTAAATAATAATTACAAGTATAGTTATAAAACAAAAAATGAGAAAAACAAACGTAGCTCGTATCGATATCGAACCCAGGTCCGCAGATCAACAAGCAGATGCCATAAAACTGAGCTAAGAACAGCGCAGTAATTTCGTTACAAAGTAAGTACAGTAAAACCTCTAAATAACGAACACCTCGGGAGCGCGGAAATTGTCCACCATACGGAAGTGTCCGCTATTGGGATAACCTCAGAGATTCACAAAATCTCTAAGAAATGTTTAATGTTTCATTAAGAGCCTACATCAGTCACGCGAAAAAACGCGTAAGCTAATGTTAAGTCTATGGGAGCGTTCTTGCGCGATTTCTCGCTCGCATTTTAATATTTTTAAATGATTTTTACATAGGAAAGCTGGGGTCGATCCCTAACTTTGTTCGTTTTACTTTTTCGATTTTGGCTCCAGTTTTTGAAGTGAAAACTTCTTTAGGCGCGTTGGGCATTTTTTGAGATGGGAAAAAACCATTGAATTCGCGACACCGTTACCGTTACCGTCACCGACACCAAATTAAATTATGTTACCAATTCATACAATGAAGCGAAAGTATCAAAAGGAAATAGTTCACGTGCAGAAAACGAAATGATTGGTATTATGAATAAAAATAATTCAGAAAATTATTTCAAGATAAATTTTGCATGCGCGGTGAAAACAGATAAAAGTGACTCAACTCGCGAGACCAAATCAAAAGATGAAAATGAAATAACAAAACACGGAAAATATTATAATTTAACGAGCACGAGAAAAAAAAAATAGACAGAAGTAATATAAAAAGTAAAAATTAAAATAAGGAAATATTTCACGAAAGTTTTAAGAAACGTGGTTACTGATACGGAAATGAAGTGAAATCATTTTATAGAAAAGAAAAGTTTGTTGATAAAAATTATAGATACCGCAAACAATACGCGCAGTATGAAGATAGAAAAAAAGCATAATGTTCACGAATACCGTAAACAAGACAGGCAGCAAAGAAGTCATAATTTTTGGAGTGATAGGAAGCGGGAACCCTATTTTGAAGATAAATGTTATTACAAAAGATATGAAACTACATCTCATGGAAGAAATGATGAATGTATTGAGAGTTGTTAAAATTGTGGATGAAAATTCATAAGTTTCAATGGTATTCATTTCAAAGAATACTAATTAATTAAATTTCATATTTTATGTATTTGTAAATTTATGTTTTAAGCAACAGATTGCAAATTTTGTATGTAAAATAATATGCATTATTTTTCATGTACAATAGTGCATTAAACGAAAATTGTAATATAATTTTTGTAGTAGTAGTTTATAATAATGAATAAAAAAAACTTCATTTAAAAGTATTTCCTGCACAATAAAACATTTCCTGGCGATTCAAAAAATACACACGTAATTGTTCAAGTTTTCACTTCTGTCGACACTCCCGGAGTGCCATTTTTTTTTATATAAGGGTACTTTCACTTTCAGAACCTGTTCCAACCGGTTCCGAAATTAGAAGTGCCCGCTTATAAACAAAACTGTAACTAAAATCGAAAAAGTAAAAACTAACAACATTAGGGATCGTCCCCAACTCCCTATGCAAAAAAATAATTTAAAAATATTAAAATGCTAGCGAGAAATCGCGCAAGAACATTCCCATAGACTTAGCATTAGCTTGAGCGTTTCTTCGTGTGAAGCGTAGGCTCTAATTGGCTTTTATATGTCAGAAAACCTCTGTTATATGATTAATATGAAAATAAAATTAATTTTTAAGCAATAAAACTGAAATGAAATTGTACATACATTTTCCCACTGTTTATTACATTATTGCGAAAAAAATATGTTACAAAAGTTTCCTTTCGGTTGTGATTACATGAAATTTGTTTTTCTATGTGAAGTGTTAACTCTGTCGTCTTATTTCTGTAAATCAGTCTGTATAATTTTAATTTTAATCCTTCTGAATAATCCTTTTTTACAAAAAAATCTGTAACTGCTCACTCTATTTTATCGCTAATTGGAAATTCTCAATATTGCAGGAAACATCTTAAGTTTCAGTATCCGATTCATTATCACTAATAGAGTAAGTTTTTTTCCGAATATTTTGAATATGCATCCACTTATTCTTCTTCAGTAGATAACTCATAATAATGAAAATTTCCTCAGTTTCTTCACTCCTGTTACATTTCATTAATTCACTTATTTCGCTTAAACCCTTAATAATGTCGCGCCCGATAAGTGTAAGCTACTTTTTAAAAATTCAGATTGCTTGAATACCATCAATTTTTTGAAGTAGAAATATTCGCCTTATTTAATGGCAGATAAAATAATGCGAGAATAAAGCCAATTACACTATTTTAAAAAATTGGTGAAAATCAAATAATCTGAATTAAAAAAAAATAGCCTGCATTGTCCGTGAATGTATCGGCGCGACGATTAAGGGATTAATTCTTCATTTGTCTCGAAAATAAGTGTTTCATTTTCTTTTAATATAAAGCTTGATTTTCTGAAACATTGTCGTACGCTTTCCAATTTTATGTTTTTTAGAACTAATGAAATCCAAATTAAAGCATCAAGTGCATTAACTAATTTTAGGAAGTTCTGAAGTGTATTACTAGAATTTAATTAAAGCATCAAGAGCATTAACTAATTTTAGGAAGTTCTGAAGTGTATTAATAGAATTTAATTAAAGCATCAAGAGCATTAACTAATTTTAGGCAGTTCTGAAGTGTATTAATAGAATTTGAAAGAATTTGGCGTAATAAAAGCTTTCTGTTCCAGGCTGTGCCAGGCTGTGTATAACTGTGTATTTAATCAAGGGGCTGGCATACGGAAGTTGTGTTTCGGGGCGAAACACAATTTAAACATTTCCAATTTCAAATGTTTTAGATGAGAAGTTGCATTGTCCAAACACAAGAGAATTTTTCTTCGTTGTTTGTCTATCCTATTCGCAAAGGAAGCTGACCAATTACAAAACTGGTCACCCACTTTTTCTTATTCGCTTTTCACATGACACTAAATTGGATGTTCTTTGGGAAACACCTGGGTAATCCATTTATAAGAAGGATTTCAAATTCTCTTAATACATTGCAACATAATAAAATAGTAAGTCGCTCTATTGACATTTTTTACCCAATACAGTTATCCTTCTTAAAACACCAAGTCTTATTCGAGAAAATCTAAAAAAGAGTCTTGTTTCATCGGTATTATATTTGTTTCACTCCTCATACCATTCACAAATTGATAGCAGTCTTTCATGCCCATCCTCCACTTTTTTAAGATTTATAGATTTTACATCTCCAAATAAAATTGAAAGCGATGTTATGCTGAGACTATAACTCTTTTAGTGATCCCACACGAAGCCTTAAAATCATGTAATCTGAGTTCTTTAGCGATTTCTAAAGCCTTTTCCTGAATCAGAGGCACACTGACAGGGAAGTTATTTGAACAAAATGAAGTAAAACAATTCGGAATTATAGAAAAAGTTTCAATGGAATCAGTCTGCCCGAATTTCACTTTTTTGATGTTAGAGTTAGAGATAGTAATCCACAAATTCCTTATTTCTTCTTCATTTCCTAAAATCCTTCCCACCTGTTTCTTGCCCATTTTAAAATGTTCGGCATGTATATGTAAACTCAATTTCTCTTTTTCAGATATACTTACAATTTCGATTTTTTCTTTTAAAGTTAATCGCTTTCGTTTTGAGGCCATTCTCGAAACATTAATCACAAACAAAACACTGAATTCAAAGTACGTAGAACTCAATAATTTCAGAAATGGATAAAAATGTTGTTAACATATTTTGACGCTTTGAATAATATATTTTGAGTGTCAATTCAGTCTCAAGAATGAAACAGTAATCGATAAAAAATACACTTTGAAACAGTTTTTTTCCCTTCACTTGTCGCTTTCTGGACACATTTAATTCTCACTCCCAAACAATCAGTACTCATTTTCCCGACACAAAAAATAAAATAGAGTAACTGTTTTCTTTCTTTTATAAAAAATAAAAAATTAATAAATAAAATCTTATGTTAGGTTTTCAGTAGCAATTTAATTTTCTTTTGCTTAGATCAGCCGTACTCAACCTTTTTTTCTGGCGGGCCGCAAACATATATTTGCGACAATAGGCGGGCCGCAACGCGCTTGTATAATAATGTGAAAAAAAATACAGATTTCTATTACAAATGCCGCTAAGATTGTTGTTTTGAAATAGTGGTATAAAACTTTTTGCTGCCATTTTTTTTCTGCAAAAAATATTTAACCATAATAAGCCTAATGTAGAAATATATAGTGCAAATTAAATTAATTTGCAATAATGTTTGTTTAGTGTTCATGATTAAGAAATGTATACACTACTACAACCCAAGTAAAACTACATGTAAAAAGAAATTGGACTAAGGAAACGTCATTTAAAATATTTTTAGTTAATTTTAGATTAGTAATTATAAGTAACAAAAAATTGTTTACCTATGAAAATGTATAAAAGAATAGAGAAAATATTAAAAACTTTTTATACACATCTCAATTAATTTTATAAATAAGAGATTAATGATTATGTGTATCGGGCCGCACATAAAAGGTCGCCGGGCCACATGCGGCCCGCGGACCGCAGGTTGAGTATGGCTGACTTAGATTATATCAAGCACATTTCCAATGGCGCCATCTGACGTTCGTTAGCTCTCTTCTATGTTATGCAATAATGCAATCTAGTTAATTATTGTTTGGATTTTACGAACGAATTCTATTAAAATCAAAATATATTTCTTTTTTTTTCTTTGTTATTTTAAGGTATCTGACTACGTTTAAAAAGATATTTTCAACCAAAATTGTCAAAATGGTTTTATTACATTTTATTAAAGGTCAACGTTTTATCTTTCCAAAACTGTATTTATTTTTATTGTATGACGAATAGAACTGGAGTTGTAGCGGTTTTTAAACTACTCAACAGCTGTCACTCAAACCGGAAGTACTGTTTAAAGGACCGGAAGTACTATTTAAAGGTACTAACTGGGAAGTAGGAAGCAAAACTATGGCCTTCTAGAAATAAACAAAGGATCAGTACTTAAAAAAATAGAGTATGGCTCACAAAAACAGCGAAGTTTAGATGCATATTACTGTGTAAATTCTTGTAGTAAAACATAAATCTCAACTTTAAATGAATTTTTCGAAAATGTAATTTCTGGTGAAAAGTCCATACGCAAAACATGATTTCTCAAAAAGTTATAAGAATATCACTGTGAAATTTAAAATGCATGTTGTTTATACTATTGTGAAGGCAATGAACTACAGATTTAATTTTAGAATAAATATTGTTAGTATAATCGTATCGTAATTGTAATCGTAGCATTACATCTTAAATTTTATTGGATGATACTTTTGTGTGTAGTTTTCTTGCACGTCCGGGAAGCATGACTGCAGAATCCCAGACGAATTTATAAATATAAGTGATGTTTAATTTTCTGTTCAGTTACTATGTTTTTGTCATTGTGTAATGTTCTTGTGTAACTCAATATATATTCGATCCAAGGCCTCGCCTGTTTATTTGCTTTGTTATTTCATCAGCAGAGCTTGGTTTAATTCGCAGACAGAGTGACGCTAGTCCCTTTTCATATTTATTGCTGTGGTTTTCAGAGAGAAAATTTATTTTTCTTTTGTTTCTGTTTTTTACCCAGCGATGGAAAGTGAAAAAGAATTATACGGAGTTGCTCTTTTTGACGGGGACTGTACAAATGTTTCTGTTTGGAAAAGGCGTGTCAAAGCCATATTTGCGGCGAAAGATTTGGATAAGTTTTTAGACAATGAAGCGACAACTGAAACTGCGGAAGTTGTAAAATCTAAAAAGGCTTATGCTTTATTATTATCGCTTTTAAGCGATGGGGTTCTTGAGTCATTGCAAGAAGAAAATACTGCGCATAAGATATGGAATAAATTAGAACGAACATATGATACCAAGCGTGCAGTTAATCAAATTTTAATCAGAAAGAGGTTAGCAACTATTAAAAAGAATGGAATAAATTAGAACGAACATATGATACCAAGCGTGCAGTTAATCAAATTTTAATCAGAAAGAGGTTAGCAACTATTAAAAAGAATCGTGTTGTATCTATGAGAAGTCACGTTGATGAAATAAATAAATTAATTTCGGAACTTAAAATTTCCGGTGCTGAAGTAAGTAAAACCGATACTATTGTTTATATTCTAATGTCGTTGCCTCAAGAATTTGAAAATGTTAAAACTGCGTTAGAAAATCAACCGAATACTGTTTTGACTCTAGATTTTGTCACACAACGGCTGTTAGATGCTGAAGCACTTCTGCTCGACTCTAAGAAAGAAAAAGTTCAGTCCAAAACTGCTCATGATAATACCGCGTTTGTATCAACTCGCAAAGAATATGTGTGCAAAAACTGTAATTCAAAGGGGCACATAGCTAAATATTGTAGAAAGAAACTTACTTGTTTCAATTGTGGACTTTCTGGCCATTTTAAACAAAACTGTAAAACTGTAAAAAATTCAAATGAGGAAAAATTTGCTTCTCCAGCGGTATCTTTTGTTGCGGGGAAGGTTAAAAAGAATGAATTTATAGTGGATTCTGGAGCGACTTCCCATATGTGCTCTAATGAGAAATATTTCACGTCTTTACAACCATCTTTAGGAACTATTAAGTGTGCGTCGAAAACAGCGAATCTTGAAATTAAAGGTGTTGGAAATATTATTGGAAAATTATCAAACGGGATGGAAATTGCACTAAATAATGTTCTTTACGTACCAGATTTAAGTGGACAGTTGATTTCCGTTAGAAAAATCGAAAACGCAAATTATGCAGTTATTTTCAAGAATGAAAAGGTGTTCATAGAAAAAGGAAGAAATCGTTTTTGTTTTGGTGAACGTGATTCAAATGGACAATATGTTAGTTATTTTGTCCCAAATTATGAAACTGTTCTTACATCAAAAGAAAGTGATTCCGAAATTTGGCATCGCAGAATGGGGTATCCAAGCAACAAAGTTTTGAAGGAAATGAAACTTCCGATACCCCTTTCTTTTTGTGATGTTTGTGTTCGAGCAAAACAAAGTGCAACACCAATGGGAAGAGGACCTAGAAAAAGAGAAAGTACTCCAATGACTGTTATTCACTCTGACCTATGTGGCCCTATTGTTTCGAAAACTTTTTCTGGTGAATGCTATTTTATGACTATCATAGATGATTTTTCACGATTTACTGAAGTTCGATTATTGAAGCATAAAAGTGAAGCTTCAGAAGAATTGAAAGTTTTCTTAAAAACTAATCCTACAGTAAAGAAAATCAGATGTGATAACGGAAAAGAATATTTAAGCAATGATTTACTGAATTTTACTCGAGATCTTGGTATAGTGATTGATCCCGCTCCTCCATACACTCCAGCTTTCAATGGAGTTGCTGAAAGATGCAATAGATCACTCCTGGATATAGGAAGAGCTTTAATTGCTGAATCACATTTACCTAATACTTTTTGGGGTCAAGCTATTCTTACAGCAGCTTACTTGAAAAATCGAATGCCAAGCAGCTCCAATGAGAACTTAACGCCGTATTTCTTAAAATTTGGAGAAGATCCCGAGTTGAAGCACATACGTGTTTTTGGATGCAGTGCCTACATGTCAGTTCCTTCCGTTCATCGCAAGAAGCTTGATGATAGGTCTAAACATATGATCTTCATAGGTTATTCTTCAATGGGATATCGATTGTTAGATCCTGAGACGAAACGCATAACTATTTCAAGAAATGTCAAATTTGATGAAGAGGAGAAGCATACCATAAACTCAAAGCAACACATAGTGGAAAATTCAGAATTGACTGATTGTGAAATTAAGCCAGATTCTCAAGAAAGAACTAGTGAAGAATCAAAGGATTCTGAAGAGAAAGAAGATAAAATGAGAAAATCCGAGAGATCAAGAAAACAACCTATTCGGTATCCAGCTCCTGCGGTGTATGAAGCATTACTTTGCCAACAAGAAACTTTATCTTTTGATGAGATCAAATTTCTCCCTGTTGATGAACAACGTTTATGGAAGGAAGCTATGGATGCAGAGATAGAAAACATGAATATCAACGACGACTGGGATCTCGAAAAATTACCACCTGACAAACGAGCTATTTCCTGCAAACAGGGTGTATACCATCAAAAGAGATGTACGTTATAAGGCTCGCCTTGTAGCCCGTGGATTTATGCAAAAAGAAGGACTAGACTATAGTGAAACTTTCGCCCCTGTAATAAGTATGCCTGCTTTACGTTTAGTGCTTTTTGTGATTTTAAATGATGACTTACATGCATTTGTTTTGGATGTAAAAACAGCTTTCCTGAATGGTAAGTTAAATGATCTTGTTTTTATGGATCAGCCGCAAGGCTATGATGACGAAAGTGGGTTAAAATGTAAACTCAAACGGAGTTTATATGGCCTGAAACAGGCCCCACGACAATGGTTTGAAAGGTTTCTTGAATTTGTTTCAAAATTAAAATTTAAATCTCTTGATAATGAACCTTGTATTTTTATTTGTTATAGTAATGGTCATAAAATAATTATTGCTCTGTATGTTGATGATATGCTTATAGCAGGTTCAGATTTAAATGAAACTAATGTAGTTATTTCTTTACACTCTAAAGAGTTTCATATGTCAAAATCAGAATGTGTTTCAGAATTTCTGGTATTCAAATGAAATTTAAATCTGATAGTTTAATAATGGATCAAGAGCCTTATATAATTAAATTGTTAAGTAAATTTAATATGCTAGAATGTAAACCTAGTGATATTCCTATTTCTCCTAAATCCACTCCATCTGTTTTCAAAAATGGAAAACCATTTAATGGTCCATACCGTGAATTTGTAGGTTGTTTATTGTACTTAGCATATATTTCACGACCTTATATTTTATATAGTGTTAATTGTTTGAGTCAAATGCAGGAAAATCCTACTGAAGCTGCATGGATTGCACTAAAGAAAATCTTAAGATATTTGAAAGGAACTTTGTCCTTAAAACTTGTATATAAAAAGCAAAAATCTGATCCTAAATTATCTATGCATGTTGATTCTGATTGGGGGGCTGATACAAATGATAGAAAATCAGTATCAGGTTACATTTTAATGTTTTGTAACATGCCTGTTCTCTGGTGTTGTAATAAACAAAAATCAGTTGCATTATCTTCAACTGAAGCTGAAGTCATTGCCTTAACTAAAAGTTTACAAGACCTGTTGTGGTTCAAAAATATTGCTTGTGAAATTGTAAGTATTAAGGATTTCGTTACTTCAGAGGATAATCAGTCTTGCATAAAATGTATCAGTAATGAAAGTAGTTATGGTAGAATGAAACATATAGATATAAAACTAAAATTTGTTCGTAATGTTGTAAAAGAAAATAATATCAAAATTTAATATATTCCTACAAATATGCAAATTGCTGATATGTTTACAAAGGCATTGCCTAAAGTTAAATTTAATGAATTGTTGGTTCTTTGCTGTTTGTATAAGTAATGTTTTAACTCTGTCGTACTTTTAATGTTTGTTTATTGTAATTTTTTATTCTGTATTTTTCTAATGTAATGCTAGATTATGGGTGGGTATTAGTATAATCGTATCGTAATTGTAATCGTAGCATTACATCTTAAATTTTATTGCATGATACTTTTGTGTATAGTTTTCTTGCACGTCCGGGAAGCATGACTGCAGAATCCCAGACGAATTTATAAATATAAGTGATGTTTAATTTGCTGTTCAGTTACTATGTTTTTGTCATTGTGTAATGTTCTTGTGTAACTGAATATATATTCGATCCAAGGCCTCGCCTGTTTATTTGCTTTGTTATTTCATCAAATATTTTTTGTTTTATGGATGTTTTCGTGGAAAGACATCGATGAAATTTAAGAAAATCAGTATGTAAAAAGGTGCGATACGCTATAAGTTTTGAAACATTTGAAATATCTCTTAGGTTTTAGTTCATTGCCTTCACCAATGTCACAAGTATGATGTGTAAAAAGGAAATTAAAATACATACAATATATTTTTATGTAGCGCGTTTTGCGTATTGGGCCAAATTTCACTAAATTTTACCACAAAATCCCCCATTTACCAAAATTTGATCAATGAATGAAATATTTTTTACCCTTTTTCACAGTTTCTAGTCATAATCTTTATAAAAATAAGTTCAGAAAATATTTAAATAACTTTTTTGGAAAAAATTGCTCCGTAAGCAGTCAGGCACCTTAACACTTTATAAGATTATCAGGAAAATTGTTTGAGCTTGGGTTGAGTACACAGAAACAATAATAGTCAGCATATATAATCTACCCTGAAATTCCAAGCCAATTGTAAACGAGGTTATTTTACGCGCATTTAAAACGAAAGAGAAAAGGATGTATGGTGTATTATTCTGGGGATGGAGAAATTTGTACTTCTAGACATTAATCTGCAGAAAACGGAAAATCTTCCAAGGAGAGATTCTCTGAATCTCCAACGGTGGTGGGAAGGGGGATCTTCCCCAGGTCACCCCTACATTTATCTGTCGTCACAAAATCTGTGATACATTGCCCTGATAAATTTAGAGGCTTCTTACTTGTTTTTCCATTTTCTTTCTTGTTAAAAAGTAATTTTTCATCCTTTATCGCCAAAATTACACTAACCGCTATGCAGAATGTCCGCTATTCAGAGGTTAAACATACAAAAATATAGGTTTTGGGATCGGGGGCTAGAAATGTGTCCGCTAAATAGAGGTGTCCTTTATGGAGGTTTTACTGTATTTAAGTTGTGTTAAAATATTAGACCCCTATTTCTCGAGAACTAAGGAGCGTTGTATAAAATCCGTTGAACCTGAGACTAAGGGGCTTCTATCCTACAACGTATATAAAAGTAATCAAAATCTGGGATTACCAAGCTTAGTCCTCTCTTTGTGAGATTGAAAATGCATCGCGTCGTAAATAACACGAGTTCATTATCTAACAGCTTTTATGCAACACATTTTATTAGAATTCGATTGCTGACACAATTTTAGATGGATAGTCCCGACAGGTACCATGATATCATGAAATGTTACATGTCCATACTGTATATATAATGATTCACCTTTGTAAAAATTAGGACTGAGAACTCGAAGTATCCAAGTAGAGAGACATAGGCAAAGAGAAGCTGTTTCACTTGCTAGGAGTAGAACTCTAACGAGTTGAAATATCGCCAAAGGTTTTGCCGTATTGGCTCTTTCTTTGTAAAAAGCACAGGTATCATTGACAGTTTTATAGAACTGAACAATTATGGGCAAAATCCATACTGACAACTTCTAAAGTGGTCGACAATATGAGTGCCAGCTCCAAACCATAGAAATGAGCTCATGAGGAGTTCGGAATGTTGGGCGACTCAGTGATCATTTCAGATATCTATTGGACATTTTTAGAACAGAATGATGTTAACAATAAATTGAAAACTGGCATGTGTTAGAGTATCTGTCCAAACAAGGAGCTGAGGAAATAATTTCGTCTGACCGATGAGAAATATATGTATCTATTGTTCTCTTCCTTTTTTATCTCACACCGGAAATATTTAATGCAAATGATTATAGGAAAAGTTAACTGGCTAAATAAAATGAATGTTGTTACTCAATTCAAATTTAACCAGGGGGAGGGGCGATAAATGAAACAAATGCTTTAAAAAGTGTGCAGTAGTTAACCAGACAAAATAGATTTTTTTTACAAAAAGGGGGGGGGTTAGGAATTTATGAATAAATGTATTACAGAGAGGGGGGGGGTTGAATAAAATTATATTTTATGAGAAAAATGAGCATTATGATAGTGTAAAAAGGATAACTTTTGGAAATATGAATTAAGAGGGGGAAAAATTACTGCAATAATTAATATTTGATAGTGACATCATAATTCCTTCTGTGTTTCTAAAAATTACATTAGCATTTTTTTTCATACCTAAGTAGATTACTTTTACAAATATTTAGATTACACACTGGTTCACTCCATTAATATACACGGGACCATTCACATTTCAAAAATTCATAAAAAAAACTATTATATGAGAGTCCAGTTTGGACCATAAAACTTGTAAAAGAGTCGGATGTTTTGTGGCGATACGTAAAAAAAATACTTGAAATAGATTTAAGAGTAAGTGAAGACATTAAAATATCAAGAAAATATAATATTTTATACATTAAATACAGGGTTATTACAAAAGAGTCATTGAGTTTCCGAAGCGTTTATTTCGAAACATAATTGGGTTACAACAATGAGTTATACATAAAAATAAACCGAAAGTATACAGGATTGACGTCCATACTATAGATGTTCAATATGTTCTCCTTGAGTGATACGGTAGTTGTCAAGGCAATAGTTCAGTTCGCTCCACACATTACTCAGCGTGGTCGCGTCGATGATCGCGAATGCAGTCGTGATCCGGTTCCGCAACTCATCCAATATGGTAGGTAACGGTGGTACGTAAACAAAGCCTTTAACATATCTCCAAACAAAAGAAGTCAAACTGCGAAAGGTCGGGCGATCTGGGCGGCCATGAAAACAGTGTCTTGTCATTCCGGCCACATCGACCAATCCATCGTTGTGGGAGTTACCGATTAAGGTCCTCACGAACCTCTTTGTGCCAGTGTGGTGAAGCTTCATCCTGTTCGTAAATGAAACCGTTGATATCATGTTCCAGTTGCTTTCTGCTGTCCAGTTCCATTTTGAATATGACGTTCGCGCAGAAACCATGGCAAACACACGGGCATGACACATACGCAGCGCAAAACTGTAGTTAACGCCCTCTCGTTTGAGTTGCCATGGAAACTTATACGTTTCCTAGTTCGCACGTAGTAACATATCAAAACCCTCATTTGTAATAACCCTGTATAGTGCATCAGAGTTAAATTTCACCATAAAACTTATCAAAATGTGGAAATGTTCGTGGCAAAGCTATATTTTATAAAATTGTTGTATCGGAATGCAGTTTGTACCTTATCACTTGATATATGTTCGACATTTATGTTTAAAATAATAGTTCCAAAAATTTAACTATTTTTCTCTTTTATTATAGAACAACTGACACTTTGACAAGTCTAATGGTGCAAACTGCAGATAGATAGGTCATTTCGTAAAATTTTCATGATTTTTAATCTGTCAATGGATTCATGGGACATACTGTGTAACTGCATAGAACGAAAATCATGAAGCTATATTCGTGATTCATATTTATCTGATTATGCATAATATTTATCCATGAACCGTCATCCTTCTTTCATCCATTGCTTCTAAAGTAAGTTAGTTTTCGACTGCACGTTCTAGGAAAACCTGAAAGTACTCCTGATACTATTGTGGATATCATTAGAATTATGAACCATTTCCAAATCCCACGGTTGTTTGTTTCACCGTCATTGATTTATCTGATTATGCATAATATTTATCCGTGAACCATCGTCCTTCTTTCATCCATTGCTTCTGACGTAAATTATCCTATTGTTTTTTGCATTTCAATCAAAACTTATCACATTTACTAAACGTATGAAAACTAGACATTCCTATATTTTTGTTTCCGTCACCATAGCATCAAATAGTTTACCCAGCATGTTATATCATGATAATAACTATTGTCTCTAAAGAGGAACTATTGTCTGTATTGTCTTTAAGAGGAATGCTAGTAATGAGGCACATTTCTTCCTTCAAACGATACTTTGTATGCACATTTGAACCCTAATATACCTTCTCCTAAACACTAATTTCAGACAACATTTGGTAAAGGTTTATATCTTGGTACCCTTTACCTATCAACAAATTTTTGTTACAATATGTATGTTTGTGTGTGTTTTTTTTTAAATCACACAGCAGCAGTACATAGATCATGTAGCAGTAGTACGTAAATACTCAAGTTTCAAAGATTTAGAAAATTCTTCCCAACGTCAATGTAATTTTTCACAAGTATGGAGGATGAAAAACAATAGCATACAGTTAAAAATAGGTAACTAATAAAGATTTGTTATTCAATAACTGAAGGAAAACGGGAAAATGAAATGATCTAGTTTCTTGTATATTTCTCATAAACAAGCAGATGGGAGTTTATTTTTGTTCAGTCGATTGGAATCGAATATTACAACTTTTAGATTATACAATACTTAACGACGAAGAACTAAAAATAATGGCTCTTAATTTTGAATGCGTTTGCAAAAGGGTTATAGAAGAAAAGGTATTTTATGATAGAAATTCTTCAGTGGTAAAAATAATACTATTTCTAAAACGAAAACACAGGTGACACAGCCCGTGAATATTAGAAAAAATCAAGCAAACAATGAAAACAATAAAGAAATTAAGTGAAAAATCGCAACAGATTGCGAAACTGAATGACCAATATAATATTAAATATTAAGTTTACTTATACGTACATAACTGCATTGCATTTTCCAGAAATAAACCGAAAATACATTTCGGACAACTAACTATAATATGTATGGATTTTATATATGAATTTTATCGTAAATTTCAAACAAAAACATATTGCTTTTCTGTGGTTAAAAGATAAACCTTACTTATACAATTTTATGACAAAATTCTATTTGTAGAGGTGAATAACAGAACTGTATTGGCATTTAGATTTATAGTAGAAAATTTGAATGTCAATACAAGGCTGATAAAACACAAAATATTGAAGCCATAAATGTCAAAAACTGACCAATGAAAGAAAAATAGAAATAAGTTACTTTTTTAAAATTTCCGTGCTCGTGAAATTTCCGTGTTTCAAGTACTTTTTAATATCATTTTATATCTTTTTGAGTTTAAAACTATTCTTGCGGTTATCCTAATTACACATTTTAAAATACTATAATGAAATTTATAAAGTATCCATTTCAATTTCTACGAAAACTGGTTACAAGAAATTAAATACGGAAAATAATTAATAATTGAATCTGTTTTGAAATTCTTAATTGTAAAATGTTTAAATTATCTTTTCTACATAATAATAATAATAATAATAATAATAATAATAATAATAATAATCAGTCCTAAAATTATCGAAATAAAACTAAATTGTACAAAATTGAGTATTAATAAGAAAATTATATTTATAATTATTTTCTTATTTACTATGCAAAGTGTTTTTTCTTATGATTTTTCTTACTAATCTTTAGTTCCTGGAAATTATGTGTAAATTAGTATGATAGTTTTTTTATAAAAGAGCTGAGATACATCTATCGACGTTACATTAACTCCTGAGATTGTTGATAATTATTTTGTGACGTACCCGGAAAGACCGCCACATTCAAGTACAGACATAGTCAAATTTTATATTTAAAATTACTGTTTATACAAATCAAGTAGGAAAGGTGTCTGATGAAGCTTGCTTAATTTATCCTATAGTACGTTGCACTTAACGGTAATTTAGTCCTTAGATAAATATTCAATAACATAATAAATGCAAGATTACTGGTTTCGGAACTCACTTACGTACGAAACACTGTAGGCTCATATAAATATTAACATAGAGATCAAGTACAACTATCACTCGAGTTGAAATTTTCCATCTGTGTAAAAAAGTGTCCAGGATTCGAACCAACTTTACTTATTGATATCAGATTTACTCTTCCCAAACTGGCAATTAGCACTCGTCTAATATCTGTACTTTTCAAGTTCTCAGAGTACGTAGCGAACTTTAACTCTAACACCAGTCAAATGGTCTAATACACCTTTACAAGGTAGGACTATACCCATGATCCGCTAATACGAACTTTCGATCCTGCTTTTATACTCACCAGCCTAGCCTAATTTGCATAAAACCGAGGTGGAAACGACTAGCTTCAAATTCCGAGAGCCACAAATTCACTTTGGAAAGTGAAAGTAAAATAAAGTTCGGATGTTGCTCTTACACAGAGATCGACAGAACGTTCATAAAAGAAAAAAATATAGTCTCTATATAAGAGAGTTGCTAGTCCACTAAAATTTGTTGGGAAATATAAATATTATTTTGCAATTATAACTTACACATTGCAATTATAGATAATTCTTCTTACTTTTTACATTTATATACCTTACATTTATTGCATAAATTAGTCTATCTAGCGTATATTTCAATAAAATAAATTCCAGTAAAATAGATTCTTAAACACATTTTCTGGTCTTATAGAAAAGTAACCATTAAAAACAAAAGTCAGTTTCTTTCTTTAGAAATGTTCAATATCATGTCATTTTCTTACTACACAGAATATAAAATGTATAATTATTTTACTCATTAATTAGGCGTAGGCTTTATATATACTACATTCAAAGAGTTTCTCAGACCTTGTCTATTGCATTTTTAAAGAAATGGTGAGTGAATTAAAGAAATGTGTGATTCGCGATTTTTCCATTTATTTTGGTTGGTAGTAACATTAGAATCATTCTTTGGCGTGAGCTTAAAATGGATATTAAACATTTACAGTCACGAATATTCCGAACAGATGAAAGGTAAGACGCCAATCGTAGACAGTATGTTCTAAGTAAAAATCACTAGAAAAAATAGCAGACATTTAGTTATAAGGTGTGTCCCACCGAAATAAATCCACCGTGATTCTGTGCTGTAACTGGACATGAAATAAACCAATGAGAATGAAACAAATATATTAAGAATGTCTATATACAAATACATATTTACAAATATTAACTCACTCCCTGGCCCACCTCGGCAGGAAAAAAAATGAAAATGTAAAAAATGAGGGGGGAAAAGTGTCCCGCTGAAATAAAGCCACTCGTTTATAGGAACACCCGACATTCGGGCTGCTACAGGTCAACAGGTCTATGACGTCAAGAAGTATGCATATTTAAAATATTTCTGTATGCATATTTCAAAAGGTTGTATTTTCTATTTCTCCTGCAGTATTGCAATGGGAAAGGGAACCCAGCTACCAGAGTTAAAAAAAGGCCAGATAACAGCTTTTAAGGAACAAGGTCTTTCTCGTAGACAAATATATAAGCTAATCAAAAGATCTAAAACAGTAATAGACAATTTTGTGAATCAGTCACTGCGTACGGTTATAAAAAAAAGGAGACGCACATGCAGTAAAATGACTTCCAGGCCGGAAAGAGATGCTGTGCGCCGTCTTTCACGAGGTGGTATTACTCTAAGACAATTGGCCAAAGAGGGTAATATCTTTGTGACACAATCAACCCTGTCACGGTTTGTAAAACGTACAAGCAACTTGCGATATAAAAAATGAAACAGCATCCTATGTTGAAAACAAGCAAAGAAGAGTCGATTGGGCCAAATATCATCAAATCTGGAAAGACCAGTGTCATCTTCTTATATTCTCAGATGGGAAAAAAATAATTTGGATGGCCCAGACGGTTTTGCCTTCTATTGGCATGACATGAGGAAAGAAGAAATGTTCTCCAAAATACAGCAAGATGGAGGCTCATTAATGGTGTGGGAAGGCTTTGGCTATAAACTTAACCTGGCTTTTTTCTCAGCCGTATGAAAGCTACAGAATACCGAGAAATGCTAGAAACCTATTTACTGACATATGCAGAGAGAATTGGTGACCTAAGTTGAAGTTTCCAGCTTGACATCTCCCCCATTTACGTTGCAAAATCCTCCTGGCAATGGTTTTTGGATAATGGTGTGCATGTCATGGAATGGCCTGCCCTTTTCCCTGATTTAAATCCCCAAGAAAATGTGTGGGGTATCCTCAATAGGACTGTATATGCCAATGGCAGACACTTTCAGTCTGTGGCAGAATTGAAGGCCGCCATCATTGAAGCCTTGGATAATACTGATTCTACTGTCCTCCAAGGAGTGGTAAATAGTATGCCACATCGTATATTTCAAGTCATATATAAGCATGGCGGATATATTGGTTATTAAAAATAGTGACTTTATTTCGGCGGGACACTTCCCCCACCTCTTTTTTTAAAAAACATTCATTTTTTTCTGCCCAAGTGGTGCAGGTAGTAAGTTACTCCTTGTATATATGTATTTGTATATAGACTTCCTTAGTATATTTGTTTCGTTCTTATTGGTTTGTTTCATGTCCAGTTACATCACACAATCACAGTGGCTTTATTTCGATGGGACACATCTTATAGATGATTAGATGTATGGTACATACGTTTGTTTTATTATGTTACATTTTATTTAATTTCTCTACAGATGAGATAACTTTTATTTCTGACTATTCTATACATAAAATTGATAAAAGAAACACCAGCAGCTTTGAGATTTGTTCTTTTTGTTAAAAAAAAATATGCTGAAATTGAACTTCTGAATGACAGTTTGAAAAGATTCAAATGTGTTTGATTGCCTCTTTTTTCTTATTTCCAGAAGTAGAATTTTGACAGACCTAGAAGTAAGTGTGCAAAAGATTAATATCTAATGCATAAACTGTATAGACTCCTCTGCCATTTTTATCGGTTAGTAGTGCTAAGAACAAAATTAAACTAGATTTGCAATCTGCTAATGCTTGTTTTTTTCAGTGCTTCAAGACTACATGTTATTTAGAAAAAGTTGATTGTTCTTGATTTGAGCATCAGTAATTCTGTGTGCAATTCTCGTCTATCACGCTGCCGGCCCAGTTTTGGCTGTCGATAAAAATAACTGAGCGCGAATAGCCCCAGATTCATCTTAAACAGAAAATGTACACGGTGGTAAGATGCATCATGTAATTCCCCGTCTGTTTCTTAAATTGTGTTTAAGTATCAATTCAAATGTTTAAATAACTAAAATTCAATTTCTGCTGCACATACACTTGTCATAACCTCCTTGTTGCATTGCTTATTTTGAACTCGAAAGACTGATAAAACAGGCTTAAAATTCAACAAAACGTTCATTAGAACTTAATAAGTATCAAGAAATCGTAAGCTAACTAATTTAAACAGCTACTAATGTTCCAAGATAGTATCTCAGAAAATAATAAATCGTATGCCTTCATTAAATTTATTTGCGTAACTAAACGCTCATCTATTGCAACTTATTATTCTAATGAAAGCACTTTATATAAATACAATACTTATATTCCTTAACCCTATACTCTGTAATTCCAAAATCCGATTCCATTCGAGAAATAAAATCTATGGAAGAACTTTTACCAAACGCCATTAAATTGCTAAAGCTCACTAAAATCAAGTAGAAGATATCCATTGAATCAAAATACCAACGATCGCTACGCTTTCTCCTTCTCAAATATATATCTGAATAGCAACGTGCTGAATATACATTTCCATAATTGTCTTCTTTAAAAATTCAGTTTTCGTCAGGCGAAATAGATACACTGAAAATCAGAGTACTTTTATAGAAAGAGGAGTCCATTTACGCACACGAAATTGCTTAGGCAGTCAACACATCTAGATTAATTCAGAATGTTCGTACTCTACGAAAACCTGCTGTACACATTGACACATGAAGCTGTAATTAGTCCCAGGCAAGGATGATTGTGCTATAATTACTTGAATATAGATCCATTCAAGGTGCAAAACTAACGAATAATTATGCATTATTGTAGGTAATGCCATGTTTCTTACATTAACATAAAAGTCGTCCTCTTGCGCTGATTGGTTATTTAAATTCACTTGTACCTCAATATTAATCAGTTAATTCGCATCTTAAATATTAATTGCAATACAAGTTCCTTACAAATTTATTTTAGACACCAAAGATTTTGCTAAAGTGATTGAATTTATCTGGATACTCATACATATCAATTCCTATGATAATAATAAAAATCTATTATTCGCAAGCCTTTTAATGCCCCCCATCCGCACCTCCAAAAAAACTGATAAATGATTTAAAAATTAACTTTTTTATATAAAAATCCTTAAAAATATTAGGGCTTTTTTTTCTGAATTTGTCTTCTACCGTTTAGGCAAGAATAGTTACAATTAATCCTTATGAAAGACTTCTTTTAGAATGATCAATTCTTAATCATCGAGTAAACGAATATAAAATGGAATAATGCATGAACATTTTTGTTGCGCACTGAAAAATGAGAACTGTAATAAAATCCCCCCATATATAGCATTATGATATCACAGTAACGTCACTCCACTTTATTTCGAGGCTAACGAAAAAGACAGGCTTCCGCACTACGTTTCGTATTACACTGTTAAAAATTTGCAGCAAACTGTCCAGTCATTTGACCGTTTTTATAGAAAATGGTTCCATAACCGTAATTTAACTCTATTCTGACCATAATATCGGCAATAATATGGTCGGAATAGTCTTAAATTACGGTTATGTAACCGTTTTCTGTAAAAACGGTCAAATGACTGGACAGTTTGCTGCAAATTTTTAACAGTGTAGACGGCTAGAATCACATAATGATCTTTTCGTGATACTTTTTAACATGAATATTGATAGAAAAATAAATTAAAAATTAACAAATGTAAGTTGGTCTTAAGGAATATATATACCTTATATATAAAAAAATTAAATATATTCTCGAAACTCTATCTAAAATTTCATTTTCTATTTATGAAGAAAATCCTGTCATACAAAAATCATTTTAAAACATATAGATAATGTGCACGATTATAAGCATTTTCATCTTCTACCTATTGCACATTCTTCGTGCTGGATTTGCGCACCCGTTGCATAGGATTACCAATCAGTTCTTTGTTGGCTTCCACATTCTGCCTATAATGTCGTCACATGCATATTATTCATAATCCCGAAAGATTTTCTAGGGAATGTTTGATTTATAATAATAGTTATAATAACACACCGGGATATGATGATATACTAAATTTCACGCCTCATTATCAAGAGACATTTTGAGAGAGCTTTTGCTATAAATTTATGTATTATGTTTATAACTCAAATCTTTGTGTAAATGAAGTGCAGGAAATATTCAGTAATGTTTCTTGCGTTTAAATTTATTCAAACGAATATAACAGTTTATTCATACATATTGTCTCAAGTGAGTAACTGAATAACTTTTTTGTTGTGAAATAGAAAATGACACGATAATAATTAAATAAAAATTGTTTATAAATAGGTATAGATTAAAAAAAACGTATCATGTTATTTTAAATTTCGAGGTGATTATATGTGGCATAAGAAGAACAAAATATGCAATAAACAAGCAAGGAGAAAAAAGAAAGACTGACTTGACAGATTTTATTTATGCGCTTGAGTGTTTCAAAAATATGTAAAAAATAATTTTTAAGTATCTTCATTATAAACAATACATATTTTATACACTGCCTGCATACATGTACATACTATTGCTTTGTTTATTGGTTATATATCCATTTTAAATACCTACATCCATCTTATATACTTACATACAGTAAATATGCTTGCAATAGCAATAACAAATTTTTTTTCAACAAATGAAAATAATCGTGATGAAAGAGAAATCTACTATAATCCTAATCCTTAACACATCAATCGCTATAATAATAGAGTTTTTCCATGATCAAAGTGCTATTTTTCATTACACGATATTGTTAGTGTAATTATTCTTATAAATATATGTGCGTATGTATGTTGCATATGGGAATGCATATGTGAATACATGAAGGTATATAAGTTTATATTTTAAGCTGCCGAGGAATAATAGTAGACTGATATAGCGGTATGTTTTAAAATTGGAGATAAATTTGTGCTTCACTATTTGTACTATGAATGTTAAGGTTGTTGCAGTCTTTAATATTAGATACATTCTTTAATGTTGATTGAAACATTATAATGAGACTTTTATGTTATGTTTTATGCAATATCATAAATTATGAGAAATAAAAATGACCTTGTAAACATTAGTAAGGAATTAACACTTTCGTACACTGGCACATTAATACTTACTAATTTCAGAAAATACACTTTTCAGGTGTGTAAAATCTGAACACCAAAGGGCTTATTGCCACCACTAAATTTTTAGTATTATTCGCCTAATAAGAATATTAATAAAATATAGACGATGACTAACAAAATAATTCAGATAAAGAATATTAATAAACTTTACTGGTGACAATCAGCCCATTGGCGTCCAATTTTTACAACAATGTCCTTTCTTGTAATGCTAATTCAACACTGGTTTCCTAAAAAAAGTATTTTTCATTTTTCTACTGTTTTAAGTAGTTTTTTTATTTTTATAGTACTCTGAGTTCAAAAATTCCTGTTTTACTCTCTATTACATACGATGTTTTCTGTAAGTGCGAATGAAAATACAGGAAAATCAACACAGAAGGTATAGCAGAGTCAAAATTCTCAACAATATGCTGTACCTTAAATTTTATTATTTTATTTATGTTAGTGTTATTTACCATACTGGCAAAAATGTTTATAAAGCCCCCTCTTCCTCTCGAAGCTCCTTTTAGAGATTTTACTTTCGTGCTTTTTTTGCTTTCACTTACAATCAGCAACCAGTTATAGTCTGCTATCGTATTAATTTATATAGAATATCCTTATGACGAAATTTAAAATTTACAAATTTAAAACTTTTACGTCTTTAGAACTAAATATATACCCTGTTACCAACGAGTCAAAAACATTAGATTTCTGTTAAAACTGTTTGTGATACCTATTTTGTAAGCATTTTTTGAAGAGAAGATACAATATACATAAAAAAAGAACTTTTCACTTTAAGAAAATAACTTTATCCCATTCCTGTGTTAAAAGATAAGGAAACCAATAGAACGAAATAAATTAGAAGCGTGAATAAATTACAGCATTCAACGTTCTAATGCTAAAATACTAAGATAATACGCAAAATAATTACTTATTTCTTCAGATATGCTTATATTTTCTATAATTTACAGTTTTTATTGTAATGTCCGGCGAATTTTTATGAAAAAAATTATTTATTTATTTCCACTTCTTTAGCCTAAAGTTAACGGAATTTTTACATTTTTTTAAAGGTTACTAAAAAAAGAGCCTCGTATATTTTGCATTATATGTTTTGACATTTAACTTGTATATTTAAAAAATGAATAATATACGCTTTTTTCAACGGAGGGGTACTTACAGGTGCGCGCCGTGAACTTCGAATAGGGCGACCGATTATTTTTTTCAGTCAAAAGCGTTTGAAACAAATTTGGTCACCTAATTATGAAAAGTCAATAAATGATCAGGAGCTTAAACGAATATTTTGTTTAAAAAGTTGATTTTTGACAAAATGGCGGTCATATGAATACCCCCCCCTTTTTTTTTTACTTGATCTCCTTTTTTTAAAAATAAAATGAAGGAAATCGGTCAAATAGTTCTCAAGAAAAATGATCGGCCAGTTTGAAAACGTGATTTTGGAACGATTTCGCCATATTTTCGAAATGGGTTTTTCCGACGTTATTTTGAAACGCATTTTTGATATATTTTCGACATGCTTTCAAGACTCAATAAACTTCAAAGCGTAGCTCCGGTGGCTTATCGTTCAACGAGCAAAATTGTTGTCAAGAATTAGACTATCACGTAGCCGCTAAAGGGCAACAAGCTGCATGTGTGTATTTTTTCAACAAGCATCATCTTCCAGTTCGTCATCTCCATTTATCAGACCACTTGATGTATCTCCACTTCCTTATGCACTTCATGCTAGAACGTCCACTAAAGAGAGGAAGCATGATGGAGCAAAAGTTCTGACTGGTAGTCCCAGTATTGCGAGGCTAAAGAAAAAGCTGCTAAGAAACATAATTCACAGCCAAGGCGTGCAGCTTTACAGGCTGAGAAGAAAATTATTTACGATCATATTCTGAACATATGTAGTATGTGAAAATTTTCACCAGTGAAAAAAAGTAGTAGAAGAAACTCTTCTAAAATTACATACTTAGGTAATTATGACATACCTTGTGTTTCTCAATATTTCTCCCAGAGACCAGCACTTAACGATACGCAGTTATGTTGTGGAACCGAACGGCAAAGATAAACATTTAACGGCAAAAGTTTCATTTGTATTTTTTTATTGTTTACAAAGGAACTGTTTACACTTTCGTTAGAAATTTCTTAGAACTATTTTTTTGTGCTAATTCACGTCTGTTCCATTTCAGTGATTACATATCTGAAGTAAAAGGTGAATACTTATTTTTTCTTACATTATTTTCTGTACATGCGAAAATTTATAAATGCATGTGTTCTCGAATACTGCCGCTGTATATACAAGATGTTGATTGTAGGTTAAATGACATGTCGCCAGACAGCAAGTCTACTGGAAAATTAGGAAAGAAACGACAGCGAAACAAATTCTGCACATAACAGCCGACCTAGACCTAATCCGCCAATTTTAATAGTTTCAATGTCACCTCCTGTAATTCCGCCGACAACATCTGTTTACGGTATTCCAAAGATGCGTGTATTTTTTCAAAGGGCATCATCTTCAAATGCGTCATCTCCATTTACCAGACCACTTGATGTATCTCCACTTCCTTGTGCAGTTCATGTTAGAACTTCCACTAAAAAGAGGAAACATGATGGAGCCAGGGCTACATTAGATACCGGGCTGCCTCATTCATTATCATGACGTCACAAATGGTGGCTGGCCGCGACTAAGGCTCCTATAAGGGGAGCTGACGCATATCCATTCTGTTGCCCAAAATAACCGCCATATTGTGACCTAGCTCAGCATTAGAAAAACGCCTGAGCAGGTGTTCAACGTCCCTGTTACTGTCACTCGCTGTCCACTAGTACGGTAAGCTAACCGGTTTTAGCTTGGTTTTTGGTCCGCTGGGTCATTAAATGGCGGTATGATTCAGCCTGTATTATAGGAGCTCTAGCCGCGACGAAAGACATACAGCGATTGGCACAAAACGATGGGCGCGTCGCTTTGTACCAATTGCTGGTCGCGGCCAGTCACTATTTCTGGCGTTATGAGAATGAATGAGCAAGCCCGTTATCTAGTTTTGCCTTGATGGAGCAAAACGTCTGACTGGCAGTCCTAATATTGCGAGGCAAAAGAAAAAGCTGCTGAGAAACGCAATTCACAGCCAAGACTTGCAGCTTTACAGGCTGAGAAGAAATTTAGATTTGTTACAGTCAATGATGACGACAAAGAAATGGATATTTCTGCCGATGATGATGTGGATTCCTGTCTTTATTGAAATGATTCATTCATAAACTCAAAATGGAAAGAGAAGTGGATAAATGTGTTAACTGTTCCAAGTGGGCACATAGTGAATATGCCGTTGTTTCTTGGTATGAAAAAAAATATTTGTGATGTATGCAAATAAAATTAATAGCAATTTATTGGTGTGTCGTTTTAGGACAACACTGTAGATAAAAGGGCATAGGGCATCATTATATATAAATCATTATTATGTCGTTGTGATTTTATGTGTTGCTTTTTAAAAGGCACCATTGTATTTTGTATGCTTTGGGAAGTTAGTTTGTAAAAAAGAAAGGTAATGAAAAAACATTTGTATAAATAGAAGCATTTTTCCTTAGAGTATGTCATTTTAGGACAGTTTTCCCAACTTTTCGCCTTATTTAATGGATATAAGTAAGGCTAAATATACTTTTTATTTAATAGTGGAAGTTTAAACATGCTTCAAGTCTTCAGAATAGGGCCCTAATTGTATTAATTAATGAATTACTACCACCTAATGCAACTCTATTAATTTTAACTTGCTATTTTACAAATTAATTAAAAAGGTGATTGTTTGCGTAATTTAAATAAAATCATTTTCACTTTCTGAACACATACAAAAGGAGACCAATCATAGAAAATATCAGTATTATTGTTATAAATTACCTTCGTTTTAATATGTGTAGTGGATTAAAACAGAAACAGAAACCTCCCACTCGTGGACAGCCAACCTCTCGGCATAGGACCTATGAGTCCACGAGGGGAAAACCTATATCTACCAGGAACCCCAGTGTCCAAAGGCCCGGAGTCCCCAGCAAGTTAAAAAAAACAATTACACGAGCTACCCAATATTGCTTATTGCTCGGTGAGCCCAAAGTTATTACATGTATATAAGTTCTATATGGATATACTGATAAGATTACATAATATTAAAGATAAATATTTGCAGATATTTACAATGATAATATTGTACTTAAAATTTTTCTTTTGCAAAGATATTAGACTGTTTGCAGAGAGCCAAGCTTCTTATAGAATCATCAACCATTTTTCAATCACGCTGAAATTATTTAGGCTTGTTGCAAACATCCAATGTCGATTGATGGTACTAGGAAATTAATTAGTTGTTTCCGATTCAACATGATAATTTTCATTGATATTGCAATGATCTCATTCAGCTTCAGGCTGACTACAATGAGCCTATGCAATTTTAGACTGATTAGCAAATGGCCGACTGTTTGTCCAAATAGCCTGATTTCATCTAGGCTTATTGCAATATGTCCAAGGTAGTAAAGGTTTATCTATTTAGTATACAAAAGAGCAGCGAAACTTAGAATGTTTTGAAAAAAGTGTATAAGGAAACTATCTTATTGACAGATTTGGTTTACGTGTCTGGTTGATAACGAAGACTAATATACATTTTTAAAAATTTATTTTATAGTTAAGCATACATATTCCAAACAAACTAATAGTATTTCGTAAACATACATTTTTATTCATTCAGCAATCCATCTTTCCTATGTAATGCATGGAAAACCATACAAATCCACTTCATCTAGAGATTTTATTGATACAGCACTTTTCTTTTGTAATTCTTTTCATTATACAACCAATCTTCTCAACGTAATTTTGGTTAAATGTTGAAAAATTGCCTTATCTGCAAATTTTACTAATACATCATTTTTCTTCGATATTTTTATAATTATTTCCAATCAACAGTTCATCGTCTCTACGTAATTGTAGGAAAACGTTAAAAACCTGTCTCATCTGAAGATTTTATTGATACGTTTGGATGGCGAACTAGTACAAAACATTCGCTTAAAATAAAACCAAATCATTCAATAATCTTAGAAATTTAGATGCGTAAAAGAAATCGTTAACATCATTTGATATTTTAGGAAACAGAAAATTTTAAACATCTGCATAAAGAAAGTTTTCTTTAACATTCTGTGTTCCTGATGCTATTTTGAATAGTAAAATTATGCATAGATATTCACTACCTTGTCTGACTTATTGTAATAAGCTTTGATGAATCCAGGGGTGTTGGGACAAACAGTTGTCCGTGTTTTAATTAGCCTAATACTACGTAGGCTTAATTCAATGAGCTTTAGGAAAAACAAACATGTTAATTAAAAAATAATTGGTTATTTTTTCAATTAACCTTAAGCTGCATAAACCTAAAAAATAAATGATTGGGAAAAAATTAGTTATTTTCTCATTCGGCTTCAGCTACATAAGCATGAAAAAAAAACAGGCTAATTGGAAAAATGGCCGGCGATTGTTCCATTAACATGGCACTTTTCAAATAACTTCCGCTCTTTGAACATAACCGAATTTCTCAAATAGTCTATAACATATTTGTTTTACAATACTAAATCACAAAAATTACCATTTTCTGTGATTTAGATGATTAATTGGAACTATTTTATAATTTTATATCATGTAAGATGTTGGCTAAAGAGCGTCAAAACATTTAGTGGATCTAGAAATCATTTTATAGGAAATGAAATATAATACATTTCAATTATTAAATACTTTACTAGATAATACAATTATTAGATATAATACATTGCAATTGTTAGATAACAAAATGTAGTATATTTGCTATGATGAAATTTATTTTAAAAATATAAGGTAAGTAGGAGTAATACGTCCGTTTCATTTCAAACCAAAATTGTGAGGGTTGTGGTAGACTGAGAAAAAAAATATAGTGCGATTGTTAGTGCTATTTTACTTTTTCAGTTTGAAACTGGTTATTTTCTGTTTCTCATTTTCAAATTTCAAATTTTGCAAAACATATTTTTCGGAAGGTAATATGGTCAGTGAAGGTGATTTGCTCTTCCTATTTTAATCAGCAATTCTATTTCTACTACGTTTTAATTCGCTGAATAAACAGAACAAATAAAAAAGATAGCACTTCAATATTTTTATTAAAAAACTTTATTTTCGCTTGAAATGAATCGAATGTAAATACAAGAGTTTAAAAAAACAAATTAAACATTAAAAAATCCAAAGGGCCACTATATGAATTCCAATATAACTAAGTTAGTATTCAAAAAACGATATCATACAAAAATGGCTTTTTGTTGTTTCTTTTGTCGCGGCAATTTTCCTCTGTCTTTGAAAACTTTTGTGATTCATGCATTAACCATAAATGATTGGGACAGTATCATCACATACCGATGAAAAGTCTTAAAACAGAAGTTAAATTAGTAACAGATTTAAAAGAGCATTGTATTTTTCAAATTCAGTAATTACTTGAAAAAAAGATCATTTAACAGATTTAAATAACAACGAATGTCCTGAAACCAATACGAATACAGACAACAGCAAGAGAAGTTATTCAAAAAATCACGCTCGGAAGCGGTTGAAGCTTCTTTTTACCTTCATTTTCAATGCAGTGGAAACATTTGTTGGTAAAAGTTGAAAATTACGCTTCAACCACCAATTGGACGCATTATCTTAAGGTATATAATATCAAACTCTTTAAGAATATTTAAGAAAATTGAAACATATATGCCTTTTTGTCTGAAATGTTCACCTCTTGTTTGTTTAATTATGAATGAATTAGTTTCTCTAAAACATATTTTCTTTTTTTTACAAATCTCGAAGTAAGAATGTATAAGACCGATGAAAAGTCTTAAAACAGAAGTTAAATTAGTAACAGATTTAAAAGAGCATTGTATTTTTCAAATTCAGTAATTACTTGAATAAAAGATAATTTAACAGATTTAAATAACAACGAATGTCCTGAAAACAATACGAATACAGACAACAGCAAGAGAAGTTATTCAAAAAATCACGCTCGGAACGCGGTTGAAGCTTCTTTTTACCGTCATTTTCAATGTAGTGGAACCATTTGTTGGTAAAAGTTGAAAATTACGCTTCAACCACCAATTGGACGCATTATCTTAAGGTATATCATATCAAACTCTTTAAGAATATTTAATAAAATTGAAACATACAGCGATTTCTCACTTATGCGCGACAAAAGGGGACAACGAAATTTTCGCGCACAAGTGAGATTCGCGCATAAGTGGAAAACCACAAAAAATAAGCTTAAACGGGAAAAGTTAACATAACTAATACTAATAGTTACACTACTAATACACTAATAAATAAATACGCATATAATTTCCGTTTATATATTGTAATTTAATAAGAATGTAAATATTCAAAGTTGTTACATAGGTATCAAACTTCACCAAAAAGGACACGAGTTGACAATCCATGTCTAATCTTAAATTTCTCCATCCATCCGTGTGACGCAGAAAAGTTTTCCATGTCATAACTCTTCGATAATTCCAAGGCTTTCTCTCTTAGAAGTTCAACGTTTACAGGAATGTTGGATGCACGACGTTCTTTAAACCACAGAACTAAAACTTTCTCGAATTCTTCGTTCTTTCCGCTTTGAATTCGACTCCTTTTCTTGGCCTTTATTCCACATTCTAGATTAGCTGCATTTATAGCTTCTGTGGTTTTCAGAATACCTCTTAAAGTTGATTCTGGAATACGGAAATGTTCAGCTAACGCTGTTTTTGATTTAAAGCGTTTTTCATAAAAAAAATTATGATATCCATTTTCAAAGAAAGCGACAAGTTCGTACGTTTTGCCATTTTTTATACACTGTACAGTACATAAGCGAATGGCGTAGTAACGCAAACCTAAAGCTTGTTCCGCGAGCAGTGTTTACCGTCCTCACCGATTGGCTGCGACTTTTAGTGACGTCAGCATTTTCGTATGTAACCCGTTCTCCCCTCTCGATGTCAATCACAAGCGAAAAAGAACGCGTTCTTGGAAGAATCCGAACAATAGATTAAGGGCGTGTGAATGCATTCCAAGAGACAGAACACGAAGGGTACATTCTTGCGATAAGCAACTTAAAAAAAATCGCGCATAAGTGAAAAGTGCATTTAGATTTCGCGTATAAATGAATAATTGTTAGCATTGTTTTCCTATTTCGCTGGCCGGTCCCGCGGGAAAAACGCGTATAACAGAGGACGCGTATAAGTGAGAGATCACTGTATATGCCTTTTTGTCTGAAATGTTCACCTCTTGTTTGTTTAATAATGAATGAATTAGTTTCTCTAAAACATATTTTCTTTTTTTTTTACAAATCTCGAAGTAAGAATGTATAAGAAAGAAAAGTTTCAAACAAACGAAGCAAAAATAAATATAAAAAAAAGTATAATAAAACAGGGATTTCATTTAGAATGAATGTATTTTAACAGAAAGATACATTTTATCTCTTTCACAAAATCATATTTTATGGTTTCATGTTTTCTCCGAAGAAGGAATAAATAATTGCATACTATTTTTAAAATATGTTATACATATATATTACAAATATATTACATACATACATGAATTTTATTAAATAACGAGAATTAGCACAATATAAAAGTGTTTGGAGTTTTGATATAATTATTGCATTTACATGCAGTTTAAGTTATTTTATTTACAAAAATATAGAGCTGAAAAAATAGAAATGTAGCATTTTCGAAATATGTCTGTCTTGGAACTTAAAGAATCGAGAACGTTATTTATTAAAGTAATGTACCCATACATTTCAGTTTAAAAGAAAAGTATTTTGTTAGAACTATAATTTTTTTTTTTTTTAACATGTTCAATTATAATTTCTGCTGGTGAAAATGGAAATATATACACTTTCTTTCAAAAACTTTCACTTGTTTTTATTTATCTAGCAATGATTAAATAAGTTTGACAATTTAAAAGAAAATACTCATTTGTACGAACCTCGCAAAAAGTAAAAAAAAAAAAAAAAAAAAAGGAATACTTTTGCGAAAATACAAAAAAACAATAAAAATAATAATGAAACCAAAATGTCATTAATGATGAATGTATTTCAATAAGAAGGTATATATATATATATATTTTTTTCTATAGAGCCAGAAATTATTGCTCTAAATCATATCCAAAGAAGATATAAACAAACACATATTTAATAAAATATAACACCTTGTAATAGTATATTACTTTTAAATGCTAAAGGTGTAAAATTAACAACTATAATATAAATTAAAATAACTTTTATTAGTTGTTTTACATGTTTCGACTCTTCTGAGTCATTTTCAAAAACAAAAATGAGAATATTCTAAAGCTGCACGGGCTTTGAAGTTATTATTTACATGTACTTTTTAAAAAAAACGATGCGGCATCTTTTAATTTACCGAAACTGTGGCTAGAATTACTCCATGCTCAAAGATATGAAAATAAACAATCAAGTAAAAAATAATAGATAACGTGCGTAATTTTTTTTTAAAAAGTACATGTAAATAATAACTTCAAAGCCCGTGCAGCTTTAGAATATTCTCATTTTGTTTTTGAAAATGACTCAGAAGAGTCGAAACATGTAAAACAACTAATAAAAGTTATTTTAATTTATATTATAGTTGTTAATTTTACACCTTTAGCATTTAAAAGTAATAAACACATATTTATTTTAAAATTGAGTTTTACAGTTCAATTTTAAAATACAAATTTATACATTAAATAAATTATTTTATTAGTTGAAATAATTTTATTTTTTATTTAAACAGTGTACAGTTGTATACAATTTGTGGTTTTATAATAAATTAAAATTAATTATTTCAATTATATTTATTACTTTTTTACGTTTAATAAGGATTTTATATCACACAATATGTAAATAAACAGCGAATACAATTTTAGACAACGGATAAAACTATTTTTAGAAACAAAAAAATGCTATAAATTTCAATTTAAAACAAAAATGTGTTAGCTAACGAAGAATAATTTTTCTTCAACTATGGTTATCTCTTTGGAATATGTTTAAATCTTTCAAGAAAAATGTCTTCAACTGAAAATTGAAACATATGCATTTCCCTGCAAAAATTTGCATCTAGTGTTTGTCTAGGAAAGAATAAATGGTTTTTCTAACAAAAATATTCATTTTGTATAAAGCTTGAAATATACATATAAAATGTTAAATAATGATTTCACGAAACAAAAAGTAATATAAAAGGAGATATCATTTATGACGAATGTATTTTAAGAGAAAGAAATATATATTTTATCTTCTGTGTAAAACAATTTTTTTATGTTTTTAAGTTTGATTTTGAAGAAAGGAATAAGTAAATATACATTTACATTTAAATTCGGACTTATAGTTCAGTTACCGAAATTGAATGTTGATTTTACATATATTTTTAAGTAAATGGTATATTACTGCGAATTATCGGTAGTCTTTTATATTCCCAAGCCCTTGTGTTCGTAAAAATGGACGTTTTATTTAAAAGAAATATATATTTTAACTTTTGCGTGAAACAATATTTTATGGATTTAAATTTGGATTTATAGTTTGGCTACCGAAGTTAAATACCGATGTAACATATATTTTTTAGTAAATTGTTTGTTACTACCATTTGTAAAAAAAAACGCTGCTCTTTTATCTTCCTGGGAGCTGGTGGCCAATACAATTGACTTTTTATTTATACAGAATGTCCAGAAAAAAGAAAGAAGCGCACTTTAATTTTTGAACCGTTGAAGATACGTAGGACACTATACATTCTAAAAGTGTTCAAAATAAAGTAAACATTAAGATTTGGTGAGGAAATAATCCTGCCATGAATTCTAATATATATATATACTCTCTTTCGGTCACATAAGTTTTATGTAGTAATAAAATTCTACATGCACTGACAAGTAAAACAGTAAAAATTGCATTCTTCTACGACCACAATTCACCGAGTTATGGTACTTTGAATTTTATGAAATTTCGGGGTTTCCGGCCAGAGAAACGGCCAGATGATGTTTTAGTACAAGGAAGGTCAGAAATTTCATAAAATTCAAAGCATAGTAACTGGGTGGTTTCTAGTCGTAGAAGAATGGTATTCGTACTATCGTCCCAGCATGTAGAATGGTTTCCTGAATATAACTTATAGGCTGCAGGGACCATATTAAAATTGAAAAAAATAAACAATTTCTTGAAGATTAATAACAGGACTATTTCTTATCTATTACAATATAATCTTTATAATTACTCCATTCTGAACATATTTTTATTTTAAGTTTCCTACATGTTTTCAGCATTTTAAAATTAAAGTCCGTTTCAATCGTTTTGGGACATTATGGGTAGTGTTCCCACAAAAGAAAGAAAAGAGACGGTTGGGGGGAGAAAGAGAGCACCTTATACATTTGTTCCAGAAAAGAACGGAAATAGCTATTTGACTGGAGATGCTTCCTCCTTTCAATTTATATTAAAAAATTAAGTTAAGTAAGCCGCCTTTATAATGAAATTGTACCTAACTCTAAAATTTTCAAACTCCAAATTTATTTTTAATCCTTTGCAAAACAATTTGCAATACGAGTAGCTTAAACTTAGCTCAAAAACTACTTCGTAGAATGAATTGTTGAATAAATTGTTATATGGAATGGCACATTTGAAGCTTCTGGGAAAAAAAATCTGTTAAAAATTTCATACGTCAACATTTATATTCTATTCGAAAATAAATTTTAAAAAAAGTTTTCGAAATTAATTTTCTAAACAAATATGAGATTGGATCGATTATTCTTTTAACAGAAATCGATTTCTTGAAAGTGCAAATATGGGATTCCAAAATTACAGTTTATTTCGCAAAGTACGTTTTTAGTTATGCTTTAAAAACTACACGCATTGCAATTTTTTCAACGATTAAACAGTAAGAGTTCCAAATTTCAATCTTTATAATTCCTAAACTATTTGAGCGAATTTCTTCCTATTTGGAATCCAAAAGTAGAACTTATTGAAAAAACAAAATATGCTATCAAAATCGAGTGTTCGTATTGGAAAGTATAGAGTTTTGTACAATTTCAGTCATTAAAATTTTTTAAACATAAATTGAAAGAAGTTGTAACTTCTAGCTGAATAGTTTTTTTCTTTCTATTTTCAGGAACATTTTGGGGATTAAAATGTAAAGTATGGGGGTGTTCTCTTTTTATTTTCTACCCAAATGTTGCAGTAATTTTGTATTCCTTTATACTGGCAAAATTAGTCCAAATAAATATTTATTTTCGGAATATTACACAATATAAAAACACACATTTTATCAGACAATTAAATGCACTAAACCAACATGAGTGAAAAATTGACCTGGGCCAGGACTCGAACCGAGGACCTTCAGCGTACCGTTCCGATGCTCTGCCACGAAGCGTCAGCACGATGCGCTGAAGGTTCCAGGTTCGAGTCCTGTCTCAGGTCAATTTTTCACTCATGTTGATTTAGTGTATTTAATTGTCTGATAAAAATTGTTTTCTTATATTGTAAAATAAAGTAATCAGACGTAGTGTTTATGCTTTAATATATATATATCTATATCTATATCTATCTATCTCTCTCTCTCTCTATATATATATATATATATTAAAGCAAATTTAAATCTTCATAATTAAATTCCAAAGTATACATTGTTTACATATATATATATTGTTTTACTAATATCAATTTATAGAGCTGTTTTTAAAAACAAAAGAAATAATATTTCTTAGGAAATCTCTCTAAAAAATTAATTATTTAATGTTGAACGTATTTTTTAATACCTTTTTTGTTCTACAATATTTTGTTTAATATTACCTTTTTTAATTGAATCGATAATGAGTTAATTTGCCCAAACTCATTATATACCCCATATCGAAACCAGTAATTCCCTTGAGATTACTTTACTTGAAGAGATTTTCTTCGATTATCGAATTCAAATACTGTTTCTGTAATTCCTTCTTGCAGCTTGCGACGAAATTATTTGATTGGCTTTCCTGACTGATTCATTCTACAACCAAATGAATGTGATAATCATTATTATTACATTAATACTCATACTGAAGTTATATTTCGACATGACTTGGTTATTGAAACCTACCTATCATTAATTAGTAACGCCCTTCATTTAAACTGTGAAAAATTCAGTTTAGCTAGTTAAAACCTAATTTATTATTAAAGAATAGAAGAAACTATTTTGATAGAAAAGAAACTTTTCATCAAAGCATTAAAACGCACGGAGAAAGTATTTTCAAATTGAAAAAAAAAATGACAATGTTGACGCAGAATTTAGATATATTTTTATGTATAGGGTAAATCCGAGATAGTTGCCCTACCCTTCATTTTTCTTTTTATGTAGTAATTATTTTTGCAGTGCACATATAACCTATCTACTTCAAATTTTATGTAGAATTGCATAAAAATATTACTGTAATATAAATACCATATAAAATAGTGTTTTTATCCAGAAATTTAATCAATGATTTTGACCATATATCCCGGATCTCAGGGTTAAACGCCCCACGCGATCGAGACAGATTCCCATTCGTAAAACAATAGGGCTAATAGGTAATTAACATTTATAATTAAAAATCTGGATTTGCATTATAATTAATATTCTATTTACATCAAATGTATGATTTTTTAACGAAAAAAATTTAGTTCACAAACTCTGTATTCTTATCCTGCATTACACTCCCACATCAAAGGATAGTTGCTATTCCCCATTCTTCGACTATATGGGTATACAAAATTTGTAGCCAATCGGATAATTCTAACGAAGGCAGAACTTGTTTAATTTAAACTAATAGGGATTGCGTACCCGTTTTTTATATTCTATGTATAAACTCTAAAAACTAATTTCAGAAGCAAATTTAAAATTGACAAATTTAATGCGTTAGATTTTTAAGTTTTATAATAGATGAGTACAAAATAAACTTGTGTAATTTTAATTAAGGGGGGGGGGTGTGAGGCAGAAAATTGCCAACGATAAAATAAATATTATTGGAATAAATAAATATTATTGGAATAAATAAATAAGCATAAAGAGGGATTTTACCTCAAATATGATGCCCTGGTATATTCTTTCTGAATTTTCTGTGAGAATGATGAAATTTTAGATTTCTCTTTTGTATTTGGATTTCTATTTAGTGCTTTTGAATATGTCCTGATGGAAATATCGGAATGTGTGAATTAAAAGGTTCTGAGCATAGCTATAAATATCAAACGCTTAAATATTTTTCACTTAAAAATATATGGGAATTGCAATCTTTTGAACCAACCTTCTGAAATTCCACAAATAAATTTTTTTAATTGTTGCTTAAATGGATAATTTATCACTACTAACACCGCCCTATGACTTGTTAGGTAATGATCCTTCGGAAATGCCATGGTCAACTAAAAGAAGAAACACGTATTTTTCTCACAATCCTGTGGAATTAAAAAAATATTCTCACGCATCAAAATTATTTGATAATTATAAATGGGATCTCATCTCGAATCACAAGGGATCATGTATTGGGATTGGTATTGGGATCATGTATCCTTTTAATTCGGGTTAGGTGCCCTATACAGTAGCTCCTGGAAGTTAGATCAAACACGGCTTAAGCCTATACCTAACACATTGTTCGATACTTGCTGCAACAACATTCACTAAATGTTTCATGAAAAATTTCTAGTAAGTATATTGTATTTCATCTTTTACTTCTCTCTATCTTATAAAAGAGCATACAATAAAAGCCAAAATTACCTTTCTCTGATGGATAAAACATTTATTTTAAGAAATAAATCTCTGTAACTTGGTCTACGAGACTATTTTATAACTATTGATAGGATAACAACTTCACTTAGCTCTTCCACACATATACAATTATCCACACATATACAATACTGATATACAATTACTAGGGCAACTAACCCGATGGGTATCTAACCTGTGTTTTCCCTATATGTTTTTTGGCAGATGAGTAGGATTGTATTTACGATGGTATTACGATTGTATTATGATTACAATTTTATTTACGATGCATAAAAAATCTGGTCAGTGTGACAGAAGCAGATTAGCCTATGATGTTTAAAAAGGATGTCGTTTCTCTATGTTACTATTTATCTGTTCAGTTACCTCCAATAACACAAAAAATATTTACTGCACACATAATTTTATTGAGTGTGAGTGTTTACGTTTTATATACTCTGTACAAATATTTATGGCTATATGTCAATTAAGCGGAATTTTCTGTAAACATTTTGAAGATCAAATTTTTAAATTTTACCTGAAGATAAAGGAAAAAAGATTTTAAAGAATTAAAAAAAAAATTTCCTAAAAAGAATTTTAGAAATATTTACTCGAACACACACACAGTAACAGAAATGAAATAATATTTTCCTGTATGTTTTCTGAAGTATTATATTTTCAGTTATAATTTATTTTAGTTAATTTTAAAGAAAGAAATTAACTGTTCAAGCATGGCAGTTTAAACTCTATATTAAATTTTATAAATAGTGTACCTAAATATGGATAAAATGTGCATTCTGAGAAAAGATGAAATATAGATTTACACATATAAGCGTATTATTCTTTGTTTACGAACTTAAAAGCTTTGTTGAGATTTATATGGTAAACAGGGAAAATTAGACACGTCTGTTTTATTAATTTTTTATATATAACGCTATCATCTTGGCCTAGGACAAATACCTAAAATAATAGTATATAATAAATGTAGTTACGCCTATAAGTGTTTGTATTTGTCGCGAACCAATAGGGTAGCTTTATAAAAAATGAATAAAATAAGTGTCCCCTTTCCCTCGTTTACCCTATAGTGAGAAACTATGTAAATAATTTATTTTTGGAATGACTCAGCCTATATAAGTATAAAATAAGAAATTCTAAAACTTAAAGCTTTTTTTTTAATCCGTAATTTTAAAATTTTTGCTAAAATTTAATTTTGCAGTTTTTGTGACTTAATGTCTGAAGTAGGTTTGAAATTTCTCTCATATTCTTTTATGTGAGAAAATTCAGCGTTGCAATTTTCAATTCAAATTAGGTTTTAAGGATTGGAAAATATACCATGGAATAATTTTATTGAAAATACTCTTCATTAAAATTCTAAAAGTTATATGTCAGAGAATTTCCAATATAATTCCTATCTCTATTGAAAAAAGAAAAAAAAATATTTATCACTTAGATGTTCTTATTTATATTTCTTCGCCAGGTGATTGCGATAATAAAAAAATATTTTGCAGTTTTGATAACTATAATTGTTATCCCAATTATAAGGTCACAATAGAGATTTGCGCGACAATACGTATTGCAAATATAAAATCTGTATGTTATTTTCCAACTCTCATCAAATTATTCCTTAATTATCAAATGTTAATTTTTAATTATTTAATATTTTATCTAATAAATTATGATTAACATTTATATAACCAAATCAATAACGATTACATTTCCCCAACCACATTAAATCCTACTTGCTTAAACCAATAACTCCTAGAGGGTTACTTTACTTGTATTAATTCCGTTGAATATCGGATACGGATAGTACTATTTCTGTTATTCCTTCTTGCAGCTAGCAATAAAGTTATAAAATTTGCTTTTATAAGATAATCATATTATCGCAATTAAGCGTATTCACTTAATTTAAATATAATCAGAAACTTAATAATTATCATAGTGTTAATATTGTTGTGAGCTCGCGGTTCGAAAGGATTGTTGCCAATATATAAGAACAATCAACAGGTTTTATTTACTCCAAACAGTTCGATAAATACACCAATATCTTTTCAAAGACACAAATATTCAGTAATCTTCAAATCTAATAACAGCACAGCAAAATTTCTCACAGAACAATATAGCGTATTGTTCAATACTAAATCGATCATAGACAACACAGTTCTCAATGCAAAGCCTCTCGTGCGTATTCAATCGCATTTGACAGAGAACTAACTGAACTGAACTGGTGGAGGTCCCTTATATAGGCTTTAAAGATAACTGTAGAATTTTCCAGAGCTTTCGGATGCTAGAAATTACCAGAAAGTGCTTTAACTTTCGATAGAGAACCCAAGCAAGAAAGGATCCCAATGTATAGGTATAAGGGGTGTGTGGTTGCACAAAAAGTCGCCAAATCCCTCGCCAACTTGGCGACATTTGGCGATATATCGCCAAATTTGGCGACAAAAATAAGTCGCCAAAACCATCGCCAACTTGGCGATAAACCTATTCCTTGGCGATATTCCCATAGGATTCCATTATAAAAAAAAACGATGCTGTAAGGTTGTTTTTCTTGCAAAGCACCCGAGGCCTTTAGCATTGAGTTACATGATGCTCAATAGGAAATACATTAATAATACTGCAATTTTCACAATAATAAAATAAAATAAGTTTAAACAAATGGAATATTTACAAATATATACAAAATTCATAACAATATTTATATCGAAAGTTAATTTCGGAATTATTTTAAATTTGATGTTTCTTCTTCTCAACATATGTCTCTCATAAATACTGTAAGAAAACGCAATACACCAAATAAAAATTAAGATCAAGTTCACAAGATTAGAAGAAAATTGGATTTTATAAATTGATAAAAACATAACTTGTTAACATAGGTTTGAAAAGTATTAAAGAATAATTTCATTTAAACTAAAAATATTCAGTCTTATAAATTCAAATCTAAATGAGCCTTTATATGTTAGAAGAAAAACATTGAATAATTTGATAAAAAGCAAAACTTTTCATCATAAGATTTTAAAATAATTCCTAACTGAATTCTTATTTTCATTTAAAAAATTTCTTAATTTAGTATTCAAATACACTTTTTAAGCGACTCACAGCAAAATATGTTATTCAATTCGCTTGTACGATTTTTTCAAGATATGTACAGGCCTGATTTTTAAATGGATGCTCCGATTTTGATAATAGTTTGTTTTGTTGTTATTGTTTGGAAGGAATCTGATTCATGCTCGTCCCATTTAAAATTTCATCAAGATCCAAATATTATATATTTACTTACTTATCCATTTTTTTTCTAGGTTATATGTAATGCTTGTGAAAATTGGCCAATTACTGCTAAATTTCAATGTGTTGTTAAAGTACTACCACTTTATGCTTTAAAACTTTCTATTACAATACTTTCTGTTAAAATAAAGAGAAGGAACTAAAAAAAGTTGTCGTCTATACATAATTTTTTTTTCTTTAGTTTTTTCAAGAACAGATCCAGAACTTCAGTATATCATTAGTGCAATTGATAATGAGCTATGTTATCATCAATGGGATTTAAAATGAATGTGGATGATAATAAAAGTTTGCTCTCTGTTGTGCCTTACAACTCTCACATTCAAGATTTAAAGAAGCATTTATAAATACAGTATTTCTTTTGCGATATCATAAAACGTTTCCAAATAGTCTTTAAAGTGTATTAATCACTTTTCCCGAAAAGTTTTTAGAATTATATCAATTCTCAATTAAAGATTTTCCTCTGCTTAACTGAATTTATGTATGCAAGAGTAACAAAACAATAGTAACTTTAATGTTAATATTAATGTTAATATTGTTAAATTATCATGTTTGTCTGTAAGAAATATTTGTAGGACATGGAAAGCTTACTTGAGAATTGATACCATCCGAAAAAACCTATATTCGAGGTTGAGAAAACTACTTAATACAATTAGGAAATGTTTCTTAAAATCATTGTCAGCAAAATCCATTTTTTTAAATTAATAATTTCTTTTTTAAATCTACAAAACATATTGTTATCTGCAGTTTCCAGACATAAAGAAAGCCTTTCGAAATCGTGGGAAACGCGGAGGTTGTTATTGTATATTTTACTTTGTGGTTATATTATATTTTCCTAGATTAAAAAAGCATTTGTCTCTTTTTAGCGTGTGATGAGCAAGCTAAACATTTTTACAGTTCTGCCAAAACTTTTACCTATCATAAAGCTAAGATTCCGAAGTAAATTTAATTGAAATTACCGAGACATAATAATAGTAATATATTACATTCATAATAAATAATAATAATAATAATATATCAAATTAATAATAAATAGTAATAATAATATATTAAATTAATAATAATTAAAGGTACTTCTCTATTATCCCGTCGACCACTTTTCATAACAAAAAACTATCGCCAAACTGTAACGCCAAATAAACGGGAGAACGTTGGTATTGGAATATCAAAATAAATAAATAAATAAAATATAAGAATTTAAGGACACAATTGTTATTTTAATTAATGAAATAACTAATAAATCAGTAAAACATAATGAAAAATACACGCAAATGTCGAATTAAAAACCACTTGATGACATAACAAACACGGATAATGCTTTTGACATCAAGTAAATGGGACTGCATTTTTGGCGTTTAATCTTATAGTTTGGCGATAATTTTTTGTTATGAAAAGTGGTCGACGGGATAATAGAGAAGTACCTAATTAAATTATATATAAAATTAATAATAATTAAATTGTATATTAAATTATAATATAATTAAATTTCAGTACATTTCAACATACACATGTAAATGCTATGCTGTATTTTAAAATGTTTATCAAATTTACTTTCATAATTAAAGAATAATATTTAAACATATTTTTTATCCTTCTTTTTCTAAAAGAATCTGGTTAACTTTTCCTTGTTTAAGTCAATCGATAATGAGTTAATTTGTCCAAAGTTATTATATCCCACATGTCTAAACCAATAACTCCCAGAAGGTTACTTTACTTAAAGAGATTTTCTTTCATTATCGAATCCAGATAATGCTTGTCTTATTCTTTCGTGCGGCATCCAATGGAATTACTGCATTGGATTTTCTAAGTCAATCATCTTAGAACCAATTAAATGAAATAAGCACTATAGCTATACTTATATTTATACTGAAATTTAATTATATTATAATTTAGTACATAATTTAATTATTAGTAATTTAATATATTATTATTACTATTTATTATTAATTTAATATATTATTATTACTATTTATTATTAATTTAATATATTATTTTTACTATTTATTACTAATTTAATTATATTTTATTATATTTTATTACTAATTTATTATTATTATTATTATTATTATTTATTATGAATTGAATATATTATTATTATTATTTGTTATTAATTTAATATATTATTTTTATTATTTCTACGCATTTAATATATTATTATTATTATTATTTATTATTTATTTAATATATTATTATTGTTAATATTAATTCTTATTATTAATTTAATTTATTATTTAATTTAATGATAACCAATTAAATAAAATAATAATTATAGCTATACTTATACAGATACTCAAATTTAATTATTTCGAATTTGCTTTTTATATTAGAATATTTCAATTGTCAGGAAATGTAGTGAACCAAACTGAAATTTATTTTTAGTTTAAAAGATTAGAAAAAAAAAATTGCACCGTGTAATTTGATAAAAATCAAAACTTTTCATCATAAATAAAATATAGTAAATAATTTTATACAACTTATGTTTTTTATGTGTGAAAATTTAAGCATGGAAATTTGAGATTAACCTAAGTTTATAAAGACAATAGATTGTACAATTTGAAAAAGAAAAAACATAACGTTTCAATAAAAATATCTAAAGAAATAAAATTAATTTGGAATTCCTTTTCATTTGGAAAAACAAATAAACTTAATGAAGCGTTAATTACCGTAAATTCAAGCATATAATGCACATATCAAACAAACATAAATAATGTAAAAAAAATGCACCACAGTTATACGTTAAATTACAGTAAATAAAATTTCTGTTTTCAAATATATTTAACTTATCCGTGCGTTAAACGCAGGAGTATACTTTATATATATTTTTTTAAGTTGGGTAGGCTTATCGTCTGGAAATATTTTGCCCTTCTGCCAAAAATATAGCTATCACATAGATACAATTCCTAGATAGACATTATTTTCCAATTTTCCATCACATGCAGGCATAAAAGTATTTTTGTATTTATAATTCGTCTTTAAAGTTTCATTCCTAATTATTTCAAAGTTACATTAACTGAAATTCATTTTACGATTTCTTTGTTAATAATTTTATATATATGTATTTTTTTCTTTTTCTGCAGTATGCATTACAATTATAGTATTTCCTTTTCTAAGCTACTTAGCGTATATTCTATTAAATTTGATAATAATTATGATTGTAACCATATTCATAAAGAAATATAATCTTGACATTCTTTAGGATTCGATAGATTACTCTTTAAATAAAAAATATGTGGGAAACTTCAGCCCAAAAATGGAAATTTAGATGAGTATTAGAACAACCTTTTATGGATTTTTTTTTTTTCAGTATGCATTACAATTATAGTATTTCCTTTTTTAAGCTACTTAGCGTATATTCAATGAAATTTGATGATAATTATGATTGTAACCATATTCATGTAGAAATTTAATCTTGACATTCTTTAGGATTCGATAGATTACTCGTTAAATAGAAAATCTGTGGGAAACTTCAGCTCAATAAATGGAAATTTAGAGGAGTATTAGAACAACCTTTTATGGAATATTTTTTTTTCTTTTTTTTTGCAGTATGCATTACAATTATAGTATTGCCTTTTCTAAGCTACTTAGCGTATATTCTTTTAAATTTGGTGATAATTATGATTGTAACCATATTCATAAAGAAATTTAATCTTGACATTCTTTAAGATTCGATAGATTACTCGTTAAATAGAAAATCTGTGGGAAACTTCATCCCAGTAAATGGAAATTTAGAGGAGTATTAGAACAACCTTTTATGGAATAATTTCATTAAAAAAAACCTATTCGTGAGTATGCAATGTTCACCAAGTTACCATTTGTTAGCTCGTCTAACGAACCACCTCGCCGAAGCAAATGATGTAAACTGCCACCGTTTGGTAAAAACATCCAATATGTGCATGCGTCCTGTATAAATATCTACTCTGATAAATAAAGTCGCTCTACATGAAAGAACATATTTTATTTTTTCTTAAGTAAGAAATAGGACTTTTTTGTGTTACTGCTGGGTAACTAAAAGTGCTATTAGACGACATAATTTAAAGCCACAAAAATTGCCGCGACGCGTTAGTTTTTCAAGCGTTTCATTGGCTGCTCCAGGCAAGGCTTTTCGTTGGTCAGTTTTTCAAGCATGTGGTTGGCTGTTCCGGAGCACATTGGTTGATATTTACTTAAGCAGACATTATAGGCGACAAAATTGATCGAACAGAAAAAAGTTGCTTGTTTTTAGTGCAACCCTTTTAAATCTGTAGGTTAACATTTTGCTATCCGAAAATAGCAGCAAGTTTTGAAACCTCGTGTAATAGCATATTTACTTTTATTTTTTAAATATAGTTTTTATAAGCTAACATCACTTTATCAGAGAATATGCTAAGCCTTTATAAAATATTTTTGGTGAATAAAGTTACATTTTTTATTTAAAATCTGTATTGTGAAATATGCATTCATGAATGAGAAAATACATATGCAATGTAAAACCAATCCATACCTTCAGTTCGATATTTTACACTTAATAGTTATTTGATTTATTGCAGTTGTTATGGATTACTACTTTAGATATTACTCTTTAACCAGAATAAGTCAATAACAACTTTTTTCACATACATAATAAAACTTCACAAATACCATCAAAATTCTTTAAAGACATATTCTAATAAGTAAGTAGACAATTCCGGCTATTGATTTTTGAATTGATCCGTTAATCCTTAATTCCAGACTTTAAATAAATGTTGTCTTTAGTAATGTCATTCTTTTGGAATCCTCATAATCACATTAAGAGAGTTATCACAGAGTTAGTACAAACAATTGAATTGTTTATTTAGCAATTTCATTCCATATATTTATTGTTAGGGAACAAGAAGCTGAAATAGAACACATATAAGATTCAATTAACCCTTTCCGGCGCAGTGGTCCCACTCCGGGCACACCTAATTTTAATTCCAAACTTGCATTCGACACCAAGAATATTTAATAAAATTTTGTTTCTAGAATGAAAGATTAAAATATGGAGTTCATATTTTCTAAAAAAGTCGTTTGTAAATTCCGGTGTCAGTCAGTAATTTCTCATTTTACGAACAAGATTTTTTTGTGCCGGAAAGGGTTAAAATAAATGGGATAATTTTATATTAAATGTAAATAAATGGGAACCCAGAAAAATGAAAAATTGTTCATTAATTCGTAAATAAATAAATGAATAGAAAATAGAAAAATGTCCTATTTCTTACTTAAGATAAAATAAAATATCTTCCTTCAAGTAGAGCGACTTTATTTATCAGAGCAACTATATTTATGCAGGACACATGCACATATTGGATGTTGTTACACAAGCGGTGGCAATCGACATGATTTGCTTTGGCAGGTTCGTTAAACGAGTTAACAAATATTTTCTTGGAGAACAACATTGCATACTCACGAATATGTTTTTATGTTTTCTTATAATTAGTTTTTTTGGTATTTTTAAAATGTTTAATGAAAAGTTTCGTTTTTTTAATGAACTTATTTGATAAAACGTTGTTTTAATATTCATAGTCTAATCTAAATCTGCCTTAGTGGCAGACTGCATGTTAATTTTTATTTATTCTAAGGTGAACATCTTTTTGGAGTAAAAACGTTCCATGTGAAAAATCAGGTGCAAACCGATTCGTGATAACGAAAATTATGTCAAAATCACCAATTATATGCAGAAGAAGTTGAAAGAACCCTGAAATGTACACATTTCTTTATTTGGCCTGTTATAAAAATAAAACATTAGCTTTGTAAATACGAGATAGTCTTGAATAAAAATGCGTATTTAAGAATACTAGTTTGGGTTATTTTGTTTCGGATGTTCTCGTATACATTTCATCTGTTCGAAGAAGATGTGTAAGACATGAAACATTTGTATCATATTCATAAGATTAGAATTACAACATCTCGTAAAATATCAAATCCGCTGATAGAAGTTTTGTGGGTACTCATTTAATTACAGTGACAAGTAAATTTTGATTATAATAATTTACATTAAATAATATTAAATCACGAAAGTATTTAATACAGTATATAAATGTTTTCTTACAGTTAATCATTACATGTGTAATAATTAACATTTTCATCCATTAATTAAATGTATACATTTTTTGCTTTTTTTTTATTTTAGGGCTAAAAAAATATAAATAATAATTTAATGCATTAACCATTCTGTAAATTTATATTTTGCACAAACAGAAATTTATGAAATGAAACCAAATGTATTTCATTTTAAAATTTATTTTAAGTAATTTGAAACTAACATTGAATTTGCAAGAAATTTTCAAATTGTCTGAACAAGACAATACTTAAAAACGAAATAAACTAATAAAAATAATTATTTCGGAATTTGGAATTTTCAAAGAATTCAGCCGTATTCTAAAAATATTTTGTTTTCGTATTCTGTTTCTCTATTTTGCAGGAAATACCTGCGAAGAAAACAAATAACGTAAAGAAATAATTTATTAAGATGGTTTTCTACACTATTTGCATTAAAATGAAATCATAAGAGAAACATAATATAGAAGCATTTTGGATTCCTTACAAATTTCTGGTTCTTTAATATTTCATCTCTTTCTTCTTGATGATGGTTTTATCTTTTATTAAAGAATGTTTCGTGCTGTGTTTCTGTGTAAACCTTTATTTATTCATAAATTTACTTTTTAAGTTTACGTATATAGTGCATCTAGTTTGTGTTACCTATTAAATAATGTAACATGCATAGTGAACAAATTAAAATGACATACTAAATTAAAGTAGTTTCAATACTTCTTAATAATAAATGGATATAATAAACAAAGTTCATCTTACTCAAAATAACTTAAAGCTATATTGATAGGTTTCACCTGTTAATGACAACAAATAATTTAAATAAATACATGTGATTTTGAAATATAATAAATCAATAATAAGATTTTTCACATTGGTAATAAAACTTCACGAATGAAACCAGCATTCTTTAAAATGATCTTGAGTAATTATATGCTCATTTACGATTATTGATTATTGAATTGACCAGTTAATCCTTAAATACATACTTTAAATAAATGTTGTCTATGATGTTATTATTTTGGATTTCCAATAATCGCATTAAGAGAGAAGACATTATACAAACAATTGAATTGCTTATTCAGGAATTTCATTGCTATATTTCTATTTTTAGGAGGCACGAAGCTGGAATAGAAGACATATCAAGTTATAAATCGATATGTATTAACAACTTATAAATCGGATTTATAAATAACAATTTATAAATCGGAAACCAGAAATGGATAATATTTCATTATGTCTTAAATTTAAAAAATAATAATAATAAAAACTGTCTTAGTGACAGATTTCACATTAATTTGAATGCGGTGAATAATCTAGGTGAGCATCTTTTTGGAGTGAAAATGTTTTATGTGGGAAATGAGAGTTGTGGATAAATTCGTATATAATGTCATCCTCACCAATTATATTTATAGAAATTGGAAGAACAACAAACTATCATGGAAATGTCGATACAGCGCTATAGCCAAAAATCAATACTCTTCATTAGAGTCTTATTGTCGAAAAAAATTAGCTTTTGTATAGATTTAATGTGTGCACGCTGTAAGGAATCTTTCTTAAGTTTCAATAGGTTCTTGTTGTAAAGAAATTTATTGTCACAAATTTAACAAACACAGAATTTTTCATTCAATAATTAAACGAGTCAATAGCAGTGGAACGGATAATCTGGTAAGATCGATTTAAATTTGGCCAGTTAAAAACAAAAGATAGATCGAAATATTCCTACCTAACTTTCTCAATTATATATTTATTCTAAACTTAGTTTTAAAATGACCAATTAATTTTCGATTTCTACTTATTATATTATAACAAAGTTCTTTTTCCTAAGCGCACAAATTCACTTAATTATAATTTAAACTCTAATATAATTAGGTTTCGTGAGTTTAAGTACTATTTTACTTCAAGTACGAAAGTCTAACATCTTACCAAGTTATGAAAACCGCCAAAGAACTAGTACTTATTCAAATTTCTAACAGAATAACTCCATTTTAAAATTTTACTAGCACTAAGCAACAAATTTACCGTCAATGTAAACTATTATGCAAAATTCCGAGTATTTCACTAAACCTTCATTATATATTGTCACCAATAGTCATTGCAATAATCATGCACAACCACAATCAGCTACTTAAAATAACTTCGCAAAATAGAAGTGACACCGAACTTCCTGGAGATCCTTAAACATTCCGAAACATAAATACACAATAGGTTTCAGATTCATGCACTAGTATATTAGATTAAAATTAAATATGCATTTCCTACCTTTTCTGTTATATTAAAACTTTCAGGAAAGAAACTTTATCTTCTTAAAAATAATAGTTTTAACCCTAATGTCATCGTTATAGATCCGGTTGATGGTAACTGCAATCAAATTTGAACATTTTTCAGTAATTACTGAATTTTCTTATTTGTAAGGCATACCTTAACTGTTTATCGTGTAGCTGTTACTATAATCCTCATGAACAAATTTATGATGAAACTAAATTATCCAGAAAAGTTGTAACGCAAATGGCCGCCTATTTACATTATACAGTTTTTTCATATATCCCGGAAGTTAAGATCTAAATGTAAAGTGACTTTCTTCAGGTTAGTAAAAATATAAATCAGTTTTTGACATAGGAATATCAGAGTCTAAAGAACTGTCCTTCCTATTCTCATCATTTTATTATTATGTTTTTAATTACCCCATTTTACAGTTTGTACTGTTTCTTCAGTCTTCAGCTTTTAACGTTTCCGTAGATAATGAAGTAGAAAAAGACATTCTGTAGATATACGTGAGTACAGTAATTGTTGGGCAATGAGTAAAAGAATAAGAAAAAACATCTAAGAAATGATAAATTTATTTAGAAAACAATTTTGAAAGCCAAAAACATTTCTAAAGCAAGAAAGACGTAAAATCTCCACTCGGACACCAGTTTTGGTGCCACGGTGTGATCAATAACGTCTTACCACGGGGATGCCATTACGTCAGGTGTAGCAGTATATTTTTAAGATTTCAAACGTCTGCACTGACGTAATATCTGGATTACCTTCTCTAACTTTTAACATTTTCTTGGGAATCTCCCATATTAAAAAAATATGTGTTCCCCAAATGTACAAGAACATTCTCTTAATTAGAGATAGATTGAATGGACTTCATCCCATCTGTAATAGCCTCATCTTCTTTTTATTTTTCCTGTTCTCTTTGTTCAGAAGCTAATAGATCTTCTAGTTCCACTTCTGAATAATCTACGATTATGGCCGATTTCACACAGGTACCCAGTTTCGTTTGTTTCGAACTTCTTATTCTCTATCTTCTTTATTTTTTCCAATCTTGTATATTTTTTAAAATGTTTTTCATAAACACTTACATTTCTTTCAATCTAAGCAAACCTTCTTTACATGAAAGCACGTCTGTGTACCTGTGGCTTCAATCTTATCCCTGACTTCATTTAAGGGCTAGCTAAAGATGCAGAAGCTGTTTTTATTGATATAGTTTGAGAAATTCTAAATAAAAATTAATTGTTAGAAGTTAATATCTTCAGGTGTGGTACAATTTCTATATGTAGATGACCACCTAAGCAAGATTTAAGAATAGCATTAATCAGTAGAAGTTATTAGTAATAAATTGGTACCAGATAAAATTTTATACGATGAATTTTGGCAGAATTAGTAGGGATGATATTTTCCCCCAAAAACTGTATCTCAAAACAGCAATGAAATACACCAAGTGGTAAAAATGTTATGACCACTCTTGACTGCATATTCGACTCGTCCGTGTAGCACGTGAACTGATATATTACACTAGATTTCCTGATAAAAAGTTTCCTCTTGGTCAGGAGCACCAGTGAACATTGCATTTTGCCTATTAATGGGGCAAAGAGATTTGAACTACTTTGAATGAAACATGAGTGTGGACTAACTGGTCGCGCTAACTTTCTTGACTTTTCTCGCACAAAAATGTCTAGCGTCTTTAAAGAAATACATCTAAGCAAAACAAATGTAGCGATAAGTGAAATTGTGCGCAAAAATTGCTTGCGAGCAACAGAGATGCCAATGTGCTCGTGGTTTTTATATAACTTATAATAATCGCAAAAGATATCTGTATTTATCTGTAACGAAATTACTCTTCCAGCGACAGTTCATGGTGAATTGGTAAAACTCTATTATCAAAATGGGAAGAATGCTGAAAAATCCTTGCGTGTTTAACGTCGAAACCATCGCCAAATACGTGGCCATGTAGCCCGCAAGCTCTTCGTGATTTAGTAAAGAAATTCGAAGAAACTGGATGCACCTGTGATAGACCGCGATCCGGACGACCAACTCTTTCTGAGGATACTGTTATAGAAGTGCATCACACAGTGACTACAGGACACATGCAAACTTCAAGAGGTGCATCTCGTATATTGGATATACCGAAATCAACGGTCCTAAAGCTACTGCGCTCTGTAATCCGCATGTTTCCTTACCGGTACGAGCGCGTTCAGATGTTGGAAGTGGGGGACCATCAACAACGTATGGACTTTGCAAATGAATTTCTTATCCGATATGATGGAGATAACGACTGGCCTCTTCGCATATTATGGACTGGGTGAGGCACATTTCACCTTAACTGGCATCGTCAACACCAAAAATTGCGTACACTCAGCAGACATGAATCCGCACTTTGTGGCACCAGTACCGTTATACGACGTCAACGTTACTGTGTGGTGCGGCATTGCAGGCACAATTATTCTCGGGCCGTACTTCTTTGAGGAAGCGACACCAACGGGATTTGTAACTTGTTCTGTAACAGGCTACCGCTATACGGCAATGCTGGAAAATTACGTCATACCAGAATTGCTGCAGCGAAATGCACTGAATGACTTCGTTTGGATGCACGATGGTGCACCTCCACATATAACGAAGTCTGTTCGCAGGGTCCTGGAACAGCATTTTGGCGACCGTGTCATCTCACACCATTTTCCATTTCCGTGGCCTCCGACCGGGATCCACCGGGATCCTCCGATTTCTGGTTCTGGGGATATATCAAATCTAGAGTGTACATGTGCAATCCGCAAATTTTTAGATTTGAAAGATTCTATCAAACGTGAGATTGCAAACGTCCCTCATGCAATGTTACGTTCGGCTGTATTGTCCACAGTCGCTCGCATGCAATGTGTAATTGCCTGTTATGGCACCCATGTAAAAAATGTATAATCAAAATAAAAGTTTTCTTTTCTCCGATCTGTATTGTAATCAGTGATTGGTGTACTGACTTTGTGTAATATGCGAATTTTCTCCGTGCGCCCCGATCGTGGTTTTTTTTTTTGGCCGTTCGCAGAGCTGTTTTTAGTGAGTGCATAACGAGTCCGTGTTATGCGATACACGTACGGTTCCAACGCTCCTTAGACTTTTCGCATGCGCTGAAAAAAAATGGGCGTTGCTATTGGAAAAATTCCAGTTTCTATACCTATAACTGCAACCGTGAACACCACTTTGTTGCCGTTCACAGAATCTCGAGCTCATACCTCTGAATAACTATATCTGAAATCTCACCTCGATCGGTTGAACGGACCGGCCGCGGAGCGCAAAGTTTTTTATGACCACCCTGTATTTTCTTTGTTAAATAAATATATTTATTGCACTGAAATATTAGTACCAGAAAAAGTATACAGAGTTTTTATTATAATAATCTTGCACATGATTTGGCTAGTTGTCTTTGACGTTTTTGTGGATTTTTATTCGTGTCAAAGCTGTCTTACATGGCAGTTTAGATTTAGGAAATATAAAAAGTAAAATATTTGAAAATGTAAAATATTGACTGACATACATTGTGTGTAGCAACAGAAGAGCTATAATAAAACCAATTGTCGCGCAATACAACTTATAATAATCGCAAAACATACCTGCATATTGTACTAGATGGATCTTAAAATCGATCTGAAGAATATAAATTTCAGTGATGTAAGGCCATACAATGTTGGCCACTCAGTGTATATTGCCCATAAAACAGATATAAAGAAATAATTTCATAGACTTCTTAAGTTAATTCCTTTTAACAAAATATGTATCCGGAAGCTTCTGCCAGCGATTCGGGAGAAAGTCGATCGAATGTTTTCTTGCAAAGTTGATTAAGTTAAAAATGATGAAGGTCCTAAATACTGATCGTTGTCAAATGATATTTCTATTTTCCATAACCACCATGTCAAAGACGATGAAACACTTTTAAATTTTTGTCAGTTTTAGTCATTCGCGCACACTAATAGCGCAAACACTAAAAATGGAGACTAGCCATGAAATGAGTAACTTGATCTCATGTTCGTGGATCGCGGCCTGGCCTGCCCAGTGATACTGTGCATGTTTTTAAGGGTTTTTCCCTGCACAAGAACGTTAGTACGGTACACCTTAACATGAAAGGTCCTCCATAAAGACATCCTTTCTTATCGAAGTATAGCCAAAATCAGCCCATACTTAACAAATTTCCAGCTCTTTGAAACTGGGCACCCTGAGCAGATGTTTATTTATGTAAAATTGTTCGAACCGTCTGCACAGGAATAAGTAAATGATTAAACATTAAATTTATTTAGAAAAAACGTAAATAGAAAGTTTAAAACCTCAGTTTTCTTAATTCTAAGACGGATATTTGAAACATAATAATGTATACCAAACATTTAATACAGGAAAAGAAACAGTAAGAAACAGATCACATGAACTTTAGGTAAAAATATTGTATGATTTTAAAATGTGAGGGAATAGCTTCAGCTCCAAGAGCTCCATATTTTGTACTTACCAGGAGTTCAGATGCACTGCATTATTGATTTAATAAATGAATTTTAATCCTTGTTTCTTATACAGAAAATGTTTTTTTTTTTTTTGTATGTTCTGCCACATCTTAAAACTCGTAAATGTTTCATCTTTAAAATTTTTCAAGAAAACTGATTTTAAACATTTATCAATATCTGTTAGAGATTTTAATTGGAAGACTTTTTTATCATTAATTCAAAATTGTCAAACATTGTTAAATAAACTGCATTACTTTAAAATCTTAACTTTATTACTTGTTTAAATATTTCAGCCACATACTCTCACGAAATAAATCAATAAAATATACTTTGTTCAATAGCGAAGTCTTTTTAGAGAATATGAAAACATCATACAATCAAATATATTTCTCATGTTTAATCTATTGTTAAAATACATTATATTATTTAATAATAAATTATATGAAAAATGTAGCAAGAGTTTCTGATAATTATTTGTTTTCTAAAAATTTTACTTCCAACGTGTGCACATTATTCAATAAAAGAGATTGACAATGGAAAATGTATGAATCTCAATTCATTTACACTATTTTCATGAAACTCAAGCACGGATAGTTTCATCATTTAAGAAAAGTTCTTGTTTGTGTGATTTATTAATTTTAAAAGTGAAGAAAGTATATATAAGGATTTTGTTTTTTTCTGATTTCAAATGTGGTTAAAGAATAATGTGCATATATTGTTTTAGAGACTGGCCATAAAGAATAACTGTCTGTCAAATTATATCATGGATTTTTTAATCAATATTTAATAATTTTTGTAATTTAAATAACACTCTGTTTACTCTCAGATAATTCTTAGATAGTTAGAAGATTTTCTTTTGTCATTACTTCAAAACTCACAATTAATATTTAAAAAAATAAATGAGTTTGAAAACCACGTTTCGTTACTTGAAAAATAAAATATTTCCCCTAGTTAGAATTACAAAATAAAGCGATTTATTGCGCTATATTGTGCTAAATAAAACAAGCCTTAATACAATGTGTATAAAATAACATTATCACTTTTCAAGTTTTATTGATACTTAAAAGCTTATAGGAAAGTTTGGGAAATACTCCATTACATATTAACGGAACTTTTATTAGATTAAAACAATCGCAAGAAGATGAAGCAAAACATATAATTCGACACATATACATTCTTTTTCGATTTTGGTTCCAGTTTTTTATATAATGGTACTTTCGCTTTCAGAACCGGTTCCAACCGGTTCCAAAATTGAAAATGTCTGTTTATAAAAAAACTGTAACCAAAATCAAAAAAGTAATAAAAACTAACAACGTTAGAGATCGACCGCAGCTATCCTATGCAAAACAAATCATTTAAAAATATTAAAATGCGAGCGAGAAATCGCGCAAGAAACTTCCCATAGACTTAACATTTGTTTGAGCGTTTCTTCGCGTGACTAAGCGTAGGCTCTTAATCTTGACGGAAGGTCTCCCCTCATGGGAATGGGCCTCTTGCGCCGTCTACATGTTCGGATTCAAGTACTGAATCACGACCCACAATGCCCTACTTTAGTAATTAATAAATATATTTGAAAATTTAGCAAGAAACTTTTATAATTACGTGATTTCTTTAAACCTTATTTTAAATATATAAAACTACTCATGATAATAAAATGAGACTAACAGAGGAAAAAAATTAATGTTTTATGAATTAATCTCATTGTGCCTAAATGTGACGCGTAACACATGTAAAAGAACACACGTTGTAGTCCTTGACGTCCATAAATTTATTTGATCTTCAGAGTTATAAAAAAAAATCGTGAACCACTATCGGGATTTGGGGAATACTTTCAGATTTTATGATTCTCGGTTTATTAAAATTAATTTCATAAAACTAAAGAAAAAGTAATTATTTAGGAAAAAGCTGTGCTTGTAACGTTGTTAAATAAAAAAAAAATGAACATTTATAAGTCTAAATTTCGTTCTTTTACCAAATCTAATTTTTTAAAAGACATTTATTCAATGTACATATTTTGTTTTAAGGATTTGTTGTAAGGAATAATCGTTAAAATTTTAAAAGTGTGTCAAAATACTTTATTAATTATTTTAATCAATTTATAAAACATATTTTAAAAAGAACCGTTTTTTTTTCTAAATTTCAGCATTATTAAAGTACTATTTTTGTCATACATTTAAAAAAAAAAAAAGATAATTATGGAATTTACAGGATTATTTATTTTTGATTCTCTTTGTATCTTCAAATCATTTTTTAAAAATACTATCCAATATATATCAATAGTAATAGCATTTGATAGTTAAAAATTTCTTCTCATCGTTCATTTAAAAAATGACAAATGTCATTAAACAAAATAAGCGATTTAGAAAACCCACCCTTGTTATACAAATTTTTAAGTATTTTATGCAATTAATCGTACAAAATAAAGTAATCAAACATATTACCTTAAATTACGCAACCTTCAAAACAATCGGAAATTTTAAAGGAACAAAATATATTTTTAAGTTTTCGATGGATAAACAAACTACTTTATTTAATAATAAATTAGTTGGAAATATAAGAAAAACGTTTTCGAAAATTTTATTAACAACATATCAAGCGTTATTCGTTAGAAGAGAAAATAGCAGAAAAATTCATTTTTTTCATGAATTAATGAGATTGAACCAAGGATATTTTTCAAAAATTAAGAATTTCCTTTTTCTTAAAGTATTTTCATAAAATTTGAAAACAAGAAATCTCCTCTTGAACATATTTAATTAAGAAGAGATCATGCTTGTAATAATACTGATTAATTTTAAAAGAAGCGAAATAATATGTTCAGATTTTGTACTTTTATCATTTTCTAAGAAGACAAATTGGACATTTTTATCATATACACATTCTGCTTTAAGATCACATTATTAGAAATATTGCGTAAAATTATGAAGAGATTAATTTTGAAAGAAATGAATTTGAGTGTCTGGATTTCGTTATCTTGTAGTTTCTAATGTAGCTAAAGGATATATTTTTATCATAAAGAAATTTTAATTTAAGATATGTTTACAAGGAATATTGAGTAAAATTTTAAGACGATTAGTTTTAAAAGAAAGGAAATAAAAAATTGTCTGTTATCATTTCTAATGTCATTAATGAATGCATTTTATCAAATATATACACAGAATTTAACAAATTGTTATAAAGAAATGTGAAGAGATTAAATTTTAATAAGAATAATTTATATGTCTAGACACTATTACAGAAGGTCGTTCGCACTTTATGGAAACAATTTTTTAACTTCTACGCATAAATGACATATTATTTGCAACAATTTGTCTTTGTTGGATAGCCATGACTTTTGGCAATACACTGTTTAAAAAATTGCAGTAAAATTACGGGCAGAGGCCGGCAGCAGAGATTCCAGTCATACCCCGTAAAAAAAAAAAAAAAAAAAAAAAAAAAAAAAAAAAATCCAGGCCCATAATTCTGTGGAGCCAGTAATTTTACGGGGCAAAGTAATACAGCATTATAATGCACAGGATATAAAGTACTATATAACACAATAACACTTTACTTACTGTTCCGTAGCATGTTAGATAATCATTACTGAATCGTTGTTTTGGCGGGTTAAAATGTTCTAAACACGAGTAAAATGAAGGGTTACACCCTAGCGGATGACAATGTATGGGGTCGTACCGTATTTTTTCTAACATATGGGCTAGAACTGTAAGAATATGTGGATTTCTCTTAATTTTCTAAATATCTAAGGGATAAGGCCGCTTATTTAGTGGATCAGACCGTTTTTCATCAAATAAGGCTGTTGCCCGTGAAAACTGAAGGGCAACGCTCATAAATTTAGAGTTTTTTTCTGAGAGTGTAGCTCTGACTCGAAATTTCTATGATAATATAATTTTCTAGCTACAGTTATGTTGGTTTTTTTCCGATACATCTTGTAAAAGTTTTACCAAGTCTTTTCAATGTACGTGAATTCATTTAAAAAATCCAAATTCAGAAAGGGTCATTTATAAGGGGGGGGGGGTCATCAGGTGGTTTTACAAGAATTCCATCAATTAATACACAATTTATTTCCGTTTGGGATTATTTCTTTGCTAAATATGCGTCAGTTGAGTTTCGTAAGAACGGTTGGGAGACTTTGTTCATATGAAACCCAATTAATCTATTTTCATATAAAACTAGAATTTCTTCTTCAAAAATGAGTTCTAAAATATTTTATTGATAATAAAGTAAAATCACCTTAGCTGTACTGCTTTTTTCACCTTTAATTTAATTTCATAACAAAATACAGCTCCAATTATGAATTCTTTTAGAATTTTTTTTCTTTACATTCACAAACCAATTTCTTTCTTTTTTTCTATTAATTGATAAAAAATGCTCTTCTTTTGATACATTCACTTTAATAAAGCCATGTTTCATCCAGTGTTACGATAAGTTTTTGTTTATCACCACCAATGTGTTTGTTAAAGTGCTATCCCCAACACAATGGAAGACTTTGGAAAGTTTCTCAAGATGTGTAGGGGAAAGTTGATATGAATTTACTAAGAGAAAATATTAACTATGATGAAAATTTTGATCCAGTGTTATAATCAAGAGTCGGGGATATACAGTAGAGTAAAATTGAGGCAAAGATTATGACATATACACTGAGAAAAAAATCTGCCCTTCTGAACTAGAATCTAAATTGTGGCTCTAGAAAAAATAGTTCCATGTCATCCCTATAAATTCTAGCTCCTTTTACCAGAGAGTTCTAGAGCCTCCTACTAGAATTCAAGAGTGTTTTCCTATATTCTCGTGGTCAGACTTATTTAAAAATATCTGCAAATAGATGCGAACACAAGACGCTAGTTTTAGTAACTATAATGCTAGTTTATAAATCCATTCCAGAAATAAAGTGATAATTTCTCGCAGTTTGCACGATTCATTATCGTTTCGTCACCTAGAAAACAAGAGACTACAAATTCTCGATCATTTCGTCTATTCAGTTTAGTTGCTTACCCTATTCGCATAGCTCGAACTTCTATATTTCTAGTTTAGAGATTTAGAAACAGCCTGACTATTCATTCTAGTTGAAGGAGGTATATTTTTTTTCTCAGTGTATGTTCAGAAATTAATTGTAAAAGTCGTTTCCATAAAGTGCAAACGACATTCTGTATTTTAACATAAACAAAGCCTATTAAAGCGTCTAGTTTCCTGACTGTTTTTAAAAAATTCAATAATTATATTCAATATGTATATATATATATAAAGTTTTAAATATAAATATATATATATATATATATATATATATATATATATATATATATATATATATATATATATATACATAATATATATATATATATATATAGATATAAAGTTTTAAATAAAATATATTCTACAAAAACCTTCCCTCTCAATATGATGTACAAGAGTTTCGCAAGGCGACAAAGGAGGCACATTTTTAAAACTTTCCAACCTAGTTGAAAAATGTTTATGACTTCGGTTTGTCTGGCCGTCTGCCGTCTGCCGTCTGGCCGTCTGTCCATGCTCTAACTCCCGTAAATATGTTCGGATTGCTCTGCAATTTTTATATATTTTTGTTGTTATCTGTAGCATGTTCCCTATTTCAACGGAAGTGTGTAGCACTTATAGTTTTTTTTTTACATGGGCACTCAAAAGAATTTCGTTACATTGTGGTCTATGGGGAAAAATCATTTGCGGTTTATTTAAATAATGTTTCACTATTCTAAACGCATTGAAATTTATATATATCACTAAGGTGCATTAGAAGAAGCTTAATGTGGAATAGGATGAGCATAGCACTTATAGTTACTTTACAGGGACAGTCAAAAGAATTCCGTTACATTACGTCTATAGGGAAAAATCGTCTGCGGTTTAATTAAATAATGTTTCACTATTTTAAACGCATTGAAATTTATATATATCACTAAGGTGCATTACAAGAGGCTTACTACAGAATAGTGTGTGTATAGCAGTCATCGTTCATTGACAGGGACACACAAAGATTTCTCTACTGTATGTTAACAATAATTCCTGGAAGTGCGTTTTAAGTTACTGAACACGGTTTTAATTTTAACTCGCTTTTTGTCTATTACGCGGTGTGTATTAATTCTATAGATCCTATAAAGGGAAGCACAAAAGTTCGCGAACACATTTCCGTTTATTGACAGAAACTCCAGACGGAGAATTTTAAACTGTGCTACGCGTTTCCTAACTGAACTAAAATTTAGCATCCTATGTAGTATATATACAAATATATAGATCATATACAGTGCTGAATAAAAGTATTCGGATATTTTTCCGAATATTGTATATGTTGGAAATTCCTTAAATTATTTTTTTAAATATGTAATGCGTTTTCCAAATTGTTTACTTAGATGTTATCTTTCAGCTTATTAAACGGTATGATTCGTAAAATTATTTTGTATGCGTTGGAAAGTGTTATATAATCTATGCTTGACGCATGATTTTTCGTTCTTGTTAGTTTTAGAGATTTGCGCAAACGATATAAAGTTGTAATGCCAAAAAAATGAAATGGATAATGCACTCGTTTATATTTATAATATAAAAGTATGAAGAGAATGGACATTAGCGCATAAAATTATTTTACTGTTGCAATTGACCTTTGTGTAAGTAGTTGGTTGGTAATTATAGGTTGTTTGGTATATTGGCTGTTTGGTATATTGGTTTGAAAGAAATAGAGGGTTATTTTAACTATTTTTATTTTTTATTATTAACATAGATAATTTGGATTAGACTAGGTATCAAAAGTATTTTCTTTTCTAGTTTACTCTCTATTTTTAAATTAAAATTCTTGTCAGATATGAGATTCAAACGACTGTTATTATAACAATTTTTCCTCTTTCACATACAAGTGTTCTTAAATTTGTATTTAAGAATACTTTGTTTATAAAGCAAAAAATGTCTCGACATAATCCATTCGACGTAGTTTGGATGAATTATCAAGGAAATGTTGCTAAAGACATGGAGTTAACTAAACTCACAGAGACAGACAGATACATAAAGATAGTTTTCTATAAATTATAAGTGATTATCAATAGGATATAGAAAGTGCAAATAAAAATGAAGTAGAACAAAATAAGGATATTGTTTCATCAAATGGAGAAACCGATTTTGAGATAGAATATGATATTCAAAGAGAATTATTTCGGAAGATGCAGATTTCAAATGAGGAACGAAAGAATTAATAAAAAAAAAAAAAACATTTCATGGAGATGTAAAGAAGCCGCAATGCAGTATTCACTGTATTGCATTCGTATCAACAAAATATTAAATTGTCGTTAATTTTGATCAGTAGAAAGAAAATTTAGGTTTGAGAAGCATCTATTACCATTGTATTTAAGGGGGGAGGGGGGGAATTCCAACATTAGGTAATTGCAAACATAAATTAAACGAAATGTTAGACAAATTTCAGAGTTCTAAACAAATGTGTGTCAATGAGCAAGATTCTAATTTAAAAGAATGGGCATACAAGAAATTATTTGACTTACATAAGAGATTTAAAACTTTTAATAAGAGTTCAGATAACTTTAAAAGAAAATATCGTATTACGATTAGGAAAATGACAGAAGTTATTTCACAGCCACATATTATATCGTAGTTTGGATGATTTATCAAGAAAATGTTGCTAAAGTCATGGAATTATCTAAACTCACAGAGACAGACAAACGCTTAAAAACTAGTTTTCTATAAATTATAAGCAAATATAAACGCGATATGGAAAATGCAATTAACAATGGAGTAGAACAAAATCTAGATATTGTTTCATCAAATAGGGAAACCGATTATGAGACAGAATATGACACTCAAAGCGATCTAATTACTTGGGAAAAAAGAGATTTCTAACAAGGATCCAAAGAATGAGTTCAAAAACATTTCTTGGAGATGTAAAGAAGCAGCGATTCCGTGTTCAGGTAGCAGCAAAATTTTAAATTCTCGTTATGTTTTATCACTAGAAAGTAAATTTAGATTCGAGAAACATATTTCATCATTGTATTCCAGGCGGAAGAAATCCAGAAATTAGGTAACCACAAACATAAATTAAACGAAATTAGTGCTCTTATGCTAGACAAATTTCAGAGTTACTAGACAAATGTGTGTCAATGTGCATGATTTTAATGTAAAAAGTTGGGCATACATGAAATTAGTTGGCTTAAATAAGAGATTTAAAGTTTTTAAAAAGTAGTTAGATAACTTAAAAAATATATCGTATGAAGAGTAGGAAAATATAAAAAAAAAAATTCCAGCAACATATGTATGAAAATGATGTCGTTATAAAATCGTCAAAAGCACTCTTAAATTGTGTACATATTTTAATTAAAGATTCCTAGTTTAATTTATTCCTACTTTTGGTCAGCTTTTAAACACCGATCAGTCAGAATATAGCGAAAAAAATGCATATAGGACAAAAATTTGCAGTTTCTGGATGAAAAAAAATTTAAAGTGCGGCGCACTCTTTACATGCGACACAGCATTTATATACTATAATGCCCACAATAAGGAAAGATGGAAAGCCATTATATTTACTGTTAACAGCATGTCCGTAACCAAAACGAGAATTCGAAATCCATGTAGGAAAGAATTCCAACAATATTTATACAGTGGCTCCGAAATCCGGAAAATGGATTACAAAGAATTTTAAGAATATTTCGCTGAAGATTATCATGAAAACATACCAGATGAAACACTGCTTTTGTTGATTTGTGAACAACATGTAAAAATAAGAATAGTCAACAAATTTTAATTTTGATTCTGTATCTGGCTTGTAGATGGGTGCATTTAACTGATTTTGGGGTGCTGAATTCCGGTAGAATAATCAGATTCTTTCAATAAAGTTACATTTATTAAGTAAACAGTGGTTACGTAAAGTCAATAGTGACATATTTGACAAATATTGACAGTTTAAGATACAAACAAAACGTAATAATCATCAATAAAAATATTTTAATAATTACTTAACAAAAGCCTGTGAGCTATTATGAGCACGAAACTGTTGCACAATCTCCCATAATGTTAATATTAACAATGTTATTTTTCAAAATAGGAGGATGTTTTCTTGATTTCAGCATGCATCCAAACAAAGTTTTAAACCTATATAGTTTTAACCTACGTAATTTATTCATTTCCTCATTATATGACCACAAAATGTAAATTATAATATAATTTTCACAACGTATTTTACCATGTATGTAAAATTTACATTCTAAAATTTTGTAAAACCGTTTTGTGGTAGAACATTTGTGATAGCAGATTAGAATTCTACATCAATAAATAAATGTAAAAATGTTTATTACAAATCCGATATAATAGGGATGTTGACTATAGTATAGTAGTTTAATTAAAAAGCTATCCCTCCCGGAAAGACAGCTCGTGTATTCTTTATGCCCTCTAAAACTACATCCTTTATACAGTCTCTGGATAAATAATAATTTTCGTACATGAAGTTATTTTATCATAATATTTACCGATTGGGTCGTAACTGAAAGAATTACAGCAAATTTAAGGCACACTAAGAATATTTTCAAATTGCAATCCATCGCAGATATCATTGATCGACAAAAAAATACTTTTTGAACATAGTATGTCATCCCCTGCCCAAAAACGAACAAATATCAGACATTGTAGGGAGAGGGATATGTGTTATTTAATAGAAAGGTATTGCAGCTAAAAGTGAACCTATAACCCATCTCCACTCACATAAAAATGAACAATAAATTACGGACTTTAATTTTTTAACACTTTTATTGAATATCATTTATCTAGAAAACTGAAGACATCCAATGGTTATATTAAACAGTGAATGAAAAGGGCCTTGTTGCGAATCACGTGGGCGACTGAGATTGGTGCCGATACGGCCGGCGTGCAGCCCCCCCAGTGATGCAATAAAAATAAAGAGTAGCATCTCGATTACTGCTCGAAGAGGAAGCAAAAAATGCCGCTTCCTAAACTTATTTCTCGAACATCTTTTATTAATGTTTAATATATGTATAGATGTGTGTCCGTCTTTTGTGTACGTGAAATAAATAGCAAACAAGAACGGAAAATCATGCGTCAAGCATAGATTATGTAACACTTTTCAATGCTTCCAAAATAATTTTACAAATCATTACTGTTTAATAAGCTGAAAGAAAACATCTAAGTAAACAATTTTAAAACGCATAACATATTTAAAAACGTAATTTCAGGAATTTTCACCATATATTTTCAACATATACAATAATCGGAAAAATATCCGAATACTTTTATTCAGCCCTGTATAGGATCTATAGATTTGTATATATACTACATAGGATGCTAAATTTTAGTTTAGTTAGGAAACGCGTAGCGCAGTTTAAAATTCTCCTTCTGGAAATTCTGTCAATAAACGGAAAAGTATTCGCGAACTTTTGTTCTGCCCTGTACATGAAATACAGAATTTATACACACCAAGTAATAGACAAAAAGTGAGTTAATTTTAAATTCGCGTTCAGTAACTTAAAACGCACTTCCAGGGATTATTGTTAACAGACAGTAGAGAATTCTTTTGTGTGTCCCTGTAAATGAACGATGACTGCTATACACACAATATTCTGTAGTAAGCCTCTTGTAATGCACCTTAGTGATATATATAAATTCCAATGCGTTTAAAATAGTGAAACATTATTTAATTAAACTGCAAACGATTTTTCTCCATGGACGTAATGTAACGGAATTCTTTTGAGTGTCCCTGTAAAAAACTATAAGTGCTACACACTTCAGTTGGAATAGGGAACGTGCTATAGATAACTACAATAACATATAAAAATTGCAAGGCAATCCGAGCATATTTACGGGAGTTAGATCACGGACAGACGGCAAACGGCGGACGGCAACGGCCATACAGCCAGACAAACCGATATTATAAACACTTTTCAACTAGGTTATAAAGTGTTAAAAAGAGAAATTTACTAGAATTTCTTCAATGGCAGCTAAAATACAATCTCGTCTCTAGAATTACTAGATTTTATATATAAGAGTGTTGCTTCCGTTTTTAAATGCTCTCCCTTTGTGCGATTCTTCAAGCCTAACTAAAGTAATATTACAGTTTGCATTTGTCGTGAAATATAATCCAAACCTTTACAAACAAAAAAATCATACAATGGCATTACAATCATGTGATAATCAGTTCAGTCAGAATTACAGGAGCGTTTATGTTTACAGTCTTTCAGTATCTTTAAAATATAATAAAAAACTATTATTATTTTTATAATTTAGGGGGGATTCTTTCTGTATCCCTATCCCTTCCAATCACGCCCATGTTCCACAATGCAGAAAACTAGTCGTAATGCACAAGACGAACGCTATCCTGGCAAGGATCATGCATATTTCTGAAGGCTAACAAACATTATAAAATTCATCTTAAATTGATAATAAAAAACTGTAAACAATCGAGTATATGAAAGCAAGCTACAGTGTAATCGACTGATGAAATCTGAACGATGGGTGCCATTTAACTATTATGAAAGAGCAAATCTTGTACGTTGCGCCCTACAATTTTTCAGGGAAAGACGCAAAAAAAAAAAATAATAAATTCCAGTAAATGCTGGTATAATTTGATGAATTTAGATGGAAAAAGAATTTCTCGAATCCCCAAAGAAGCGCAAGTGCCCCTTTCTTGTCTTTTCGTTTATTCTTACTGATCCTAACCTGTTCTACAAAATTACACATACTATTTTTTGTACAAAATGAACCATCTCACCCTTAATAAAATCAATATAATTGGAGACAAAAAATTCGCCAAAGGCTGATGATGTATAATTTCTTGAAACAAAGTACAGTTATTGAAAATTTTTTATGACCTTCTCATTTTATTTTAGGCGCTAATTTTTACGTAATGACTATAGTTAGATTTATTCTTATGCGAGTAAAATGTTTGACGAAATTCAGAATTTCGCGTTCAAAGACATTTCTTGTGATACAAAAACAGCCTTATTTCTTTAAAACTTTAAAATCGTGTAAATCGCATATGAATAAATAAATAAATAAATGAAACAGCATTTTAGATTTGGTGAAAAAATAATGAATTTGCAATTTCATAATTTCTGCATTTTATTGTCATTGGATATTTTGTTTCTTTTCCCATAACTGTATAACATCGAATGGAGGTAACGAGTTTTATGTATCTAAGTCTTAACGAAAATATAAATTAACTTTACATTTTTTTTGTATGGTTAGTTTTTATAATACTGTATATACTGGAATAATTCTAGTAATAATCACAACTTTTTGGAATTGGATAAATAACATCACAATTCTTAAATATTTTTGAATATAGAGTGATATAGTTATTCTAAAATGACATTTGAAACCTTAAATAACGCAGAAATTTGAAGCGATTTTTTAGATTTAAAATAAATGACAATCGTTTTAAAACGGTAAATGTCTGTCACTGTGTGTTGAAAAGTAGCTGCAGGCAAGGCATGCAACTAGGTTTATTTTACTTATAATATTCATAAATATTACTTGAATTTCCCAAACATGTGTTTTATAATGAACGCTGTAAAATAAATTAAAAAGTATTGGAATTTATAAATACATTACAAATTTACCAACTGTTTTAGAAATTGTAGAAATGTCGTATATTAATTTTTAAAATGTTATAAGCAAAATACCAAATGTACATTTTTGTTCATATGATGTTTATAAAGAATCTTAAGAAAACAAAGCCAATTCGCCTTTCATTATTTATATATTATTATTATGTAGAACGCAGTTGATCATAAGGATGTTTTATTTGCAATGGGAGTATGCACGTAATGCGATTCATGCACCTCAAGTTGGAAAAAAACATTAGGTTACCACAACTGCCTTTCTGTTAAAAGCATATTTAAATCTTTTTAGTTAGTAAATAATTCTCGAAATCTCAGAGTCAATGAAATACTTTTGACAGAGTTACCACAGGTGAATATTTTTGTACTATTTTGTCTACCATTATTCTCAAACTTTAATCTTGTTGGTAAATTCCTGGTACAAATGCACCGAGAAACCCTGTTTAGAAATAGTTGTACACGAAATAATATTATATTGGGTAAAAAATAATGTCCATTTCTGTTATGTTACTTTGAAATAATTTATTTTATGTGTTTGAAAACAGTTTTAAAACATGTTTAAAATCCACCAGCAAGCTCTCAGAATGTAGTATGTGCATTAGTTTTTGTTCGTGCTTCATTTCTGATTCTCAGGGACAGAATCCTGCCCACGACCCACTACCTCTTATACAATTTTGTTTTCATAATGGAATTTCTGGAACCAAAAAAAAACCACCCATTCAGTAGTCGTCCATGGGCCAAATACGTGGGTAATATTCGAAGCAGGTTCCATTGCTTTTGAATTCGTATATAATGTCGTGTGAACTAATTTCTTTTATATAATTTTTTTAACTGCCTGAAATATCCCTACACATTGATGCATAAAATTGTCATTAATTTGTTTTTTTTTTTGCACTACTAAATAACTAAATAAAAACAATTTCTCAACAATTTCTCCAGTTGCATCATTTTGTCGAATTTCTGTTTTGTTTGATAGCCTAAACAAAAGTTGTTATCATTACGTGTTTGTTTCTTTTTTCTAAATCATAGACTATTGTGATTTTAGAAAAATAATATGTATAGAAAAACACATTTCATTTTTTTTTGATAAATGTTGATTTTTAAGTATGTTTTGTTAATCTTTAATAAATGATTCTGTGGCAAGTATTTTTAATAATTAACATGTGAAAAATATATAAATTATATTTGTCACGCCTTTTTTTCTCTGTCTATTTTATTTACTATTATTTTTCCTTTAATAAAAATATGCATTTAGAGAAAATAAGTCACGCATTACTACTTAGCTTTTAAGTCGGAAAACTAAAGAATTAATTTTTTCTTTCTGTTTTTAGAAAAAAAATGAAAAAGGGAAAAAAACTTTACTAAAAATGGATTTGCAAGTTCAACAAAACCTCTACAAAATAAACAAAATCAGTTCTCAAAAGAATTTTTGACATTTCAACTTGTAAGTGTTCTAATAATTGAAATGTTGCATATTATGCCGACATATAACATATGCACTTTAAATATAATAACGTTGTTTTATTCCATAAGTATATTTGAATATTTATAAAGATATTTCTCCTGCTTTAGTGATTATGATACTCAAAACATGTATAATAATTACAAATTGGAAAGAAAAAAAAGGTAGTCTTGTATGCTGGTATTAAAATTGAATTTATTCCTTGAAAAGAAGACAGCAGTTAGTAGAAAGTTTATCTAGAGATAATATAAATATTTTGTAATCGTTAATTTTAATCTTTATTTCAAGAATATATTTTACTTGTATAAAATTTTATGTTTATTTTTGTTGAATTTAATGTCATGTATTTTTTATCATTTAATTTATGGGATTTTTTTTTTTTAATGTTGTTCTGTTTCTTGCTCGCTAGTCATCTTCGTTCAAGTCTTTCCTATTTTCTTCTATTCTTAATAACGAGCAGGGAAAACCGAGCTATGCTCGGTCAAAATTAAATTTGAGTTCAAATATCATGACCCATGACCAAAATGACCCACTAATTGAATTTTCTCGAACATGTGACTTAGCCCAACAGTCTTCTCGTGCCCGAAAACTATAGGATGCAAAATTTAGTGTAAATAGTCTGAGCCGTTTTTAAGATAAAATAGCTTGACCCATAATGACCCATGACCAAAATGACCCACTAATCGAAATTTCTCGAACATGTGACCTAGCCTAATAGTCTTCTTGTTCCCTAAACCTGTAGGGTGCTAAATTTAATCCAAATCCTCTGAACCGTTTTTAAGGTAAAATAGCTTGACCTATAATGACCCATGACCAAAATGAATCACTAATTGAATTTTCTGGAACATGTGACCTAGCCCAGCAGTCTTCTCATGCTCGAAAACCATTGGAAGCAAAATGTAGTGTAAATTGAGCCGCTTTTTAGATCTTGACCCACAATGACCCAGAAATGACCCACTAATCGAATTTTCTCGAACATGTGACCTAGACCAATGATGTTCGCGTGCCCGAAACTCGTAGGATACAAAATTTAATCAAAATCGTTAGAGCCGTTTTTTAGATAAAATTAATTTGACCCGCTTTGACCCAAAAATGACCCACTAATCGGAAGTTCTCGAACATGTGACCAAGCCCATTTGTCTTCTCATGCCCGAAAATGGTCGGATACAAAATTTCGTCAAAATCGTTTGAACCGTTTTTTAGATACAATTAGCTAGACCATGACCCAAAATGACCCAAAATGACCCACTAATTGAATTTTCTCGAACATGTGACCTAGCCCAAAAGTCTTCTCGTGCCCGAAAACCATTGAATGCAAAATTTAGTGTAAATTGAGCCTCTTTTTAGATCTTGACCCACAATGACCCAGAAATGACCCACTAATCGAATTTTCTCGGATATGTGACCTAGCCCAATGATTTTATCGTGCTCGAAACTCGTAGGACACAAAATTTAATCAAAATCGTTAGAGCCGTTTTTTAGATAAAATTAATTTTACCCGCGTTGACCAAAAAATGACCCCCTAATCGAAAGTTCTCGAACATGTGACCAAGCCCATTTGTCTTCTCATGCCCGAAAATGGTCGGATACAAAATTTCGTCAAAATCGTTTGAACCGTTTTTTAGATACAATTAGCTACACCATGACCCAAAATGACATACTTAAATAATGTTACACAATTTCAAACACATTGTAATTGATATATATCACTAAGGTGCATTACAAGAAGCTTAATATGGAATATGCTGTGCATAGCACTTATAGTTACTTTACAGGGACAGTCAAAAGAAATCCGTTACATTACGTCTATGGAGTAAAACCGTTTGCGGTTAAATTAAATAATGATTCATTATTTTAAACGCATTGAAATTTATATATATCACTAAGGTACATTACAAGAGGCTTACTACAGAATAGTGTATGTATAGCAGTCATCGTTCATTTACAGGAACACACAAAAGAATTCTCTACTGTCTGTTAACAATAATTCCATTCGTTTTAAGTTGATGAACGCGATTTTAAATTTAACTCACTTTTTGTCTATTACTTGATGTGTATAAATTCTGTAAATCATATACAGGGCAGCACAAAAGTTCGCGAACACATTTCCGTTTATGGACAGAAACTCCAGAAGGAGAATTTTAAACTGTGCTACGCATTTCCTAACTAAACTAAAATTTATCATCCTATGTAGTATATATACAAATCTATAGATCATATACAGGGCTGAATAAAAGTATTCGGATATTTTCCGAATATTGTATATGTTAGAAATGCACTGTTAAAAAAATTGCAGTAAAATTACTGCAGCAGAGACTCCAGTCACACCCCGTAAAAGAAAAAAGTCCATGCCCATCATTTTGTGCAGCCCGTAATTTTACGGGGCAAAGTAATACAGATTATAATGCACATCATATAATGCACTTTAAAACACAATAACACTTTACTTACTGTTCCGTAGCACGTAGCACGTTAGATAATCATCACAGAATCGCTGTTTTGGCGTGTTAAAATTTTCGAAACAAGAGTAAAATGAAGGGTTACACCCTAGTGGAGGACAATGTATGGGGTCGTAACGTATTTTTGCTAACATATGGGCTAGAACTGTAAGAATATGTGGATTGCTCTTAATTTTTTAAGTATCTAAGCCTAAGGGATAAGGCCGCTTGTTTAGTGGATCAGACCGTTTTTCATTAAATAAGGCTGTTGCCCGTGAAAATTGAAGGGCAAATGCTCATAAATTTACAGTTTTTTTCTGAGAGTGTATATGTTGGAAATTCCTGAAATTACGTTTTTAAATATGTTATGCGTTTTCCAAATTGTTTACTTAGATGTTATCTTTCAGCTTATTAAACGGTAATGATTTGCAAAATTATTTTGGAAGCGTTGGAAAGTGTTACATAATCTATGCTTGACGCACGATTTTTCGTTCTTGTTTCATGCATCCTATCATTACATAGGTGCCAACCTCTCATTAATATTCCGTAATATGCGGGTTAATTTGACTCACTTTAACAACGCTTCAAACCAGAAAAAATATTGGATGAATCTTTATTTATTCAATTTCAGGTTTCTACGTGGAATTTATTTAATTCCATTTCTTAAAAAAATTTCTGGTGCGAAACTTGTTAAACCTGGGTAAAATTAACCCGCATATTACGGAATATTAATGAGAGGTTGGCACCTATGTCATTACATGTTTCAGATTTTCATGTGATTATTTCTATGGCTTTGGTTAAACAATAAATCTCCAATTACAATAGACTTCAGCAATGTCGAAAAACGGGGAATGTATAATAGATTAAACTACGCATTACTAAGGGAAAGCTTTGAAATAATCACAGCAAAATATGAAACTTGTAATGATATGATGCACGCAAAAAATGTTAATAGATGGCGCCATGTATTATTAGGAATCCGATGAAATAGGGCAGACAGCAACGAAGATGACTAGCGAGGAAGAAACGGAACAACAGTAACTGATGATGCATCGGATCAGGAGGTGAATATATTTTTAAAATTTTGGTATATCGTGACTAATTTTTAGTGGGGTTTGAAGGTACTTTTTAGAACTTTTAGACGGGTGCACTGCTTTTAGTGTGCTTTGAAAAATAATTTAATGTCTGTTTGAAATAGGTAGTTCAAGTAATTATTCTAAATACTGTAACAGTTAACAAATACAATGTAATTGATTTTTACACAAGTTCCATAATGTAAAGGAATAATTTTGTGTATAAATAAATGATAAATGTCATGCAGCCCATATTCTACAGAGAGAATGTTGTAATGCACCCCAATAATCTATATCAATTTCAGTATGTTTGATATAGTGTAACTTTATTAAAATAGATTGCAAAAATGTCTTATACATAGACCACAATGTAACGGAATTGTTTTGGGTGTCTTTGTAAACGGACTATAAATACTACACATTCCATTTTAAATAATGAATGTCCTATGAAAAACCTCAATAACATACCCCAAGCTGTTGGTAATACAAGAATACTTACGCGAATGAGAGCATGTTCAAACAGGTGATAAGACAGAGAGAAAGTCAGACAAACCGATGTAATACAAACTTTCTAACTATGTTGGAAAATGTTTAAAATGTTGATAACGATAATTTCGTGGAAAACAGGATTTAGATTAATTTTTCTGGTCTCTAAAATTTAATATGGAATTACCTGATGATACGATATAATTGTGAGACAAAATAAATAAGTAAAGCTCATCATTTTGGGATTCTGCGTAACACAATACTATTGAGTTTCAATAGATTTCATTTCAAGAGTTTATCTTTAACTAAAACAGTCAATAATAAGTTAGTCTTTAGAAGGCTTCAAATTTCGAAATGTCATAAATTTCCTAAGGAAAGCGTAGATAAACATTTCGTCCACATTTCCAAAAATCGATTTTTGTGCTGATTTCCTAATACTTTGTTTTAAATAATAACAAAAATCGTCCGATTATGCTTTTTTTCAAATTAAATATATTACAAGATATTGTATTAAGGTAATTTCATGGGAAAAATTCACAAAAATGGAAGCTTTTTGACCGCAATAAGTGTTTTAAAACAATGTCAGTTTAATTGTTAATTTTTTTAGTAAAACAATACAGGTTTTTTTTGTAAAATTATTTTATTTCATTCTTATAAATGTAAAAGTCAAAATTCTTAAAATTAAAATAACACCTTCTTTAATTTTCTTAGGCAAAAAATATAAAATTTTAAATAATGGTCTCATTTTTAATGTACAATTTATATTCATAATAATTCCATTAAAATTGAAGAAAATTTTAAATCGTTTAAAATTGAATATTATATCGCATTGTACAACTTTTTGCTTTTACACATATACATGTTTAAAAATTCATTTAATTAATTTTGAGTTGTTAAAGAATTAACTTTATTATGTTTTTAATATATAGTAACGTCTTAAATGTAACTTTTCCTCTGTTTCGACTGATTGAAGATTTGTCAAAATAAAATGTGGTTTAATATAGTTGAAAATCATACCTTTCTGACGGTTAAACTTGTTCTGCTCAGTCAGTAAATGTTTAGTATTTTTTTTTGTTACTATATTTGTAAGAGTGCATGTTTGAAAGATGTAAAATTTAGTGTGGTAACGTAAAGTTTGAAAACGATTGGTTTTTACTGTATACTTCAACTTCCCATGGAAGTAAATCCCCCAGAAACCGTTTTAAAAGGAATTACTCACTATATTAGGGCAGTTGACATACGCTGATTACGATTTATCATATGTATATTATTTCTGTTCTCAACATCCCTTTTTCTATGCACATAAAACACTCACAATAATGAATGTGTTATTGGACGAAAGATTATTGAACAGGCTTCCAACATAGTACATTCACATTTCGATATAACACGTTGTTTGATTAAACATTGCAGTTAATTAAAAATTCTTATAAATTAAACTAGAAGGTAAATTTTTGAATGGATTTAGACACAGCAAATAGCACCAAATTGCATAAATTATCCATCATAGTTGTTTTCGTAATCAATCGAAGTCATTCAATCAATCGAAGTCATCAAAGTGGCCAAAATATTTGTTTTTAAGGTCATTCCACAGTATTCATGTGTTACGTACGGGACATTTCGCAGCAAATTTTTGAGATATTTGTACTTTTTTCAGCATCAAAATATAAATGAGAAAGTTTGCAATTGTTTTTAATGCATTATCTATCACTTCAACTAGATTCTTATGAAATTTCTTTTTGTTTGAACCAATACATATATATTTTTTAATTAATAAAGTTGTGTTACGTACGGAACATCACAAAAAATTGTTTTAAAAGTACCTCTAGCAATTTGGATTTTGCTCTGAATTTATTTAATATTTTCACAAATAAATCTAATGAGCAGAAGCAGAAATATACATTTTATTAATTAACTTTAAAATTATTTTTTTAAATTGCGTCATTAATTAATGAAAACTAATTATTTCTGTTACGTACGGGACAAGGCTATTTGTTACGTATGGGAGCTTATGACCAAATTTTTCTATATGGCTGCAAAACAAATGCTCTAATTCTTATTTGATTTTAAAAAAATAATAATATTTTGGATAAATTTTAATAGAAGAGATTTAAAGCTTTAAAATGACGTATTACACTTAACTTTTTATAAAACTTCTTTTCCAAACTTGTGAAGCTAAATACTGTGGAATGACCCTTTAATATTTCTATATAGAGTGATCGCAAACTATCTGACAAAATTTTAAAGGGTGATAGAGAGGGGGCCAAAATAAGCATTTTTTGTCATGGAAAGTGTGCTTCCATAAATGATGCATATAAACGTCATCTATTGGCGCTTATACGCTGTCTTTCATTGCACCTTTTACATTTTCTTCGTCACTAGTGCTTAAACGCACCATTTCCGGACGCACACTCTATGACGAAAAACACTTGTTTAGGTTCTCTCTACCACCTTTAAACTTTTACCAGTTATTATCCGCTCACCTGTATAAGTGTATTCATTATAACCGGGAAATTGGCGAAAGACTGTCTTCTATCTCATTTAAGCGTATAGATTTGTATTAAATGCAAAATTTCGTTACTTAAATGTAAAAAAATTAAAATCTTTCATATAAAATATAATTTGAATTTGTTGTTACCACATCTTAGGAAAGAAGAAAACAAATAAAATAAAGTTTTGATAATGTTTTCAGTTACTCATATAAGTTGTTACGTTCAAAAATGTCGTCATAATTATTTATAAAACGTGCATTCATTTTTTTTAATAGTAAAACGAAATGCGAATTAAAATTTAGTAATGTCTTTATTCCATATACGTTATTTCTTCACTCAACATTCTTTTCCTACACTTATACAGATCTCAAAGCGATGAATGGGATATCTTTTGAAAGGTTTCTTTTAGTAGGCTTTTGAAGTAGTACACCCAGATTCAGTTGAAATACATTGTTTGCAATTAATTAAAAATTAATGAAAAATATTAGCAAGTAGTCTCAAATACTGTACAAAGAAAGTTTCGGACGGGTGTATTGGTATAGTAACGAACTTTAAGAATGATGAGAATTGTGTGCTGTCTTTTACTGATTAAATGTGTGTTATATTGATCTGAGCAATGTCAGATGACGATCAGGAATTGTATGCAGAACCTGAAAAAAAGTCACGAAATTATTTTAATTAATTTAAAGCTAAACGGGGTTAAAATAAAAATAATTTTGATGAGTTATAATAATGAATGCCTTAAATGATAAGTGACTCACAAAGTTTACAAATGTTCGGTAAATGCATAATAAACATACAAAAATTAAGCTATGTTCTTTAAATACATAATCAACATACAAAAATAAAGCTAATGTTTATATGTAAATTTATGTCTAACAAAGTATAATAATTTTAGGTTTATATAAATATAAATAAAATATTAAGCTTATGATAGATATATCTCTAAACTTTAAATAATAATTACATTGTCACTCATTATAACTACAATTTCGAAGAAACTTTGAGTTTATCCTATTTAAAATAATTTAATTCAATGCACTTCAAAAGATTTCTTTCTTTTTCTAAATTAAGCGACATCGGAGCAATTTGCATCTGACGAGACTACAAAAATAAAAATAAAAATACAATTACAACAGCCTTCCGAAAATAATAAAAGTTAGAAAAATCTTTGCATCACCAAGTTATCAAGCAATTTCCTGATTTCTCTTTTCTCTCTCAGTATCCGAATTTTCCATTTCAAGTGCCAAGGGGCTTTTTCAAAGTAACTGAAAACTGGAATTGCTTTTCTTATTTCACTTGAAACTTAGAAAGTTTTAGAATTTAAAGCGGAAAAGAAAACAAAAATTTGTAGGAAATAAAATTAGTCACTTATTTAATTTATTATGTATGTCAAGAATTTCAAATTCAAATATATATATAAGGATTTCAAGATCATGAATTGATTTTAGTTAAAATTTTATAAGTCAATGAAATCTACATAAATAATTCATATATGCATGTAGGTTCTCCATTTTTACAAACGTTTAGAGAGGAATAATTCATTTCAAAATAAACAATTTTTGGATTGGAATCAAGGGTCGCAATCAAACACTCCGTTAAATATGAAGGGTGCACAAATTCTGAGCCGAAGTCAGATTTTTGGTCGTAAATTTAAAAATAATGAAAATAGCTTAGCGATATTTTCAACAGATTAACTTCACATTTTGTGAAATGTTTTGGTGGGATGTGTTGCAACTGCATTGTAATTTGGTAGGTGACTCTATATATTGTCAGTTACATTCCGAATTATGATGCCATCCAGATTGCAATTTTTTAAAATACTTTTACTTTTTTAATCTATTGTGTTTAGGATTTTTTTCCTTCTACACGTCTCTGACGACATCTAGATGGGAACAAGGCTAACGAAAAAGAAAGGCTACCGCGGTGCTTTACGCATATCTTTTTTTACAGACAGCGGGAGTCATGTGATGCTCGAATGCACCAATGAAGGTGCACGAGAAGAAAATCACGTCACTCTAGCGGTCTGTAAAAAAGATAAGTGGAATGTACCGCGGTAGCCTGTCTTTTTCGTTAGCCTCGAATGGGATACCCCATCCAGATTGCTTTTCCCCCTGCTCTTTTTGATTTTACTTGAATTGTTTCTGTCTCACTTTGTGTAGTTTTTAGTCTTTATTTTGGCGCAGCATCTCCCTTATGTGATTTTGCGTCATAAAACCTCATACATCCAACCAACCAACCTAAATTTGAAGTTTCTAATTGAGTGTTCTTTGGAAATTTTGCGAGAACTTCTCGTGATGTTAGCAAATTTATGAATGTAAAATTAATGTAATTTATACAAAGCAAATTAATTCTTTTGAAAATATTATTACAATATCTTCCTTTTTGGTAAAGTTATGAACAAAAATTCGGTTTCGGCTTCGATTGAGACTTCCTGAATACGATTGAGACTTCGTCCATTCCCTACTTTTGATAGAATTATTAGATTGCGACCTTAATTTCCTATATAAATTTGTTTTTGTAAACGTACATTACAAATACTTAATGTTTTAATTATACTTTTCTTTACTGTACATGAAAAAATTATAGCAGATTTCGGCTATATTTCCAAGGGGATTCAAATTTGAAAATACTTGAATAAATATGGTACAATATTAAAATTAAAACTTTTAATTTTTAAAATTTTCTTTAATATTCATTATTCTAAATAGAAATAGAAAATTCTGCTAAAAATGGACAGGTGGAAGAAAGAATAAGAAATTAGGCATTGGCATTCATACACTTTTTTAAATTTTGTAGCAAACTGTCCAGTCATTGGACCGTTTTTATAGAAAACGGATACATAACCGTAATTTAACACTAGTATGACTATATTATGGGCAATAATATGATCAGAATAGAGTTAAATTACAGTTTTATAACCCATTTCTGCAAAAACGGTCAAACAAAGTTATAATTGCATTATTAAATTTTTATTGTACTGTTAATTAATTTGTTGTAATTGTGTTATTCATAATATTGACTAATGCAATGTCACAATGAGCATGAAAATGCATTTTCCTGTGTTTAAACTACTTTTTGTGCTACAAAGGTTAAATTCTTTTCAATTCAAAAAATTAAACATAATACCTTTGTTAACTCAGCAAAAATCCGTGGAATAAACTTAAAATCTGAATGATGATAAAAATATTATAGCTTTAAATATGAAATGTACTTTATATTCGCTAGATTTAGTTTACTTTAAATGCAAGAAAATTTAAAATACATATCTTATTTTTGTATGATTTGGAAAGGATGAAATGTTAAAAACGATACTCCTTTTTCAATAAATTATATATTTTTATCTAGTGACTTCTAAAAATAATAATATTCTCGTGAAGCAGAATATTATTGTTGATTAGATGTACCAAAAACGATCTACATCTTTAACTGCAAAATATAAATGGTGACGTAAAACAAACACCTAAATAGTGAAAATAAAAGTAAATTGCACGAAAAGAATTCTCAGATACTTTTAAATAATAATTCTCCATAAAAGTAATTTACTATGTTATATCTTTCCTTTCGCCCGTTTCCTTTAAAATATTGGGATGTTTGGAAAGTTCTTTCCGTTTGGGAAAGTTGGCTTGTACCGGAAAATTCTATCATTTAATTATTAGGCATTAATTCGGATATCTAATGTCTAATACTTAATGGACAGAATTTTGCGGTACGAATTGGTTTCCCGAAACGGGAGGAACTTTCTGAACAACCCAATAAAACGTTCTAATATACAGGGTGGGCCAAAATTCCCGCATCATAGGAAACACATGTATTGTTACAATATGTTCTCAATATATTGTATTGATATACAGGGTGATTCATAAAAGATGGGCAGAACTTTAAGGGGTTATAGTACACTTAAAGACAAATAATATTAAATAGGAGACTAAGGGTCCCAGACGTATTCCCAAGGAGATAGGGGGCATTAAAGTTTAGGGTCCGAAATTTCAAATGATTATAAAACATGGAAAAATTGGTCGATTCGTTTGCGGTTTTTGCAAAAAATTTTCTTTATGCCAGTATTTTCTTGAAATAAAATTTTAAAGTTCAATTTCAAAAAATGCCGATAGGGGGCGCTTTAGACTTTGGAGTAACAAACAACTATTTTTTAACGTTATTTTTTGTATTTCTTTAAATGATTTCGAAAGCTTAGACTTAAACTTAAATTTTGATCTAAAAATCTGAGTCCTAACGAGTAGTTAAGTAGCGTAAACTGAAATTTGAAATTTGAAACCCTTCTCCCCCCAGAACAAAAATCAGTTATTCCTGATCTTTGTGTCGTAGATTAGGCTCTAACTACTGCCGCGTTTTGCTAAAATTATTCTTTATGTCAGTATTTTCTTGAAAATAAATTTTAAAGAAAATTTTCAAAAAATTCCGATAGAGGGCGCTTTAGACTTTGGAGTAACGAACAACTATTTTATACCGTTATTTTTTGTGTCTCATTAAATGCTTTCTAAAGCTTAGACTTAAATTTTCAGCCCAAAATCTGAATCGTTAGACGTGGTTAAGTTTCTGGGGAGAGGGGTTTGAAATTTCTACTCCTGAGCACAGTTCAGTTTACCATGTCCACACATTGTGTGCTGTGATACGAGGTAAAAAGACACAAATTAGGATTATGTTACCAAAGCATATTTATTAACATGTAATCACAATAAATGTTCAAAATTGTGACCACCAGAGGTTATGCACGCAGAACAACGGCGACGAATGGAACGGCGAACATTCGCGAAAACATCAGGCTTTTCGAGCACTTCCCCTACAGCGGCGGAAAGTCTGGCGACCAGTTCCTCGGGGGATTCAATGGGTGTCTCATACATAAGAGCCTTCAATCGTCCCCAAAAAAAGAAATCGAGGGGTGAAAGATCTGGCGAGCGAGCAGGCCAAGCAACAGGACCACCTCGACCAATCCATCTGTTCGGAAATGTGATGTCCAGATAGTTGCGGACGTCTCGTACGTAATGGGCTGGCGCTCCATCGTGCTGGAACCACATGACCCGCCGGATGCGTGGAGGAACAACGTTTAACAGGTCTGGCAGCACATGTTGCAGAAATGTGAGGTATGTTTTACCGTTGAGGCGTTCAGGAAGAAGGTACGGTCCGATTAGGTGGTCTCCGAGGATTCCTGCCCAAACATTGATGGAAAAGCGTCTCTGATGAGCATGTGGATACGTAGCATGTGGATTGACATCCGCCCATACATGTGCATTGTGTGTGTTAAATGTACCTTCACGTGTGAAGGTACATTCATCGGTGAAAAGCACAGTTCGTCCAAAATGTGGATTTAGCGCGTTCTGCTGCAGAAACCAGCGGGCGAATTCAATACGATTTGGATAATCCCCTGGAGACAGTTTCTGGACTCGTTGCACATGAAACGGGAGCAAATGTTCATCCTTCAGTACCCTCCAAGTCGTGGACTGTGAGGTATCCACCTGGCTAGCCACTGTTCGTGTACTTGTACTTGGCTGCGCCGCTACTACATCCAGAATGGCTTCTGCAACAACTACTGATTCGTCCTTTTTTGCACGACCTGCATTCGACCGGGAAGCGAGAAATGATCCCGTCTCACACAACTGTCTGTGCAAGCGCTCGAAAGTTTTGCGGTTAGGCAACCGCCTGTTAGGAAATCGCTCTCCGTACATTCGTTGTGCCTCTGCACCATTTCCATCTGCCGCTCCGTAAATTAAATGCATCTCAGCCTTTTCCTTATTCGTGAAGGGCACCATCTTCCGATTCATTACTACAGCGACTTACACTTGACTCACCGTTCAGTGGTTTTTATGCCTGAATCGTGTCGAAATTTTGCATACGTGTTCTTCTTCTTCCCCATTTGACATTTGCATACTTTCTGTTTCCTTCTTCACCCGGTGACTAGCGTCAGGAATGGAGCTTTAACGTTTGCATGAGCGACGTTTCCAACTGTGCCAGTGCCTTTATGAGTGAATTCCGACTATGCAGTCCTTGACGAAAGTTGTATTTTTGCCTCGTATCACAGCACAGAATCGTTGGGCATGGTTAAGTAGTGCAAACTGAACTATGTTCAGAAGTTGAAATTTGAACCCCCTCCCCTCGCTACTGAACCACGCTCAGCGATTCAGATTTTGAGCTGAAAATTTAAGTTTAAGTCTAAGCTTTAGAAAGCATTTAATGAGACACAAAAAATAACGGTATAAAATAGTTGTTCGTTACTCCAAAGTCTAAAGCGCCCTCTATCGGAATTTTTTGAAAATTTTCTTTAAAATTTATTTTCAAGAAAATACTGACATAAAGAATAATTTTAGCAAAACGCGGCAGTAGTTAGAGCCTAATCTACGACACAAAGATCGGGAATAACTGATTTTTGTTCTGGGGGGAGAAGGGTTTCAAATTTCAAATTTCAGTTTACGCTACTTAACTACTCGTTAGGACTCAGATTTTTAGATCAAAATTTAAGTTTAAGTCTAAGCTTTCGAAATCATTTAAAGAAATACAAAAAATAACGTTAAAAAATAGTTGTTTGTTACTCCAAAGTCTAAAGCGCCCCCTATCGGCCTTTTTTGAAATTGAACTTTAAAATTTTATTTCAAGAAAATACTGGCATAAAGAAAATTTTTTGCAAAAACCGCAAACGAATCGACCAATTTTTCCATGTTTTATAATCATTTGAAATTTCGGACCCTAAACTTTAATGCCCCCTATCTCCTTGGGAATACGTCTGGGACCCTTAGTCTCCTATTTAATATTATTTGTCTTTAAGTGTACTATAACCCCTTAAAGTTCTGCCCATCTTTTATGAATCACCCTGTATATATTGTATTGATATATATATTGTATTGATATATTGTTGCCTCCGTTGTTCAAACACAAATACAGGCGATCGTTCATGTTCCTCAGAATGTTGGCCACTAAGATTGGCTTTATGGCATAGCACATCAGTAGCAATTCGCTCACGCAAATGGTTTTTATCCCTGATCTTCTCACTGTAAACTTTCGATGTAAGGTAACCCCATACAACAAACTCTACACGATCTTCAGTAGTCAGCGTTTTCATATACAAATTAAAAAATAAATAAAAACCAAATTAAAAAATTAAAAAATACCTATGATGCGGGACTTTCCCTGTATAGTGTAAACTGTTTTTGAATTAAAACCATTTTTTTAAACATTAAAAGAAGAAATTAGCTTGTACGAAGAAAATGCTGAAATGGCAAAATTCTTGTACAGAAAAAAAAGTAATAATAATACCAGTCTGATGGACCAATTCAATTTAGTATACCCAAAATTAAGTTTATTCTTTGTTACCGGTTTTGAAATATTACTTGAATTGCTTCTTGACTAGACTGTAAAATGAGAGATAGTATGGCAAATGTCGACAAAATTTGTAGATACAAAAACATTTTATAAAACTCATAGAATTTTAACAAAATTTAATAAAACTACAGGGGAATTCGGAAATAGTGGTGACAAGAAAGCTTTAAAGTAATCATTTATACGTTATTTGACAGCCATACTTTTCCGATCACCCAATCGAATTCAATATCAGGATGTAAATGTTATTTTTGCGAAAAAAATGGCAACATAGTATACAAATACATTTATGACTCTGCGTCTGCATAGCATATATAGGATATTAAGTAGTATCATAAGTAGTATCATTTAGTATCATAATGTATACCTTATACGAGGTTTTGTCGTAACTGATTCATGAACGCGCTGACATAACTATTGAAGCTAGAAATTTTAACAGTTGGGTCATTTGGGACATTTTAACAGTAGAATTCGTAACACATAATCAGAATTCTCTAAGAAAGGATTTCTCGAAATTCAACTTCTGAAGGATTTAAATGGGGTGTCGAAAGATTTGAGTCATATTGCCATATCTCAGCAGCTGATTTTGATAGGAGTGTGGCCTGCAGAGCATAGCAAATTTACTTAAAAATGGTTAAACACGTTCGGAAATTCACCCTCTGAAAGGGTGAAAGTACGTGTTGGGTATCAAACAGAATTGATTTTTCCGTAATCGTATCTACAGCCAATTTGTGTATTATAGCGACCTTGGTTTGTCAAAAAGTAATTTTTATTTTTGTAACCATTGTTGCCCAACTCGTAATCTTTAAACTATATTGTTTCCCGCATAGCTCACGTTTGTCGCCAATCTTGGCTATAGACCCAATTATGAAAGATTAGACGAATAAATACCAGTTTCTGGTTTTTTATTAGATATTTTGTGCATAGAATTTTTCTGAGGATTTTTGTTTCGTCTTTTTTTTTTTATTCCGTGTATTAAAAATTGTTTTTGCGCTTTTCGGGTTTAAGCAATCGGATTTCAGTCTTTATACAAAATATAAAGCGTTTCTCCTTACTCTGATAAAACATTTATTGAAAGTAGAGATATACTATTTAAATACTAATCTCATATCAACGATTTATGGGCTCGAGGATTAGAGGGTCCCGTTTTAATGATTGTTGTTTTAATGATTTATGAGGCGAGAATCACACTGGGCCCCGTTATAGTGATCGCCGTATTAACAATTTATGGCTCCGAAACACTCAGTGTACCGTTATTTTTATCGCCATATTATGAGCTCAAATCATACTTGGCCCAGTCACAATGATGATAATTTTTTTTAGATTTTTTTATTTTAAATGTATATTGTAATCTTGTACACGAAATCCCTGCCCTCCAAATACTAGCACAGAGAAAACCCGGCGGGTCTGTTAGTACGAAATAAGAAAAGCATTAATATACATTTTCTCTCCGAATAAAAAGTCATTTAATAAATGAAATATATATTTCTAACAATTTTCTGTTTTATTCCCTCAGTAGACGATTATTTTATAATCTTGTAATATTCTAAACAATTTTTACCAAATTGTAAACGTGCTCATTGAAAAAAAAAATAAAAGCAATTATCTTTCCATAATATAAAAATATTTTGTAAGATATACATATAATATTTTTTCTCCTTTTAATGTTTTCAATTTTTAAGAACGTTGTCAATTTTTTTGTAAAAATTTTCCTTTTCAACTGCAGTTTGCGTGATATTTTTAAATCCGTAAAAGAGATGGTTAACACTATTTCTCTTTATTAAAAAAGTTCTGAATAAATTCATTCCATTAAAATGACTGGGAAAGAATAACTTTGCAATGTAATAAATCCCTATTTTAAGTGAAATAAAAATGCCGTTTTAAAATTCCGTTTGCTAAAGCACAAAAAAAATGCAATTCGCAGCAATTTCAAAGATTTTATTTTCATTCGTAAATCCTTTATAATTCATGGCAGCATTAAAAAGAAATATATTTTAAATAATAAATTTATATTTGAATACAATTATATTATTATTGTCTTTAAAAATACTCCAATAGAAATTCAGAAAGAATTTAAATGCTTCATATTTCAATAGTTTTTCTAGTACGATTTAAATCTTCAATTCTTCGTGATCAGCATTTATATTTTGTAATAATTTCTTTGAGTGCTATATTCATGTTTTAAGAAAATATTTTAAAGAAATATAAAAACAATTTTGGAAATTTGGACGTTATAAAAATTTATTTGATTAGATATTAATCTGGGCAATAGAATTGTAAAACGTATTTTTAATAAACAAAATTTATGTAAAGAGTTAATTATATGTCGGCAATTTTGTGTGAAAATGCAGCATTAAAATTCAGTACTAAGAATTTTTAAGACAGTTTATTTTTATGTTTATCAGAGTTTCTGTGGCTGATTTACATATATCGCACATTTTACTGTGGTCATAGATACAAAAATTTTCCAATGGTATAGATAACTAGGATGCAAAGCTATAAACGAATCACACAATTTTATTACCATAGAAAATAATACTTAATTTCCTTCAATAAAAGTGTATTATTTTACATGATACGCGTAATATGATGACAGAGGTCATGTATGACAAATTTATCCTTATAAATCATATGACGATTTCAGTTCACAATACTATATTGCGGGTTGCATGATATTTGCTGGTACAAAGAGGTCAGAACATTACACTGTAAAAAATTTTGGTCAAAAATTACGGTACATATACTGGCAACTTTGTGACCAGTATATATACCGTAATTTAACTGGACGGTATATATACCGTAAAATATTTAAAGTATATGTACCGGCTGCACTCCCTCCTCTCCTCAGGCCTGCACGCATTACGTAACAAGAGCAAGGGCATCACTTTAGGGGTTGTCGTACACCGAGGCGGGGCTACCAGCTTTTTCCTTACTGAAAAATAATTATTTTACGGTATAAATAGCGATTTTTTACTGAAAAACAATCATTTTACAGTAAAAATACCGTTTATAATTGTAATGGCACATATACGGTTTTATTACGCTTAATATACCTTAAAAGTACGGTAACTCATATCGTAAAGAGTGAAAACGGTACAAGTACCGTTAATTTACGGTACATCTACTGAAATTTTACGAAAATTTTTAACAGTGTAGGCATGTTAAAATAATGCCAGATGTAATTTATAACGATATGAAAGAAATGAACATTCCTTCAGAATGCACATTTCGTATTTCTTTCTTCTATCTTTACAGCAAGAAAATATTGGATTCGTAAAAAAAAAAAGACTTCCTTTTTTAACGGATTTATACGTTTTAGAAGATCCTGAACACGATTTGACTGATTTTTTTAGGAAATGTCTGTCCGTGAGCTCTATCTCAAGAACTAATGTGCAGCATTTAATCAAACTTCCGATTCAGTTACTTGATATTCAGTAGTGCTGATTAAGTTTTGGTGTTAATTGCTTAACAGATGGCGCTGCTATGCTGCATTTTACCCTAGTTCCGCGATTGGTATATCTCAAGAATTAATGCACGGAATTCCATGAAAATTCATATCTTGTTAGACCTTCACGTAAATTGGTGCTGATTAGGTTTTGGTATAAATTGTCTAATAGGTGGCGCTGGCATGATGCATTTTTTATTACTTCTGCGATAGCTATATATCAAAAACTAATGCACGGATTTTCATCAAACTTCATATTCCGCTAGACCTTTACATAAATAGACTCTGATTTGGTTTGGGTTTAAATTACCTAAAAGTTGCTGTTTCTATGCTGTGTTTATTTCGATTTCAATGATAGATATACCTTAAGACTAATTCGCAGAATTTCATCAAACTTCAAATTCTGTTAGACTTTGACATTAAATGTATGGATAGATGTTATAAAAGACATTTTGAGGGAAAATAGATCTATCTCTATTAGAATTGGGTGCATCCCAATTAAGCCTACCAATATTACATGATTTTACACCAGAATTTAATTTTTTTAGACCTACAGATATTCCATGAAACTAAAAATGTTTTAAAGTAAATTCTAACACTATTTGTTAATGTATTCCTATAAAAATATTTAATGAAATTAAAATAAAATTTATATTAATTATTATTAACTAATTAAGGATTTTGCTACGTCACATTTTTATTAATAGACTCAGTCACATAATAACATTCAAAATTAATTCAATAGAGTCTGTGAGTTCATAAACTGTAAAAAAAAAAAGAAATCCTGAGCTTACTAAAAATTTTTTAGTAAATTTGTATTCCACAGATTTTTTTAGTAACCATTACTAAAAACCGGAATCGTTGCTAACTGTTTTCTAGTAATGTTGCTTGGTATTTTTTATTAATTCTTACAGATTTTCTTGTAACTGAGTAAGAATACAAAAATTTGTTTAGTAATTGCAAAAATCAATGAGAAAAACTAATTTTTTTGTTAGTAGATCTATCCATTTTTTTTACAGTGTATGATCTCTGAAAAAATGTGTATGCTCATCTGAAACAAAATTAGTTTAAAAACAAATGTGGTATTTTGCATAATAATAATAATAATAATAATAATAATAATAATAATAATAATAATAATAATAATAAATAAATAAACATGAACGCAATGTTGGAATTTCCTTGCACTGAAATGCTTATAGGTTCGTATAATCTATGTCTAATGTAATGAAATAATGAATAAATTTTATAATGTAATTTTCAGTTATACTGTCTGGAAGAATGTCTAGTGTAACGATTTTTTATTATATAAAAATGAATTTTTGTTAGCATTAAGAAAATGAATATTAATATTCTATTTTCAAAGTTTCCAGATTTTTTATGGGACAATGCAAAATTATTTTATTTAATAAAAATGTACTGAACAAATTTATAATTTTGCAGGTAATACAAATACATATTTATTTATACTATGTTACTGAGAAACGAAATATTCTTTCCAGCAGTGAATCCTCTTAGGAAGATAATATACATGTTATAAAAGACATTTTGGGGGAAAACATTGTTCTAAGTGAAATTCTAACATTTTGGTAAATTTCGAATGTTTGAAAACTTGCTTCATTGCAAAATATTTATTTAAGAGTTTTTACTCGTTGCTGGTTAAATATTAGCATTCTATACAAAACAAGTAAATATTTCGATGAAAGGTTTTATTAAAATATAAATACTTCAAGCGTAAACAAGTATTTTGCCTTTGTATTATGGCGCAGTATGATTTTTACAAATGTGGCATTTGTGAACTGCCATTCGATCAGTGTAACGAAGTCTTAGTTCTCAAAAGATATAAAGTACTCTTTGATTTTCTATACACATTTTGTCATTTCGTAAGATGCTTTCTCTTTATTTACACTTCATTTGAAACTTCTTTTTATTTATGAATTTAAATACATATGCATATATATATGAAACAGTGATAGTCAGAATTATTTATTTTTGAGTATATTGTCGCATAAGTTTACTCAGAATATTTAAAATGTGTAACTTTATTTTTTCCTGAAATATAATTTTAGCAATTTATTTAAATAATAATAAAAAAAAATTATGTAACAGTTGAATTAGCTACACAAATTCAATTTAAGATGTTCTTAACCCTCCATTCCCATGACAAACTTTGAGGCTGTAATTTAAATAAATAAGTATCTTTCAGCGATGTTAAAAGATGTAATGATTGAGTTTATACTATTTATTTTTGCATGAAAACGTTAGTTGAATCACAATACATAAATAGATTTTTTTTTGTATAAAAATGATACACTCCGTTATTGAAAATTCTGTATTTTTCATGAATGTTTTTGGATAAATATATTTAATTTTTTTTATATTTATGTACGTTATATAGTAGTAAAATGCTGTTTTGTACACCTTGAACGTATTAATAGGTCTTCGTTTCGACATAGTACTCGTAATCCAATATGCTTCGCTAAGATATAAAGCTGGAATAAATTGTATTTTCATGCTATCACACTATAGGCACACCACAGTATTTATATTTTAGCATTAGATTTCCCCCTTTAAGATACTTGAAATCTCATTTTCTTAAAGGAAGTCTAATACATATCTGATATCGATTTAATGGTTTCCCTAGAGAGTATATCTTTTCATTGATATTATAACATAGTACTGATAATCCAATATGCTTCGCTAAGATATAAAGCTGGAATAAATTGTATTTTCATTCTATCACACTATAGGTGTTTGCAGTATTATATTTTAGCATTAAAATTCCCCTTTTAAAGTACTTTAAATCTCATTTTCTTAAAGAAAGTCTAATACATATCTGATATCAATTTAATGGTTTCCCAAGATAGTATATCTTTTCATTAGATATCAGCTTTATGTCCACATATGTTTAAAACTGCTCAGGTCATCAAATGGTTTTATATTTTCCAAGAAAAACTCACTTTGAATATACAGAAAAGAGTTTTTTATTAAATGTATTAATTCGCACTCCATTTTGAGATAGGAAGTAAGACTATAGGTTTTCTTATATAATCTTTTCAACATCGAAAGATAAAATATTGCTATAAATATGCATTCGTTGTTTTTATAACGAGATAATGACAGCGTTGATCACAGAAAAGGACATTTCGAGAAATTGTTATTTTAAAATTATTATCCCATTAAAATATCACATTAATTACACTGGACAATAAATTTGAAATTTTGCTCTTCCCCAAAACCAAAATTAGTTGTTTCTTCTTCAGTTTTTTTTTTTTTTTTTTTTTTTTTTGCGCTGTATACAAATCTAGTTTTAGATTGTTTTCATCACATCCAGTTTTTGAGCTATTTGCATATTTTACATTTGTATAATTTACAAACTTTTCTTTTTTTTCCCAATAACGTTTCTTGACATCCAAATAATTCTGACACAGGAGTGCGTTTATTTGTTTTTAAACCAGTTTTTTATGCTGATTTCAAATTTGGTTGTCCGTTTTCTTCTATCATGTCCAGTTTTTGAAAAAGGGAAAATAATTGTTTGTGTCAAAATGCTTTTTATGCTACTTTGTGATGTACTTCAGCTAATTAGGATAGATTCTACAGCTGTTTTCAATTGTTTTTCAATCATACCGATTGGTGATTATGTCCCTGATAAGAATCTGCAACTGTTCACCCGTTTCACCCTTTTTACAATGAAGTACACATTCCTAAAATGTATTTTATATCAAACTTGTGTCAATACGATACAAAAGTAGAAATTCATTTTACACAAAATTCAGACGTGATATGATGAAACGGATTGTAGATTCGAAATCAATATAAAAATCTAGAAAAACTTTACGTCAATTCTGTAGTAACTACTTTAAAGTTGAAAGTAACGTAAACATTACACTATTGAAAAATACGCAAATTAGGCTTAGTAACTGACAGGTAAATGTTAAGAATATGCAAACTGCGACATTTATCTGAAGCAAATGGTCCATAATCATAATTTTAAAAAGGCAATTCAATCTGACATTGACTGTACTTAAATTTTCCATAAAATGGCACAAAAAAAGCTTACATTTGCATAAACATAACTATGCAAATTTCTCAAAACCTGGACGACCTACAGGAAAACCGAAAGTATATTCGGAATCAGCACAAGAAACTGATCTATTATAAACTAATTTCAATTCTGGAACAGAACCATTGATGTCCAGTGTTATCGGTACATAGATTCTTACAATAACATTCCTAATGGTTTTAAATAAATTAATAATCTACAAGGCTCTAAACTTCTTTATTGTAATGTGTAAGTTAAATAGTAATGAAAATTACTTACTTGTTCGACCACGAAAACTTAAGATGCATATCTCAAAATCAAATGAAAACAATATTATTATTTTATAAGAAAACAGTATAGGTTCTGTCGTTTATTGGTGTCCATTTAAAGCAAAAATATTCAGTGAAATTCAACTACATGAAAGTTGTAGCAAAGTGCCTAGCTACTATTTTATAAGGGTACTCAAATGATCAAGTTAATTTTGATATTTTGCGTGCTATCGGGATGTCCTTAATTCTAACATTTGTGCGTACACCTATCTCCTATTCTGTCATTCCTTTAAGTTTCGCTAAATATCTATGAATTTACGGAAATATGACTTTCACATATATTTTTGGAATGACATGCTTATTAAATAACTGCGGTTGTGTATTTGCTGTATATAGTGCGGCAGAAGATGGAATAGATGGATTCTGAACGCATCCTGCACTTGGGTCTAAGAGTACTATCTTGACTTTGAGTCACGTGCTAATTTCAATCGGAACTTTCGTCTACCAGTTTTTCATAGAATCTACGGCTGTGAGGTTTCGTCAGTTTGGTAAGCATTTGAGCTTCCTACTGCGAATAAAGTGTAATTGTGATCCACGGTGTTCCATTTTATAATGATATTAACTGTTAAAGTGACTTTCTTAAAATCCTGCAAAACGAATCGTCAGGGAATTTTTAGCCCAGTTCAATTCAATAAGATTTTTTGGAAAAGAAATTTCCCTCTTTTAGTATTTTGTAAAATTGATCTTATTTTTTTAATTGTTGATCGCCTGCATTAAATCCACTCACTCCATTACTGATACATTTGTTATTGATGTGAATAAATTGTTGTGTTTTTTGTTTAGAGTGTTTCATGGCCTCTTTTCAACAGACATATCCTTTCGTGCTGGAAAGGTACGTCTCTTTCACGAAAAATTAACATACATCCCTTAAAAGTTATTAGAAGCATGAACAGAACTCAAGTTATTATAAAACTAATAAACTTCCGGATATTCCCCCTATACATTATGTGGCATGCATATGAAATTTGTCACATTTTGAAGTAACATACAGGGTTTCTTAAAACTAATTCAATGAACGCCCAGGAAAAAAATACAATCAAATGTATTCGAATCAAATTAATCAAATGTATTCGAATTATTTTTGTGCAGCCCTCTATATGATCTATGGAATTTATACAAACCAAGTAATATACAAAATATTAATTAAATTTAAAACATATACCACAAATAAAAATGCACTTCCAGCAATTATTGCTCATAGACAGTACTTTAACCGAATTATTTATGTGTTCCAGAAAATAAACGATAAATGTTATGCACACCATATTCTATAGTAAGCATCTTGTACTGCACCTCAATCTATACTATTAAAAACCGTTCGCGTATCTATGTAACCTCAAAAACTCAAAAACCGACGAAAGTTTGCACACGGGTAGCTGGTAGGGTGGTCATGAACGATTGGGGCAAAAAATTCGAAAATTTTAAATAGATTTTTGATAGATTAAATATTAATTAATATCCATCTACAAAGAGCTCTCATCAAAAATACGTTTTTTTATCTTCGGTTGGTTGGTTGCATGGTTATATAAAATCTCCGCAAAAGTCATTAAATAAATCAAGGCAGGAATCCAGAAAACTTTATTTAGCAGATTATTTGTTAAATATCTTGGCTGCGCACGACCTCACGGGTAATTATTTAATTGCACTTAATTATTACATTTTTTTTAAATAAAACATTTTATCACAAGTATCAACAAAACTTTTAATTCTATTTATATTCCCTTATTCCAAAGATATTGTTTTATTGTCTGCTGCCATAGCAACACGATACATTTAATTTCATTAAAAAAAATTGCACAGTAGTAGGAAAATATTTTCTAAATCCAATAGTTATTGAACAACTCAACACTTTAACAGGGGAATTCTTATTTCTTATTTAGATATTACATAATTGTTTGTTGTCATTGCGTTGTTTTGCTAAGTTTCGTACTTTTTACTATGGATTTTGATTTTAAAAAACCATTTTGAAAAAGGGATCATAGACTTTAACATATATTTTACTTTTGAAAACAGTGACAAACCGCTTACGGATTTTTACATATTTCTTTATCTAATATTGGCATATTTTTTAATATTTGATCACAATCTTGGAAATTGAAATTTTGAAAATAAGATGCCTAAGCGCAAAGAGTCAATAACTGGCAATTCCTCACGAAAACGGAGGGCTATAAGGCAGCGTGAAAGGGGAGATAATGAGACAGGGGAAGAAGCTGCTGCAAGAAGATATGAAGCTGCACTGCGAGCACAACAAAGACGTCACGATGAGGGTACCCAGCCACTGGCTGTGAGGGAAAATCGCTTACAATGTATTGCTCGACGTCGAACAACGAATAGCACAAATAATGTCGGAAGATGCGGATTACACCCAACAGTTGAAGAACAACAATGTGGTGATATGGACAATGTTTGCATCAAGTGTAATGCATTTTATTTCAATGCAGCGAAGAATAAAAGAGGAATTTATACTCGCTGTTGTCACAACGGCAAAACAGTTTTGGAACCTCTTCAACCATATCCAGATGAGATGAGACAGCTTATAGATGGCAGGTATAGATCGTCAGCTCACTTTAAGGAACACATAAGGTCATATAACAGTGCGTTGTCTTGGGTGCTCAATCTATGGGTGCTCAAGTTACAGAATATTTAGTGCAAGTCAGAATATTTAGTGCAGGATTCTATAGTGGATGATATTTTTGGTTCGTCTGAAATTGAACTTAATCATCTTCCGGAAAGAGCCATTTTGTGTCCCAAGAATGAGGATTCTTTGAGATTGAATGAGGAGATTTTACGAAAAGTACCTGGCGAAGTCAAGTCTTATTTTAGTGCTGATACAATACTTTGTGATGAGGAAGAAGAACAAAACAATTTGCAGATGGATTTCATCAATAGTTTAACATCTTGACTATCAATAAATCTCAGGGTCAAAGTTTGAAAAAGGTTGGAATCTATTTGCCCCATCCATTTTTTTCACATGGGATGTTGTATGTAGCCTTTTCAAGAGCAACTTCTGGAGGATGTGTACGTGTTTGGGTCAAGGACGGACCAAAACAAGGAAAACTTTTGTCACAGTCTGATAAAGTATTTACACAAAACATTGTCTTCCGTGAAGTTTTATCCTAAGTTGCAGCTATTTTGCCTTATTGTAGAAAAAAAAAAAAAAAAAAAGAGTCTACTGCACTTTACCTCATGCATGACGTGGATAAGAATGCAAAGATTTTTCATTTCAAAAGATATTTTTTCAATTTTTTTGCAAAGACGATATATATATTTCATTCTTTCTTACAAATTTTTGTTTGGTTGTGTAAATATTGACTTTATAACTGATTTTTATATTCCTAAACTTTAATTTGGTTGTGTAAATATTCACTAAGAAAACGAGTCTACCGCTTTTTACCTCATTTGGGACTTGCGAAGATTTTTCCTTTTAAAACAGTTTTTTCCTTTTTTTTGCAATGACGATGTACATTTCATTTTTTCTTACAAATTTTTGTTTGATTGTCTAAATATTGACTTTATAACTGATTTTTATATTCCCAAACGTTAATTCAGTTGTGTAAATACTTACCTTTATTTATTTTTCAAGACATAACTGATTTTTTGTGTACATACATGTTTCATATTGGATCTGTAAATACTGATTTTTAATAGAAATAACAAATTTTAATATTCATAAACTTTAGTTTGGTGGTATTGATTTTTATTTTTAATTTTTATTTTAAAATTAAATTCATGAACTCCCGTACGTAGAACGGGTTAAACAGCTAGTCTAACTTGTTAAATTCATGCGCGTATCTATCTATGTAACCTCAAAAACTCGGAAACCACAAGTCGCAGGGCAGCTAAATTTCACACACGAGTAGCTGGTAGGGCGGTCATGAACGATTGGGTCAAAAAATTCGAAATTTTTAAATAGATTTTTGACAGATTAAATATTAATTAAAATCCATCTACAAAGAGATCTCATCAAAAATACGCTTTTTTATATTCGGTTGGTTGGTTGCATGGTTGTATAAAATCTCCGCAGAAGTCATTAAATAAATCAAGTCCGGAATCCAGAAAACTTTATTTAGCAGATTATTTGTTAAATATCTTGGCTGCGCACGACCTAAACGGGTAATTATTTAATTGCACTTAATTATTACATTTTTTAAAAATAAAGCAAAACATTTTATCACAAATATCAACAAAACTTTTAATTCTATTTATATTCCCTTATTCCAAAGATATTGTTTTATTGTCTGCTGCCATAACAACACGATAAATTTAATTTCATTAGAAAAAATTGCACAGTAGTAGGAAAATATTTTCTAAATCCAATAGTTATTGAACAACTCAACACTTTAACAGGGGAATTCTTATTTCTTATTTAGATATTACATAATTGTGTGTTGTCATTGCGTTGTTTTGCTAAGTTTCGTACTTTTTACTATGGATTTTAATTTTAAAAAACCATTGTGAAAAAGGGATCATAGACTTTTACATATATTTTACTTTTGAAAACAGTGACAAACCGCTTACGGATTTTTACATATTTCTTTATTTAATATTGGCATATTTTTTAATATTTGATCACAATCTTGGAAATTGAAATTTTGAAAATAAGATACCTAAGCGCAAACAGTCAATAACTGGCAATTCCTCACAAAAACAGAGGGCTATAAGGCAGCGTGAAAGGCGAGATAATGAGACAGAGGAAGAAGCTGCTGCAAGAAGACTCGCCATGGCAGAAAGAGACAGGGAAAGACGAATGGAAGAAACAGAGGAAGAAACTGCTGGAAGAAGATATGAAGCTGCACTGCGAGCACAACAAAGACATCACGATGAGGGTACCCAGCCACTGGCTGTGAGGGTAAATCGCTTGCAATGTATTGCTCGACGTCGAACAACGAATAGCACAAATAACGTCGGAAGATGCGGATTACACCCAACAGTTGAAGAACAACAATGTGGTGATATGGACAATGTTTGCATCAAGTGTAATGCATTTTATTTCAATGCAGCGAAGAATAAAAGAGGAATTTATGCTCGCTGTTGTCACAACGGCAAAATAGTTTTGGAACCACTTCAACCATATCCAGATGAGATGCGACAGCTTATAGATGACAGGGATAGATCGTCAGCTCACTTTAAGGAACACATAAGGTCATATAACAGTGCGTTGTCTTTTGCATCTATGGGTGCTCAAGTTACACCGCCCCCAGGTACCGGCCCGTTTTGTTTTAGAATCCGTGGACAAATTTATCATAATACTTCTCATCTTCATCCAGCTGAAGTAGAGCAGGAAAAATATGCTCAATTGTATGTATTGGATTCTGATATAGCACTGCGGCAGCGTATGAACAGGAGAGAAAATTTACAATGTAAAGAAGAATTCATGAGCAAGCTTGACGATGTTATGAGGCGAGTTAACCCTTATGCACATGCATTTCAAATGCTTCATGAATTGGAAGAACAAGTCATCGCAGAACAAGGATCTGAAGCAGCAGAAAGCGTGTGTATGTATATACGTGATAAAAATTTATCAGCGGACCAGCATCGTGGCAGATACAATGCACCAAAGTCAAATGAGATAGCCATGGTTTTCCATAGTTCGGATGGTGCACCACCTATCAATAAGGATATCCGCATATATCAGAAGGGGAATTGACTGTGTAGAATAAACGTCCTGAATCCTAATGGTGACCCCATGACTTATGTTTTATTTTTCGCAGATGGAGAAAAGGGTTGGGGTGTGGATGCTGGATGTTCTGAATTTCAATTTTACAGTCATAGGTTGTAAGTGAGACAGAATATTTTCAATCCCATACTTTATGGCGTAAAACTTTTGCAGCAGTATTGCGTCGATTCTTATGTCAAAGTTGAAGGAAACCGTTTGAATTATATCCGGTCTAACCAGAAAACATTAAGAGTAGAATCTTACTTAGGGTTAGCAGATCATCTTAATGCTCTAGCAGAACAATCTGGTTTGAAACCAGGTGTAATGGTTATTTTGCCATCTACATTCATAGGAAGTCCCAGAGCCATGCAGCAAAATTATCAGGATACGATGGCAATCGTTAAAGAATTTGGTAAACCTGATCTTTTTGTCACCCTAACGTGCAATCCAAATTGGCGAGAAATTAAAGAGAACCTTTTCTCAGGACAAAAGCCTCATTATCGCTCAGATTTAGTGGCACGTGTGTTCGACATGAAGAAGAAAGCAATGTTGAACGATCTTAAAAAAACGGCATTTTGGGATGCACAGTCGCAGACATACATGTTATTGAATTCCAAAAGAGAGGATTGCCACACATGTACCTTTTTCTCAATTTAACTGATGATGACAATATAAGAGATCCAGCCACTATTGACACCATCGTCTGTGCTGAATTACCTGATCCCACAATTGAAAATGGATTGCACGAAATTGTCAAGGCTATGATGATTCATGGACCATGTGACGTCATAAATCCAAACTCACCTTGCATGGAAGACGGTGTTTGCTCAAAGGGTTATGCAAAGGAGTTCCGAAATGAAACGGCTGAGAATGTTGATGGTTATTCAATGTACAGATGGCGTGATGATGGGAATCACATAATGATGAAGGGAAATGTCGTAGACAACCGTTGGGTTTTCCTTATAACCCATATCTCACAAAGAAATACAATGCGCATGATAATGTCGAAATATGCAGCTCTGTGTAAATCAATTAAGTACATTTTTAAGTATGTATATAAGGGTCATGATTGTGCAAAAGTTGTTTTTGAAAATAACGGTGAGGGATCTGTAGTTTGGGATGAGGTGAAGAGTTATTTAAATGCACGATATGTTTCGCACCAGAGACAATGTGGCGCCTTCTTAAAAACCCCATGCAGAACAAGTCGCATGTTATCATTAGATTGATGGTGCACCTACAAGACATGCAATCTGTGTATTTTAGGGAAGCGGAAGAACGTGAAGCTTTTGAGAGATCAAGAAATAAAGACACCATGCTTACTGCTTGGATTCTACTTAACATGTCCGATCCTTCAGCAAACATCTTTCTCTATACAGAAATTCCAAAGCACTTTGTATGGGAAAGCAATGTGTGGAAAAGGCGTGTTAAATTAGGTGACTACATAGTATCAAGTATGTATTCTGTAAGCCCAAAGGATATTGAGCGGTTCCATCTTCGTGGAACATGTGGAAAAGGCGTGTTAAATTAGGTGACTACATAGTATCAAGGATGTATTCTGTAAGCCCAAAGGATATTGAGCGGTTCCATCTTCGTGGAACATGTGGAAAAGGCGTGTTAAATTAGGTGACTACATAGTATCAAGGATGTATTCTGTAAGCCCAAAGGATATTGAGCGGTTCCATCTTCGTATGCTGCTTTGTCATGTTTCCGGTACCAAGTCTTTCAAGGAGTTAAGGACGAATGAGAATACTGTCCATGAAACATTCAAGGGTGCATGCCGTGCTAGAAATTTATTAGAAGATGATGATGAATGGCAACATTGTTTAACAGAAGCATGTGGTTTTGAAATGCCGTCCAAACTGAGACAACTGTTTTCGTTCATATGTGTCTTTGGCAATCCAAATTCACCGATTCAATTATGGGAACAGTTTAAGTCAGAACTCTCAGAAGATTTTGCTCGCCATCTGCCGCTACAGGAGAGTAGAGATATAGCCCTTCAAGACATAGCCAATCACCTACGTATACACAACATGACACTTCAGAGCCTGGGATTGCCTGAACCCGCAAGGCTTGAGAACTCTGTAAAATACGATGTCTATGATTTACAAGAAGAAAGAGCAGAGGTACAACTATTGTTAAACATGCTAAATCCGGAAAAACGAATAATTTTTGATGCTGTCATTGAAAGTATTAAAAATGATTATGCTACTGACGCTAAGGTTTTCTGTGTCAATGCTTTTGCGGGATCCGGAAAAATATTCCTATTCAATACTTTGCTGCATAACGTTCGAGGAATGGGACATATTGCTATTCCCGTTGCATGGACGGGCATCGTAGCTATACTCTTGCAAGGTGGAAGAACTGCACATTCTCAATTTAAATTACCAGCCCCATATTGGATAATTCAGCTTCAAAAATTCGGCAACATACATCTGAAGGAAGATTACTGAAAATGGCTAAGCTCATTATATGGGATGAATGTACCATGACACCTATCCATGCTCTGAATGCTGTTGATAGACTTCTGCGAGATTTGGTTGGCAATGATGTCCCTATTTTGGGAATAAAGTGTTTATTCTTGGAGGTGACTGGAGGCAGATTTTACCTGTGTTTATACATGCGAACAAAACACTCATTTTTGAAAGTTGTATCAAGAATTCTTCTATCTGGCCAACATTTCAACAGTTCAGTCTGGTTACAAATATGCGAACAGAGCCGGAGGAGCTCGATTTCGTGGAATTGCTCCTTCGCCTGTGGGAGGGTCGGTTGACTAATGATTATGAACTCGGAAAAGATGTTATTGAAATACCTTCAGAATATTTAGTGCAGGATTCTATAGTGGATGATATTTTTGGTTAGGCTGAAATTGATCTTAATCATCTTTCGGAAAGAGCCATTTTGTGTCCCAAGAATGAGGATTCTTTGAGATTGAATGAGGAGGTTTTACGAAAAGTACCTGGCGAAGTCAAGTCTTATTTTAGTGCTGATACAATACTTTGTGATGAGGAAGAAGAACAAAACAATTTGCAGATGAATTTCATCAATAGTTTAACACCTTCTGGAATGCCCCCACATCAATTAAATCTTAAAGTTGGCGTTATTGCTATGTTGCTTAGGGACATGAATTCGTCCAGTGGTCTCTGTAATGGAACACGTTTAATAGTCAAAAGGTTGTCACAAAATGTTATAGATGCAGAAGTTTTGACAGGACATAGGAGAGGAACCCGTGCTTTTATACCGAGAATCCTGCATACTCCGTCGGATACCAGTTTACCTTTACAGTTACGCCACTGTCAGTTTCCACTTAGACTCTCCTTTGCTATGACTATCAATAAATCTTATGGTCAAAGTTTGAAAAAGGTTGGAATCTATTTGCCCCATCCATTTTTTTCACATGGGATGTTGTATGTAGCCTTTTCAAGAGCAACTTCTGGAGGATGTGTACGTGTTTGGGTCAAGGACGGACCAAAACAAGGAAAACTTTTGTCACAGTCTGATAAAGTATTTACACAAAACATTGTCTTCCGTGAAGTTTTATCCTAAGTTGCAACTATTTTGCCTTATTGTAAAAAACAAACAAAAAAACGAGTCTACTGCACTTTACCTCATGCATGACGTGGATAACAATGCAAAGATTTTTCATTTCAAAAGATATTTTTTCAATTTTTTTGCAAAGACGATATATATATTTCATTCTTTCTTACAAATTTTTGTTTGGTTGTGTAAATATTGACTTTATAACTGATTTTTATATTCCTAAACTTTAATTTGGTTGTGTAAATGTTCACTAAGAAAACGAGTCTACCGCATTTTATCTCATTTGGGACGTGCGAAGATTTTTCCTTTTAAAACAATTTTTTTCATTTTTTTGCAATGACGATGTACATTTCATTTTTTCTTACAAATTTTTGTTTGGTTGTGTAAATATTGACTTTATAACTGATTTTTATATTCCCAAACGTTAATTCAGTTGTGTAAATACTTACCTTTATTTATTTTTCAAGACATAACTGATTTTTTGTGTACATACATGTTTCATATTAGTAGTATATGGTACCTACTCTGGAACACTTTTCATACTCCACTAAATGCAAATATTGAACGATTTTTGTAAGTTTTTGATCAAAAAGTTTGCCTGTCTAAATATCGAATATTGTGCTATAATTGTAAGATTTTCATCGAAAAGTTTGACTATCGAACAATTTTTCATAATTCGAAATAATCCATACAATATTAATATTTAAGGAGATGAAAAAGTTTGACTGCCTAAATATCGAAGAAATGATGAATATAAAATAATACCATAATTTGTATATTCCTATCTATCCGGGCGTTTTGTATTGACCTTCGTCAGTGATTGTCATAGAAACCAGAGCGTTGAATAGAGAAAGAAACGGACTTGCAAACAATAATAGCATTCGGAGATTTTAAATTTATCATAAGTATTTTAATACTCTTAAAGTATGTTTGAAAAAGGAAGTCGATTTAAGAAATGGTTAGAGTAATTGAAAGATTTATAAACACTGTTACTTTTCATCTTTATTCAAAAGTAGTCTCAATTCATTAATAAATCGTATTAAAATATTTTTTAATTCAAAAATTTCATCCATTAGTCTTTCTCTATGAGGTTCTTCTTCTTCATAATAATGACCAAATTTTTTATTTAATTCACCCAGTTGAACGGAAAGTATTTTTTTCCAGTTATCGTTATAAAAATTATCTGTTAATTGATCAAACTTATATTCAATCAGATTGCAAAAATCTAGTCTACGCATATATTTTTCTAAAAACCTTTCACCAAATGTTTGAAAACGGGCTATTTGCAACCAATTTAGTCCTTCTTCTAATTTGCACATAGTGTTTTCTGAAAGTTTTTGAAACATGGATACTTTATGTAAATCTAATCTTTCATGATAGGTTTGAATAAATTCGTCACTTAAGGTTTGATATTGAGATATAACAACCCAATTTATATAATTAGAATGTTTTAGTATAAATTCTTCAGACAGCTTTTGATTTCTAGAAACTAGATCCCAATCTAATTCTTCTTTATATTTTTCTAGAAATTCTTCTGAAAGTTTTTGGTGTATACATATAACATTCCATTCAATATAATCTATGAGTTCTTCCATAAAAGATTCAGATAATACTGAATATCTACAAACTAACTTCCAATTGAGTTGATCTTTCAAATTTCGTAGCACATCTTCGGATAAATTTTTAGTTTTAGAAAATTCGTCCCAGTTGATATCCATTTAATAATGAACGTATTTTTAAAAAGCGATTTTTTCAATATGCATATAAGGTTTTAAAGTGAATGGTCTTTGGGGTTTTAACCAGACTGTAATGATTTCACCGCGATTTCCATTGACAAAACAAGTTTCATAATTATCACTTGTCTCTCTGTGTAAAATACTTTTATCTTCGATTTTAAGTTCTATTTCTGTATTCACATATCTACTATTATCTATTAAATATATATTAATTTTCATATGCATATCTGTAGATAATCGCATTTCTCGATCCAGTAATTTAGAACTCATCAAGTCAAAATTTACTTTGGTAAATTCTTTTTCTGGAAAAGTCTGAAAATCATCTTTTATATTAACCCAGATATCTTTACTGTCTACATATATTTTATTGACTACGTCTTTATCGTTTTCGGGTTCTGAAACATTCGTAATTATTTTATTTTTTGCATCAAATTTATCATTTTTTAATATTAACGCATTTTTTTCTAAATATCGCTTATTCACAACATTTTTTGCATCTAATGGGTCTGCAACATTGCCTATTCTTTTTCCTTTAGCGTCGTAAGCTTTTCCTTCGATTAGATGTAAAGTATTTTCATCGTGTTCTTGTATTCTCTCAGCCGTTTCTTTTGTGAAAGTTACAAAATTACTGTCATAATTAGTATTATTTTTGTCTATAAAATCTCTTAATTCAAAATGATTATTCTCTATTTTATTCAAAACGAAACGTTTAGTGGATAAATCTAAATCATCGATTGGATCTGAAGAATTTTTTAATATTTTATTTTCCATATCGTAATGACCCTCGTCCGTTAATTTAAAACCTATACCGGGTGGTCCGATAGGGCCTTTTCGCACAGGATTATCATACGGCGGATAATAAACAGCCATTTATAAAGACTAAAAAATGTTATTCTCCTAAGGTTTTAATCATAGTAATTTCTTTTTTATTCATATTTAATATACATTTCTTTCTTACTTCTAAAATATAGTAAAATACATATTCTTTGGTTGTTTCTTTTTCTAATTTCCAATTGAATTCTATTCTCAAATTTTCCAGAGTAGTATAGTTTACATGATTTGACAAATCAAAATGAATTATAGGATATAATTTACCGAAATCTGAGTAATTTACCATACAACCGGTTTCTGTGTTTAGATTATTGAGACCTGATTCCAGAAAAGATTCATATAATCTATTATATTCCTTTTTACCAAAATCCATAGTATATCGCTCTGCTGGTAACGGCGATCTGTTAATCATCAACCAACATTCGATCATATCCAAGTTATCAAATATCATATTATTCTTTTTAGGATTTTCATTTCTTTCAAAATATTGCGGTATTACGAATAATCTTAAAACTTCATCGGATGTAGCAGATATAGAATCAGAACCGCTTTTATATTTATTAATAGGACTAGATCTGTTAATTTCATACTGATTCCAGTTTATTTCTATATCCGTGTTAGATAATTTTAACTCATTATAGAGAATCTCCGCACCATTTTTAAAGTCGACGTATCTCACCCACAGTGCTATGTCTTCAATTTCTACTTTATAATCTGGATTTGCAGCGTCTGTATAGATCATATTTCTACTATCGTCTCTTTGGAATTCCAGTCTTATTATGAATCCAGAAATGGCTTTTTTATATTCTGCGACGAAATCAAAAATTTCCTTTAAAGGCGTCCATGTTGTAACTGTATTGCTGTTTTTCGACAATTCCCATCTTTTTTTAAATCCTTTATTGTAGTTTTCATTTTTTACAATTTTTAATTTATTGACGACATCTGTTATAGGGGTTGTAGCAATTATCGTACCATCGTCTTGAAGTAAACTTTTATTTCTATCAGCACTATCACTGGTATCTGGATAAAAAATATATTGGTGGCTTCAGATGTTGAATAATCTCTGGTATAATCATTCAGTCTCTTAACCTGTAGAATGTAGGAGTGATAGTCTCCAACTGATTCGATTATTTGTTTACCTATCTGAAGTTTTACGCCTTTCATAGAACACACTGCGGCGACATTTTCATCATTTATAGATGCGCCACTGGATTTTACAATTTTACACTTTGTCTCCAGATAACTCTCCGATAATGAAACAGGATCATTGGTATCAGTAATTTCGAAATGAAACGTCGTATTTTCTTTTTTGTCATTATGGCTTGTACTAGGTAATCTTATTTTTTTTAATTCGCTACTTTTTATATCGTTATTATAATAATAACGAGTATCTCTCAGATCATAAATTTTTTCCATTTATTTAGGAAGAATTTTCAGACCTGTTCCTTTCATCTTTTTTGAAAATATTTCTTTCAATATGTCAGCATCAGTCAATTTGTCAACAACTGCTTTTTCATTCAACTCTACTTTTTTAGCCTTAAAAAATCCTTTTCCTTGAATTCTTTTACTTTTCCTATATAATCTGTGTTTATTCATTTATTTATTGAGAAAATTTTAGTTAACATCAATTGATATATTTTTTCAACATAATCTTCTTTTTCACCTACGACTCTAAAATTATACTCAATTAAACCTTTATTTAAATCAATTAATTCACCATTTTGATTCGTAACTCTCATCCTTATTCTACGAATTGAATCCCTATTCAGAGGATAATATATTAAATTATTGAATTCTTTCGAAATGATAACACCCGGTACATCCCTCGGTGTAAAAGAATAAATAACTTCTGAATTATTCTGGTCGATTAAAGATCCATTCACTACATCACAATGAATATATATAATGTCATTTCCGTTTGTTATATCCGCTATATTTTCACCTTCTATTACAGTCTCTTCATCATGACTTTCGTAGACCTTTTTTTCAAAGCCTATTAACTTATGAAAATCGCTTTTTGTTAAGTCGATATTCCAACCTTTAGTTAATTTAATAAGCATTCTTAGTCTAGATTGTATTCTACCAAATTTTACCGGAGGATCGTCTGAACCAAACGCTTTCATCACATCTATATTTAAATCTTCAACGTTTTTATTACCGTAAGGAATAGTGATAGATTTAACATTATTCTCATCTGTGTATACGTCAAACATATTAGTTTTATCTGTTATGTTAAACCATGAAACGGTCATAGTAAAAGATTGCAATGCTATTTTTTTTATTTTAAGAGGTTTTGGAAATTCAACAGTGAAGTCCTCTGATTTTTCATGACTTTTTGGTTTCAATTTGATCATTTATTAGACAGTAAAAAATCTTTAAAGATGAAAAACAAACTCTTCGTTATAATCGCTAGGCTGTTGAGTAAATGAATTAAGTACACATTCTGGACATTTACCTTTATTTCTTTCCTTTATATATTTCATACAAAATAATCCACAATTTACAGAAGTAGGTTTTTGTAAAAAACTATCATTGTGAGCTATATTGACTTTTTTATTGGACAGTTTAAGAAATTTCATAATATTTTCGGGAATATATTTTTCTTTGAGTTTAATATTTTTATATATATATTCCCCAAAATGATCGAAATATTCTACATAGTTATATTTTGGATCATTATAGTAACAAACCCAATGTGTTCCAGGACCCGTCGAAATATCTAAATTAATAATCCCGCTTTCAAAAATTCCAATCTTTTTAGGAAGTAAATCGGAAGTGAAAACACCCCTGAATCCTCTTTCATCTTTCATATTTTCTTTAATCGTTTCATCGGATATACCCAATTCTGTTACCGGGATTTTTTTTTTTTAGACACTGACGCTTTTAAACCCGATCCTTTGTTTTCCCAAGGCTGAAAAACTCCAGATCCCGATATTTTATCTAGGATTTTTTTAGTTCCCCAACCCGCCGCACCGCTCGCAGCACCGAGTCCTAGTGATGTTAAAATAGGAATTAAAAAGGGTAAAAATCCACCGTTTTTATCTAATTGAGTTTTGCTTATATTTATTCTTTTACCTTTGCTAATCTGATTTATCTGTGTTTTGGTTAAATACATCTCATAATTGGGAGTTTTAGAATTGTCTATCTGCAGTGTCAGTTCTTCTTTTTTTCTGAGCGCTGATTTCAGTTTACTAATCTGCCCGTCACTCAAATGAATCTTCTTTTTTACATAACTCATTTATTAGGCAGCAAAAAGCTGACGCTTTCAAAGAAGAAATTGATTGTATAAGCGTTCTTTATCTCCGTTAGTTATTTTTTAGCTTTAATGAGTTTGTCTATTAGCAGTTTGACTTCATTTCTTAATTTTTTCGACTTGCTACCTTGACATATTTTATCCAATAATTCAGATAATAAATCTAATCCTTTTCCCACTTTCATTACTTCACTACCTTGAATTGTAGTTAATCTACCCAGATATCTTTGTAGTTCCTCTTCGTTATTTTTAACAGCGTCTAATTCAACCCTTTTCTGACTTAATTCCTCCTCTGAAAGATTTCTAGCCCTATTAATTGTACTTTGTAAGTTGCCTTTTTTTCTCGATAATTCTTCTTTTAACTGCTTTGCCTTTGCATACATTTCATCTAATTTTTCTTTATTGTCTAGGAGTTTCGAAGGTTTGTATAATTGTACAGATTTTAAATAATTAATATCTAAATTTTGATCAACATTGTAAGTAAGTGGTGGTTCTTTATATAATTCTTTGACATCTTCGATCGCATCAGGAATAATTCTAGATGATTCTGCAATAGGCTGTAAAGATATATTTAATTCGTCCAGTTTATCATTGATAGCTTTAATATTTTCTTTTCTACTTTTATCCTGTTCTTCTAATTTTTTAGTGACAGGTTTATGAAATTCAGTTAAACTTTTGTCTATACCTAGCTTTCTATCACGCTGTTCTTCATTATTTTTTCTAATATCTGCTTGTAATTTGACAAGTTTTATTGCATTTTTTAATTCTTCTTTTTGTTTCTTATTTCGATCTTTTTCTAAATCGTTTATTTTATCCATTTATATGATTTGAAAATAGAAGCGACAGCTTCGCCGTCTATTTTTACTGACAGCTAATATGCTTTTACTGGCAGTAATTTTATTTTTACTAGCTGTAAATTTTCTCAGTAAATAAATGATTAAAATTAAAGATTACACAGAACCGGAAGAATTGCCTGACCCTAAACAACATCGTTTTTTACCCAGACATCCTTTCAGATTATTAATAATCGGCCCATCTGGTTGTGGAAAAACAAATTTACTAATAAATTTATTAAACGGTTTTGAGAATCCTAGTAATTTAAGATTAGATTTCGACGCTTTATATTTATGCGCAAAAGACATTTCTGAGCCAAAGTGTTCTAAATTGCAAGAAGATTATACACTGTTTGAAGGTGTTGAAAGAGACGATATTTTAAAATGTAAAAAAATAAGTAAAAATAAAATAAAGGAATTATTAAAGCAGTATGATAAATATAAAAAGAAAGTACTATTTTCTTCAGATTTGAGTGAATTTATTACTGTTGATGATCTAGAGTCCTCAGAAAAAAATCTTGTTGTGTTTGACGATTGTGTTACAGAAAAAGATCAGAAAGTTATAGAGGATTTGTTTATAAGAGGCAGAAAGAAAAATGCATCCATTATTTATTTAACGCAATCTTATTACTCAACTCCTATAAATATTAGAAAAAATTGTAATTACTTCATATTTTTTAAGCTACAGCCTAGGGAAATTAATCAGATAATCAGAGAAATAGACGGAAATCTTACAGAAGAAAAATTTCTAGAAAAATATAGTTCTTGTAAGGGTAATTTCTTTATGCTAGATTTAGTAAATTCTGAAATGAGATACAGAAAAAATTTTGAACCTATATAAATGGAAGAATATTTAGAAAAGAGATTATATATTTATCGGAAAAGTTACAATTTGTATCAAAAGATAAGTATTTCCTTATCAGTTAGCAAATTTATGTTAAGTGCTACGGGATTATCAGCTTTTGCGTTCATACCCCTCGCTGCTTTGAGTTTAAGTTCTGGAATTGTAGAAGTCATTGAGAAATCTTTAAATATTTTAGAACGAAAAGAAGAATACAAGCAATGTTATAATTTTTATAAACAACAGTTAAATTTATTGAAAGCTAAAAAAATTTCAGAAGAAGAAGTGTATGTCAGAGAACAAGATTTTATAAATAATTTAGTATACTTCCCAATCGAAAAGTATGTTAAAAAAGTACAGTTGAATGGATATAAATATTCTTCTTAGAAAGCGTCAGCTTTTTGCTGCCTAATAAATGAGTTGTAAAAGTAAAAAATTTGTTGTTACGTCTTTAACTAAAAAGGGTAATTTTAAAGGTGGATGTTTAAAATGCGGACAAACTGGATCGGGTCTTCTGAATAAAGTCATTAGTAATTTACCTTTCGAAATGCATTTACCTGGCCATAATTTTACAGGCCCGGGGACACAATTATTATGGGGAAAAACACGATTAAACCCAGATTTAACGTATAAAAATTCGTCTAAACCTGTTAACAGAGTGGATGAAATTGCATATAAGCATGATAAATGTTATTTAGAAAATAAAGATACAAAAAGTAGAAATGAAGTATGCGATAAGAATATGATTGATGGACTAGATAATATTCAAAATCCTACGATTAGAGAAAGAATTGAAAGAGGGATTGTAAAACCGATTATTCAAGCTAAAAAAACTTTCGGTATGGGAAATACAAAGATCTATTGTTTAAAATGTAAAAACCATACAGAAACAAAAGATATTAAAGATGCAATTTCTAAAAATAACAGGCCAATGATGAAAGGTATTTGTCTAGATTGTGGTTCTAAAAAGAGTGTTTTTTTAGGAAAACCCCAGGGAGGAAAGTTCCTAAAAGTATCTTAGGGATGAAAGATCCTAAAAGTATCTTAGAAAAAATATATTATCATCCTGAAAATGGTTATTGTGGGATCAATGAATTAAAACGGAAAACAGGTTTCAGTCAAAATCAAATTACAGATTTTTTACATAGCCAAGATGTTTATACCAGACATAAGCTTTTAATTCGTAAATTTAAACGAAGACGCTTTTATGTCAGTCATATCGATGACCAATGGCAAGCAGATTTATTGTTTATCAAACCTTTTAGTAAATATAATAACGGAACTAATTACTTATTGACAGTGATAGATATATTTAGTAAATATGGGTGGGCCATACCGATAAAAAGAAAAACAGGACAAGAAGTAACTGAAGCATTTAAAAAGATATTTAAAGAAAGAATTCCTGAAAAACTGCAGACAGACAAAGGATTAGAATTTGTAAATAAGTTAACTCTTAAAATTATTTAAAGATCATAATATTCAGTGGTTTACAACTGAAAATGTTGAAATAAAATGTTCTATAGTCGAACGATTTAACAGGACAATTAATAAAAAAATTAGAACCTATCTAGCAGCTAACAATACTAAAAGATATATAGATGTTTTGGACCAATTAGTTAAAAATTATAATAATTCCAAGCATAGGTGTATCAAAATGACGCCTGCCGAGGCGAGTAGAGACGAAAACGAATCTGAAGTTTATAAAAATTTATACGAAGAAAAAATAATAAGAAAACCGAAATTCAAGGTTGGCGATAGAATAAGAATTTCGAAATACCAGACTGTTTTTACCCGCGGATACCAGCCTACTTTTACGGAAGAAATTTTCATCGTTTCACAAATATTAAACACTGACCCCATTACTTATAGAATAAAGGATTTGAATGGGGACGAAATAAAAGGAACTTATTATGAACCGGAATTAGTTAAATATAATAAAAAAGATAAAATGTTTAAAATTGAAAAAATAATAAAAAAGAAAGGAAAGAAATGTCTAGTTAAATGATTAAATTATTCCGACGAATTTAACTCATGGGTTGACGAAAAAGATATCAAGTCAATTTAATTTTTCCGCTATAATATCAAAACTCCCGCCTAGATGGGACTTTTTCAAATATTATTATGTTATTAAAATAACTCATCAAAACTCCCGTCTAGACGGGACTTTTATATCAAGTCAATTTAATTTTTCCGCTATAATATCAAAACTCCCGCCTAGACGGGACTTTTTCAAATATTATTATGTTATTAAAATAACTCATCAAAACTCCCGTCTAGACGGGACTTTTATATCAAGTCAATTTAATTTTTCCGCTATAATATCAAAACTCCCGCCTAGACGGGACTTTTTCAAATATTATTATGTTATTAAAATAACTCATCAAAACTCCCGTCTAGACGGGACTTTTATATCAAGTCAATTTAATTTTTCCGCTATAATATCAAAACTCCCGCCTAGACGGGACTTTTTCAAATATTATTATGTTATTAAAATAACTCATCAAAACTCCCGTCTAGACGGGACTTTTATATCAAGTCAATTTAATTTTTCCGCTATAATATCAAAACTCCCGCCTAGACGGGACTTTTTCAAATATTATTATGTTATTAAAATAACTCATCAAAACTCCCGTCTAGACGGGACTTTTATATCAAGTCAATTTAATTTTTCCGCTATAATATCAAAACTCCCGCCTAGACGGGACTTTTTCAAATATTATTATGTTATTAAAATAACTCATCAAAACTCCCGTCTAGACGGGACTTTTATATCAAGTCAATTTAATTTTTCCGCTATAATATCAAAACTCCCGCCTAGACGGGACTTTTTCAAATATTATTATGTTATTAAAATAACTCATCAAAACTCCCGTCTAGACGGGACTTTTATATCAAGTCAATTTAATTTTTCCGCTATAATATCAAAACTCCCGCCTAGACGGGACTTTTTCGAATATTATTATGTTATTAAAATAACTCATCAAAACTCCCGTCTAGACGGGACTTTTATATCAAGTCAATTTAATTTTTCCGCTATAATATCAAAACTCCCGCCTAGACGGGACTTTTTCAAATATTATTATGTTATTAAAATAACTCATCAAAACTCCCGTCTAGACGGGACTTTTTCAAATATTAAAATATAAAAAAGCTATAATATCAAAACTCCTACGAGGAAATGCATTACATTAAAATAAGTTTAAATAAATGAATTGTGACTTTTTTAAAGACGTTTTAATAGATGATTCTAACTTAATGGATTCTTTTGACAAAGAAAACAAATGTCAAATACCCGAAAAATATCTCAAAATTTATGACCAGATGAAAAAATGTGAAATAATGTACGATTCGGATGGTGAATATTTTACATATAAAAATATAGATGGTTTTTTAAGCGAAAGACGCAAATCCCGAATAAGTCGTTTTAAAGCATTGAAATGGAAATTGAAGTTAAATATTCCATATAAAGCTGAAGAAATGTTTATTCAGCTTTTAGATTTAGTGTACTATAAAAAGTCGATAAATTACCTATATTTCATAAAGAAAATATTAGATTATTATAATATTGATAATAATTTGAAAGTAAAATTTAATAAGAAAAACGAAGACATTTGGAATAGCTTTCTAAAAAATGTTTCTTAATAAATGGAGTCTAAAGTTTGCAAGCATTGTCAGATGACAAAAAATTTAGACCAATTTTATACTAGATTTCGTTACGGTAAAACAGAACATTACGCTAATTGCAAAAGTTGTCATTTAGCTATGAAAAATAAAAAAATTGATTGCGAATGTGGTAAAACATACACTCTAGCTCATAAAAAACGACATTTAAAAAGCAATTATCATATCAAACGAACGTCGAAATAAGTTTATGATATTGAATGTCGTGTTTTTATTCAAACATATTTTATTTATTATTTTAAACAGATAATAAGATATTGAATGCTGTGTTTTAAATTGAACATATTTTTTTAGATGAAAATATTATATTAAATGTTGAGTACTTATTTGAACGTATTATACAGAATGTTGTGTTTTAAATTGAACATATTTTGAATGAAAGTATTATACAGAATGTTGTGTTTTAAATTGAACATATTTTTTAGATGAAAATATTATATTAAATGTAGAGTATTTATTTGAACGTATTTTGAATGAACGTAAAATAGAAGTGCCTGATTATGACAGTGATTTTTCGGCTAAATAAATGGGTAATTCAAAAAGTACAAAGATTTTGACAGGTAATTGTACAACTGAAAGAATAAATGTAGATTGGAATCATACCTTTAATGTTCATCCTAATGTTCATATAACGCCTGTATGTAAATACGGCGAACCGTTTTTCATTAGAATAACAGAAATAGATAAAAACAGATTTCGATTTGAATGTTTAAAATTGAATGGCGAACCTGTAGAAAAAAATTTAGATTTCTTTCAATGGACAGCAATTAGTCCTTTTGAGTAAACGATGGAATATATTTTTTAATAGTCGTTTTCAGAAATTATTCAATTTAATTTAATTCATAATTTTAACGACATTCATTTTAAATCGCTTAATCTAAAATTAGCTGCAACCGAAATTGGATCGCTATTAAAAATGTATAGCAAAAAGTATTCATAAAATTTCTTCTATATAAATGGAGGAAACTCTAAGATTGATATCTGTTTCAAAAATACATATTTCAAAATTAAGGCAAGTCGTAAAACTTTTAAATATAAACCAACCCCAACATTGTAAAAAAGATGAATTAATTAGATTGATAATAAGATATATAAAAGAAACTGGGGAATATAAATATGTTTTAGTAGATTTATTAAATTTAGACGTCACAGATTATTTGAATGAAAAATTGAAACAATTTATAAATGAACCGAAAAACCGTCCAAAACTTAAGAAACTCTTTGATTATTACGGATTGAAATATAAAGATGAAAAATTGATGAAAAAGACAGAAAAAAAAGTCAAATTAGAAACAAATTTGGAAAATCTGTTTAGACCCGATTATGAAATTGTTGAGAAAGACAAAAAATTTGTAAAAAAATTTAATACTTATAGATATGTTTATAAAATAAGACAAATAAATAAACTCACACCGGGCCAGTATTATAGTATCTTAAAAGATTTATTCAGGAGAGCAATTGGAAAAATCGAAGGAAAGGTCGATATTATAGTATTCAATCCCGATTTGACACAGCCCTTTCACCCTAAAATGATGTCAACGAAAGAAGCCTATGAGACCTACTTAGATGTTTTAACGCACAAAATGGAATACAAAGAGTTGGATATTAAAGATTGTGAATTTATTTTTACGGTTGTTGATTTGCCTAAAGGTGGTAAACATTTGAAATTACTGAACAATAACGATGTTGTCGATAAAAAAAGTATAATTCAAATTAAAAATGACGATAATATCTGTTTGGCTAGATCCATCGTTACAGCCTTAGCTATTCTAAATCGTAAAATTTTATGCGAAAAATTGAATCTAGAAAAACTTACAGATTTAGATGTTAAATACATAAAAATGGGTAGAAAATTACAAAAAAGTTTAGCGATAAAATTGCATGAAATTTGTGATATTCCGTTAGAAATGTGTAATTTAGAGCATGTTAAACAATTCGAAATTTTTTTAGATATTCAAATAACTATATTTTGCAGAGAAAATTTTAACGAAAAAATATACAGTGGTACCCATAAATCTAATTGTGTTTACATTTTAAAAAATAGAAATCATTTTGATGTCATTACAACGGTTAAAGGATTTTTAGGAAAAAAGAATTATTGTGATTATTGTAAAGTCAGTTATTATAGAAGTGATCAACATAAATGTCCTTTAAAATGCAATAGATGTTTTAAGAAAGAGAGTAATTGCGAGGGAGATGATATTCAGTGTAATGATTGTTTTAGATCTTTTAAAGGAAAAAACTGCTTCGAAAATCATAAAAATGAAGCAGTCTGTGAAAAACTGTGGAAATGTTTAAAATGTAAGAGAAATATCAATAGAAAACAAAGAGGACCGAAAGATCATAAATGCGGAGAAAGACAATGTAAAAACTGCAGAAAGTGGGTTTTGGAAGATCATAAATGTTATATACGTGGGAAAGAATCTAAGGGAGGAACTTGTAAAAATATCTGTCCTAAAAATATAAAAGACAGAGAGAAATGGTGTGAGAAATGTAAAAGGTCAGAATTTACAGAAAAATATATGTTTTTTGACGTTGAAACGAATCAAGAGACAGGAAATCACCAAGTCAATCTAGTCATAAATCATGATTTTAATGGAAAAGAAAAAATATTTCAGAATGAAAATGAATATTGTGAATGGTTATTCCAAAGGAAACACTGCGGTTATACAGTATTAGCGCATTATGGAAAAGGATTCGATTTTCAATTTCTAGCTAAATACTGCTTTAAAAATAAAATTAAAGTGTTTACAATATATCAAGGAAATAAACTCATATATATGCAAGCAACCGCTTATAATATAAGGTTTATCGATTCTATTAATTTTACACTGATTCCGTTAAGAGAATTTCCTAAAACATTTGGACTAACGGAATTGGCTAAAGGTTATTTTCCTCATTTGTTTAACACTAAGGAAAATCAAAATTATGTAGGGAAATATCCTGAAAAATACTATTATGGTTATGATACTATGACTTTAGATCAAAGAAAAACTTTTGATAAATGGTATAAATCGGTAAAAAACGAAACATTTGATTTTCAAAAAGAAATTATAAAATATTGCAGATCTGATGTTGATATTTTAAGAAAAGGATGTTTAGAATTGCGAAGATTATTTCTAAACATTGCTGATATTGACCCTTTTAAATATGTCACTTTAGCTGGCGTTTGTATGGCTATATACAGAGATAAATTCATTCCAGTGAATACAATAGCGATTGATGAGGAGTTTATTCCAAAGGATCAATACAGTAAGAAATCGATCATTTGGTTAGACTATCTGTCTAAAAAACACAATATCAAAATACAGCATGCTTTAAACGGTGGTGAGAAAAAACTGAAATTAGGTGATAAAACTTATAAAGTAGATGGTTTTTATAATAAAACCGTTTATCAGTTTCAAGGATGTCATTGGCACGGTTGTCCTCGCTGTTTTACAGAATCCACTGTCAATCTTCAAAATCAGATATGTATGAAAGATTTGTATGAAAGAACTCAAAAAATAAATAAAAAAATAAAAGATAAAGGATTTGAATTGATTGAAATATGGGAATGCGATTTTGATAGTGTCAAAGAAATTAAAAAATATATGAAAAATGAATGGAAAAGAGATTTTGTAGAACCTTTAAATCCTAGAAACGCATTCACCGGCGGTAGGTGCGAACCTACCAAATTAATCTACGAAATGAAAGAAATCGAAAAGGGTAGATATATCGATGTTTGTTCACTTTATCCAACAGTGAATTACTTTGATTACTATCCTGTTGGTCATCCGGTAAAGATTTATAATCCGGAAAAATATGATAAAAATTGGTATGATTTGATACAATGCAAAGTACTTCCACCTAGAAAGCTCTATCATCCTGTTTTACCTTATAAAGGAGAAAAATTAATATTTAGTTTGTGTAAATTATGCTCAAAACCTATAAAATGCGAAAAGAAACAATGTAAAAAATGTTATGATATGCGGAATAATGAATGTAATCATACGGATGAGGAGAGAGCTTTTACTGGTACGTGGACAACTACCGAAGTTGAACTGGCTATTGAAAAAGGTTATAAGATTTTAAATATCTATGAAGTTTGGCATTTTGAAGAAAAATCTAATATATTATTTAAGGATTATGTTAAAATGTTTTTGAAAATCAAATTAGAAACAGATGATAAATGGTCTGAAAATTTCAAAACTGAAAAAGAATATAAAAGGTGCGTAGAAAAGAAACTGGGTACAAGGTTAGGAGAAATCAAAGAAAACCCAGGAATGAGATTTATATCTAAAATTTGTTTAAACTCTTTATGGGGAAAGTTCGGACAGAGAAAAAATATGAAACAAACAGAGAATGTAACAGAATTGGCAGATTTTTATAGAATTATACTGAACGACCGCATTAAAGACTTGAATATCATATTTTTAAATGATGAGTGTGTGCAAATGGATTATAAGATGAAAGATGAATATGTCCAGAATAACTTTAATACGAATATTTATATAGCAGCTTTTACAACCAGTTCGGCTAGAATAAGATTATATGAAATGCTTGATAAATTAGGAGATAAAGTAATGTATTACGATACAGATAGTATTGTTTATATCGATGATGGCTCTAATAAAGTAAAAACAGGCTGTATGCTAGGCGAATGGACCGATGAATTAGGAGAAGATAAATATATGAAATCGTGGATATCCGGAGCAAGTAAAGATTATGGTTATATTCTGAACGATGGTTCTGTAAGAGGAAAAGTAAAAGGATTTAAAATGAGTTATGATAGCGAAACTAAGCTCAATTTTGACGAGAGAATGAAAACAATAACGGGGGAAATTGACCATATAGATGTAGAAATAAACCAATTTCAGATACAAAAAGATAGAAATATTAAAGTGAATAAAATGAATAAAAGATATATGTTTGGATATGATAAAAGAAGAATTTTAGATAACTTTGATACTGTACCCTTTGGATTTTAAGCCGAATTTTTAATTTATAAAAAATTTTTTCTAATAAATGGACGATGTCACCCTTATCATAAATGTTCAAGGTTTTATATTTCCTTTTAAATCTATAGCGAGAGAAATAAGCTGGGTTCATTTAAAACAAGAAATAGGTGAAACGATTTCTGTGTTTACACCTAACTATGAATTAGGTGATCAAGACCATGGAATAGTTCGTCGATGTACTAACGATGTCCATGGTTTAAGATTTAAAAGATATTCAGATAATACAGGCTTATGGATTAGTAGTGACAATGTAAAAGATTATTTCATACAATTGCATCAGATATACGGTGGGACATTTGCTTTTAAAGGAGGTGTTTTTCTGAAAAGTACTTTTGAAGAATGGGGAATTCCTATAAAAATATTAGATGTACCGAGATGCGTTAGAATATTAGGACCTGGATGTTCTATGTACAGATGCCTGTACTATAAAAATTGTCTTTCAAAAATTGTTCCTTAATAAATGGAAGAATTCAACAGTCTCAGATCGTTCCCAGTAACTCATAAGCTAAAAGATTTAGAGAAAGGGAAATACAAACTGATTTCGTTGAAGAAAATTCAAACTAAATTTGGAAATACGACTATTGCGAGATTGGAAGTTAATGATGTAGAAAAAGATTATTTTCTTAAAAAGAGTCATGGAAAAATATCTGAAAATGCAATAACAAAACTGAATAAAGGGGGTTATATCTTTCATTTTAAAGGAAAAAATAATGATGGCTATTATGATTATGAATTAGAAAAAGCTTAATCATACTATTTGTTTTAAATCTTACAATATCGGATGGATTTTATTTAATATCATCTATGAAAACTAACAGAATAGTATTTACTGAAATTAAAAATATATCTGTTTTAAGTACAAAATTCTTTTCTATCAAAAATGTGTTAATTTCGACACAAACTATTTTTTTTAATTTTATCGAACTATGAAAATATCAAACTATGAGAATAGCATTTATAAGTGTAAATAAAAGGAGAGAATTGATAAATTAATATTTTCTTACAGCTTATTTATTTAATCTGTCTAAACTTTGTTCGAATCATCTATCGAAAATTTTTTTCTATATAAATGCTACAATATTTTGTGATAAGTACTTTACTGTTTAATTGTCTTTCGCCTACCTTTCATTATTTCAAATTTGACCCCGTTATTACAAATTATAGCATCGATAACTCTAATAATTATACTATATTTAATAGTTTCAATGATACAATAAAATTAACTTTGACCGCAAAAATATACAAAATGGATCAACCCTCTAAATTTTCTCAACCTGGAATTTATTTTTGGATAGAAAGTAAATGTGATGACAATTGGAATATAATACCAGAAACAAAAGAATGGTTTGATATTTATAGTCCTGGAGCTAATGACTTATATTATTCTATAGCTTTTAATGCAACTAAAGATTTTAGGATTGGTTATAATGCTGATAACTTATTATATAACGCTGGTCTTTGCTTTCATTATTCCTATCAATATCATCCTAGAGGAAGGTTGTTTATTAGCATTTGATAGACGATTAATAAAGTTTGATGAAAAATATTAGCATTCCATTGGATTTTCAAGGGTTGTTTTATAATCATCATTTGGACAATCTTACAATAATCGGATTAGTCGACAGGCAAACTTTTTCATTAAAAATATTAAAATTTGTTCAAAAATGCACACATTTTGACGAACTTTTTGATGAATAATCGTTACAACTCTCGATATTCAGACTGACAAATTTTTGATGAAAAATCTTACAATAATCGTTCAATATTTGCATTTAGTGGAGTATGAAAAGTGTTCCAGAGTAGGTACCATATACTACTCATATTGGTTCTGTAAATACTTATTTTTAATAGAAATAACAAATTTTCATATTCATAAACTTTAGTTTAGTTGTATTGATTTTTATTTTTTATTTTTCTTTTAAAATTAAATTCATGAACTCCCGTGCGTAGAACGGGTTAAACAGCTAGTCTAATCTATTAAAATCCATGCGCGTATCTATCTATGTAACCTCAAAAACTCGGAAACCACAGGTCGCAGGGCAGCTAAATTTCACACACGGGTTGCTGGTAGGGGGCCCATGAACGATTGGGGCAAAAAATTCAACATTAAAAAAATAACGAATTAACGTCTTTGACGAATTCTGCCATTTTTTATGTTCAACCCGTAATCGCGTTAGTTCAAACTAGTTCTAAATGTTTATTGCAATGTGAGATATATATACTACGTACGCCACGCTGCAATACTAAGAAGCTGCAGCGTGTTTTACGATAATTCAATTACCTCTCATGGAAATAATTAGAGATTATATAATTGCACTTAATTATTTTCTTTTCTAAATAAATAAAGGAAAACATTTTATCACAAACATCAACAAAATTTTTTATTCTATTTATTCCCTTATTCTAAAGATATCGTTTTATCGCCTGCTGCCATAACAACATGTTACATTAAATTTCATTTAAATAATGCACAGTAGTAGAAAAATATTTTTCTACATATTACATAGATACATCTTGTTATACTGATTTTTTTATTTTTAATTTTGGTTTTAGAATTAAATTCATGAATTCCCGTGGCGTAGAACGGGTTAAACAGCTAGTTATATTTATAAATTTTAATATATTTGAAATAGAGTAACTTTATTAAAATACATTGCAGACGATTTTTGCCCCAAGACCCTAATGTAACGAAATGTGCCCCTGAAAACGAAATGTTAGCTATACACTTCATCACTTTATTTGCAATTCCAAACATCAATAGTAAATTTCAATGACATATATCAATTTCATGGCAATACGAATATATTTACGTGAGTTATCGGACCGCGAGACAAGCCGAATTCATACACAATTTTCAACTATGTTGGAAAGTGTTAAAAAATCGGTATAAGCACGAATGAAAGCACGTTAAAAACTTGAAAGGCTGATAAGTATTAGAAAAAACGAAGACCAATTAACACACTGGCTCTTTTTTCTCCAAGTTTCTGATTTATTATTTATTTATTCATTATTTATTTATGTATGTATTATCCGATTCATTATTTATTTATTTATTTATTATCTAATTCATTATTTATTTATGTTATTAGTACAGTTCTTTTCTAAAAAAATCACAAAAACTAATTATTTATTGGGTTATTTCTTATCCTCTGTTTTAACAATCATGTGTTTTTCCTTCTTTTAGTAGAGCAAAAAAAAACCCACTTAAATGTTAATTAAAATATTTTTCTACAGCCAGAAATTAAAAAAGGTCTTATAGTTTGAAATTATCTTCTTTATCTAACCAATTGAAACGTCATAAAAAACAACGCAATTTCATTTGAACCAAAAAAGGCAATTTCAAATGTTATAAGTAGTTTTTTCCATATTTGTAAAAGACGTATTTCGATGTATTAAAGATTGAAATTATCTTGATTTTTTTTACTGTCTTTTACTTCTTATATTTAACGATTTTTGTGTGTGTGTGTGTTTTTTTTTTTATTTCGTTTCATCTTTTGTGAAAAGAAAAAAAATATAGTTCAACAAATTTGGTAATTTTTATTTGGAAAGTAATTTTAACGACGTAGCAATATTAATAAATTAATATTCTTATTCGTTTTCTATACAAAATAAAGACATTAAAATTATTGTATTTCATCAATTTTAAAAGGCTGTTATTTAAATGATGATATTTTTAAAAAAACATATTTTTCATGTGCCTTAATTTTTTTTCGATAATTACACTTAAAAAATGACGTACCAAAGAAGTTTTGAAATTTTTACCTGAAGTTAAAATTTCTTAATGAATAATTTTAAATTCATGAAGTATATATTTTATGAGTCCATTTGGCGGTAACATAGTACATTATTAGCTTCAATAAATAGAGTTGTAAATATATTATTGATCATTTATTTGAATGATAAGTATAAAATGTTTTTTTTAATAGTGTTCTATTGGTTGTTGTTATTTTGTCCTTGCTCAAATGCATTGCTGGTTGTTAAACTTAAATTTCATTAATTTAAAATTATATATTGTTTTTGTCATGTGGTAAAAATGAGTAGCCAGTAATAAATTTAATAAGAATGAAACTAAATATAACATAATGAATATTTGGAAAACAATGTATATTTCGGAAATATACTGAAATAAATCTTGTCCTCACATGTTTTGGATATGAAGAAGAGTTTATTAAAATGCTATATCGCTGTATTCTCCATGATAATAAAAGCGTTTAGTTTCAAATTCAGTTTTAATAAACAGCTTTTTCATTGCTCCATTTTTTTCCACGCCTTCTAAGCAATTTAAATAAAAATTCAAGCAAATAAAAATTCAATTACTATTTAAGGACGTACGTTATTTGTGAAAATTATTCATACAACAGCAATTGTTACAGGCTTCTAAAATATGCTTCAAAAAGGTCCAATTGGATCCAATATGCCCACGATGCTGCGAGAAGAATAACTGATACACTGCAAAAAATATTTTGACTTTACAGTATAATACTGGCACCCCAGCGCGGTTGTGTATTACTACTTATTTTACTGTTTACTACTGTTAATTTTGCAGTATAATACTAGCAGCTGGGATGCTAGTATTATACTGTAAAATCAACTTTTTTTTTACCGACTCACAACATGATCCACAGCAGACGTAATTGACAAATACAAATGTTACGTCCATTCAAATTTATCTGGCCCTTTTTTTTAAATGCTTTTTCTGCGAAATTTCACGCTATGGCGCGAGCATTACACATTCGACTGGCCTCTCATTGGACTGTTCAACAATAGCGTTTGCAATATTTTCAGCCACCATTATCTCTTTTTTCGCTGTCATACTGATTAACCAAAGAAAGATTAACCAAAGAACATTATTTGTATCATATTTTCATTACGTTTTTGGGTGCAATTTTGATGCATGGTGTAATTTTGTCTTAAAAATCTGTAAAAAATTGTGATTTAAATGGTTTCATGCAGAATCTTAAAATAAATATAAGGTCATATTACATGTGTAGATTGCATTTTAACATTGAATGAAAAACTGAAATTAATTCAACAATGTAGAGTTCAAAGTACAGATGAATAGAGATCTAATACAAAATATTTAACAATAATTAAAATAGTTTGGAGTTCAAATTTAAAATTGTAATGTAATTATAAATAACCACGGAGAATAACGTATGAACAAAAATAATATACAGTTATTTTTAATTTTTCTATTTCAACAATAGAAAGCACGGTTAATAAATAAAATGTTAGTTAAATATACCAATTTTGGAAAGTATAATTTACAACTTATAATTTCTAACATTTTTTTTATTTGTTTTTAAGTTATTGGAATTTTATTTTCAACAAAAATATTTAAGAAATTCAAAGTAATAAATTTTAAGAAATAAAGAAATTAATAAATAAATATAAATGAGCAGGGAAGACCGAGATATGCTCGGTCTAAATTAGCTTTGAGTTCAAACATCATGTCCCATGACCAAAATGACCCACTAATAAAATTTTCTCGACAACGGGGCCAAGCCCAATTCTCTTCTCGTGTCAGAAACACGTAGGACATAAAATTTAGTCAAAACAGTCTCAGCAGTTTTTTAGGTAAAATTAGCTTGACCCACAGTGACCCAAAAATGACCACTAATCGGATTTTCTCGAGCATGTGACCTAGCCCAATGATTTTCTCGTGCCCGAAACTCGTAGGATACAAAAGTTAGTTCAAATCGTCTGAGCCGTTTTTAAGATAAAAATAGCTTGACCCATAATGCCCAAAAAATGCCCCACTAATCGAAATTTCTCGAACATGTGACCTAGCCCAATAGTATTCTCGTTCCCTAAAACTGTAGGATACTAAATTTAGTTCAAATCCTCTGACCCGTTTTTAAGATAAAAATAGCTTGACCAATAATGACCAATGACCAAAATGATCCACTAATCGATTTTTCTCGAGCATGTGACCTAGCCCAACAGTCTACTCGTGCCCGAAAACCATAGGATGCAAAATCTAGTCTAAATGGTCTGAGCCGTTTTTTAGATAAAATTAGCTTCATCCACAGTGACCCAAAAATGAACCACTAATCGAATTTTCTCGGACATGTGACCTAGCCCAATGATTTTATCATGCCCGAAACTCATAGGATACAAAATTTAATCAAAATCGTCACAGCCGTTTTTTAGATAAAATTAAATTGACCAGCGTTGACCCAAAAGTGACCCACTAATCCAAAGTTCTCGAGCATGTGATCCAACCCAATTGTCTTCTCGTGTCCGAAAATGGTAGGATACAAAATTTAGTTAAAATCGTTTGAACCGTTTTTTAGATACAATTAGCTTGACCCTGACCCATGTTGACCCAAAATAACCCACTAATCGAACTTTCTCGAACATGTGACCTGGCCCAATGATTTTCTGGTGCCCTAAAACGGTAAGATATAAAATTTCGTCAAAATCGTTAGAGCCGTTTTTAAGATAAAATTTGCATATATATATATATATATATATATATATATATATATACACATTTCAATTTTTTCTCGTATCAGAATATATGATTTAAAAAGAAATTTTTTAACGCAAACACTTTTCCAAATAAATATTTCACTTTCTTTAGTGAAAACCTTTCGCTAAATATATTTTGTTTTATTCCCACAAAGGCAATTTTAAAATTATTGAAATATTTTAATTTAAAAAAATCATGCTTTTATCATTAACTGCGACTGTTAGAGTTACTTCTTAGAATCAAAACAATCACGAATAAAAACACATTTGTATAAGATAATCCATCAGAAAATGTTTTAAACTGTAATGAATATTATATTAAAGAAAATCAGAATGTCGATTTAATGTTACTTTCTAGATATCATGTAAAATACTCCTCAGGGCACTTTCAAAGATTTTATTTTCGTTTTGAATATTACATTCCCTAGATTAGAGTGACTAAAAGAAAATGTATGTTTTTACAGTAACAAAAATAATTTTATCATAAGTAGAATATCACGAATTTAAGAAATAAATATCAAAATGTGTAGAATGCTTTTAAGCTTTTCATTTAAAGATGACTTTTTTATGAAGTTTCATCGTGTCTAAATAATCAGAATATAAAATATTTAAAATTTTATTTTTTTAATGTTATTATTATAATGCAATCTATAAAAAAAATTCATGTTGCATTTTTTTAAGAGTGTATTTTATTATAATCAAATTTATGTTGCTAATGTATTACGTGAATGTTTCATATCACTCAAAAAAGAAAATGGATATCGATTTAAACAAATTATTAGAATATTCATAGGTAAAATTTGATTTTCTTTTGGATAGAACTAAGAACTTAATTCAATCTATAAATCACATTCATATTCTATTGTACCAATAACTGATATCTTATCTATCATCTGATGTTCCAATATTCATTAATAGTGTCGAATGTTATTCGCGGAAAAACAAGTAAATATTCTCTAAAAATTCTGGATAAAATTTAAATTTTTGCGAAACTTACGCGTGAAAGGAAAAGGGAAATTACTTTCAATTTTGCTTATTGTAAATTGGCATTCTTAAATAATATCACCATATAAATGAATAAATATGTAATATAATTAATAATTCTATTGATTTTCCGTTTTACAAACTTTTAAGCAAATTGAATGTAAAATGCATGAAAATTATAAATTTGCTTAAATTAAACTAATGCTTTCATTTAATTTTGAGGTTCCCTGAATCCATATTCGCTGGTTTTACAATGATTATCTATGTATATGTGTATGTATATCTATGTGTTGTTTACGTTTTCCGGTTCGCAGAGACTGTTTTTGAAGTTTTTATGGTAATGTCGGAATGTATGCATGTGTGTGAGAGAACACAATAGTGTCGAAACTGTGCTCTGGATAGAAATCCCATTTGGCGAAAATGTTATAGGCCACTGTCGCAAGAGGCGTGTTCATTTTCGTACAAATTGGGTTTGGTATCTAAACCCTTTTTAAACTATTTTTGAATAATTTTCCGGCAAAAGAAAATCGACATGTATTTTCTTAATTATTAAATAAGGTATTTTTATTTTTCGCACTCATGTTATGTTGATACATCAGACATGTTTTACTAATACATGGCTTAATTTAGTAAAACTATTTTTAGGTGCGTTCGTAATTATATAAATACGTAGCACCTATAGTCGTCGCTTGGTCCGTCCGTCTGTCCGTCCGCCTGTCTGTCTGTCTGTCCGCATATAACAACGCAAAAACTACCCAACCAAATGGTTTGCAATTTAAAATATATTATCTTTGCAGAATTCTGTCGAGAAATTTCAAATTTTATTAAAATCGAATCAAAACTTTAGGAGATATTAATAAAAATATTTATTAAGAAATTTGAATTTTTTTTTTTAAATCGGTGCTTTTTTGTTATAGGAGCTTCCGATGGATGTTAAATCGTCAAGCGACCGAGATACTTATTTTATGACAGAAATTAATCTGCAGACGATATAATTCATTTCACAGAATTAAAAATCATCAAGATCTGAATATTTATATAACTAGCTGATACATATATATCTGAATATTTATATAGCTAGTTAAGATATTTGTATGAACAGTGTCATAAAATATATACTTAACTAGCTGTTTAACCCGTTCTACGCACGGGATATCATGAATTTAATTCTAAAACGTGCGTACGAACGAACCTCGTTTGTAACGTTTGACGTGCAATTTCCAACTTGTTTTTCTTAAAAAGCAAAGTAAACAAATGCACACTGAATTTTATTAATCTGATATTAGAGAGTGGAAATTTAAGTATTGCAATTAGTTGTGAAAAATTTATGACATATCTATACTTGAAAGAACTTGAAACTCGCATTCGCATAACTTTGTTTATTATTATTTATAGGTCTTAATATCAACTGAGGTCGAATAAAATTCATTGAAAATTGCGTCATGTTTCCGCTTTATGACTGAAACTGCACGTTTTCTCCAGAAAATGAGGTCATTTTCATCAGTGGAAATATTTCATCTTTGTAAAATTAGTATCTAAGTTTTAATTATTTTTATATTACTATTTAATCGAACATATAACACTCTGTAAAGTGTTTGAAAAGAGAAGTGGAGTATTTGAAAATGAGCTTTTCGTGTCCATATGCACTAAATTGTTGTTTTGGAAAGAATCCGATTTTCAATTTTCTGCTAATTTGTCGTGCCTTTCTGTTTTTGTATAAGAGTTTTTTTTTTAATCTGATAATTTCTTATCCTGAAATACTGAAAGGTTATAAAGAATTACTGTCGTGAAAACTTACTTACATGGATCTAAGATTTAAAGTAATGGTTCCCGACCTTTTGGGGGCCACGCTCCACATAAGTATTTCTAAAATAATAATGCCCCCCCAACCCACTCCTTTCCCTCTATAACAAATAACTCTATACTGTGCGACCAAGAAAAAAAGTTAATTCTTACTCACGTGTGGCAGAAGCCTAAAAGAGAAAGAATTGCCAAACAGATAATATTTTGTTACAACTACTTTTTTCAACACTATAAATGGAACGAAGTCATTCATCTCCACCTTTATATCTAGAACTGTTTTGATGTTATTTGCAACATATTTCATGTGAAACAAAAGTGTTGTATTGTCTCCCTTTTCATCTTCAAAAAATGTCTTGAAAAGACTTACAATTCACATTAAATCTGACATTAAATTTTAACAATTCATTAAAAACAGGCGGTCAATTTAATTTTCCGATGTTAAGATTTCTCTATCAATGACATAATACACAAGAAGCAATTCTGAATGTTTATCGTTATCAGTTATCAAGAAGATTTGTAGACATATGTAGACATATGATTGCAGACATACGTAGAATTAATTTTACCCCACTATAATATACTTCTCTGTTAGCGAACTTTACCTTCCCTATTATCACCAATTGACCACCATGTATAAACTGATTTTAATTTTAAAATGTGCATTTATATACTGAATATGAGGCCTGCACGTCAACAATAAGAAATTTACTATTCACCTATTTCTTTGTGTAATGCCCACTTGTAATTTTATATTTTTTATAAGATTGTCCTTAATTAGATACTTCATTTTTTTGGTAGTTTAACTGCGTTCAAAGCAGTCAGTTTTAATTATAGTCTTAAATAATTTTTTATGCGATACATAGGATAGCGAATAGATTACAAGTCTCATCCAATAACTAAAAGTCCAAAATGTCGTGCAAAAATTTCTAAATTTCTAAGCAGAAAAATTATGAAAACTTTTTAATATATAAAAATGCTTAAACTATTTTTCTAATTTTCCATATAATTATTCTGGTAGCAGTTGCATTTTGCACTATACCATGAGAACGTTTTGAAAATTAAAAAAAAAAAAAACCTTTTTGTTTTTTTAGTAAAAAAATAGGCTTTTTTTTTTAATTATGCAACATTAATTTTAAAAAGAAGAAAAAAATAAACTGACAAAGGAAATTTAATAACAAATCCGGAATTGCCCCCTTCAAAAATGAAATTGCCCCACGTTGGGAACCACTGATTTAAAGGAAATTTCGGAAGGGATATGACATCAAATTAATATTTTTTAAGAAGTTTCAATACAAAAAAAATGTGTTGAACAATGAATATTTATCACTTCTAGAAAAATTCAACTTTATCATAGAATTAGGGCAATTTCAAAGAATAAATAAGCCAGAGAATGTCTGAAATAGTTTGCGTATTTAAAATGAGATATTTCGTTCTTTGCGAATGAAAAGAAAATATCACACAAAGAAATACTCTCAGTCTGTATAGATTCAAGAGCTATTTTCTGTTGTAAATTTGTGTTTTATGAAGCTATCCATACCGAAAGTTACACTATTCCGTAAAACCCAGGACGAAAAATTTAATTTCTGAAAAGACACTCGGGGTACGGAACACCACTCTGAAAAAGCGCCCCATTTTACTTCAAATCCAAATTCGAAACTCTTGACTATTATTTGATAAACTTTGCCCAAAAATATACGAAACATCCTTTATATCCAAAAATTACAAAATATTGGAATTTTAAACATCTATAGCGAAAATTGCCCCACTTTGCAAACTTTGTGGAAATTCGCATGCAGACAACCGTTCTATCTTACTCATTAATCTTTTAAAGTTGTTAGAAAATCCAATTAATACCTGTTTTAAATTATATCCGTTTCGTTTGTTCGCTTTTTTGCAGACTAGTAGCATGGGAATTGTGGAAATAAAAAGCAGCGCTTCATACAGATTCAAGTATCAGTATTTCAGTTTGATGAATTTAACAATTCCAAATAATATTTGACGTTTTTTTTTAGAGTTAAAAATTAATACTTATTTTCCAATAACTTAATATACAGTATCCAATATTTTTTTAAGATGACAGATGAACTTAGCATAGTATTTATAAGTTATTATTTTTTCCAAAAATTTAAATTTCTAATGTTTTTAAGTTTGAAAATTTTCTACACAGATTTCTTGAAGTTAATTTTTTATTATTTTCTTATTTATTTATGATTAAAATTCCTCCATACTATTTTTTCAAAGTCAAAAATATTTAATCTTTTAATATACATTATTCTCAAATGGCAAGATATAGATAGTATGTGGTATGAAACATAATGCTATTCATGGAATATTAAAATTATATTTGACGCCATAAAACACTCATATATGGATAAAAATATGGAAAGTTTTTAAACAAACATGTAAGTAATAAAAACAGCATGTTAAAAATGGGTTCTTCTTTACCATTAAATTCCAAATAAAATCTCCGCATTGTTATATGCATCCAAAATTCCTTAAAAGTTCTAAATTGTACGAGATAAAAATATATATCAGTCAATGGAAATTTGAATGCAGTTCTATCGCTTGAAAGCAGCGAAATCTATATACGAAAAATAAGCGGTTCTTTACCTTTCAGATGTACAGTAGTTTCAATATGAAATCTTTACTACCTCAGAAACTTTGTATTTATATTCAAAGCTGAAAGGGAAACTCCGTCATGCGCTACGTTCCATAAAAATTTACTTAAATATTGGAATACATAAAACGACATGTTTAGAAACCGGAAATCTTGAAAGTTACCAGCCGTCATATTTCAAGTTTACTTCACTGCTTAATTTTTACCTCAGGGATTTGTATTTTCGGCTGCTAGAATAAAATGAAACAGAAAGCTATAATATAAAAACAAAAATGAATTTTATGATATATCTATACAGCATTTCAAATTTTTCAAAATAGAACTATCATTCGTTAGACAAGTTAGAAATTTCTTTACAAAAGCTTTGCATATATAGCAAAAGAGATGAATAAACGCTAAATAAGTCAGCTATAAAATTTATAGAAATTCTAAAGTCTCAAACGGCACTTTAAAACCATTTTACTCAGAGGTTTGAGCAAGGAAACTTTATTTCTCTCATTTAAAAAGGATTTCATTTCGAAATTAAAATGCGAAATATTATTAAATATATTTTCATTAAAGTACATATACTATAAATTTAAAACGTATTTTATGGATCATATTTTTACTAAAAGATAAATGTGACACTTGTTCCCTTCTTTACATAACTATTTTATATTCATGTTGAAATGAAAACGAACTTTCAGCGGTTTTATTTCCCCATAACATCCCTGACAAAGAAAATTCAGCGTAATCACCATTCTTAAAATTAATAACTCTGCACAGAAAGGAGATACAAGATACAAGATCCATTGATATTGTATATTATTGAGATTAATGGGTAATACCTGTCTATTAAATTTTATAACGTATAAGCTATTGCTTATTAGTGTATTTTGTTAATATGGTTCTCTATGTCAGCTTAATGTATAAGATGAATTATTTTATTTTCGTTGGACCCAGAATGTCGTTCTTCACTCATTAAAACACAATGACTGTGAAAACATTCTTGTACTTAAACCTCTCGATCAAAAATTCAGAAATTAATATCATTATGTGTAGTGATATACTTAAAAGGATGTTGCGTATTGTGTAGAATAAGAAATATTTGTTTATACCGGTTCAAATTTTTCCAGCAGATTGAAAAATTCTCTAGGACCGGAATTGAACCAACGACATTTTTCCGCTTAAATTCCCACTTCTCTACCACCTGAACCACTTGGATTTAGCACTGGACGACACAATTGACTCAGATAACCTTTTTGTTATGCCATCTGGTCTGCCATTTCAGATATTATCGGAATATAGTAAATGTTTTTTTGATCTAGTCACTTCTTCAATTAATAAATAGACCCTCAACTGTTTAGTGTTTTACTGTCATTTGTTGCCAAAAATTAATACAAATTTCAAGCCACACATGAAATCTGACAGCTTGAGAGATGCCTTCGAAAGAACAAGTTTGTCGGGGAAGCTTTCGAAAAACTGTGTTTATTATTTAAATTAGAAGCCTCATACGAGGTCTGGGTGAGCGTGAGGGTTAATTTACAGCAGGATGAGAAGAGATTGAGAGACATAATGTTTAGAATCTACGACTAATGGGAATGCGATGTAGCAGCGGCCTATATCATCATAGTGATCCTCTAGATTCGCCCAATAGTCAACAAATGGGAATGTTCCCAAAGTTCTTAAATTGACATGAAAAGTTAAAACAGACACTCATACCGTATGACATTATATTTAGACATACAGGGACATAATATAGATGGCTTGATGTTCTGTATATTATGGTGAAGAATTAGATATATTATTAGTCTGATGACTTCGCATACACCTCATTATGCGTCAGAAAAAACACTAAGATCGGCTAGAAATGCTTGATTATTCTTTTTGACCGAAAGGGAAAAATACTGAAAGGACGTGAAAATGTATTCATTTACGATATTTATATATCAGTGTAACAATGTATCATTTATTTTGATTTTCCAGTCTAACATTCCTAGAGTCTTACTTCTGAGTCTAGACCACAAATGAATCATCGCTCCATGCAAAAAGGGCTTCAGTCACCAAATTAGCAAAATTGAATTAACCACGGATTTTTGTGGATTTTTGCACTTATAATATAGACGAGCAGAGAAGACCGAGCTATGCTCGGTCAAAATTAAATTTGAGTTCAAATATCATGACCCATGACCAAAATGACCCACTAATTGAATTTTCTCGAACATGTGACTTAGCCCAACAGTCTTCTCGTGTCCGAAAACCATAGGATACAAAATTTAGTGTAAATAGTCTGAGCCGTTTTAAGATAAAATAGCTTGACCCATGATGACCCATTACCAAAATGACCCACTAATCGAAATTTCTCGAACATGTGACCTAGCCTAATAGTCTTCTTGTTCCCTAAACCTGTAGGGTGCTAAATTTATTTCAAATCCTCTGAACCGTTTTTAAGATAAAATAGCTTGATACATAATGGCCCATGACCAAAATGACCCACTAATTGAAATTTCTCGAACATGTGACCTAGCCCAACAGTCTTCTCGTGCTCGAAAACCATTGGATACAAAATTTAGTGTAAATTGAGTCGCTTTTTAGATCTTGACCCACTATGACCCAGAAATGACCCACTAATCAAATTTTCTCGAACATGTGACCTAGCCCAATGATTTTCTCGTGCCCGAAATTCGTAGGATACAAAATTTAATCAAAATCGTTAGAGCCGTTTTTTAGATAAAATTAATTTGACCCGCCTTGACCCAAAAATGACCCACTAATCGAAAGTTCTCGAACATGTAACCCAGCCCAATAGTCTTCTCGTGCCCGAAAATAGTCGGATACAAAATTTCGTCAAAATCGTTTGTACCGTTTATTAGATACAATTGGCTTGACCATGACCCAAAATGACCCACTAATTGAATTTTCTCAAACATGTGACCTAGCCCAACAGTCTTCTCGTGCCCGAAAACCATTGGATGCAAAATTTAGTGTAAATTGAGCCGCTTTTTAGATCTTGACCCACAATGACCCAGAAATGATCCACTAATCGAATTTTCTCGGACATGTGACCTAGCCCAATGATTTTATCGTGCTCGAAACTCGTAGGACACAAAATTTAATCAAAATCGTTAGAGCCGTTTTTTAGATAAAATTCATTTGACCCGCGTTGACCCAAAAATGACCCACTAATCGAAAGTTCTCGAACATGTGACCCAGCCCAATAGCCTTCTCCTGTCCGAAAATGGTCGGATACAAAATTTCGTCAAAATCGTTTGAACCGTTTTTTAGATACAATTAGCTAGACCATGACCCAAAATGACTCAAAATGACCCACTAATCGAATTTTCTCGAACATGTGACCTAGCCCAATGGTTTTCTGGTGCCCCAAAACGGTAGAATACAAAATTTCGTCAAAATCGTTAGAGCCGTTTTTAAGATAAAATTTGCATATATATATAACCACCCACAAGATTTGCTCGTATTAGAATATATGATTTAAACATTTTTTTTCTCTCCAGCGGTGTTTGATTAGTGTATTTTTTGGGTATAAAGGAAAATAAAAAACATTTTGATTGGTTTAATATTTTCAAAACAGCAATGTTTTTTTTCAGTTTTCTCAAAACTGGTTTTGTTGACAGAATCCCTTTTTGCATGGAGCCATTCAAATGCGGAAAGATGCAATATTTTACTTAGAAAATTGCTCTTTATCGAATAATCAATGTCTGAATAGTTTATGACAGACGTAAGTTTTTGTATTTCTATTTCTATTTGTAGATACTCACGCTTTTGTTTAAATTAAGATTCATACGATATATATATATATATATATATACAGGGTGTCTGAAAAGTCTGGAAACAGTCAAATAATTCGAGAAATATACATCGGACTGAAAAAAGGCAGAAAGCATGTTCAAATTTTTGAAAAATTCATTTAGGGATATCAAAGTTCCCATTTTTCTAAAATATTAAACACGTATTTTTCCGTTTTTCAATCTGATGTATATTTCTCGAGTTATTGGAGCCTTTCCATTCAGTGCAACGGTAACGATTCTCACAGCATTGGACTCCATTACAGCGCCATCTACGATGTTTCGAAGAAATTGTTCAATACAAAAGTTACGTATTTTTTTCCCGTAGAATCCGAATCTGCAATAAAAAATGAGGGTCATCATTTAAGATTTCAAAGTTGCCCCCCCCCCTTTCCCACCGGGTGGCAAAGTTGGGGAGCCAACTTTCATATCCCTAAATAGATTTTTCAAAAATATTGAACATGAATTTTTTCGCTTTTCAGTCCGATGTATATTTCTCGAGTTATTTGAACGTTTCTAGACTTTTCGGACACACTGTATATCATATATTCCGGCGTAAAATATCCACTTTTGAAATTTACATGTGCGCATTAGATGACTGTTATAAAAAGAAAAAAAGTAGATGATGATAAAAATATATCAAATTTATAGTTTATTAAACTTGATATTTGTTTATAAAAACAAAAGGGGGAATTTCGTTATCAGATTACATGAGAATTATAGTTACATACTTTACAAAAATTTTTATTTCAGTTTTTGCTATGTATCACCTGTAGGTTTCTTTGCAAAAAAGAAGGTGCAGTTTGTACGACGACTATACTTAAAATAGAAAAATGAAGTCTGAAAATTTTAGGAGCGCGTTTTATTCCCGAATATACGGTATATTAATCTAATATTTTTAGTAGATAACACATGGGCTGAAAAGTTGCCGGTCTGGCACACAGGGATGACCACCTCAGGAAACCCGGCCTAAGCCTTAGAGTTTGTGTGCAATCCTGAGGGGCTAACACGCCTCTATCACCAGCGAGACCACAGTTACAGAATTATGTATGCAATTTTTACAATATAATATTACACATGAATTTTGTCTGATAATACAGTTATTGCTTTCATACATACGATTATTATTATTATTTCAATGTATGCAGAATATATAATTTCCGGATGAGCTATTTACAAATACTGTGCTGGCACCATGCCGAAAATTATTATTGGTTAAATATGATGGGTTATTCTTGGCTAGCATATTTTATACAAATACTTTACTACAATTGATGTATATGGAAAAATATGATGCATACATACAGTTATTATAATTAATTCAATTATACAATTATACAGTTTAGAACATTTCCAGAATATGACTATATACAAGTACTGTGAAGACTTTATATTTTGAATTTTTGGTTAAATGGGATGCAGATTCTTGGTTAAATACTTCTAATACAATTGATAATATACTAATATGAATATACAAATGCGAATACACTAAAAATTTACAAATAATATGCAGATACTAATAATATACAAACTGTGTGATATTAACTCTCTTTACAACAATTATTATATTCAAATACAAAATACAATTATTTATATACATATGTACAGAGAAAACAGGACCCTTGCTATATTGGACAAGCGGACGCTCGACTACAGAGGAAGAAGATTGGAAAATAAAAATTCATTTTTTTCAATACATTTCATGCAGTTGACTATGCGCTGGAGAAGAACCGACGGTCCAGGAGATATTGTAGCCAGTTTTTTAAGTGTCATTTGTGGTGATTTTTTGACATGAAAATGTGAAGTTAGACAAATCAAGAACTTTTGCGATCACGGTAGCATTTCACATATTTTTTGTTGTTATGTATTTCATCTTTCTTGACAAAAACCCCTTAACCAACTTAAGCATTTATGCTTCATGTCCGTTTGCTTATCAGTTGCAATAGGTTCGGTAATGCAGAGATTCTTAAACATATTGAGTAATTTTCCGTAATTGAGTTCATTGCCAATTGGTGTATTTCAGTTAATACGATTTGACGCAATGAAATCTGTTTTGTGAAAGTCTTTAATGATATCCACATTTACACTAAACCATATTGTTTCTAATATTTTTTTTTGTTCTCGCTAACTTTGGCTGTAGACTCGATTACGGAAGATTAGAAAATCTAACATTATTCTCATCTAAAACGTCTTGAATAATGCGCCATAATCGAGCTGCATATTATAATACGTAATTTCGCGTATGGTTTGGTGAAACATTGAACTTTTGGAAGAGAATGGAAGTGGTCCGCAGGTGGTGGCACTCCCACTGCCGTAGCGCATCCAGGAACTTTCCTGATCGTGCGCGCTAAAAGTCCCTCAGGGCTTGGGTAAGGCGGTTGATGTGCCTGACGGGCGCCTTCATGCTCCTGGCGGCGCAGCTCAGTTTTAATCACATTCCCTTTAAACTCTATTTTCTGTCAGAACTTTTGACGCGTGACGTACAATCTGCTTAAAATTCACGAACTTCCTTCTAGATGCCGTTCTCTGTTTTTCTCTGCTCTCCTTTCTTGATATAGTTTAGAAGTTTTCATAATTGCGTAATTCTCTTACTTTGGCATTTCTGCTTAATGTCTACTGACTATTAAGGTCTGTAATAAGTAAATACGCCGCGCCAACATTGTCGCCTATAATTCTATTGACAGAAAACCCGTTTTTTCTCTCTATTTTCTAACTCTATAGTTCATATTATGTAGTAGAAATATAAAAGACAATTAAAGACGCTTTTATTGCTATAGTAGATATAGATATATACATATTATTTTCATAGGTATATAGTATGTGATTAGAATATATATCTGATATTCATTCCGATGGATATAACATACCGCCAATAAAACTACAATCGTAAATATGTAGGAAAAGCCATCGATATGATTTCATGCTAAAAGCCGTCGATATGATTTTATGTGTTTAATAATTGTATACTAAATTATTTTTTGTATTATTTTATTTTGATTCTATATTATTTACCACTTTTAATGATGGGTGCTTTTAGGTACAGCCGTCGCAGACAAACCTGGGTATAATTTTGGCTCCAAAATGGCGATTTTATGCCTGGGCAACCCGGCTGTTTCGGCTAGATTTTACTTCGTATGTTAACCCGGTACAGCATATTCTGTATGTTTTGTAATAAATAAAATACTGTGTGTTTTTTAATAAATAAAATATTGTGTGTTTTATAATATATTAACCATTGTGAGTGTTTTATAATAACATTGTGTGTGTTTTTAATATAAAATAAACTATTTCATAATAAAATAAAAGTAATATGCTGTTTTAGCCATCTCTAACCGGTACGTGAAAAAGGGATTTTCTCGCCGAAAGGGCGCAAAACAAAAATCGCGCAATCCCCGGTGCGCCTGCGACAGCTGTTCCAGCAAAACTTTTGATTTCAAAATCACAGCATCGTTTCTAATTTGCACTCGCGAAAAATAAAAGCTGGTATTGGGGATTTTAAAAATGCTATTGGCGAGACTTGCGCCCAAATAACATAAAATTGTTTAATGGTGTTATGTATTTTATAAATGTATATTAAATTACTGTTTTGGACGCGATTGGTCATTAAAAATGATAAATATTATTGGAGATTAACAATCATTTTCGGTGATCTCTCTTCCTGGCAAGTATAATACATAAATACCAAAATAACTGATAATTCGTTTCGAAATTTGATTAATTAAATATTACTACATGAGTTTTATTTGTTTATATTCAGCATACGTCAAGAAAAGATACGGAAGAAAGCTGAGTTGTAGAGCACATAATTATAGTAAACTTTGATTGTCTTACTGGTGCGAATTATTTTTTGACACCAGGCAGCGGTCCAAAAAATCATTCACGGAGAACTTGCTTTACGAACGGTTACCTCCATGATTTAATATTTTAAACGTTCATGGCGAATGAATGTTTTTTTTTTTTTGTTTTTTTTTTTTTTTGTTTATTTTCATGGATAGAGAATTTGAATTGCAAACCTAATTTGAACTGAAATTATTGCAGAATATATACATAATTGAACGTAAGTCATCTCTCAAATATTAATTTATTTTGAACGATCTTTCTAAAAATGTAACTTTTATGCAGTTTATTCGAAAAAATATTTGTTTATACCGGTTCAAATTTTTCCAGCAGATTGAAAAATTCTCTAGGATCGGAATTGAACAAACGACATTTTTCCGCTTAAATTCTCACTTCTCTACCACCTGAACCACTTGGATTTAGCACTGGACGACACAATTGACACAGATAACCTTTTTGTTATGCCATCTGGTCTGCCATTTCAGATATTATCGGAATATAGTAAATGTTTTTTCCATCTAGTCACTTCTTCAATTAATAAATAGACCCTCAACTGTTTAGTGTTTTACTGTCATTTGTTGCCCAAAATTAATACAAATTTCAAGCCACACATGAAATCTGACAGCTTGAGAGATGCCTTCGAAAGAACAAGTTTGTCGGGGAAGCTTTCGAAAAACTGTGTTTATTATTTAAATTAGAAGCCTCATACGAGGTCTGGGTGAGCGTGAGGGTTAATTTACAGCAGGATGAGAAGAGATTGAGAGACATAATGTTTAGAATCTACGACTAATGGGAATGCGATGTAGCAGCGGCCTATATCATCATAGTGATCCTCTAGATTCGCCCAATAGTCAACAAATGGGAATGTTCCCAAAGTTCTTAAATTGACATGAAAAGTTAAAACAGACACTCATACCTTATGACATTATATTTAGACATACAGGGACATAATATAGATGGCTTGATGTTCTGTCTATTATGGTGAAGAATTAGATATATTATTAGTCTGATGACTTCGCGTGTAACAATGTATCATTTGTTTTGATTTTCCAGTCTAACATTCCTGGAGTCTTACTTCTGAGTCTAGACTACAAATGAATCATCGCTCCATGCAAAAAGGGCTTCAGTCACCAAATTAGCAAAATTGAGTTAACCACGGATTTTCGTGGATTTTTGCACCTATAAGGTAGATTTAAACATTTTTTTTCTCTCAGCGGTGTTTGATTAGTGTATTTTTTGTCTATAAAGGAAAATGAAAAACATTTTTATTGGTTTAATATTTTCAAAACAGCAATGATTTTTTTTTCAGTTTTCTCAAAACTGGTTTAGTTGACAGAATCCCTTTTTGCATGGAGCCATTCAAATGCGGAAAGATGCAATATTTTACTTAGAACATTGCTCTTTATCGAATAATCAATGTCTGAATAGTTTATGACAGACGTAAGTTTTTGTATTTCTATTTCTATTTGTAGATACCCACTCTTTTGTTTAACTTAAGATTCATACGATATATATATACAGGGTGATTCATAAAAGATGGGCAGAACTTTAAGGGGTTATAGTACACTTAAAGACAAATAATATTAAATAGGAGACTAAGGGTCCCAGACGTATTCCCAAGGAGATAGGGGGCATTAAAGTTTAGGGTCCGAAATTTCAAATGATTATAAAACATGGAAAAATTGGTCGATTCGTTTGCGGTTTTTGCAAAAAATTTTCTTTATGCCAGTATTTTCTTGAAATAAAATTTTAAAGTTCAATTTCAAAAAATACCGATAGGGGGCGCTTTAGACTTTGGAGTAACAAACAACTATTTTTTAACGTTATTTTTTGTATTTCTTTAAATGATTTCGAAAGCTTAGATTTAAACTTAAATTTTGATCTAAAAATCTGAGTCCTAACGAGTAGTTAAGTAGCGTAAACTGAAATTTGAAATTTGAAACCCTTCTCCCTCCAGAACAAAAATCAGTTATTCCCGATCTTTGTGTCGTAGATTAGGCTCTAACTACTGCCGCGTTTTGCTAAAATTATTCTTTATGTCAGTATTTTCTTGAAAATAAATTTTAAAGAAAATTTTCAAAAAATTCCGATAGAGGGCGCTTTAGACTTTGGAGTAACGAACAACTATTTTATACCGTTATTTTTTGTGTCTCATTAAATGCTTTCTAAAGCTTAGACTTAAACTTAAATTTTCAGCTCAAAATCTGAATCGCTGAGCGTGGTTCAGTAGCGAGGGGAGGGGGTTCAAATTTCAACTTCTGAACATGGTTCAGTTTGCACTACTTAACCATGCCCAACGATTCTGTGCTGTGATACGAGGCAAAAATACAACTTTCGTCAAGGACTGCATAGTCGGAATTCACTCATAAAGGCACTGGCACAGTTGGAAACGTCGCTCATGCAAACGTTAAAGCTCCATTCCTGACGCTAGTCACCGGGTGAAGAAGGAAACAGAAAGTATTCAAATGTCAAATGGGGAAGAAGAAGAACACGTATGCAAAATTTCGACACGATTCAGGCATAAAAACCACTGAACGGTGAGTCAAGTGTAAGTCGCTGTAGTAATGAATCGGAAGATGGTGCCCTTCACGAATAAGGAAAAGGCTGAGATGCATTTAATTTACGGAGCGGCAGATGGAAATGGTGCAGAGGCACAACGAATGTACGGAGAGCGATTTCCTAACAGGCGGTTGCCTAACCGCAAAACTTTCGAGCGCTTGCACAGACAGTTGTGTGAGACGGGATCATTTCTCGCTTCCCGGTCGAATGCAGGTCGTGCAAAAAAGGACGAATCAGTAGTTGTTGCAGAAGCCATTCTGGATGTAGTAGCGGCGCAGCCAAGTACAAGTACACGAACAGTGGCTAGCCAGGTGGATACCTCACAGTCCACGACTTGGAGGGTACTGAAGGATGAACATTTGCTCCCGTTTCATGTGCAACGAGTCCAGAAACTGTCTCCAGGGGATTATCCAAATCGTATTGAATTCGCCCGCTGGTTTCTGCAGCAGAACGCGCTAAATCCACATTTTGGACGAACTGTGCTTTTCACCGATAAATGTACCTTCACACGTGAAGGTACATTTAACACACACAATGCACATGTATGGGCGGATGTCAATCCACATGCTACGTATCCACATGCTCATCAGAGACGCTTTTCCATCAATGTTTGGGCAGGAATCCTCGGAGACCACCTAATCGGACCGTACCTTCTTCCTGAACGCCTCAACGGTAAAACATACCTCACATTTCTGCAACATGTGCTGCCAGACCTGTTAAACGTTGTTCCTCCACGCATCCGGCTGGTCATGTGGTTCCAGCACGATGGAGCGCCAGCCCATTACGTACGAGACGTCCGCAACTATCTGGACATCACATTTCCGAACAGATGGATTGGTCGAGGTGGTCCTGTTGCTTGGCCTGCTCGCTCGCCAGATCTTTCACCCCTCGATTTCTTTTTTTGGGGACGATTGAAGGCTCTTATGTATGAGACACCCATTGAATCCCCCGAGGAACTGGTCGCCAGACTTTCCGCCGCTGTAGGGGAAGTGCTCGAAAAGCCTGATGTTTTCGCGAATGTTCGCCGTTCCATTCGTCGCCGTTGTTCTGCGTGCATAACCTCTGGTGGTCACAATTTTGAACATTTATTGTGATTACATGTTAATAAATATGCTTTGGTAACATAATCCTAATTTGTGTCTTTTTACCTCGTATCACAGCACACAATGTGTGGACATGGTAAACTGAACTGTGCTCAGGAGTAGAAATTTCAAACCCCTCTCCCCAGAAACTTAACCACGTCTAACGATTCAGATTTTGGGCTGAAAATTTAAGTCTAAGCTTTAGAAAGCATTTAATGAGACACAAAAAATAACGGTATAAAATAGTTGTTCGTTACTCCAAAGTCTAAAGCGCCCTCTATCGGAATTTTTTGAAAATTTTCTTTAAAATTTATTTTCAAGAAAATACTGACATAAAGAATAATTTTAGCAAAACGCGGCAGTAGTTAGAGCCTAATCTACGACACAAAGATCGGGAATAACTGATTTTTGTTCTGGGGGGAGAAGGGTTTCAAATTTCAAATTTCAGTTTACGTTACTTAACTACTCGTTAGGACTCAGATTTTTAGATCAAAATTTAAGTTTAAGTCTAAGCTTTCGAAATCATTTAAAGAAATACAAAAAATAACGTTAAAAAATAGTTGTTTGTTACTCCAAAGTCTAAAGCGCCCCCTATCGGCATTTTTTGAAATTGAACTTTAAAATTTTATTTCAAGAAAATACTGGCATAAAGAAAATTTTTTGCAAAAACCGCAAACGAATCGACCAATTTTTCCATGTTTTATAATCATTTGAAATTTCGGACCCTAAACTTTAATGCCCCCTATCTCCTTGGGAATACGTCTGGGACCCTTAGTCTCCTATTTAATATTATTTGTCTTTAAGTGTACTATAACCCCTTAAAGTTCTGCCCATCTTTTATGAATCACCCTGTATATATATATATATATATATATATATATATATATATATATATATATATATATATATATATACAGGGTGTCTGAAAAGTCTGGAAACAGTCAAATAACTCGAGAAATATGCATCGGATTGAAAAACGGCAGAATGCATGTTCAAATTTTTGAAAAATCGATTTAGGGATATCAAAGTTGCCATTTTTCTAAAATATTAAACACGTATTTTTCCGTTTTTCAATCTGATGTATATTTCTCGAGTTATTGGAGCGTTTCCATTCAGTGCAACGGTAACGATTCTCATAGCATTGCACTCCATTACAGCGCCATCTACGATGTTTCGAAGAAAATGTTCAATACAAAAGTTTCGTATTTTTTCCCGTAGAATCCGAATCTGCAATAAAAAATGGGGGTCATCATTTAAGATTTCAAAGTTGCCCCTCCCCCTTTCGCCCGGGGGGACAAAGTTGGGGGGCCAACTTTCATATCCCTAAATAGATTTTTCAAAAATATTGAACATGAATTTTGCCGCTTTTCAATCCAATGTATATTTCTCGAGTTATTAGACCGTTTCCAGACTTTTCGGACACACTGTATATCATATATTCCAACGTAAAATATGCACTTTTGAAAAAATTGAACGAAATTTACATGTGCGCATTAGATGACTGTTATAAAAAGAAAAAAAAATAGATGATGATAAAAATATATCAAATTTATAGTTTATTAAACTTGATATTTGTTTATAAAAACAAAAGGGGGAATTTCGTTATCAGATTACATGAAAATTATAGTTACATACTTTACAAAAATTTTTATTTCAGTTTTTGCTATGTATCACCTGTAGGTTTCTTTGAAAAAAAGGAGGTGCAGTTTGTACGACGACTATACTTAAAATAGAAAAATGAAGTCTGAAAATTTTTGGAGCACGTTATATTCCCGAATATACGGTATATTAATCTAATAAAATGGTAGTAGATAACACATTGGCTGAAAAGTTCCCGGTTTGGCACACAGATGGCGTTGCAATCGCCGAACCGGTGCTTTTTTTAGTAAATTCTAACCTTTAAAAGGTAGGAGAAAAAATGTTATGACGATTCGCCGTGTGGATAAAACGTTAGAGGGGTTTTAGTTGAACGACTTCGTTTATAAACAAAAGAAAGGGATAAACAAGAATTTCACGAATTGTTATTTAATGGGAGAAAACACCGTTCAAACAAAAGCTTGATTTGATAAGCGTTGTTCGGACATTGAACCAGGTAAATCAACCACTATTGACTGGTTTGCTGAATTTAAATGTGGTCGTACGGACACCAGTGATGCACCACGCAAAAGAGGTGAATACTGCGGAAAACATAAAAAAGTCCACAAAATCTTTTTGGGGAACCGCAAAGTGAAGTTGCAGGAGATAGCTCAGACTCTGAAGATATCCAAGGAACGTGTAGGTTTTATTTTGAATGAACATTTGTCCATGAAAAAGCTGTTGTCCAAGTGGGTACCGCGCGTGTTGACTTTTGACCAAAAACAACAACAAGTCGATAATTCTGAGCACTGTTTTAGGCTTTTTCGTTATACAATTATGTTATTTATTATAAAATTAGCCGCCACTGACGACCAGTTTGGTCTCCCTTAAATATATGTTAAACACTGTAACACGTTACTTTATTCATAATTTAATTTTTCTCCTTAAGCCTTCGCCAAACCCGAAGATTCTAACAAACAAATCAAGAACTTTTGCGATCACGGTAGCATTTCACATATTTTTTGTTGTTATGTATTTCATCTTTCTTGACAAAAACCCGTTAACCAACTTAAGCATTTATGCTTCATGTCCGTTTGCTTATCAGTTGCAATAGGTTAGGTAATGCAGAGATTATTAAACATATTGAGTAATTTTCCGTAATTGAGTTCATTGCCAATTGGTGTATTTCAGTTAATACGATTTGATGCAATGAAATCTGTTTTGTGAAAGTCTTTAATGATATCCACATTTACACTAAACCATATTGTTTCTAATATTTTTTTCTCGCTAACTTTGGCTGTAGACTCGATTACAGAAGATTAGAAAATCTAACATTATTCTCATCTAAAACGTCTTGAATAATGCACCATAATCGAGCTGCATATTATAATATGTAATTTCGCGTATGGTTTGGTGAAACATTGAACTTTTGGAAGAGAATGGAAGTGGTCCGCAGGTGGTCGCGCTGCCACTGCAGTAGCGCATCCAGGAACTCTCCTGATCGTGCGCGCTAAAAGTCCCTCAGGACTTGGGTAAGGCGGTTGATGTGCCTGACGGGCGCCTTCAGGCTCCTGGTGGCAAAGCTCAGTTTTAATCACATTCCCTTTAAACTCTATTTGCTGTCAGAACTTTTGACGCGTGACGTACAATCTGATTAAAATTCACGAACTTCCTTCTAGATGCCGATCTCTGTTTTTCTCTGCTCTTCTTTCTTGATATAGTTCAGGAGTTTTCATAGTTTCGTAATTCTCTTACTTTGGCATCTCTGCTTAATGTCGACTGACTATTAAGGTCTGTAATAAGTAAATACGCCGCGCCAACATTGGCGCCTATAATTCTATTGACTGAAAACCCGTTTTTTCTCTCTATTTTGTAACTCTATAGTTCATATTATGTAGTAGAAATATAAAAGACAATTAAAGACGCTTTTATTGCTATAGTAGATATATATATATATATATATATATATATATATATATATATATATTATTTTCATAGGTATATAGTATGTGATTAGAATATATATCTGATATTCATTCCGATGGATATAACATACCGCCAATAAAACTACAATCGTAATTATGTAGGAAAAGCCATCGATATGATTTTATGCTAAAAGCCGTCGATATGATTTTATGTGTTTAATAAATGTATACTAAATTATTTTTTGTATTATTTTACTTTGATTCTATATTATTTACCACTTTTAATGATGGGTGCTTTTAGGTACAGCCGTCGCAGACAAACCTGGGTATAATTTTGGCTCCAAAAAGGCGATTTTATGCCTGGGCAACCCGACTGTTTCGGCTAGATTTTACTTCGTATGTTAACCCGGTACAGCATATTCTGTATGTTTTATAATAAATAAAATATTGTGTGTTTTATAATAAATAAAATATTGTGTGTTTTATAATATATATATCATTGTGAGTGTTTTATAATAACATTGTGTGTTTTTTAATATAAAATAAACTATTTCATAATAAAATAAAAGTAACATGCTGTTTTAGCAATCTCTAACCGGTACTTGAAAAGAGATTTTCTCGCCAAAATGGCGCAAAACAATAATCGCGCCAACCCCGGTGCGCCTGCGACAGCTGTTACAGCAAAACATTTGATTTCAAAATCAAAGCATCGTTTCTAATTTGCACTCGCGAAAAATAAAAGCTGGTATTGGCGATTTTAAAAATGCTATTGGCGAGACTTGCACCCAAATAATATAAAAGTGCTTAATGGTGTTATGTATTTTATAAATGTACATTAAATTACTGTTTTGGACGCGATTGGTCATTAAAAATGATAAATATGGTTGGATATTAACAATCATTTTCGGTGATCGCTCTTCCTGGCAAGTATAATAAATAAATACCAAAATAACTGATAATTCGTTTCGAAATTTGATTAATTAAATATTACTACATGAGTTTTATTTGTTTACATTCAGCATACGTCAAGAAAAGATACGGAAGGAAGTTGAGTTGTAGAGCACATAATTATAGTAAACTTTAATTGTCTTACTGGTGCGAATTATTTTTTGACACAAGGCAGCGGTCCAAAAAATCATTCACGGAGAACTTGCTTTACGAACGATTACCTCCATGGTTTAATATTTTAAACGTTCACGGCGAATGAATGGTTTTTTTTGTTTTTTTGTTGTTTACTTTCATGGATAGGAATTTGAACTGCAAACCTAATTTTAACTGAAATTGCTGCAGAATATATACATAATTGAACTCAAATATTAATTTATTTTGAACGATCTTTCTAAAAATGTAACTTTTATGCAGTTTATTCGAAAAAATAATTTTGAATAAAAATGGCCGCCTGGTATATGAAAAAGTGAAGCGGGCATCCCGGAACTGTTGATGACAGTCACATGACTTAGGCTTTTATTATAGAAATTATTATTATTATTTATTTATTAAGTTATTATTATTAAATTATTATTATTATTATTATTAAATTATTATTATTATTATTATTAAATTATTATTATTATTATTATTATTATTATTATTATTATTATTATTATTATTATTAAATTATTATTATTTATTATTAAAGTTATGTTATTTATTAAAGTTATAAAATTATAAAGTTATGTTAAAAAGTTGTGTTTTCTTTATTAGACCGGGAACTTATCACCCCGTGTGTTAATATTTAACACTATGACAATTTGTAAGAATAATTAATATTTTAACATGAATAATTTTTATTTATTAATGAACAATAATTGTATGAGCATTAATGTAACTTTCGGTGTATTTCCTTATATTAATTGTAATATTATATTACTTGTAAATAGTATTTTTGTAAATAAAATATGTTTTTTTTTTCAATTTCATTGTCTTAGTTTTCATCATGTTTGTTTACTGCTAAATTTATTTAGAATTCAGAAATTTGTCTCATTATTCAATTCTTATAAGTGAAGATAGTCTACGAAAAAAAAGAAACATTCACATTGCGAAATGGTATTTAATTATTTTATGGCATTGGCTAGATAGTCCATACGACCATAATTGCAGCAAAAAAGTAATAAGTGAAATATTTCGGGAGCTAAGTTCATATATGTAGCCAGCTGCACACGGGTGTAAGTTTCCCCTCCAGCAATTTGCGACCAAAGCTGAAAGATGTGCACCAATATTTCAAAATTTTATTTATTATTATTTAATAATATTTGAAAAACTATGCACATAATAAACAATGTGAAAGTTTTCAAATCTAGAAATAATAATAAAATATCACCACATTTCTACATTTAAAAGTAATTTTTTAATATATGTATATTTCTGCACAATGGTTCATATTTCGCCAAATACAGAAAACCATCCTAATAACAGCTATATGTACAAAATTCCTGTGTAGCATTATGTTTAAAAGTAGAAATATATTTCAATCAATTAAAATTTAAAAGCATTTTCCATTTTCAAAAGTGAAATATATAATATAAGCGGTTCGAGGCATCTCACCGGCATAAAAGTTCGCATTTGAAATCTTTACTACTAAAAAACAGGAAATATTATACATATATATACATACACATGTACAAAAGTCAAAAGAGGAATTCCTATATATGTTACGCCCTAGAAAAAATCCTTTAAATATTGCAATACACAAAACAACATTTTCAGAAATCGGAAATTTCTCTTGAGATATAACCAGCGGTCATATTTCGAGTCAATTTCACTTTTTCATTTTTATGGAGGAATTTTGATTTCTGAAATAAAATCGAAAATAAAATAAGTACATACAACAATGAAGTTTACGATTTTTCTGAACATTTTTTTGAAACATTTCAAAGTATGTTTATCATTCTTTCTAAAAGTTATAGATATCTTTATAGATGTTATATGTGAATACGAAAATATTAAATACATAATAAGATATAAAACTATTAAATATATAAATTTTGAAACATTAGTTTCAAGTTGCACTAAGCATAGGTTTTAATCATTGAAAAAAATAACACTTTCTTTTCAATCTAATTTCATTAAAAAATAAAATTTGAAATATTATTAGATATCTAATTGCCGCGATGCGCTGAAATTTGTTTGTATTTGTAAACGAAACTGAACAATATGAAACATTTTTCTTTTAATATGGCTTAAATAATATTTGGATAATTCTTCATAAAACGTTAATAATATCAACCAAAGAAGTATTTTTCAATTCCAGATAACCCTAAAAACTCTGCAATATTTACCGTTTTATAAATATACTTAGTGGCAAAAATATAACTCTTCCGTGCAGCATGATCCACCTCATTTTCCAGTAGTTAGGGCTCTGAATACTAGACAAAAGGATGGTTTCCAATCCCAACACAGGCATGGATGTTTGTAATGTGTCAAATTCGACTTTAAAAGGAGATCCCGATCTGTTTAGTAGTCGTGTGCAAAATATATAGACATTTTTAGTCCCCAGCAATGCATACCAACTGTGAAACATATCTTCTAACGTAATAAACTAAATTTTCTTATAAAAAAATTCTCCTTATCAGTGAACGAGGTAATTTGCCGATTTACAAAGAAAATAAGCGATTTTAGGGACTTTGAATTTGACATGATTGTGGGTGGCAGTAGTACCAATTCCAGTATATCAGAAACCGCTAACTTTATTGGCTTTTCTCGTACAACACCTCGAGTTTTTAAAGAATCGCTGTGAAAACAAAGCAGAAAAGTGTCACCATGGCTTGAAATTTTATGTGTACGAAATTGTTTCCAAACGGATGACATACATCATGGGCAGCAACATAATAGCTACAACAAAACAAATTGCAGCGCAATAAAACTCAGTATTAATGCAAAGCCTATCTGTATGCTCTACCAGATGAATTTTAAAACCGATCTTAAAAAATATTTTCTGACATCAAATATAAAGGAGACACGATAGTAGTAGGTATTACAGAAACTTGGAAATTACAACAACTTAAATTATCCTTTAATGAGTCAAGCGATTGAAATAGATAACGAAAAAACAGAGAATTGCAATGATCTTATGCATGCGACAATAGACAATTGATGGCGCTGTCTATTACATTCGGAAAAAACCTGGGAACGTTAGAATGACATCAACAGGTGATGATGAAGATCAGAAAAACTGAGGATGCCCCAGACGATGGGCGAAAATATTTTTTAGAACATATAACTGTTTTTAAAAGGACTGACTTATTTTGTTTGGAGGAAACTAACGTTTATCTTTGTAAATAACATATACATTGGCTTTTTATATGTGAAATTTGTTGTTAATGTCTGTGAATGGTAGCGTTGTATGAAAATATATGTAACCTGAAAAATTCTAGTAATTCAGAATTAAAATTTAATTTTTTCAGTGTTTCTAGACTGTTACTTATTAAATTATTTCATACGTTTGTGTTAAAGGAAGTTCATGAAAATTAGATGAAGTTTCAAGTGAAGCTGTGATATTTACTTTCTAACAATATTACATCAAAAAAATATATTAGTACGTTATTACATTGTATATTTATATATATTGGGTTTTTTAGAAACTTGGCTGTAGATAAATTGCAATTGCGGTAATATTGCGGGATTACTTAACCGCGGTATACCTATATTTTCAACTGGATACTTCTCCCTATTATTTTTTGGCCATATTATTAGTCCAATAAAACTACATCGATGGCTAGAGACTTCGCACCTTGTGCAGACTGTCGTTTTAATTTTTGGCTATATATTATGAACTTCGGTTCTAAGAAAATATAATAAAAGAAGTTGAATAATATCGTGAAATGGTCATTCGGTTATAATATTTGGTCTCTAACAGAATTTAACAGACGAATCGAGGACACGGCGGAAACGATGAAGACCAAACTTTATATTTCTTTTATAATTTAATATTTTTTTATATTTTTTTTCCGGTACCAGTTTTTCTTAAGGTTTTAGAATCTTTTTCAATTCAAAGAGTATCAAAACATGTAATTTTGGTTTATCTCCGAATATTTTCCAGTTTATCGTGAATGAAACTGAATTAGTAACTTGAGTTAGAAAATTAGGAATCAAAGGTACCTACTTTAAAACTTACATGTCAAATTCATTACCCCATGCAAAATAATTAATTTCTTTAGCTATCAGTGCTTGGGATAAAGAAAACGTATTAACCTATAAAGGGCCATTTCTACTTTCTTCAATCTTTACAATAAGAACGTATTGGATTCATGAAAATTTTCGTTTTCCGGTTTTCGACGGATTTATACATTTTATAAAGTCCTGAACACGATTTGACTGTTTTTAGAAAATGTCTGTCTGTGAGTCTGTGACTCTGTCTGTCTGTCTGTATGTGACAAAAATTTTGTGGGCGTTCTATCTCAAGATCTAATGCACTAAATTTAATAAAACTTTATACGCTGTTAGTCCCTGATATAAAGTAGTGCTGATTAGTTTTTGGTGAAAATCGTCCAACTGGTGGCACTGCTATGCTGCATTTTTTGCTATTTCCGCTATAGCTCTATCTGAAGAACTAATGCACTTATTTTCATCAAACTTTAGATTCATTTATACCTTTACATAAATAGACTCTGATTACGTGTTGGTGTAGATATCCCTTCAGGTGGCGCTGCTATACGTCTTTTTTCATGGTTTTTACGATAGCTATATCTCAAGAACAAATGCACGGAATTTCATCAAACTTCAAATTCTGTTAGACCTTGACATAAATAGATATTGCTTACGTTTCGATGTCGATATCCCAACAGGTGGTGCTGCTATACCACTTTTTTCATGACTTTTACGATAGCTGTATCTCAAGAACGAAAGTACGGAATTTCATCAGACGTCAGATTCTGTTAGACCTTGACATAAACAGATGCTGCTTACGTTTTGGTGTAAACAGTCTAACAGGTAGTGCTGCTATGCTACTTTTTTTCATTATTATCACGATAACTATATCTTAAGAACTAATGCACGGATTTTCATCAAACTTCAGATTCAGTTAGACGTTGACATAAGCTGCTGCTGCTGAATTTTTGGTCTAAATATCCCAACAGGTGGTGCTGCTATGCTGCATTTTGCAGAATTTACACGATTTTAGCAATAGTCATATCTCAAGAACTGTATTTCACTGAATTTAATAAAACCTTATATTCAGTTAGAACTTGATATAAATTGGTGCTGATTCTTTTTAGTGTATGCGAATCCCGTGTGAGATAGAAGAAAGTTTTGGGATTCGCACATCGGTCTAGTTAATTAATTTTATTTTACAATACGACTTCTCACGTATGTTGCATAAAGTATGTTTTACCCATAGCACTTCATTCTGAATTAAATTTCTAAATTTACCTTTGAATTAGAAATTTATAGTTGTAATATAATGTTAGGCATTATAAAAAGGACACATAAATTTTACAAAACATAAACTAGCTTTTTTTCCTTTATTTATCTTGATATAATATATCAGTAGTACAGCGTAAAATTTATAATTTTTGATTCGTACGAAAAGTAATAAAGTGTTCTGTATTCATGTACTGTTTGAATCTTTATGCAATGATATGCATTTACGTAAATACAATAAAAAAATGCATATGCATATTTTAAATTGTAGTTGCGTATAATACAGACGCTAATTAAGTTAGTGTATATTGTATTGCAACACTAGAAAACTGATTTTTTATTAAAATTGTTTTGTTATATTTAATAATAAAATATCAGAGTGTTCGAAATAATAATTTAAATTTATTTAATTTTTTACTGATTCATAAATATCTATGTGTGTTTATGAAATAATTATTTTGTTTAATTTGGTTCCATCAAATAATTTTTATGTTATCGTGTTTAATTGTGAACTTATAAAAAGACGATAAGAACGGGAGACGTATGCATTATTAGGTATAGAGTGAGTTCATTTCAATATTGAGAAAGACAAATAAATGATAATGCACGTGAAGACACGCAAATTTTGAGATAGCTTTTGTGGTCGCAATATGTTTATTCAATCAGAAATACAGTTTATTCCACTCTGACTAACTAACGTTTCTCCTAATGTCCTTGAGAAAATTAAAGACATGGGGATACGCCCCCCCCCCTCCCTCTATTAGTGCGTTTAATGTATTCCACGATATTACGGAACTAATCGAAACCGCATCCATCGAATGAAACATTTAATGGAAAAAAAACTACTGAACATTCACAGACAATTTTCTTAAAAACCCAAATATGTAATATAACAATATAATTTAATTTTGTTCTGATGTATTATTTTTATAAAGTATGTAAATAGTACAGCTTAATTTAAACTATTTGATAAAACTTATCTAATTTACGTGAACTGCCATTAACATAAACTTGTGAGTTAAATTAATAAATGACAATCAAGAAGCAGTTTATATATTGCATTATTGCTATTTTTAGGTTAAATATTTTGATTAATTTTTTATGAGGATATTTTTAAAAAATATACACAATTTGATTTTAAACTTAGTGCAAGATAATTTGATTAGAGAAAACATGTATTTCTAAATTTTTTAAGGTAAACATGTGCATTCTTCGTTCCACATTTTTTTAATTCATTTTAGAATACACGTTGCATTATTACATAATTTCGTATTAGGTTTGGTAATAATTTTGATTGCCTGTATGATTTGTATTTCATTTTTAAACGAATTCGGAACAATTTTGCTAAACAAAATGGATCATACATTCTGCGTTTTGCGCACTAGCAGAAATTTTCCCACATTAAAGGATGAAGTATCTCCAATTTACAAAAATTATCGCGGGAACCGAATATCTCATTAAATGAAACCGCATGAAGCAAGTGAAATATGTATTGCATTGTAAATTTGAAGAAAGTAACTTTTTGGTTCTAAATTTTATAATAATAAGAAAATTGCTCGGAAAGCAGAGTAATTCAATCCATGAAACTGTCTGTGCTAACAAATACAATCCAAAATTTTTATCCTTCAGTTAAGACAGTTTTTGGCGCAGATAGTATACATTTCTAACAATTACCTAGATGTTATCACATTTCGCACAAAGCAAGAGTTTTAAAATTTCCATTACATTATTTTCATTGTTCCTCATTTTTATCAAAGGAAACCCGGGTTTAAAACTTCCTGTAACAATGGACACCCTCAAGATGTTTGTCTTTTACAGCACTTCCCGTTTAATGATTTTAACGAATTGATATCTAAACTTTATTTAAACACAGTTTTTTATCTACAGCACACTTATCATAATTATTAGCAGCACATATTCGCATTCATCTTAAAGATAGTAGATATTTAAGATGAGATTCTTCATAATAAACATTACTAGTTCATTTAAAGATCACTGTGGTTGTTATCTGGATTTCACATAATTATTGTTTCATTAATGCCTGGCTATCAAATGATAAATTAAATACTATGTTCTGGGTATGCAGTTTTTATTGGAATAACAATATATAAACTGAACGTTCTCAATAAAGGAAGCTGACAAATAACCTATGCATGATACATATTATTTCATTTTAAATTATATTTCCTTGATTTTCTTAAAAATAAAATCTACGATCTTATATAATTTTGTAACGCTCGAACTACACGCACTGCATCATATTTTCTCTCCTTTTCTTTTTTTTCTTTCAAAAGAAATGACAAGCTGAGTAAATTAGACTTTACCAGAAGAGAAGAATGTTTACAGAGTTTGTTGCCGACAAGGCATCTGAGCTAAGCTGTAATGTTAAATTAACTGAATTATTTTGTAAATAGTAACATGTAAATACGTTGTAAATATTAAATTTATTAGTCAATGAAGAAGTTATCAAGTTTTAATTTGTACCTAAAATAGTTTCCACCCCGGATTCTAAATAATATGTCACAGAAATGGTTCCCCAACGTCGGGCCCGAATAGAAGCAAGATATGAAGATAAGTATTATTTTTAAATTGTGTTAAACTGTTTTAATAAGAAAATTTAGATACTAAAGTACAAAAAGTATTTCTTTTGATTCATTCGGAATCTGAGGATTTTTGAAAATTGTATTTGATTCGTCCAGAATAAAAATATTTTGGAATTATTCTATTCAACCTGAATGATATTTTCCTTGGAATTGAAATACGAAAAATCGTCTGCAGCTTCAAGTATTTTAGTATCTGACTTAAATGAAGATATTCATAAGAGAAATATATCTAATATTATTATTCAGGTTATTATTATAAATGAGTGCTTTGCATTATTTTATTTATTGTATGAAAAATTGATTTAAATTATTTGCAAATAATGTTTGGTATTATTGTGTAGGAAAAAAAAAGGCAAATAGTTGGAGTCATTATATTGGGTTTTGAAAGATATTGTATGTTATTTATGTTCCATATATGTTATGATAAATTACATAAAAGTAAATTATTTTGTTAAGGGTTATTCGTAACACAAATTAAGTTTGAAGTTAGCTAAAACATAATTAATTCAAATGATGGCGTTTCTTTCTAAGGGTAAGAAAATTGATTTAATCACTTTGGCTTCAGAGTTAAAAGTACCAATAAGTAGCGATGATAAAGTCCTTGAATTACGTGATAAAATTGTAAATAGTGAGGCATTTAAAGATAACATAGATTTTGTACAGGGAATTTTTGAAAATATCAAAGAAGAAAAAAAGACTCTTGAGGAAGAGAAGCGTTTAGCCGAAGAAAGAGAATTTGAGCTAGAGAAGCTCAGGTTAGAAGCAGGAACAATAGATGTTGTTGCAAATACAAGCAACCATCTAGAAACTTCTTCAATCCGCGTTGACTTGAAAAAGGTTTTACCCGATTTCAATCCTAAAAAGGATGATATGAATTTATTTTAATAACTTTTGAGAGACAAATGAAACTTTTAAAGGTTTCTAAAGAACTGTGGATTACGTATTTAATTGGAGTCCTTCAAAATGAAATCGGTAAATTAATAGCGCGTGAACCGGAAGAAAAATTTGAGGATCATTCTTATATGAAAGATATATTGTTGCAGAGGTTCAAGTTAACTGCTAAAGGTTTAGAGTTTTATTTAATCGACATCCAAAGCGAACCGATATTAGCTGGAAAGAATATTACTTTTAAATTAGAAGCTATTTTGATGGATGGCTATCCGAATTAAATATAAATTCCTTTCTGTTGAATTAGCTGAAAAGTTAGATTTATATGATAATTTGAGGTCACACAAAGTAGAAATAAAGAGATCAAATAAAATCAGTGAGGTCGGGAATTCTAATCGCTTTGAAAAAACGCCTTTAGATTTTAAAAGAAATGAGTTTGGTAAATTTGGCAATCAAAATGAGTCCAAGAGAAATAAAATTATTTATCCTTCAAATTTAAATCGGCCAATGTTAAGTTGCTACAGATGTGGAAACCAGGGAGTTATTAAATCCAAGTGTCCAACTTGTTCGTTGAAAAATGTATCGGCGCACTTTCAATCTCTAGAATTTCGTACATGTAATATGCAAACATCACCAACATTATTGGTAAAAATAAGTACAAATGGTCTCTCTGGCACAGTTTGTGCTGACACTGGCGCAACACATTGCGTTGCGGGTGAAGTTTTGTATTCTTTATTAAAAGACCAAGGTGTGAAGTTTGAAAAACTCAAACGATCGTAGTCTTAGCAGATGGGCTACGAATTACTACCGAAGTTTATAAAACAGAAGTTCATGTTAGTTCAATTGAAGCTCGCGATGTTAAAACAACACTTTATGCTCTGCCGAATGCCAAAAATAATCGTACAATTTTGGGAATCGATTTTTTACGCAAAGCAAAAATTGTTTTGGATGTAGTAAATCAAGAATGGTTCTTTGCTGATAGATGTAGGTGGAAGTATAGATTCGCCGAAGATGCATATAGACCTCTCAGTGAATTAGCAATAAAAACCGTTGAATTAGACACTGTTTTTCTTAGAGAAGATGAAGGTAGACATCTCACTTCAGAGCAACGAGTTAGGTTGAATGAACTGCTTGGAAAATTTACAAGTAGCTTCCAACTAGGGGAAGAGGCTACACCTAAAGTTAAACATTATATTGATACTGGATCACATCCTCCTGTAGCAGTACCCCCTTACCGCATGTCACCTGCAAAAAAGGAAATTTTGCGTAAAGAATTAGATGAGTTACTCTCTAAAGGTATAATAGAAGAGTGCGAATCTCCTCGCCTGTAGTATTGGTCCCAAAACCAAATGGAAAAATTCGCCTTTGCGTCGATTATCGAAAATTAAATGACCTCAGAAAGACGGATAATTATCCATTACCGCGGGTAGAGGATTTGTTCTATGAAGCTAAACATACACCTTATATGAACACTATTGACCTGAAGTCTGTATACCACCAAATTGAAGTAAATGCTGCTGATAGAGACAAAACTGCATTTATTTGTCCATTCGGAACTTTTCGGTACATTAGAATGCCTTTCGGATTGAAAAATGCCCCAGCAACCTTTCAGAGATTAATAGATAACTTTCGAAAGTCCCTCAAAGATATCTTTGTATTGTCTTATTTAGATGATATTATAATTTTGTCGGAAAGTTTTGAGAAACATTTGTCTGACTTAGAAGCAGTTTTTAATAAACTATCGGAATTCAAATTGTATGCTAATCGTGAAAAATGCAATTTTGCTTGCCCCCGTGTTAAATAATTAGGACATTGGATAACAAGCTCTGGAATCGAAGTTGATCCTGGAAAAACCGCTGCAATTCAACAAATGCCTGCTCTTAAGACGGTTAAACAAGTTCAATCTTTTTTGCAGTCCTGCTCCTGGTACAGACGTTTTATTCCCAAATTTTCAGATATAGCTAGACCTCTAAGTAATCTTACGAAGAAAAATGCAACTTGGAAGTAGGAAGAAGCAGAACAAAGCCAAGATAAGCATAAATATTATGCCAACAAACATTTAAAATCTTCTGAACAATATAAACCAGGCGATCATGTTTGGGTTACTTTGCATCCCATTACCCAAAGGAAAAATAACAAAACAACTAAATTCATGCCCCGTCGCGATGGCCCCTATGTTATTTTAAAACAAAGATCTCCTACCTCTTATACCATTGCTACTAAAGAAAACCCTTTTTTATCCCTTAGGAAATTATCATATATCAGTTTTGTGTACTTACAAGCAAGATGATGGTGGATGTTCTAAAGGCTTCATTCGTCTAAGAGGCAGACCCGGGAAACGACAGACGCTCAGCCAGCAAATATTTACGAAAGGTTAAAAAAACACGATAACAATAAGATAAGGTATTTTGTCACCAGAAAGCATCCACCCATGAAATGCACACTGCATCTGAGGGACCAGTAATGCAGTGTGAGGGGAAGAGTGTAACGCTCGAACTATACGCACTCCATCATATTTTCTCTACTTTTCTTTTTTTTCTTTCAAAATAACTGACAAGCTGAGTAAATTAGACTTTACCAGAAGAGAAGAATGTTTACAGAATTTGTTGCCGACAAGGCATCTGAGCTAAGTCGTAATGTTAAATTAACTGAGTTATTTTGTAAATAGTAACATGTAAATACGTTGTAAATATTAAATTTATTAGTCAATGAAGAAGTTATCAAGTTTTAATTTGTAACTAAGATAGTTTCCACCCCGGATTCTAAATAATATGTCACAATTTTAATATATTGGTTAACTTCACTTTAAAATATAAGTGTTACTAGTCATTAACATATAACTATATTTATAAAAGTTGTTTCATTTAAAATCTTAAAATTAATTGATTTTTAGTTTAGTCGTTTAGTGTGTCATAATTGTATTCTATAATCACATACATTTTTTAAAAATTAATTTTAAAATCCTATGTATATGCCTTAAATAATGCCTTATAAGGCTTTAAAAATGATATCTTAAAAATGATGTCGTAAACGTGATGAATTACAAACCTAGCGGAATCTTATATATTGTTTGCAAAAAAGCAATATGTTTATCATTTCAATCACGGAAAATAATTATCTAATTTTAAACATTTTCAATTTTTTTTTCGTTTCATTTTTATAAAAGTCCTTCTAAATCAAAAGTGCTCTGAATAAATTTTCCCGAGCAACGTTGATTTAAAATAATTATTTTTACAGTAATACACAAGAAAATGATGATACCGTAAATTTGGTACCTTGTTATCTCGGACAACCTTCTGGAACTATATTTCTACGAGAAATATGTGTGGTTGTGGCTGTTATTTAAATCTTCTCACAGATAAAGTTGAAGCATATGATTGCATACACTAAGGCCTGGTTTATTTTTAAATCTATCTAAAATATGCTATTTATTACTTTGCGGATTGCATGTAAATTTTATAAAATAAAAGTAAGGAGTAATATAGAGATTTTATTTTAAAATCTATACGAAGTGATTAGTTTCATATTAAATTAATATTAAATTAATATTAAATTGAGATGAGTAAGATAAAAAATTTAGCAGGATAACTGAGTTATTTTATCATGTTTCAAAATAACATTTGAGAAAAGGTGTCTCTTTATAGGTCCAATAAAAATGCTGAGCCATTTGCGTAGTATTATTTGTATTATTTATTAAAATAGCAATTTAATAAAAAGTATAGCTTTATAAGTGTCAATAAGCTTTATAAGATGAAATATTGTTTTTCGGAGCATTTTTCTAAACAACAACTGAACAAAATGTACTTCTTTATAATTTGTATAAAAATATAGTGATCTATTAGTAGTAGGATAATGAATATTTGAAATAATAATAAATGAATATGTAACATTTAAAAAAATACATTCAGAATGTTTCTGAAATTTTTATTCAATACTATTAATTACCAGTGACCCATGAAAAGCTTTCGTACAGATTTTTTTATGAATATTTGCTTGCATTATTTTCATTAATTCTTAATTAACTGCAATTTTTAATAAAACAGCGTGGTTTAACGAAATGTGAGTATACTATATAAAAACACGGAATTAGATGCAGAGAATTAAGCTTAATTTTATTAAATTCGAGACTAATTTTATCAGTTTCTAAACTAATTTACTAATTAAATTAGTTAATTATTAAAGTAATTTACTATTTAACTTGGTTTACTTATTACTTAAACTGATTTTTTTGTATTACTAGTTTTATTAGTTTAGAATTTATAAGTTTAGTTTTATTAATGTTTTATTAGTTTAGTACAATGATATTTAAGAAATGAAATGTACTATAAGGTAAAGCTAGGAGAGTCTGCGCACAATTCAAAAGAATAACAGTTAAAAATCTAAATGTTAATTTTTTTTTCTAAACTATCCATGAATAATTTTTACTTCATTTGTTTTTATGCATATCCATTGCTATTTTGTTGTTATGTTGCAAATTACTAGAATAGTTGTAATAAAACCAAGAAAGTTATTTTGCGCAATCTGTCCTCACAGGGTTGGTGTGATTGCGCACATGGGTAGGAGAAATTGTTTCTAATAATAACTACAATTAAATTGTTAACAATAACAATTACACTTAAATGACATTGTTGTAAGGTTTTTGTGAACAAATATTATTGCATTAGGAGTGAGTATTTCAACCTAATGATTAAAGAATCAGAAAAAGGAAATAATTTTAAAAACGATTAAACAATTTTAATTAAAGGAAAAAATAATAAAGAATCAGAAAAAGCAAGTCCAGATAAAGTTACAAAAAAACATTAAGTTACTTGATAACATGTTTCACTTAAAATTAGCCCATTTTCATTTTTCATTTTTTTACGCAAATTTACCAATAAGCTGCGTAATCTCTTTTAGCATGGAAACTAATGGGAACAATGCGCCATATCTCCTAAGTAGCAGATGCGAAAACTCTCCATTTTCGGTAGGAGATATTGCGCGGCCTTTTATTTAAAAAAGGCCACTACTAAAACGGACCATTGATGTTCACATTGTTAGCCTAGATTAGTAGATTATGAGAAATTGTTTAAGTTTAAAATATTTTGTACTACTGACAAAATTTGATGATGATTGTATAGAAAAATGATTGTATAGAAATTCTGATGAATAGCTATGAAAATTCAAGCACTTACTTTGGGAAAACAAAACAAAATAGCAATGCTTTATCTTAGAAGCTCAAAACAATCAACGTGCACTGTCAAGTAGACACTCCACTACTGCTGTAGTACAAATACCTGGAGTCGCTGCGCGCTCACTATACTGCTTCCCCCGAACATCTATACTCCCAATTTCTCCGACTGCGCCATATCTACTGGCATTTTACCTTAATACAAGCGAAAGAAAACACAATTATAGCATATCACCAAACATGTACACCATGGCGTATATACAGAAATATACAAGGTGATTTAAGAAAAACTTTGAATTGAGAAACAAATAAAATTTATTTAACTATCCTGTTTTCAAAAGAGGAATGCACAGTTGATCTTAACATGACATATTATATAAAGAGTAATTCATAAGATATTTCAAGAAACTTTCAGTATATTTTTTATGCTCTTAGACTTAAAATATACACATACTTTTTTTTTTTTTTTGTAAACTAATATAGTTAACATTTACAAACAGTTAAAATAATTAAATGATTGCTTTCATTTAAAAGTTAAATAAATTATATTCATTTAAGATTACATTTACCTTGGCCCACACGTTTATTTCACTTTAAAACTGCGTAATATTTGCATTATTATTTTTTATTTATTTTTAGAGAATATGTTCACTGAAGTGAGATAAAACGTGAACACTATATTTCTGAAAATATCTTTTCTATCACATTCTGAGGATTACACAGCATTATTTTAAAAGAGTTACATGATTCATTTAAAATTTCCTGATATATTTACGGTTTAAATACATGTAGAAAATAGAATAATGTTGTTTTACGCATTAAAGGAGTGCAGAAATTTAACGAAAAATAAGGAAAAAATTAACGATTTTAAGTAGATTTGATCAATTATGAATTAATTATTTATGTCTTCTTTTGTAGAACCGTTTTTTGTTATTTGAACAAAATGAATTATACATTAATGTATTATATATTTAATTATATATTAATGTACATATGATATTTACAATAGTCTAATATAATGATATTTAAGAAATCAAATATAACATAATACAGGCGAAATAAAACAAAATTACAAGTAATTACCAACAATATACACAAAGGCAGATATAAGGCAATATACAGAAATGTAAAAGGTAATTATACAAAAATTATGACATATGAAACCCTCCCAATTGCACCGTTTAAAGAAACGGGATGTCATTAGGGATTTTAGGGCAACTGCTCTAAAAGGAGGTAAAGAAAAACATCCAAGGTCTCACAGTTATGGTTATAGTGGCAAAATTTTAAAACTTTCAAATGGCAATGCCCAATATTTTTCCTCGTACGGTGAAAATACATAAATAGCCTTAAACAGTTATTTTAGGTAATAACGGCATAAAACAAACGCAAAGTAGACCAAACCATGCTTCAAGTGTGATTCAAGAACAAATTGGTGACATTGTTACCTACCGCCCTTTCGAGTTTCCGTGGTCGGCGGGTTCAACCGAATGCACCTCAGTTTTTTGTTTCTTACGCTATTTAAAATCCTAGGCACACACGTCACATCCGCTAAAAAAGTCTGGAGACTGGACCCTAACGAATCCCCGCGTGTCGGGGAACATCCCGGGTGAGGCGTTAAAGGTCCACGGTCCGGCTCTGCTGGATCGATCTGTCCCACTCTGGCATTTCATATGTAAAACGCCATCAAACGTGCGATTCTGCATAATCTTCATGCCATGAATAATTTTTGCTTATGGATTGCGTACATGCGATGTCATCGTCTGTGAATGTAAAAATTTACAAATTTTGTAATCCGAACAAATAATTTATTTTTCGCCTGCGTAAGTGCACTTGTTCTTCTCATTGGTTTTCTTTACTTTTATTTTATGTCACCATTTCTACACTTAAAGATTAGTTTCTCAACACTATTTAGGCTTTTTCACCATGAAGAGCAATGTAAATGAAGCAAATTGGGTGTCGAGATTTTAAATTTTTTTAATTTCTCCATTCTAACTATAACTGTGAGAGCTCGAATGTAGTCCTTTATCTCAATCTTTATCTCATTAATCAAATGGCTTCAGCAGACATTTTCGTTATGTTTACCATTATTATAAACGTAAATTTTTACAAAGAAAATATCCAAACATTTAATGTACACTGCAAAGTAAGGAAATAATTAATAATCATGAATAATTAAGTTTTTAATTCAGTGCTCAAGTTAGGACTTTAACAACTAGGTCTCGGTTCCCTACCAATCTCATCTTATTCTAATCCGGACTAGAATTCCTTTCGATACTAATACATGGATATGCTTGCTTTAGTTGTTGATGTAGGAAGATAATAGAATTAATCTTTATCGAATGTTATGAATCGATAACACATAACGATTGTAACTTTTTTCAGATATAGTATCAATATTCGGAAATGACATAATCATTGTGAACAGTATTTAGTGGCCCATTTGATGAATGTCCAAATTATTATTCCCACGTAGTGCTCAACATAAATGATGAAATATGCAAGCACATTATATGAAATATACTTGACTCTTGTTATAAATGTAGATAATGCTCCTCAAACTTGGGAAAGCATTAGGGAATAAATTGTACCTTGATTTGTTTTAAATCAAAAAGCAGAAGTATCGTTTTATAAGAGAAGAATAAGGGTGGATGATTCGTTTACAACACAATTATAAAGATAATGAAAATGTTCTGTTTGTAACTTTTAAATAAATGATTTTAACAGATTATGAAATAATTAGTTCAAAAAATACCATTTATTTTGGAATGATAGAAAACATGCTTTTTAGAACGTGAATAGCAACGTACAAGTAAATATTTTGCTATGGTCATTTACGCTTGCTTTCTAATGATTTTGGCGCGTGTACCATTTATTGCTTTTTTATAGTACTGTCCAAAATAATTCAAGTATAGTACTTTCTATTAAGAAAAACCGCTAAAACAATTTTGAAAGAATTTTTGAAAACTTGAGGTCTATTTATTTTAGTTAATTTTTAGAATGTGAATGGCAATTTAGAAGCATTTTTATTTTGTTATGCTCATTTCAGCCTGTTTTATAGTGGTGCATATAGCATTTACAGTTCTTTTACAGAATCGCTCAAATGAATTCAAGTACAGTATCGTCTATGAGGAGTAACCGTAAAAATGATTTTTGTACGGATATTTGAATCTTAATGATTAATAATGATATATAAAAATGAAATCTCCCATATAATAAAATCCAAAGGCAAGAAACTGTCTGTAACGCATCCGGGTGCGACCACTCCGGTTTGCGAATCAACCATAGTTAAACGCCATGTTAGGCTTATTGAAAAATCTATGCTACATTCGATTCTGCTGTTAAAATATTTGTAAAAGCATATTAAAGCTTTTAAATATTTTAATTTTGTTTAAAACCTTCAAAAACTATATCATATAGAACATATATATCACCATTTCTGTAAAAAAAAATTTCTGTAAGCAAGTTTTTTTTTTTTCAGAAGTAGCGATTTATTTCGTAGGGAGGAATTGGGGTTGATTCAGTATACAGGCGCCATCTACTGGCGGATTTTGAAATTTGCTTCCATCGTAAATACATGACAGGACTCATTATCCGGAATCCTCAGGACCGAAAAGGCTTTCCGAGTTTTGGAATTTTCCGGTTTTCGGGTCCTTCCGAAGTTTACGATTATTTGGCAAAATTCATGTTTTTTTCATGATTCTTTGACAAAATTTGCACTTTTTTCTGCTATTCTTTGACAAAATTTGCGTTTTTCTTCTACTATCCTTTGACGAAATTTCGTTTTTTCGTAGTCTTTTGAAGAAATTTGCGTTTTCTTTTTGCGATCTTTTGAAGAAATTTGCATTTTTCTGTGATTCTTTGAGGAAATTTGCGTTTTTTGCTATTCTTTGACGAAATTTGCCTTTTATTCACGATCCTTTGACAAAAATCGAGTTTTTTCTGAGATTCTTTGACGAAATTAGCGTTTTTTTCCGATCTTTTGACGAAACTTCGCTTTCTTCGCGATCCCTTAACGAAATTAGAAATTTTTTCGCAGTGCTTTGAAGAAATTTGTGTCTTTTTTTTTCGCGACCCTTTGAAAAAATTCATGTTTTTAGGCGATTATTTGACGAAATTCGAGGGGTTTTTTTTGCGATCCTTTAACCTTTTTTTTTTCCCCCTTTTGTGATCCATTGATGAAATTTTATATTTTTTCGGAGTCCTTGGAAGAAATTTGCGTTTTCTTCACAAGCCTTTGACGAAATTCGCGTTTTTCTGCGATTTGTGAACAAAATGAGCCTTTTTTTTTTTTTTTTTTTTTGCAATCCTGCGATAAAATTTGCATTTTTTTTTCGATCCTTTGACGAAGTTCATGTTGTTTCCACAATCATTTGAAGAATTTGTCTACTGTTTTTCTGTGAACGATAGACATAATTGATTTTTTTCGCCGACGGTCGTTCAAAATTCGAGATATTTATGTTCGAATTTTTGGACTGAAGACAAAAATTTTCGAAACCGAATGCCTTAAATTTTTAGGAAAAATTGAACCGAATCACCCCTGATGAAATAAATATATAACTATTTTTTTTGTTTCTAACGAATCGTAATATAAATTAATTTTAAAATAAAATTTGAGAGAAAAATGATTTGGTTTTAATTTCGGGAAGAGGGGACTGTGTTCACCCGCCACCGAAGTAACAATATTTGAGTGATTACACATTGAAACACAATGGACTGAAAAAAAAAATTCAGAATTGGTAAAATTTTCGAAAATTTTCAGAAAATCTAAAAATTTAGTAAAAATTTTCTAATTTAGAAAATTTTCGAATTTTCTCCTTCTGGATTTTGGATTTTGGGATAATGGGTCATAAACTGTAAAATGATTATTTCTTACCAAACGTAATTAAAATATAAGGAACACATAGTACAGCTTAATTTGCATTTAAGTTTGCTTATATAAACAAACAATGAGTTATGTGGTGAGTCTAGCTGTTTAGAAACTCCTTGATAACACTTTTTTACAAAAACTTTCACACATGGATTATTTGTTAATATTTAATTTGAATGTTTTGTCCAATCGTTGAACTATTTTAGAAATGTAATACTAAGTAAAAAAAAATATATATATATATATATATATAATTATACATATATAAGTATATATATCCTCATTATTTTTATTTGTAGAAATCATTTGTCATTTTTAAAATGTATTTTTCTACAATACAAACCTTTCAATAATAAATCTTCATGCTGTTTGTTTGTATGAAGTCTTATGAAAATGAAACGCGGATCAACAATCCGTCATTTTTGACGGGGTTATATACTAGTTTAATAATATTATCCTGTTTTAATGTCAACGAATTTTTTATCTATTATTGAGATACAGAATAGCATGTTCGCTACTGAATATTTTATGTGCAGTGCTTTAAGCTGTTTTACAAGATCACAAACGATAATCCATATACATTATTATCTACGTCCAGTTATTGTTAGAATTGCTTTGTAATGATGTTATGAGTTTTGAATTAAACAAAAGTTATTACTTAAAACGTGGACATGGTTAAAGAGAGCAATTTGCATGTTAAGAATGGTTCTTCATTTAAACTTATTAAGAGTTTTACGATTTTTACGAGCTACAAAAGTAGGATCACGGCTAATACGTACAAAACATATGTTCATTTCAGTGTGATTTTCGGCAAGAAGCAGACTAGAATTAGGAAGGAAATGACTTTCCTATCGAACACTGCTTTCTCTCAGTTATAATATTTTTACATTAAAAGGTCTATCCAAATTTAGTAAAATATCAATTTTACCAAACAGAATTTCAAACTTCAAGAAGACCTCCACCCAAGAAAATGCAAAAGAATGTCCTAAGGTCTTACAAGATTGAAAGACATAAAAGAAAGGCGTTTCATATGCCGCATTTTTGTAAGATTTACAAGTGAACCATGAAAAGGAAGGATCATAGAACAAAACCTTTATTGGTTTGTTAATCAAGTATTTTAATTAGTTGTTTCAAAACTGGAACTGTGGTCCATATTAACCAGCCTTTTCATGTCTCTTGAAATGAAAATTTTGTTAAAATTAAAAGGATATGTAAAATCAATAGCACCAAAATTGCAATGACTATTGCAATGTTAACCAAGTTTTTCCTGGAAAAATAGAAGTGATCAGCATTACACTACGTCGTTCATGTGTTTTGGAATTACAGGAATTTAGTTCTTTAAAGGCTTTGACTTCAGTATTGTAATTGGTTTATAAAGAAAAGACCGTTGCAAGAAAATGACACTTACAATGGTTAGACTAAATATTAGGTGATTCAGGAGTTGTTTCGTATTTTGATACATTTAGTACTGGTAAAATTGTTATACCTGTTAATTTTATTATACGTGCTTGGTTTGAACTGGTAGGTAAAATTATCAGGTATTAAAAGTTTACCAGAATTATAGGTATCAAAATTAGGTATACGACAGAACTTTTGCGTCAACCTAATATTTTAAGTCAACTTTATAATATTACGTTAATTTTAACATTGAGAAAATTAGAGCAACTAAAGCTAGTAACTAAATCAATTATGTGCGTGTTTTTAAGATTTTTATTATATTCATGGGGATTACGAGTAACGTTTAATAGGAGGACTTTTAGAAATCCCTTCCTTTTCTTATTAACCGAGTAGGACTGTATATAACAAATAAGCATAAAATATTTCACTCATTACAAAGGTTTTTTTTAACAACAAAACATAAACAAATAAATAAATATATAAACTATTACGCATACATTTTTGTAAATTGTAAATACTGCAATAGAGTTTGTAATAGAACTAAATATTACAGTTGGAAGTAAGTTTCAACGTGTGCCCCAATTGTAAGTTGTAGAAAGTCAAGGTGGTACTGGTATTCCAATTCTGTTCCAACATTTGTTTTGTAATATTAGATCCTAGCCTTCAATGTTTCAACATCACAAACAGGTATAACAAACAATCTGTCTTGGATATTAACCGTAAAAGAAAAACCATACCATGTAAAATCAGTAATAATTGTGTTTATTTTCCTCATGAAAATTTTTTCGCTAAAGTTACGTTTTGATTCTCTGCTTAACCCATATTTTACCATCGTCCTATATACAGCGTTTATTCAGTAATTCTGAATACTCACCAGGAAATTTGATTAGTTACTATTGCTTTATATGGTATTGAATATTTCGTGAATAAAATAAAATAAAATTGCTATTCAAAAATTTTTGGTCTGAATTAGGAATTTTTGAAAAAATAATCCGCCAGATTTAGCATTCTATATAGGACTATATTAGAACTATATATAGGACGATGGTAAAATATAAGTTAAATGCTTGTTGTGGCGTCTATTATACAATAACAACATCAACAACAAAGAAAAACGTTACTAGTTACACAATTAAAATTATTAAAGTGAAAATGTATTGATAAAATCACTCAAATCACATAAAAATTATATAATTCATAACATGAAATGAAACATATGCATGCTTATTTTGTGTCATTTATTAAAAGCAAAAATTAAAAGCTTTTATAATTTAAATCGATTACTTGAATTATTATATTCTCCTCAAATATTATTCCTTCCGAAATTTTCCTTTTGATTCTCATCTCTCGTTTTTAATTTAAATATATATATATTTTATTATACAATTATATTTTATTTTAAACACCGTGAAATCTGTGCGAACCAACTTCACTTAGTTTAAACTTAATATATTAATTTCAAAATTTCAAAATTAAAAATTTCAATATATCTCTAGAAGAAAATATTTCGTATAGCGTTTCCAATAAAGTAAGAGAGTAGAATATTTATTTAAATAAATTAATACTTTTATAATGCCTTTTATTGCGAAAGTTGATTCTAAATGAAAATCGTTTTCGACGATGTATTAATACCTAAAAAAATTATTTCATACATTGGAGAATTTCGATATCTTTAAAGTATAAAATTATAAAGAATAGGTGTATTTATTAAAATAATATGAAATTTACACATTTGCTAGTTAATATCATACTTCATCTAATAGTAAAGTAGATAGGTAGCGTAATAAATTAAATTCAAAATACAAAATATTAAATTTTTAAATATATTATTACCGATTATTGGGAGATGTTTAACATATCCTACATTCATGTAATTTTACAGACTTGTTTGAGAGTTTCTACTTTATTGCAATAAAATAATGAATATGAAATACATTTAAAGAATTTTATTGATTTGTTGAGGAATTTTCTTTTCGTTCCTTTAAAATTAAAAAAAAAATAAAATTGAAAAATTAATTTACTTACGCTTTTCCTTAATGAGAAATATGATTTTCAACAGGAAAACGAACTAATTGAGAAGTTAAAATTTGTGAATCGCCAGTCGATTCTATTTCTAGTTGAATTTTCGTTTTCCTTAAAAATGTAAAAAATTACTTGTTTTTGAAAATATCTCCACATAAAATCTTACATTACTACGATAACCTTGTTATTCAATCCCAAAATAATAATAATAATAATAAATCATTGTCTGACAGTTGGAATGATATCTAGTTTTTTTATAGGTGGATCCACTGGATCTGTAAGGTGCAACATTAGGACATACATACATACACTGATGAATGCACAATTCTTGCTTGCAGGACTTATTCGGATACTATAATAGCGTAAGGTGGTTTCAAAGAAAATAGGTTGACTGCGCAACTTAATATTTCATTTCCATCAATTGCGCAAATATCTATTCCAATTCTATCATTTTCTAATGAAGGCTATTGTATGTTGATGATGTTCATGAGAAATTGCTATTTATACAGTTGATTTTGTACATATATATAATTCCTTTATTAAAGTAGTATGTTTAGACTTTTATTTTAAAGCTTTTTATTTACTTCATATCGGAAACAATTATAAAGTTTATAAATACAGGTAGATCTTGCATAATTAATTTAGCTTCTAACTTTCCTAAAATACTTTAAAAGCATTTTTTATTAGAAACAAAGTTAACCAAGTTTTAAGTAATTTTTATTTGACAGGATCAGGAAAATGAAGAAAACAAATAGCATTTTAAAGTCGCGAATACAATAACCTAGGGAAGTAAGAAAAGTAAGAAAAGTTTCCAGCCACAAAATTATTATTTACTTCATATCGGAAACAATTATAAAGTTTATAAATTCGGGCTAATCTTGCATAATTAATTTAGCTTCTAACTTTAATAAAATACTTCAAAAGCATTTTTTATTTGGAGCAAAGTTAACCAAGTTCCAAGTAATTTTTATTTGACAGGATCAGGAAGACGAAGAAAACAAATAGAATTTTAAAGTCGCGAATAAAATAACCTATGGAAGTAAGAAAAGTAATAAAAGATTCCAGCCACAAAATTATTATTTACTTCATATCGGAAACAATTGTAAAGTTTATAATTACGGGTTGATCTTGCGTAATTAATTTAGCTTCTAACTTTCCTAAAATACTTCAAAAGCATTTTTTATTTGAAACAAAGTTCACCAAGTTTGAAGTAAGTTTTATTTGACAGGATCAGGAAGACGAAGAAAACAAATAGCATTTTAAAGTCGCGAATACAATAACCTAGGGAAGTAAGAAAAGTAAGAAAAGTTTCCAGCCACAAAATTATTATTTAATTCATACCGGAAACAATTATAGATTTTATAAATACGGGTTGATCTTGCATAATTAATTTAGCTTCTAACTTTCCTAAAATACTTTAAAAGCATTTTTTATTAGAAACAAAGTTAACCAAGTTTTAAGTAATTTTTATTTGACAGGATCAGGAAAACGAAGAAAACAAACAGCATTTTAAAGTCGCGCATACAATAACCAAGGGAAGTAAGAAAAGTCAGAAAAGTTTCCAGCCACTAAATTAACGTGCAATTTCCCGACTTACCTTCACACTTTTCTATTCACCTAAAATTTTCTATTTCAAGTGCCTTAGAGGCTTTACTAAAGTAGCTGAAAATTTAAACTTTTTTTTATATATTAAACTTTACGGAAATCTTCCAATGTAAAACTCTTGAGGAAACAGATAAAGGTTCCGAAAACAAAGTTAATCTTTAGATTTAAATGTTATTTGCGTATTTTAATTTATATTACTGTAAATGTTAAAAATGAATGCATTCGAATTAATTTATTTGGGTGAATAATGAATATTTACTTAATACCATTTATTTTTTAACGTAGCATACGTAAATTATTTTACATACACACATGACTACACAGCCTGGTACATACGCACACACACATACATATACTATATATATATGCATATATATATATATATATATATATATATATATATATATATATATATTATGAAATGAATTTTATGAGATAATAGACGTTTTGTGAGATAAAAACGGAAAGAACTGTGTAAAATAGCACTAACTGTCAGTTATTTATAAAATTGCATTTTTTTTATTAACTATCATTTCATCTCAAAAGTTCCAAACATTGAAACTATTTATCAGATACATAGAATACTATCTTAAAAGTAAAATATTACTATTTAAAAACTTCTTATAAATTTTCCGAATTGAGGTAGTATTTAAGTTTATAACAAAGTGTTATTTGAACAAGTAAATGGGTTTCACAGTTCCCTCAAGACTTTAAAAAGTATATTCTATTTGAAACAAAATCGTCAAACTTTGAAATAATTTGCGTATCATATGATCAGAAAGACGAAGAGAGAAAATAGTAGTTTGAAATCGTGAGTACAATAGCCACGGAAGTAATAAAAGGAAGAGAGAGAAACCTTCTCGCCACAAAGTTATCGCGCAATTTCACAATTTCCGTTCCCTCTTTTACTACTAAAATTTTCCATTTCAAATGTCTATAGGGCTTTCTAAAGTAGCTGAAAATTGGAAATGCTTCTTTTTTCTTTTATTGAACTTTACGAAAGTCTTCGGATCTAAAAACTATTAAAGAAAAAAGTGAAATGTTTCGGAAACAAAATTAATCTTTAGTTTAAAATGTTTTTTTTTTTTTTGTACTTTATTTTAGGTTTTGGTGAATTGTGAAGTTGAATGCACTTGAATTAGTTCCCTTAAACCAACTAAAAGGAGATTTATTCTTTAATATTCGCTTTTAGACATAGAATAGAGAAATTGTAATTTATATTAAATAATTAAAATTAAATGTAGTATATTTAATCATCGTGTAGAACCTGAATAGTGATAATAAATACAAAAAAATGTAGAAAACCATAAAATATAAAAATAGCGACATGTTTTGGAAAGAAAATCTTTAGTTTAGTTATTTTTGTACTTTACTTTTGCTTTGGGGTGAATGTTTAAGTTGAATGTTCTTGCATTAGTTAACTTAAATTAATTTAAAAAAAAAGACTTATTTTTTAATATTTACCTTTTGACACAGAATATAGAAATTATAATTTATATTAAATAATTAAAACTAAATGCAATATAATTAAGCATTGGACATTGTCTAAATAAAATTCTAGTGATAATAAATAGAGAAAATGTCAAAAATAAAAGAAATAGAGAAACATTTTAGAAGCCATCTTTAGTTGAGTTATTTTATTTACTTTATTTTTGGTTTTGGTGAATGCGGAAGTTAAATGCATTTGAATTGCTACACTTAAAATAATGGATTCATTCTATAAAATTTGCTTTTGACATATAATAGAGACATTGTAAATAATATTAAATAATTAATATAAAATGTAGTACAGTTAAGTATCGCATAGAACATAGATAAAGTTCTAGTTTTAATAATGAATAATAAAGTGTAAAAATATATTGCAAAATTGGTGATTGAAAAAAAAAAAATGATACGCAAGATCATTAAATCACTTTCATACTAAAACTCAAAATAACAGGATAACTGCATAACTGTAATGAAACTAAAACCGACACGAATGAGTTAGTTCATTCAAATCAATCTTCAATTTATAAGACAGTTATTTCTAACTACAAAAGGAGCACACTTTAGATAAAATCAACAAGTTATTTATTATACTTAAAATTACAAAAGTTATACGTAAATGCCTTTAGTGAAATTAAGAAGTTTAAAATGAGTTTTATACATTAATCGAACATTTGCGAGTTCAAAATCAAAATTCATTTAAAAGTTTCTCTTTTTTCAGTAAAATATCTATTTTTTCTTAAATGCTCCAATTTTTTATGGATTTACCCTTGTGTTTTTAACTAGTATTATTAACTATTATTGTACATAGGTTTTAAGATGTAAAAACTATCATAAACTTATCTTAAACTTTTCTAAAAGTATAAAATGTTTAATTCTTTAGTTAACAGCTTTTTTAAATTTTCCTTAAACAATTTTCGAAAGGAAATCGTTATCAAATTTATAAAACATAGTTGGTTTTGCACAAGTAATTGATCTTTCTACTTATTTATAATTATTCCAAAGAATTTTTCATTAAAAATGAAATTGTTGAATTTTGAAACAATTTGCGTTTCAAGTGATAAGGAAGAAGAAGAAGAAGAAAGGAAAAAGTAATTGGAAGTTGTTAGGACAATTAGCTATGGAAGTAATAAATGGAATACAAATTTTAACTGACAGAAAGTTACAGCGCAATTTTCCGATTTTTCTTCACTCTTTTACAACTTAAATTTTGCATTTCAAGTACATACATTGATTATTAAAGTTGCCTAAAATTGTAAAGCTTCTTTTCCGTTTTAGTGAACTTTATAAAAGCCTACGGATGTAAAATCATGAAGGAAACAGAAAAATATTTTAGAAACGGAATAAATCCTTAGTTTATATGCTATTTAAGTATCTAATTTTGTATGTTAGCAAGTCATAAAATTGAATCTATTCTAATACGGTTTTTAAAATGAATAAACTAAATTTATTTATTAAGATTTCTAATATAGTCTACATACATAATTTTATATATTTATACTAAGTAAATTTCAATATAATGAAAATTATAAAATCATTAAAAAAATTACAAAGGAAAACAAATTAATTAAAGAACACAAAAAATTAATTTATCATCAGGTATTAAAATATCCCCAAAAGTAAAACATGATTGAATTGAAATTTTTTTTATTACACAAAATTACCTTTAAAAATCCTTTCGTGAGTTATTTTGCTTTTAACCCATTAAAGCCTACCGGTACCATATGGTACCGGAATAACTGTCATCCATTTTGTTGCTACTATACCAGTATATTTTAACAAAAATATTCTCTTTATATGATGAGAGAAACTCCGTAATAAAAGGAGACTAAAGTTTCTACTTTAAAAAATTGGTATGAAATGCAATTTTTGCATTTTAAAGAGAAAAATAATTCCGGCTTTAATGGGTTAAGACTGATATTTATAGTTTTGAAAGCATTTTAAAAAGTTCTAAAACATCTTTATAATTCTAATGATAAAATTAAGGGTTACAACTTTGAGAGCAATAAAAAAAAATATTGTTTGAATTGACGATTTCGAATGACACATGTTATCCGTGGCAAAAAGTATGGAATCATTACTCACTAACAATGCAATATATACATTTAAATTATAATTAAAAATAACTATATTTTATTTTTTTTGTTAATAAACTATCGCGAACAATAGTACGATACATATGCACATAGAAAATTTACAAAATAAACATTCTATAATTTTTTATATATAGTTTTCTATAACATGTACAGAAAAACTTTGAAAATGTGTGTGATTCGGGGGGAAACCAGTTTGGAATATTTTGTCAAAATAGGTTAGTTATCTGTCTATAGAATTTTTTCCTTGATCATTGATTTGGTTCTGTAAGTCAAAAGCTTCATAAAGTCTTTGAACTTGTTTGAATTAATGACTAACATTACTTTCAAAACGCACTCCTTTAGTTCATCTGTTGACGTTGGTTAGAGTATAAATACCATTTTTTCAAAATATACTACATGGATTTGTATCTTCTGGGCTTGGCATCTGGGGTTGGCATCTGGGCTGCATGTATGCCACTTCATTTAAGAATGAATCACTTCATTTTGATTATTATTTCCCGAAAGAAACATTTTCACTTTCTGGGACATACGACAAGAGTAATTGTCATACATAAATATAACATCACTATCTTCGAATGAATCTTCTAGAGTAGGAGTTAAAAGAAAAAATAAGTTCACACATATTTCTCTAAATTCCCATTCCAACTCTTTTAAAACTGTCTTCCCAGTTCTTTAGAAGACGTGCAAAACCTAATCGTGATTGAATCCGGGAAATGAAGATAGAAAATTAGAACATTTTTCACTGTTCTTATTATTTTGCAATCTTTTCCTCTTTTCGTCATCCGCACTAATACAATTTCTTGATTCGTTGCTTAACACCACTATACTACAATCATTAACATACACGTCTTGGTGTTCTTTAGCACATCGTAATCTGTCTTGTTTGTATCGTACTGTCGTAGAGGATTTTACCTCAGCATTATGATGATACGGCTGCATTAAATATGTTTCTCAACTTTATGATTGATTCCTTGGTCTTGAATGCCTTCTTCCATTCCGTATTCCTATCGTTAAATGTTGTCCATCTCATATTTTTTCATATCTTAGCAAAGTTGAATAATGATGTGCTGATATAGCTTGTGGTGTACCAGAACGAGGGCCGTTTTTCACGGTTTTAAGCTCTTTAAATTTTATAGAAATTTTATAAATAGTAGATTGTGTACAAGAGAATGTCTGTGGTACATTTCTCTGTTATTTTCCCTTCCTTTACAGCTTAACGATAGCCTCTCTAGTTTTCAAATCTAGCTATCTTACAGATGTCATTTCATGACCTGGTTTGAAATTAGAAAAGGGCAAAAAGCCTAATGCACTTATACACATCACGAGTGAAAATGTGTAAGACGAGTACGTCACAATAAGCAGATTTTCAGACTTGAAAATTTGCATAAACATGGGAGTGATTACAAACTTTTTTCTTGAATTGGCGTGCTTCCAAATATATATATATATATATATATATATATATATATATATATATATATATAATAAAAAAATCCGATTAAATTTCAGAAAAATAATTATAAACAATTATAAATGGCTATTTTTCAATTTGCTTTTTGTCGGTGTATTTCATTAAAGTTTTGATCACACATTGATAAGGAAAAGTTTGGAGCTCTTCATTTATAGTTAAAATGCATGTATTTTATTGTTAATTATGGTACAGTGAGGGCGTATTCTATACTTTTTGCCAGAGTATTACACTAAATAATGACGTTCATGAAATAAATTTTTTTGTAATATTTGATACCAGCATCTGTTTTTTTTTTAATCAAATACCTGCCAAATAACGAGAAAAGAAAGAAATGATTTTTTAAAGTAATCATTTAATTTTTTCACTTTGAATAATCTATTTATTTAAATCTCACTCATTCATTAAAATTGGTGAACTCATATACGTCAACAATAAGTGAATGAATATATTTTAATGTAAGAAAATTAATATAACCTTTATTAAACGTCTCGCTCACCTGAATTTCATAGGCGTTTTCTAACTTAAATGATAAAATGCAGTGCTTAAAAATTTTGTTTTCGAGCAAATTTTATTTCGAAAGATCTCTGTTAAACTTCAAGACCTCATGGCATAAAGTTTTTAGTTTACACAGTCTAAAATAGTATTTTAATCACGAAAAATCAAAGAATGATCCGCGAAAAAAAAAATCGTGAATGAGAGAGATCAACTATTAATTTGATTTATTGTTGGAAATTTTTCATTTAAAATCAATTTTCATTTAGTTCAGAATAAAAATTTATTTATAATTATTTCATCTGATTTTGTTCTTTACATGTATATTTTTTAATAGCGTAAAAAAAAAATAATCCTAAATATACTATTTCTGATATAGATAATGACAAATAATTGTTCAAAATCTAGACAATATTTATACAGCTAATTTGATTTAATTAAACACAAATAGTACAGGAATCGTTTTATTTTAACAAGGTGTTCCCTGTGGCCAGGTTCACGTGACAGTCGAAGAAGTACATATCGTTTTAATGTGTTTTATGTTACGTATAAAAAACGTGTAGGTTAATAGTTTGGTGAATAGTTTAGATTCTTTAGAAACATCACAGATGCTCTACTATGCATGCACTCTTAAACACACGACAGCTTGTAATTCATTTCGTTCGAAATTCAACTAAAACAGCTGTGATGATAATGACAGTGATACATTGTTTCCACTCTGGACAGCAGCAAGAAGAGCGGTAGAGATCTTGTACTTTGTGGTGCTGACGCACACTCGTAATAATACACTCATGTCCAAAATTAAGGTCATAAACATAAAATCTGTGAAAACTGATGATCTATTCACTGTATTGCCACGAAATTTGGCACAGAGGTATAATACAATGGGAGAAAGAATATAGCAACATAACAATATGGAAAAGATTTTAATTGTGAATTGCGATACAGGCATATCAAACAGTTTTAAATCATGAATCAGAGATAAAGCAATTATCTCGAGAAAAGTCGGTCTAATATGGAGTGTGAACATCGTGCACTGCTATACAAGCCTCACAACGAGCTCTCATACTGTTTATGAGGGTATCAACAAATGTTTGTGGCAACAAAGCCATTTTTCCAAAAGCGCGGCTTCTATCTCCTGACGGGCGCTGTGAGTTGGGTTACGCTGTGCATTGGCTCTTCCTAGACCATCCCAAACATGTTCAATAGGATTGAGGTCCAGAGACCTCGACGGCAAATTCATACGGCGAATATCCTCTTCTTCAAGAATATCATAAAAAATGTGATCTCTGTGTGGCCTCGATTTATGTCTGAGCCTACCGCACCACTGAACAACCTCACATAGGCTTCAAGGACCTCATCCCTACAGCGATGTGCGTTGACAGTACCCGCATCGGGACGCACAGTGGGGTACGGCTGCCCAGCATTATTATTCCGCAATGACAAGGATTCCTTTGCAACCAAATCTATCAATTTCTTTTACGTAGGAGGGATGATAGCGAGCTCCACGTTCTCTCCAGATGAAAATTCGACTAGAATCACTTTGTGTGGTGAGTCGGGACACATCACTGAAAAGAACACGCCCCTATTCTTGTTGTGTCGAAGACTGATGTCTTCGGCTCCACAACAAGCGGGCCCTTCTGTTCGATGCAGTGAAAGAGACACACACGACTGGACAACGGGCGTAAAGGGAACTGTCTGCTGGACGTCTATATACTGTTTGCCTGGAAAGTTTTATTGCACACGCAGCAGTAAGGTCACGAGCAAGCTTAAGAGTCGTTATCAACCTATCTCGTCGTGCCCTTTAAGCCAAGTAGCTATTCTGTGCAGGTGCCGTTGCTCTGTGTCGGTCTTGGCTGCCTTCCTGGTGACATTGGGATAGTCTAGGAAGAGCCATTGCACAGCGTAAACCCCCTGCCATGACCTGCCAGGAGTTAAAAGCCACGCTTTTGAAAGAATGGGCTTTGGTGCCACAAACATTTATTGACACCCTCATAAACAGTATGAGAGCTCGTTGTGAGGCTTGTATAAAAATACACGGTGGTCACACTCCATATTAGACATACTTTTCCCGAGATAAATGCTTTATCTCTGATTCATGATTTAACACTTTTTGATATACCCTGTATCTTATTTCACAATTAAAATCTTTTCCATATGGTTATGTTGCTATATTCTTTCTCCATTGTAATATACCTCTGTGTCAAATTTCGTGGCAACACAGCAAATAGTCCATCAGTTTTTACAGATTTTATGTTTATGACTTTAATTTTGGACACAAGTATAAATTACAGGGTTAAAGTGAGAATGTCCGACTGGTCAGTGATCGACTGTATTCGGAGGCTCATCCAAACCATCAATGAGGAGGTTGTTCATCGGGGTAACCTCGTACGTTACATGAGCAATGTGGTGGAATAACAACTAATTTTAGAATATTACACGGGGATACCAAACGCTTTACGCTTTATCCTATGCAGATGCTTCCAATTTGAATCGAAATGTCCAGTTCCACGTCTGCTATCGGAATACCATTCCATTATATAGAAAAATACAATTTGTATGATTACATCTAGTCATTGGTTTCATTTGTGGTCTGTGTCTTTAATTATTATTGTTTTGCGGCTCTTGGAAATTGTATCTACAAAAACAACTTTTCAAAAGTAAAAAAAAAAAGCCAAGCGTAAAAAAAAAAAGTTGTGGCTAAAAAATGGTGTGATATCAAATTTCCAAGCTATTATATTACTTTTTTAACTTTTTTCCATTAAATAAGTTATCATATATATAAGTCGAGTGCCTACGTATATGTTAATAGAAATCGTTTTCTCCTGTACTAAATACATCCTAACGAGTTTCTGAAAATTCAATTTTTTTCAAATTATGCATGATGGGCTTGGCGGCCATCTTTGCATATTATTCACAAAATTCTAAGCATCCAAATCCGTAGTTAAAATCCGAAGTTCAAAATTGTTATTTAAGCAAATATTTTAAGCGTTTCATTTATAGATTTGTATGATCTGAAAATTGTGTCTTAAGATAATGATGACTTATCTTAAAGATTCATCTTATGATTTATTTTTTACAGTAATTAATAATTTCAAACTAGTAAAAATCCATTTCTCAAAATATCAGTCTTATCTAATTTATCTGTCCGTAGTTAAAATCTGAAGTTCGAAATTGTTATAAACATATTACATTGCAAACATATTACGCTTTTACTTTAGAAATTTGGGTGCTTAGAAATATAAAAAGATGGCCGCCAAGCCCATCATGCATAATTTGAAAAAAATTGAATTTTCAGAAACTCGTTAGGATGTATTTAGTACAGGAGAAAACGATTTCTATTAACATATACATAGGCACTCGACTTATATATATGATAACTTATTTAATGGAAAAAAGTTAAAAAAGTAATATAATAGCTTGGAAATTTGATATCACACCATTTTTTAGCCACAACTTTTTTTTTTTACGCTTGGCTTTTTTTTTTTACTTTTGAAAAGTTGTTTTTGTAGATATCATTTCTTTTTTTTTAAACAGAATAAACATAATTTAAATAATCTAAACATGAGAAATAATTTAAAATTACATTTTACTTTCAGTCATTGTTTAAAAGGTTAACTAGAAATACCAGTAGATTTTTAAATTAAACTAATAACAACATACTAAATGTGGCTTGTTTTAATACTTGTTATCCCCCGTTAAAAAATATCACTGACTTATCGATGAAATGAATAAAAATGCAATACGTACATAGCGTGTCAGCGCTGCATTTGAAATCAAACGTGATATCTACGCTCTTTTATTATTAGCACTAGCTGGCTTCGCCCGCTAGCGGACCCCTAATTTATATCGGGGCCTCGAATCTTGTAAAACCTCGAATAAGATAAACCTCGAACCGAACGAACCTCCGACCTGGTTCTCCGCTGCCTTCGGCACCGGATAATCCCTTAATTTGCACATCGAATAGTATAAACCTCTAACCAAACTAACTTCCGACACGGGTCCCCGCTGCCTTCGGCACCGTATAGCAGTCGTGCTGCAAGTTCCATCTTCCACCACCAGGTAGCGCAATCGGTTCTGTATGAACCTCGGGCACTGAAATCGTTAAGGCTAGAGATGTCGAGTCGAATGAGATATACCCCGTCGTGATCTAGCCCATAGAACCAGAGATAGAAAAGTGCCCCCTGGTGGTGAAAAAACGAACTAAAATCGGAAAGCTCTATTGATGTCGAGTCGAATGAGCCATAACCGGTCGTGATCCGACTCGTAGGAACAGATATAGGAAAGCGTCCCCTGGTGGTGAAAGCTATTCGCGCTTGGGAGGGCAAAAGGGGGGATGAACACGGGAGATGCATAATAGGATTAAGCGGTCACAGACTTTTCCAACGATGTATCACATGAGGGGTATGTGCAAAATTTAGAAAATACCCCCCCCCCCCCTGCATATTATGATTAAGCGTTCACAGACTTTTCCAACGATATATCACATGAGAGGTGTCGGCAAAATTTAGAAAAGTGCCCCCTTTGGGTGGGACGGCTGAAAGTGGGAGGATGGACCCCGAAGATACATAATATGAATAGCGGAACAATTTTTAGAATTTCTGAAAGCTGATTTTTATTTATTTATTTATTTATTTATTTATCTATTTTTTATTTTTTATTTATTATTATTTTATTTTTTTGCGTTGCCCTGTGCATGTTTGGAATTTCTTAGCAATTTCTTAGATTTACCTTATTTTATTCAATTAAACATTGTACTGCTACAATAAATTTAAATGGAAACTTCACTTCTAAAACAAAAATAATTTAACAACTGGATTTCATTAATTTATAGGAAAACTAGCAAGCTACGCCCGCTGCGCTGGTCGGTTTCTACAAATGAACCCTGAATCAAACGAAATATATCGTTTAATTTGACCTTGTATTTGAAAGCAATCTGTATATTTACGTGGAATATCCTTCCACATTACTGAAAAATGACGCGATTGCGCTATTATATTTTCTAATGTGCAGTCAAAATTTTAGCTGTTAAGGACCAACTCTTTTATTTGGTCATTTACAGTTAGGGTTTGCTAATGTTGTGGGTTTTGGTGTTCTTTCTAAAATAATTTACTTAAACTTAATAGACTCATTTACAACTCATTACTCACTTGACAATTAAACAATTTAAAAATAAGTGTACCTTGATTAACTCCACTGAAATCTGTTGCCATGGAAAAGGGAGTAAATTATATTGAACTGATCAGAATATCAAAACTTAAAAATCCGAATAAGTTAATACAACATGATAATTTTGAACTCATCATCTTAAGACAATATTAAATGTAGTAAGGGGCAACAGATTTCTAAATCAAGTAGCATACTCGATTGCATAAAGAACACCCAACTCCACTCCAACCCGATCAAGCTCAAATCTCCATATACATTAAATTAACAAAAGTGTAATCATCATATAATTTGGAAAAATGCAGACAACCTGAAATTCCTCCAATATGAGGACCAAAAGGAGAAGGAGTTAAATCCGTTAATAGAATAGGGATATGATGATGTACTAAAATTTTAGAACAACCATGGAGATTCTGAACAAGATCCGATCGGTTAGCCAAGAATCGTATAGTGGTATAAAATAACTGGAAACCTTTTTTTTTTTTTTTTTTTTTGTTTACTTTGTTAAAAAACAACCATTTTGTTGTTTGTTTTGAAAAATACTTCAAAGAAAGGATAATTAAAATTTAAATTAATCAATCATGAAATTAGACTTAATTTTACTTTAGCATCAATTATCAGTATATCCAATACTGAGATATGAACAAAAATTACATCTAATAACCTTACGTAAACCTCAATTAATTTTCAAATAAACTATTACTATGAATTTTAGATTTAAGAAATTTAAAAGTATTAATTTAGTAAAATTATAGCTTTCATATTTTTAGTCACACTTACTGAGAGGTTAATCCCATCTTATAGGTTTGTTGTAATTATAAAAATATTAATTATTTAAAAATTTATATATACAGAAAAACATACCATATTTGAGAATAAACAAAAATTTTCTTTATTTGAATAATTAAAATTATAAAAGTAAGGTAGTTCTCAAACAAAATATAATAATGACACAATAATAAAGTTGATCAAAAAAAATACTGAAATTAACTATTATAACACTTTACATTAAACAGCAAAGTCCCTAAAATTACCACAATATCATGATTTAAAGATGGATCAACTTTTCAAAATTTAATTATTGGTTAATTTTCAATTAAATATCATAGATCTTAAACTACTAACAAACTAACAATTCAAATGTCGTTCAATCATAAAAAAAGTTACATGTTAATCATCTTAAAATACCAATAATTATATTTTTTGTTTCTCCAGGTATTTATAAATATTACAACAGTAGACAACATGTAATAAAGAAGAAATATGGGTTACTTACAATATACTTTAATATTTACTACCGTCAGTGTGGGCACACTTCTTTGCATACGTACTAGTCTGCCATAGTCCTTTTTTTTCATCAACCTATTCTTTTCTGCTGCCTCTAAGAGCAGTATATTTCGCTTGTGGAACAGTATAATAACACATCACGGGTGGGTTCTTTTCTCTTAGTCTTTCCTACTCCAACACCGTTACTCCATACTTCACTTGGAGATTTTGATTTATTCACGATTCAAGACGTCCTCACATCACCGATACCTTGTAAAGCGGGCAAGTCTACTCAGCTAGTCACGCCAACCTTCTTAGTCTAGGATTAATAATGCCCCATCTCCAGAAATGATGCTCGTCTAATCATTAACCCTTAACCGGAAACGTACCGTCTGTGAGACGGTGGCGTCTACATATCTACCCTTTATGCAAAAATGAATGTATCCTCAATATTATCACGCCATCTAATCGTTACACTATTTGTCCTCTCCACCCCGACCCATTTGCAACACCTGATCTTTTTTAGTTGTTGAAAGAAAAAATATTTTCTTTTCGCCGCAGTCTGTCAGACGGTGTGTTTCCGTTTATGTAATTTTTTGCTTTCGGATATCGAGATGGCGGAGCCGTCAAAGCGGGTACGCTTTGGTGATAAAGATTTTGAAGAGACTATTTTGCGATGGTTTGATGAAGTAGGAAGTGACATAAGCGATGTTGAAATTATTTCAGATGATGAATATATAAATTCTGAACACGAAAGTGATTCAACATTGTCAGAAAATTCTAATGAAAGCAAAAATGAAGATATAAGAAATGATGAAAAATTAGCAGACGCAGATACGAAATATATATATGGAAAAAATCGGTACCGATGGTCTGTTTCAGAAGTTCGCCCCTCGTCAAGAACAAAAAAACACAATATTATAAAAGTGCCAGTTTTAACAGGAAAAGCTTGAGATCTTGGAGAAAAGCTAGATACATTCTCTGTCTGGCAGTTGTTGATTACAAATGATATGTTAGTGCATATAGTGAAATGGACAAACCATAAAATAATTCAAATGCGAATGAAATATGATACTCTGACCAGTAATATGAAAGAAAGTAATATGGAAAGACGACTAGAAAATCCCCAATTACCCAGGGAATTGCACTTTATAATAGCTCGCATTCTGCAAAAACCTGTTGAAAATGTGCCCCCGGTAGATGATGACTTAATACTTCTCAAAGGCAAAGCATGTTTTTTGTGTCACATAACTAACCATAGAATGACAAAATACCTGTGTGTACAGTGCCGGAAGCATGTATGCCTGCAGTGATCGAAACCTAAATGCAATGATTGCATAAAAAATGCTGATATTTAGAACATGCTGCAATATTTACTATTAAATGTTTTGTTAATTTTACTGTCTAATATATTTTTTTAATTCATATTCTACTAATATATATAAAAATAGTTGCATTTATTTCATCATTTTGTCGAAAATGTAAGTATTAGAATAATAGTGTGTAATTCTGAAATATTTCCTCTATCCGACATTAAAAACTTATTTTTATGCTGTTATATTAAAAATTTCTTCCTGTTAATGCATTACTGTCAAAGAATAAACGTTTAAGTTCACTATTTAGTAAATTAATATGAGTTGTTTTCTTTTTAAAATTTTATAGCAATTTTTAAAATTTAGCAGTCTCACAGACGGCACTTTTCTGTTTGTGTTCTGAATTTTCACGTTTCCGGTTAAGGGTTAATTCATTTTTCATCAAGGCATCAATAACAACCGCCGCTTAAGAAGTCAATACAAGATAATACTTTTTCTAGGAACGCCGCTACTACATGATGGGTCAAACATATTTTCTTTTCATTCGCCCTCTATCAGATACAGATCCTTAACTCGAAAATGCCCTTATAGCCTCTTTTCATCATAACACCATGATTTAGGATAGTTAGTGTAGGGCCATCAATGCCCCATTTTCAATAATCTTTCAGAAACCTGTCCGCCTTCAACAACTTTGCGATCCAGCCCACAGGCCAGTTTTCGAACCCCGTAACAAGTCCAATTTTTACGAGCCAAACAACAGGTATCTTGGCCAAGCAACAACTACTGTCGTAAACATTCACTCTCCCGCGCCGTTTGAAAACGGGACCGATCCACTCTGCCAGGGGTACGGGAGTGGAAACAAAAGGAAAAATGGACTCTTCCTGAAGACTCCAGCTTGTCGCTCCACTCTGCCGGCCGCTTCATGGGGGAAGGCAGCCATGCTTCACCCCCATGGCGTGTGCTTAAGGGGGTCCTGTGAGCCTCTGTTTACATGGGCGCCAGCTATCCGCCTGATAGCAGAGCCAATTGAAGCCTGTCGTAAACTTACAAAGCCTAATTGCGTGTATAGTACACTCATAAGATAACGTAATTCTTATACAGGGCGGTCGGTCATTCTTATATCAAAGTCAGACTAGATGACTCCAAATTTTCCACCTGTGCGGTCTACTTTTCGTAAATGAAAACAGGAAGCTACGTTAGACTATGAAAGTTGAAATTGCTTTGCTTAAAAGAAATGGAAAGAAGAGGAAAAAAAAACTGCTTTTATTAATTATATTGCAATTACATTTATTTATATATATATTTAACACAGAAACAAGAAGAAAACTTTTAAATAAATGTTGAGAGAGTGATTTAAGGTAATTAATGTAGATTAAAAAAAAATTGGTTGAAACCAACCGTAACAAGATTGCTCCCCCCGGCTAATTTAAAAAAAAAAATTTGAGAAAACAAATTATTTTTTTGAAAGGTAACTGGGTACCACATGGCATTCTGGGACCTCAACACTGAAAAAACTGACCCACAAACACAAATCATACATCGATCCGGGACGGGATCCAGAGAGTTCACCGCTGAAATACCACCCTGACAATATATTCCGGATATATACAACCAGAGCTCGCACATCCGTAGAAACCATTACCTAAAATATTACCTGAAACATGACCATAAAAGAGTACTACCAGAGGAGGGACCACAAGGCTGATTTTACCACTAAAATGACCAAGATATTCGCTGCACCTGTAAAAGAACACATGTTCCACCTGACTGTGAAACCTCACTTCCCTACAACTGTCATTCCTACGCATAACTGCATCCTACCTGAAATTTCTGGTAACAGAACTGTAAATAATATATAAATTGAATTTTGAAAAAAAAATTAGCCGAAAAAGAAGAGAAGTGCCCACTGATTAATTGTCATTATACTGGGGGTCATTATACATAACTTCAATAATTGGCATCACAGTATATTACAACACTATCTATTAATGTAAATAAGTACTAGTAATATCATAGTTACAACACTGTAAATGTCAATGAAATTTGTAAAACACATATTAATTCTATTATACAAAAATACACAAGAGCAACTGGTGACACACAAAAAAAATATACATATACATCTGCAAGACACATATTATGGTATCACAGACCATGTTAGAGAATTACGCACACAATTGTAACAATTTTATATGAGAACACATGTTTGTTTTCGAACACAGTCTAATGATTCGGGATATTATGTAGATTTTACAAATGCACGTACAAGTAATGTGCATGGGAAAGAGTATCTCTGCCTCTGTGCTACTTATAGCAAAAAGCAGTTTCGGGCTTTTGGGCACAACAGGGAAAACATTCCACAAAATAAAATAAAAAACAGGGGTGGTGACATATATCACCAGGAAGGAAAACACACATTCCACAAAAATAGGAAGTAGAATAAAGAAAATAGTTAATTTTAGCACTTTTAGCCACACACAACAACATACAGGCATGTACATGAGACAGTATGTACAAGAAAAAGAAAAAGGGCCCACACTCCTTAAAGTTTAAGCTCAAATAAAACCACAAACTGTATAGTAAATAATAAATCTATCTAGTTAAAATGTAGAAATTAAAGTAAACACATACTTAAAAAGTTATATACAAAACACTGATGCATTAAAAAAAACTGAACTAAACAGATCTACCTCGGCAAAAGGGCATACAAAACACAACATCCTAAAAAAATTTTAAAGTAACAAAAATTACATTCGTTTTTTGCAAAAATACACCCAAAATCTACGAAAACGGGGTGCGGACGGGTATATACCACATAATCTACCATAAAACAGACAAAAACCTTAAGTATAGGCATAAAAAGGGTTAAAAATGCCTACATGAAAGTATCAACACACAACCAAAACAAACCTTTAATACGCTAGAAAAACTAAGTTCCGTTTTAAAAAATGCCAAAAAAAATAGTTATATATACATACACATTAACTAAACTACAAATAAATACAAATAAACAAGGTAAAATTGAATAAAAATGCCTGAATAACGAAAAAAGGTAGTTAGTATTTATAACTCGGACGGTCTCGTCTATCCCGTAGCGAATAGTCGGTTCTAGAAATCGATATTGAACGACTACTTCTATTCGATTTAGCAGCTGGACGAATCGATGAACGAGACCTGCGCGAATCGCTGTGCTCAGCAGTTGAACTGCTTTCTGCCGTGGCTGAATTTTTTCCTACGCGCATTTCGCTGCCTTCTGCCGTTGCTAAATTTTTATTTACGCACATCTAGTTATTCTCTGCCGCTGCAATCTCCGGAGAAATGGGAGGTGGGGGAGAGGGATTTATGATTTCAGTCGCGTCGCTGTCTGTTTCCTCCACTTCCGGCGCTACCGGAGTTTCGTTATTGTTGACGTTCACTACTGCTGGTGCGCGGTTACTATCCCAGGGTGCCCAGGGAATGAATCGGTTGCGTTTACACCTGCGTACAGGAGGAGAATCGCGCGGTTGTTGTGGTGAATCGATGGTCACGTTTTCAGTCGATCCCAGGCCAATTGTTTGTTTTGGTTCACTGGACCAGATGGGGAGTCTGTCTTTGAAAGAAGACAACCTGTCAACATGGACAACCTGACAATTTTTGGGATTAGAAACTAGCGCTATTTTAAAATTAACCTCATTTAGCTTCTCAATTATAGTAAAAGGACCATTATTTTGCTTGCTTAATTTTTTTGTATTACCAGGGGCGACTGTGGGTGTAAATAACCACACAAGATCTCCTATTTTAAAATTTTTAACAACAGCTGTCCTTTCACGGTATTTTTCCTGCTGCTCAGAAACTTTAATTAAATTACTATGTACTTCAGTGTATACTTTTTGAAGAGCTGGGATTAAGAGTTCGCAAAAAGAGGGTGCATCATTATAATTAAAAGCAGGTGGCTGGGAAAAGAGATTATATGGTAAATTCATATTTCTGCCATACATAACTGCAGCTGGGCTAAGTTTAGTTGAAGAGTGGACAGCTGAACGCATAGCTAGTAGTGCAAATTTGAGTTTAGTGTCCCAGTCAGATTGATTTTGATTGACTATGTGACAAAGTGCATTTTTAAGAGTACGATACTGTCTCTCCACTTGCGAGTTGCCAGCCGGGTGATAAGATGAGGTCTTAATATGTTTAATACCAAACATTTTATACACGTGTTCAATCGCATCTGAAATTAGATTCTTCGCGTTGTCCGTCGTAATAAAACAGGGCGCTCCGTAGCGTGATATGAAATCAGCTAAAGTGTCCGCAATGACATCTGAAGTGGTTGAACTAACCGCATATGCTTCTGGCCACTTAGTAAATGAATCTATATATGCGACAATATACTTATTTCCCGAGAAAGTTTGCGGTAAGTGTCCAATGAGATCCAAATGAACCTTGTTCATGGGAAACTGGGGGGTCGGCATACGTTGCAGAGGGGCAAGCTGGTTCGCTCTATAAGCTCTCTTCTGCTGGCAACTAATACATGACTCCACTAGATGTTGACATCTGACGACATTCCTGGCCAATAGAAGTGCTCACGAATGCGATCAATGGTCTTTTGAAAGTCTTGATGACAAGCCGCTAGGGACTCATGTGTAAGTGCAAAAACTTGAGTAACCAATTCTTTTGGCACGACTAACTTTACAGATTTATTCAAAATAGCTGACTCCCTTGTATCCTCACAAACTAAAATGTCATCTCTAAAAAAAATTTCATGTATTTAGGAGCAATTTCTACACCTTGGTCTAGTTTTCTTGCAATCTCCCAGCATTTCTTGTCTGATTTTTGTAATTCACCAATTTTTTCAAGTAGATTGGAATGAGGCATAAAAGTAACTTCCTTTTTGACTTGTATACAAAAATTACAATTAACAATATCATTGGAGTTATCATTGTTGACATACCTCGAAAGGAAATCTGCGACACTGTTACACTTACCTTTAACAAACTTGATTGTAAAATTAAAGTCTGAGAGAGTGCAGATCCATTTAGCCATGCGAGATGTAGGGTCGTGAATTTTTAACATAAATGTTAGAGGCGCATGGTTTGTATAGATGAAAAAATGGGTATTAGCAATGTAACATTTAAAGTGGGCAGTTGCCCAAACTAAAGCTAGTAATTCCCTTTCAGTGGTGGAGTAGCGGGTCTCAGCATCTTTCAATTTTCTGCTGGCAAAGGCAACAGGATGGAGCATGTTATTTTCATCTAATTGTGATAACACTGCCCCTAATGCTTCGCCACTGGCATCACTATATAAATGGAATTCTTTCTCAAAATCAGGGAGTGCAAGACATGGTTTTGAAATAAGAGCCATTTTAAGGTCTTCAAATTCTTTCTGTGCATCTTCATTCCACGAAAATTTTCCTGTCTCTTTAGTTAGATTGATTAAATTTTTGGCCCTCTTAGTAAAATCTGGTATAAATCTCCTATAAAAAGATAGAGTTCCAATGAATGACCTAACAGCCTTTCGGGTAGTTGGAGGTTTAAAATTTTCTATTACGGCAATATTTTTATTGATAGGTGATACTTGGCCACTACAAATCTCAAAACCTAGATATTGTATTTTATTCGAAAGGAAAGTGCATTTACTGGGCTTAAGTTTAAGTTTATGCAGTCTTAACCTTTCAAAGACCATGCTAAGCTTCTCAAAATGAGAATTAACATCACTGGAGGCAATTACAATGTCGTCGATATAAACAAGAATTCCAAGATTGCCTAAATCACCGAAAATAGCATTCATAAGTCTCTGGAAACTGTTACCTGAATTTGAGAGCCCAAAACAGTTACGGGTCCACTCAAAAAGTCCCTTGTGGGTGATTATTGCAGTTTTATGCCTATCCTCTGGGCGAATAACCTGCTGAAAAAAAACCACTAGTTAAATCTAGCGTTGAAAAAAATTTAGCCCCGCTTAAAGCATCAACAGAGTCGGTAATGTTAGGTATTGGATAAGCATCTTTAACAAGATTTTTATTTAGTCTTCTGTAGTCAACAGCAAGTCGATAGGAACCGTCTGATTTCCGAACCAGAATAACCGGAGAAGCAAATTCAGACATGGAAGGGGAAATTATATCCGCCTGTAACAAAGTATTAAGTTGGTCTTCCATTTCTTGACGTAATTTGTAGGGGACTCTATAAGCTTTGCCTTTAACTGGTTTATTTGAAGTTAAGTTAATTTCATGCGGGATTGTATCACAGCCGGGTAAATCTAAGACCGATGCTGCAAATACATCTTTGTTTTTGTCTAGAAAATTTTGCATTTTAAGTTTTAATGGGGGTTCTAAATGATCTAAATTAATTTCAGAGCTCCAAGTGAGATCAGCGTGATCAAAGTCACCAATTGGAGGGGCCAAATTTATATTATAGGTTAATTTATTATCAGTTACGGGTATATTTGACTGGTCTACATATTTTTGAATTTTGGCAACAAAGGTTCCTTTATTTAAATGGATATTATTGTCTGAAAATTTTGCAAATGAGATATATAGTCCATGTTCTTTAGTGCAAATGGCTCTGGAGGTAAGGAGACCTTGATTTAAATTTTTCGCCAAAGGTTCTAACATAACAATATCATTTTCCTTAATAAAATTTTCCTTATAACTTTTAACCTGGGCTAACATTTTTGACTGCGGGGGAATTGAAATTTTGCTACATAACACAGCGAAACTTATACTTTTATTTTTATTGGTTCTATTACTACTGCTATCTTCATTGCTCTCCTTCTCGACTTCAGGTACTTTATCCTCTATACTTACCAAATCTTCACTTTCATCAATATTACAAATTTCAGTAGTATCTTCAGCTAAATTACCCTGGGTTACCTGACTCGCTGCTGATAGATTATTGTCGACATTTTGAATACTTGAAAAATTTGCAGTATTATTACCCTCAGAGCTACCGCCTGATATAGTTTGCATGCAAAAGTTCTGCGCAACCCTTTTAACTTCCTTATCTGACTCAGTTTGAATGATTATCTCAACATCTTTTCCCATACTACTCAACTGCGGGTCCTGAACTACCATATTTTCACTACTATTATTCCCATTTTCAACACTGACTGAGTCATGAACATTAATACATGCAAAACTTTCAGGGGGGGCTATTGGCATTACTACTTTTTGAATTCTCCCCTACTTTGTTGACACATTTTATATTTACAGAACTATTTTCAACACAACTATTATTTATACAATTATTATTTGAATTTACATTATATACAGAGTTAGAAATATTTACAGAATTAGTAGCAAGACAAGTATTAGACCCTGAAGTATTACTTGGGGTTTCTACGCTTTGTTTACATTGGCCTGCAACTGGCACTTTAAGAGCGACAGCATTTGTATCACAATTTATACTTGCCCGGTACTCTTTCAAAAATGGCATTCCCAAAATCATATTAAATTCCTCTGCTAATTTACCTTCCACTACATAGAATTCAGCTTGACATTGAACATTATCAAAAACAAATTTTAAAAATACTTTCTTATTTAGGTGAACTTTCTCACCGGTGACAGTCATAATGGGGATATTGCAATTCTCCGTTTCAAAATTCTCTAAATAGTTACAATCAGTACCACTCAGGAGATTAATTGCCGAACCAGTGTCACATAATGCATTCAGGCAAACTTTATTTATGTAAATTCTTGCAGTTGGTAATGTATATGATTGGGGGTGAAAAACGCTATATACAGCTGGGGGGTCCAGGTGCCTGTGGGGGATCGAGTTGACCACATTTGATCCGGCCACTAATAGTTTAAAGCCTCACTTTCATTGTTAGCTACTGGGGTGTTATTTACCGCCTGCTCTTCATTTCTGTTCGCAGCTGTATTCCTACTGTTTTGGTAATAACCACCTCTTCTTCCCCTATATCCGCCTCGCTGAGTCTGGTTGCCTCTAGGATTTTCACTTCTGTTTCTATAATTTTGCCCACGGCTCCTGAAATTTTGACCACCTCCCCTTCTAAAATTATAGTCGACAAAATTTAGTGGACAATCTCTGGCATAGTGGCCTTGTACGGAACACCTATAGCAGGTTACGGGTCTTACTTCCTGGGTTTTTTCCTGCATATCCCTAGCCCTAAGATCAACTAAACTGTCTATCTTAGCTGCTAAAACATCAATTTGAGATTTTAGTTGGTCTATCTCCTTCTTTTGTGAGCTATCTTGCTGAAAAACTGCAGCACAGGGTAGGTTTTGGGTCAAATTTGGGTTGAGAATTTCCTCGCGGTGGTTGTAGAAAGGGTTAATGCTCCTATAAGCTTTTTCTTCCAGAAGTGCAATTTTGAGAACCTCTTCTGGGGATTGCGGATTTCTCGCAATTACTCCCTTTCGCACTTCTGGTGTAAGATTGCTCAACAGCATGGAGTGTAGTAGAGCCGTTCGGCTTTTATCGACTACTTCACCCTGGATACCTTCAATTACAAGGGCTCTTAATGACATATCATATGCCTTGTCATAAAACTCCTGAACACTCATATTGGGTGGCTGTTTAAAATTTAAAAAATGACTGAGGGCAACATCTGGTGTGGCCTGTGAAGTATAACTCTCTTTTAAGATTTTTAATAGCTCATCAGATGTTTTTGCTTTGTGAATTTTTATTCGCCTAGAAGCAGCTCCTGATAATCTAGCTAACAAAACGAATTTTTTCTCCTCTTCATTCCAGTCGAATAATTTGGCAAAACTCTCAAATTTCTCAGAAAAATCTCAGAAGCAGACTGAGCTGGCCTCTCCATTGAATGGGGGAATATTAGACAAATTATCCACTAAAGCATTTTTCCGCTGAATAGTGGCAATTGCTTCCGAGTGCTTATCAGCCATAGTTAGAGTTAGAAAATGACAAACAAACCAAAAAAATGAAAAATGGGGGGGGGGGCAACTTAAAAATGAAAAAAACAGAGGGGAAAGGAAAACCTTATAAATACATAAAACTTAAGTACAGGACTATGATTTTAGTGACTAAGCTAAAGTTATGTACACAAAACATAATTTTGACTGGGGATTGTAGCTAATAGCACAGAGAGAGAGCCTAGACCTCTTTTTACACTTGAACATATAAATAAAATTTTAATTGCAAAAACACCCAGTTGCTCTTTGATACATAAATGCATACAAGTAAAAAAAATCAATAACCCAGAGACCGAATTGTTACGGCTCCATTTGTTGTGGGTTTTGGTGTTCTTTCTAAAATAATTTACTTAAACTTAATAGACTCATTTACAACTCATTACTCACTTGACAATTAAACAATTTAAAAATAAGTGTACCTTGATTAACTCCACTGAAATCTGTTGCCATGGAAAAGGGAGTAAATTATATTGAACTAATCAGAATATCAAAACTTAAAAATCCGAATAAGTTAATACAACATGATAATTTTGAACTCATCATCTTAAGACAATATTAAATGTAGTAAGGGGCAACAGATTTCTAAATCAAGTAGCATACTGGATTGCATAAAGAACACCCAACTCCACTCCAACCCGATCAAGCTCAAATCTCCATATACATTAAATTAACAAAAGTGTAATCATCATATAATTTGGAAAAATGCAGACAACCTGAAATTCCTCCAATATGAGGACCAAAAGGAGAAGGAGTTAAATCCGTTAATAGAATAGGGATATGATGATGTACTAAAATTTTAGAACAACCATGGAGATTCTGAACAAGATCCGATCGGTTAGCCAAGAATCGTATAGTGGTATAAAATAACTGGAAACCTTTTTTTTTTTTTTTTTTTTTTTTTTTTTTTTACTTTGTTAAAAAACAACCATTTTGTTGTTTGTTTTGAAAAATACTTCAAAGAAAGGATAATTAAAATTTAAATTAATCAATCATGAAATTAGACTTAATTTTACTTTAGCATCAATTATCAGTATATCCAATACTGAGATATGAACAAAAATTACATCTAATAACCTTACGTAAACCTCAATTAATTTTCAAATAAACTATTACTATGAATTTTAGATTTAAGAAATTTAAAAGTATTAATTTAGTAAAATTATAGCTTTCATATTTTTAGTCACACTTACTGAGAGGTTAATCCCATCTTATAGGTTTGTTGTAATTATAAAAATATTAATTATTTAAAAATTTATATATACAGAAAAACATACCATATTTGAGAATAAACAAAAATTTTCTTTATTTGAATAATTAAAATTATAAAAGTAAGGTAGTTCTCAAACAAAATATAATAATGACACAATAATAAAGTTGATCAAAAAAAATACTGAAATTAACTATTATAACACTTTACATTAAACAGCAAAGTCCCTAAAATTACCACAATATCATGATTTAAAGATGGATCAACTTTTCAAAATTTAATTATTGATTAATTTTCAATTAAATATCATAGATCTTAAACTACTAACAAACTAACAATTCAAATGTCGTTCAATCATAAAAAAAAGTTACATGTTAATCATCTTAAAATACCAATAATTATATTTTTTGTTTCTCCAGGTATTTATAAATATTACAACAGTAGACAACATGTAATAAAGAAGAAATATGGGTTACTTACAATATACTTTAATATTTACTACCGTCAGTGTGGGCACACTTCTTTGCATACGTACTAGTCTGCCATAGTCCTTTTTTTTTATCAACCTATTCTTTTCTGCTGCCTCTAAGAGCAGTATATTTCGCTTGTGGAACAGTATAATAACACATCACGGGTGGGTTCTTTTCTCTTAGTCTTTCCTACTCCAACACCGTTACTCCATACTTCACTTGGAGATTTTGATTTATTCACGATTCAAGACGTCCTCACATCACCGATACCTTGTAAAGCGGGCAAGTCTACTCAGCTAGTCACGCCAACCTTCTTAGTCTAGGATTAATAATGCCCCATCTCCAGAAATGATGCTCGTCTAATCATTAATTCATTTTTCATCAAGGCATCAATAACAACCGCCGCTTAAGAAGTCAATACAAGATAATACTTTTTCTAGGAACGCCGCTACTACATGATGGGTCAAACATATTTTCTTTTCATTCGCCCTCTATCAGATACAGATCCTTAACTCGAAAATGCCCTTATAGCCTCTTCTCATCATAACACCATGATTTAGGATAGTTAGTGTAGGGCCATCAATGCCCCATTTTCAATAATCTTTCAGAAACCTGTCCGCCTTCAACAACTTTGCGATCCAGCCCACAGGCCAGTTTTCGAACCCCGTAACAAGTCCAATTTTTACGAGCCAAACGACAGGTATCTTGGCCCAGCAACAACTACTGTCGTAAACATTCACTCTCCCGCGCCGTTTGAAAACGGGACCGATCCACTCTGCCAGGGGTACGGGAGTGGAAACAAAAGGAAAAATGGACTCTTCCTGAAGACTCCAGCTTGTCGCTCCACTCTGCCGGCCGCTTCATGGGGGAAGGCAGCCATGCTTCACCCCCATGGCGTGTGCTGAAGGGGGTCCTGTGAGCCTCTGTTTACATGGGCGCCAGCTATCCGCCTGATAGCAGAGCCAATTGAAGCCTGTCGTAAACTTACAAAGCCTAATTGCGTGTATAGTACACTCATAAGATAACGTAATTCTTATACAGGGCGGTCGGTCATTCTTATATCAAAGTCAGACTAGATGACTCCAAATTTTCCACCTGTGCGGTCTACTTTTCGTAAATGAAAACAGGAAGCTACGTTAGACTATGAAAGTTGAAATTGCTTTGCTTAAAAGAAATGGAAAGAAGAGGGAAAAAAAACTGCTTTTATTATTAATATTACAATTACATTTATTTATATATATATTTAACACAGAAACAAGAAGAAAACTTTTAAATAAATGTTGAGAGAGTGATTTAAGGTAATTAATGTAGATTAAAAAAAAATTGTTGAAACCAACTGTAACACTAAAGAATGATAAAACTATATGCAATATACTAAAACCATCACTAAAAATTATCGAAATAACAATGCAAACAAATTAACTTACAAAATCCATTCAGAAGAAGTTTTTATAAAGGCTAATCTTTGATAATCTGATTATTGAACTTTTCCACATAATTCTAAAACAACAAAACGATATAAAATATACTAAAACAATCCTTACAAATTATCTACTTAACAATGCAAGTCGCAAAAAATACGCCCAGTAAAAACTATCAAAAAGGCTAATATTTCGGAATCGGGTTCAATTGACTATATAACCTTCACACATAACTGTTGGACTAAGCAACGTAGGACAATATATAGTACATTAAAACTATTTCTGAAATAGCATCTAACTAACAATACAATTCTTATCAAAATCCGTTCAGTAGAACTTTTTTAGAAGGCTAATCTTTCATAATCGGAATCAAATATTGAAAAGGCTAATATTTGATAAAAAAAAATGGTCACCCGATTTTCGAATTTCCCCCTATAATTCTAGAACTAAGCAACGTTATATAATAAAACGTTCCCTAGACAATTATTTAACAGTATAGGTTCCATCGAAATACATTCGGCAAAATCTTTTAAAAAGGCTAATCTTTCATAATCGGATTGATCTGATTATATAACTTCCCAGAATAATTATATAACTAAGCTACCTAGAACGATATGTTATACAATAAACCTTCCCTTAAAAATTATCTTAGTTTAAGTTCTACGAAAATGCATTCAGCAGAACTCGAATTATAAGCAGCCGGAACGAAATTTCATATATGTAGAAGTAAATAGAAGTATATTGCCATTAATATAGTTTGCATTTGAATAAAAAAAGGTACTTTTCGGTTAGCCGGGCACCAGTGATATATGAACACACACACACACATATATATATATATATATTCATACATATAAGTGTATATATATATATATATGTATGTATATACATGTATTTGTGTAGATATATGTGTATATATGTGTGTGTATGTATATACATGTATATATATATATATATCACTGGCGCCCGGCTAACCAAAAAGTACCAAAAAAAAAATACTGCGAAAATGCAGTCGTACACTTGAAAAAAAAAAAACACCTTTTGGCCTAAAATCTCTCATCAAAACTGTTTTTCTTTTTTTTCTTTTCTTTCTTTAAAAAAAAAATAAAATTAGTAACAGTTTTTTCTTTTATTTTTCCAGATGTATAGCTATTTCAATTCTTTCTGCAACAAAAAAAGACACTTTTTGGCTTAAAATCAAATTGTTTGGGGTCAAAAGTAAAATCAAAATCGCCAAAAACAAAAGATAAATCGCCAAATTTGTTTCAATAGAAATCTTGCCCCTTGAATAATTTTTTAAGCATTATGAACATTTCTAATCATGTTTAAATTAAATATTTTCGTTTTATAATATTCTCTCATCAAAACTCTTTTTTTTTTCTTTCTTTCTTTCTTTTTTTTCTTTTTTCTTTTTTTTTTAAATAAAATTAGTAACAGTTTTTCTTTTATTTTCGAGATGTATAGCCTTTTCATTTCTTTCTGCAACAGTAATGATCGCCAAAAAATTAGCAATGGTAACCTTTTCGGTCAAAATAACAGAACTTTCTATCATAATTCGATAGCTAATATACGTAGAACGTTGTGTTACATACTAAAACCTTCCCTGAAAAATTATCTCTCGAACAGTGCAAGTTCCATCAAATTCCATCCAGCAGATCTCGAGTTATAAAGGAACGGAACGAAATTTCCGTTTGTGTTTTATATATATAGCGAGGCTAACGAAAAAGACAGGCTACCGCGGTGCGTTCCACTTACCTTTTTTTACAGACCGCTAGAGTGAGGTGATGCTCTTTTCGTACACCTGCATTGGTGGATTCGAGCCTCACGTGATTCCCGCAGTCTGTAAAAAAAGATACGCGTAAAGCACCGCGGTAGCCTTTCTTTTTCGCTAGCCTCGTATATATAGTAGATGACGTGAAAGGTATTCCTGCGAACGAAATGCCTGTCCTTTACCGTGTTTTTTTATTTTTAGAAATAAATGAATCACATTTAATTCATTTCAAAATTTTTGTTTACGTTTGGAAAGAAAATTTAAATGGCGATAACTCTTAATGTATACATTTTAGAAGGTACATCTTCCCTCAAAAACTAATTTATTTTTAAAGATCTTTCTAAAAACGTAAATTATATATTTAAAATATTTTTAAAGCATAAACACTACGTCTGATTACTTTATTTTACAATATTTATAAGAACACGCATTTTATCAGACAATTAAATGCACTAAACAAACATGAGTGAAAAATTGACCTGGGCCTGGACTCGAACCTGGGACCTTATGCGTACCATACCGACGCTCTGCGATTGAGCTACCCAGATCCATATCCGTAACCGGCAATTTCTCATACTTATTCATGTTAGAAACAATCATCTGCCACAGTTTGCAGTCATATTTAATTATTTGATAAAATATGTGTTCTTGTAATTTTGAAGTTTTATTTTAAAAAAAAATATCTTCAGAAGAAAATGGCTAACTTGCAGATGAAATTTGATGTGGTTATATTATAACCTGTAACTGATTTGTGCTATTTTAATACAGATGGTACATGGTCGTTGGCGGGTTTTATCTCTGTTTTGGCATAATTTTTTAATCGCCAAGTTAATTAACAGTTTTTTGCTAATTAAGGATAGAAAATATTTTTTTTTTACACTGAATTTTATAAAAGCACATAGATTACGTAATTACTTGTCCAAAAATGCAATCCTTTTTTTATTCTGCCCAATATTAAGGCCTGTAGCTTGTTTGAAAAAAAAAAGTTTGACGAAGAAAATAGTGATCATTTTAAGTAACTCGACGTTTTTAAAAAAAAGCTATATCTCTGTTTATAAATCACTTATGAAGATGAGTTTGGTCTTAAATTGAAGAAATTCTTCCTTAGATTCTTCTAGTTTATCGTTTTTTTTTTCTACGACGCTTGGTTTGTTTGATATCTGATATTTTATTCTGGCATGTTTTGTCGATTTAACATTGCGAAGTTGCTTTCTGTATATAAGCATTAGCGGTCTTTATTCCAGTTCTTGGCGTTGTTTGTGTGGCGTTTTTTTTTTAAGCTTGGCTTGGCAGAGCGACCGCCCTGCTTGATATATTTTTAATGAATCACCTTGCACAATTTGATTACAAATTTCTGCAAAACAAAGGCGATATTCCTTCCTATGCAGATATTGGACAAAATAATTTTATGTCTATTATGTTTATACAGCTAAATTGACTTAATCAAACTCAAACATAGTTGGTTGGCACATCAGAGGAATTAGGATGTTATTTCTCTATTCAGATAAGGGATATACTCATTCAGGTAATCTCACACAAGACATGGTTATTGTGGTGTTGCACCATTCAATTGGTGAATAATACACATGAACACAATTGTCTTGCCTTCTCTAAATGCTGCCATTTTGTTTGTAAGACAAGTGACTTACTCACTATCGCATGTGTCACTTATCTCAGTTGTAGGACACAATTTTCATGTTTGCATTTACCTAACGATTATGGTTATATATACTTTCCCAGTCGTGGTGTATATCAACAACTGTTGCTCTATTACATCGCGTAGAAACTGTATTTCTTTTCCATGAATCACTCTCTTCTATAAGAGTTGATGGTATCTTTTTTTAGTTCATAGTTGATATTATAATTGATAAATCTAAATATTGAAAACAGTTCTTTTCTCCCCATAACACAAGTACTAGATTTCTTCATATTCATCATACTTGTCACTTTTGTAACTCCTATTTCCCTATCTACAGACAAAAATTTCTGGGTCTGAAAAAAAAAAAAAAAAAAAAATCAATGTTTTGGAATAAAGAATATTTCAATGAATTAAAAAAATCTTGAAATAATACCATATTACTGCATTATTAAGAAATATTTTTTTAATTCTCTGTTTAAAATGATTCGCCAAAATTTCCAAACTAAAAAAAAGTTTTTAGAAAGGCTTTTACTCAATAATAATATTAAATTATAATTTATTCCTCCTATGACTACGTTTTAGAAGTTACTTTATTCTGATTGGTCAGCTTCCCCACCTTTGATTGATATGTGTTCTTAGAACAAAATTCGATATATAAAAAAAGAGTTGGAACTGTATCGGATTCCACCGAAGAAGGCGATAGCACGGTTTATCCTCATTTGCCCCCTCATTTGCCCCCCATTATTACCCTCAATGATATAGAATTTCTATGTTACCTTGGCCTATTAAAAAAAGCAAAATGAGATTTGTTTATTAGTTAATTACGGTCACAATCACTATTATCAAATAGTGAAATCTGGTTTGTAATTTAATAATGCATTTATTAATTATTTGTCTCTGTTAGTATTTTATTTTGTCCCATAGCATCACGAACTGATTCACGGTTATCGGCCAACTTATTGTTGACAGATTATAGATGATCGCGCTATCGAAACAGGTAATATTTCATGAGCGTTATTTATGTGATATAATGCATTATTCAGTATTTATATTTATAATACTTTGCAGCATACCTAATCTTCCTTTATAGGATTTTTTCTGTCGAATTTCTCTTCGTTTTTGTTACTAAAATTAAAAATAACTGAAGTTTTAAAAATAAGGCAAATGAATGAAAAAGTAATTATTATTTTTTCTTCTAACAAGTAAACCCATCAAAAAACTTTCTGTAAAAAAAAGCGCCAAGTTCTCCTTACTGTTTCGGCCGTAAAATGTACTGATATCTGATGTTCGCCCAGGTTAAAAGTCAAACATCCGAAATCTTTCATTCAAAATGTCTTCCAGCGACTTGGCCGTTAATGCATTCTAGGGTAAAAACATTAGAAGAATGTAATACTGAGAAAAAAAAATTAGAATACATAATACACCCTGATTGATGTTAAACATCCTATATCTTTCATTTGAAATAAATAATTACGTCGATAAATCATTTCAAAATTAATGATTGGAAATTATGCATTTAAAAGTAATATCGGAATGCAAATAGGCAAATTCATATGATGACATTGTAATTAAAAGCTTTGTGATACATACCATTGAGTTTCAAGAAACATTAGTTTTGATTAACAATCATTTAGTTTTACCATGGTTTAATGACCATTTTGTACGGTCTATTGTCATTAACACGAATTCCAATGAATATTTTTTTCATCAAATTTCACTTTCTGTTACATTATATGAGACGTTGAGAACCAGAGTGGACCATTCTCGACAGCTGTGATCTCGAAATTATGTTTTTAAAAATGTGTATTATATTTTAGTACTTTGTACAACAAAATGCGTAAAATGTTCAAAATAATGTAGTAGACATGTAGATCATTATACATTCTTTAGAATTTGAAAGACCTTCTAAAATGCATTAACGGCCAAGTCACAGGAAGCCATTTTGAATGAAAGATTTCGGATGTTTGACTTTTAACTTGGGCGAACATCAGATATCAGTACTTTTTACGGCCGAAACATTAAGAAGAACTTGGCGCTTTTTTTTTCAGAAAGTTTTTTGATGGGATATCACTGCTTTTTGTAGGTTTTATCAAATGTATAAAGGATATAAATATAATAAATGTATAAATGTCAAAGAATTTTAAAATTATTTTATTATGCTTTTCAAATCTATATTTTTATTTGTAGTTTTCATCAAAATACTAGCCGTCTCAGGCAAACAATATATTCTTTCTAATATGTATGCTAAGCACTTCATCATATTACTTTTATTCATAACTAGCCGAAGTACATGGTGCTGTTCGAGATTTTAAGAATGTTCGTCTAGAAAAATCAATTTCAAAATTAAACATGTTGTATAGATAACTTCAAAATGTTAAAATAAATCAATATTTCTATAATCATGTTTTCATCATGATTCAATACGTTCCTCAAACTCGTATGACGTTGTACTCACCTGCTATCTTGCCTACTTGCTTTCACTATTACTCATATTGATACTCTCTTTGTATAATTCCCAAACATTTGAAAAAGTCCGTTAAACTTCCAATGTGACGTTATATTAATTTTCTTATTTAATTATCGAATGACGTCATATTAACCTGCTTTCTGTATTTACACATACTCATACTCCTTGTATTATTGAGAAATGTTTGAAAATTTCCGTTATATTACCAATATGACGTCATATTAATCTTTTTTTCCATTGCTGAAACTTTTTATTTTTATTTTCATTTTGTAATACCAAAATGAATTTGTAATACCACAAATGAATTCCACAATGCCAATACAGTGGAAATCTTTCAATAGAAAATTAATTATTGTAGAAAGAATTTCATTGTGGATTTTTAATTGTTGGCAACTGCTATAACGAAAAATGTTCAAATTTAATAGGAAAAGGCGGGAAGAGTTCAATATCCTGTGTTGGTAGGTTTGGCGAGTTGTTTTTGGCGATAAATGTTTGATTTGGTTGTTGCGATATTCAGTCTTTGGAGTTTTAACTTAACAACTGGAATTGACCTTATCTACGTGACATCACACCTCTTTTGGCAGCAGTTTGGATTTTTTTTGCCAATCGCGAGAACCAGTGCAGGATATGGAACTCTTCCCGGAAAAGCTGATAGATTTTTAGTTTTTTATTATTTAAAAATTAACTCTACATTATATTTCGATTCCGGATTACTTTAGTTGCCTCGGCCGTGTTTTAATACACCTACACGTAGCATTTCACAATTCTGGCTTTCAAACTGTTGATTTGTATAGAAGTGCAGACAGACAAACAGATTTTCATTTTCATGTATTAGATTTACTTGCTCAATCCTTCGCCAAATCGGAAGTTTCTGTTAGAGAAATTCTCTTTGCGATCATTGGCATCATATCTTATATTTTGTGTTGTTATCCATTTCATGTTTATTGACAACTAGCAAGCTACGCCCGCTGAGCTGGTCAATTTCTCTTAACGAATTTTTAATCAAACAAAATATTCACATTTTAAATTTACTTTTGTATTTTAACAGAATAATAAGTCTACTATAGTTTGTGACTCATGCTATAGTCAATATACACGTCAGGACACGTCGCCCTTATCATTATCTTTTTACGCATGAAGGTTTCGCTAAGGTACTCAATTGTGAATTTGGGTAATTTTTGAAATTCAATATTTGAATAATGGCCTTTTACCTTTCAAACGCAGTTTGTCTAACAATTTTCTGGCAAATACTTTTCGAGCTATTATTTTGTTTCAGTAACTTCAAATGTTTCATTTTCCGAGATTAATCTGTGGCAAAAATTAGCGAAAAACCCAGTCGTCAGCAACGCATAGCTTTTTATTAAAAGGCTGTTGGTACAGGGATTGTCACCACCAATTTGCCACCATCACTTTAAAATCGGTTCTGTAGTTCCAGAGATTCCATAGAAATTGTAATTTAGAATGTTTTCAGAACGCTTTTCGCTCATTTCACCATTTTAAATTTCGATTTTGTTTTTTTTTTTGTTCTTCGAGAGTATTTACATCTTATAAGTAACTACAATGCCAAATTTCCAATTTCTGGCTCCTTCAGTATAAAAAATCGCAATTTCAGAACGTTTTTCACTCTTGCAACCCGCTTTGGTTAGTGGCACCGACAAAAAATGTAGCCTATGTTGGAGCAGAGATTGTCATCAAAAATTTGCCACCATCACTTTTTAAATCGGTTCTGTAGTTTCAGAGATTCCATAGAAATTGTAATTTAGAATGTTTTTAGAACACTTTTCGCTCATTTCACACTTTTCAATTTCGATTTTTTTTGTTCTTAGAGAGCATTTACATCTTATAAGTAACTACAATGCCAAATTTCCAATTTCTAGCTCCTTCAGTATAAAAAAATCGCAATTTTAGAACGTTTTTTGCTCCTGCACCCCCCTGGGATTAGTGGCACCGACATAAAATATAGCGTATGTTGGAGCAGGGATTGTCAGCATCAATTTGCCTCCATCACTTTTGAAATCGGTTCTGTAGTTTCAGAGATTCCATAGAAATTGTAATTTAGAATATTTTTAAAACACTTTTTGCTCATTTCACCCTTTTAAATTTCGATTTTTTTTTTTTTTGTTCTTAGAGAGCATTTACATCTTATAAGTAACTACAATGCCAAATTTCAAATTTCTTGCTCCTTCAGTTTAAAAAAATCGCAATTTTAGAACGTTTTTCGCTCCTGCACCCCCCTTTTGTTAGTGGCACCGACATAAAATATAGCCTATGTTGGAGCAAGGATTGTCACAATCAATTTGCCACCATCACTTTTGAAATCGGTTCTGTAGTTTCAGAGATTCCATAGAAATTGTAATTTAGAATGTTTTTAGAACACTTTTCGCTCATTTCACCCTTTTAAATTTCGATTTTTTTTTTCTTAGAGAGCATTTACATCTTATAAGTAACTACAATGCCAAATTTCCAATTTCTAACTCCTTCAGTATAAAAAAATCGCAATTTTAGAACGTTTTTCGCTCCTGCACCCCCCTTTTGTTAGTGGCACCGACATAAAATGTAGCCTATGTTACAGCAGGGATTGTCATCAAAAATTTGCCACCATCACTTTTTAAATCGGTTCTGTAGTTCCAGATATTCCATAGAAATTGTAATTTAGAATGTTTTTAGAACGCTTTTCGCTCATTTCACCCTTTTAAATTTCGTTTTTTTTTTGTTCTTATAGAGCATTTACATCTTATAAGTAACTAGAATGCCAAATTTCAAACTTCTAGCTCCTTCAGTATAAAAAAAATCGCAATTTTAGAATGGTTTTCGCTCCCGCACCACCTTGGGGTTAGTGGCACCGACATAAAATATAGCCTATGTTGTAGCAGGGGTTGTCACCATCAATTTGCCACCATCACTTTTGAAATCGGTGCGGTAGTTCCAGAGATTACCCCCTACAAACAAACAAACAAACAAACAAACAAACAAACAAAAAAACAATATTTACTCCTTTATAATATTAGTATAGATTACCGCTTAATTTATTTAGGAATTTACACTTCATGTCCGTTTGCATCGTTACACTCTCTAATATGGAGATTTTTAATCCTGTTAAGTAATCTTCTGTAATTTACACTGAAGGGAAGTGGTTCCTGTTAAACGCCTGTTAAGCTATCCATATTTACAGTAAACCATATTGATGCTAATTTTTTCCCCTTTCATTCTAACATTGGAACGATTAAGGAAGATTAGAAAATCTACGGACGCACTGCCGTTCTTCCATTAGAAAATCTACCATTATTCTCATCTAATCGTCTTAGATAATATGTCAATATGTCTTGGTTTTAATATTTTAGCTAAATTTACTCGAAAACCTGAAGCTAAAATGCGAGGAACCCCATTATAGAAGATTCATTCTAACGTACATATTGATAAACTGGATATATGTTATAAAATTATAATAATCTAGAACTGGCAGTTTCGATGCTTTAATTCTGAAAATTCTCTTTCTATAATAAACTTTTAAGAGAGTAAAGACTAGCAATATAGTAAGAGTAAGTATAATAACAGTACAATATAATAGCAAGAGCAGAGGTCTTGTGAAGTGACTAAAGATTGAAACTTTATTAAAATTCGTGCGTTATGCCATTTAATTAACCGCATAATATTAATAGATGATTACTCGCTCTAAAAATTCGCATTGAAAAATAGACTCTAGCGTCAAATTCTCCCCAAGCTTTGCGACACTTAACGAAATATCGCCAAATCTGGCGACAAAAATACCCTGTTTATGTAGACGTCATAATGATGCATATGTATTATATATGTGATGCATATGCATATATATATATATATATATATATACATATATATATATATATATATATGTTATATAAAAAATCCTTCTATTTTATTCGCATTAATCTTTTAAAATTAATCTAACTTCTGTCATAGTCAGTATTTCCTTAATTCTTAAAAATATTTATTCCTATTTAATGTCCTTTTAAAAGTAAATATCCGTATATTAATAATTCTCTTATTCCAAATCTTAATCTAAAATTTTAAGTTCATTCGTAGCTTTTATCAGCGCCCCAATCTATAAAATTCTGAGACGCGTTCTCATTTCGAATGTTTTTTAAAAAGCCATTTTCTTTTTATTATTATTCTTATTGCTCTGATTTTTTCGCGCACTTGGGATTTGAACTTCAAAATTGATCCGCGACCGGCGTCGGTACTCTTTCGTATCTTAGCTTTTCCTTCGCGCCTCATTCACTGGGCTGGAGCTAGCCTCTCACTCATTGGTTTGTGCGCTCGTGACGTAATTTACTGTATGTCTCCGCTGAAGGAACAAAACCAGGTCGCATCAGTCGGAGAGCGAGATTTTTGACGTTTTTGGAAGTGTAAACAAATATGTATCTGGTGTTTATCGACGCGTAGAATATTCATCTGGCCATTTAACATCTTTAAATCAAAGAAGTGAACCATCGTGAAGCCCGAGGCTATAAGTTTTATACCTGTGGGAAATGTGCTGCATCGCTCTTATTCTTAATAAACTATTCATCTGAAAATTGGCTGGACTTTACTGGAGAAACTGTTCTGGTGTCTTTTCATTGCCTCACTACTTCGTCATGATCGTGATTACCGACTGCAATATATTAATTGTTTAACGGACTACCCCTTTTCTCATGGAAAATTACATCTGGTACTATCTCAGCTTAGACAAAATACCACACATATATATATATATTTCAAATAAAATCCAGTGTGCATATATATATAAAGTTTATTAACATCATTAAAAGGCACTTAAAGAACTAACAACCCACTGGAATTTTGCCAGATTGACTGAGTGCTATTCCGATTAGAATACCGACATTTATAATAAAATTTATTTTAAGGAAGTAAAAAATAGAAAAATGGACAGATAAACAAAAAAGATTTGCCTTCCCAACATTTTCGGAAAAGAATATAAAAAATTCATTCTGCTTAAAACCATGTAACACCTTTAAACTCAGGCTAATTTTCTGTAATCAGGCTTTGTCGACCAACTCTGGCGTCAAATATGAGCGAGGAAATGATTGTGTAGGCAACTATTATTACTTAAATGTTTATCGTACAACAAAAAACACAAATGGTTGCAACAATGCAATTAATTTAATTTGCCAATTGAATGTGTTACGAACTGTATATAGCCAAATCAGCACCCCCGATTTGAAGGGTTTAAAGGCAGAAATTCTATGTTTTCAGACTTTTCTGGTTAGTTGTGTGACAAAACCTACTTGTCAAATTTTATGATTCTACGACTGTTAGAAGTACCTTCGTTATTTGATTATCACCAACTTTTTAGTTATTTGATGATCCCCTGTGAGTCAGTTACAAAAATGCCCTTTTTCGGAATCTCATATTTTGAAAAATATTTAATACAGAAATTGGAAATCTTGGAACCTAGTTCAGTTTCATTATATTAATGTGTGTTAAAAAGAAAAACTCTCTAGCTCTCATCAAAATGCAGTTATGAGGGGGTGAAAAGTAGACCGAAATAGTCAGGGAAAAGTAGCTTACGGCCTGTGCGAACTTGGCGGACGCACTGCCGTGCTCCCAGATAATTGGCAGTGTTATTTTCTTTCATTTTTACAAACAACTCAAATTTATCTGTTTTTCATTACAGAAGTTTCATAAAGATTTATTGCTTTGATGTCGCTCTAGATGTCTAAACAATCTCCCTCAGTCCTATAATTTTTACTTTTAGTTTGCGAGAAAATTTCTTAAATCCACAATAGTTCAAAACTTAATAGAATATAACATCTGGAGTATAACCAATAAGATATAAGATACTTATTATTAAGTACAATTGAAGAATTTTAAAAAGGTCTTTTAAAAAAGTACGCTGAAAGAAAAAAAAGTAAAAGGTGAAAGAAAGAAGGAAACATATTTTCGAAGGAAATCTTCATTTTATCTTACTAGAATATTATCATCACTAAATTCAAATAGGTCAGTTGACAAAAATAAGTTAAATATTATTTTCAAGACTTCAATTCACATTTTTATTTAATCTTTCGGTTTTAGTTGACACAGAAGGAATTCCATTGAACGAAAACTCTTTTAAACAACGTGCACAATCGAAGCACTAATCCAGCAACCAGAACAATCTCTCTCTCGACTTTCGTTTCGAGATAATATCAGGGACGTTACACCAGATGTAAAGAAAAAAATGCATTTATTTTTCTTTTTTAATGTAATTTATTGTTTCATGCACAGTAATTTTTCCTCTATTTAAATTAGTATCGCTTCGCTTATTTATTAAAATCACATTTAAGATTTTTGCAATTAAATCCAATTTATTCCTATATTTTACAGTAAAATTGATGATTAGTACCTTTCAATTTCTAATTTCTAGAAATTATACAGTATTTATATTCAAATTCTTAATGATTCAAATTCTTAAAGAGCTTAATATATAAAATTTATTAAAATCAATAAATCGGGTTTTTAAAGTTCAGCAGTTAAATTTTTAAAACAAATCATAAATCCCTTAAATTTTCTAGTTGAGAAATTAATAGTTTCTATTATTAATTTTTTTTAAAGGAAACTACTTCGAGTTCTTGCCGTTAAAAAAATTCTTAACTTAATAATACAAATAAAATACTTTAAAAAATAATTTTCTTTCGTCTGCTGAAAGATTAAAATTCAGAATTTTATTTCGAAATTTTAATTGAAATAAAGAACAAGATGAATGAATATATTATTTTTTTATCCTCAAAAGAGACTTATAAATGTCAAATTATATACAAAAGACCGGTTGTATCTTAACTTTTGGAGGCCAGCATATATAATATATATGCCACTTTACTATGGCAACTATATAATGGTTTTATAGTGGGTCATTTTGAAGGTTTTTAGAACTTCAAAATTCCTGAATGTTTAAGTTTAATGTTTCATTTTGTCATATAAATTCATCACATTCTTAAAATATACTAATATGCTTCAAAAGAAAAACAAATGCAGGAATTTTGAGAATTACAATCCCTAAATATGAAGATATACTTTGACAAAACATTGGGCAAAATGTGAATGCACCGTCTCCATAATGAACTTTTTATTGTAATCAATGTCTTCGCGTGATGCGGAAAATGGATCCATTTCTTCTCACTGCGACGTCAGTTCATGCTCCATTTTGAGGAAAGTTACAAATTACTAAAACATTTCGATTTAACATTGCAGTCAAAACTTGAGAGTCCTTGTGTGATGAAATAAAAAATTAAATTAAAATATTGAACAAGCTGGTGAAATACAATAAGTGCAAACAAATTTCTTAATAATATCATAAAAATTAGGGAATGCACAAAAACTATGAGGATATTGTATCTTATCCTAAGTTTTATGGTGTTATTAAGAAATTTCTTCGTCCTTAAAAAATTAAAGTCGCATTTATTGATCGCACTCTTATGATTGTGCCTATTTGTGGTGTCATAGTGACATCTCATCGAAAGGCTGTTCAATTGGTATCAGATATCTGCTTTATAAATCACAAATATGTTCGTAATTTTGCGCATGCATAGTTAAAAACTCTTTTAAACTAAAGCTTCTATCTCATCAAGTATTAAATACATTAATTTTTGTATTGCAGCATATTGTTTATCTTTATAGTAGCGTGTTTTATGAAAGTTTCCTGAATTTGGATTACAAACTGTGCATGTTATATGCAAGAAACAAGCAAAAATTTTTTTTTAATTTAAAAGAAAAGTTCCTATTATTTGAATATATGTGCTATTTGCACACAAATGCATATAAATGTTGTATAGGGGTCCTAAAATCATATGTTAAAGTTGAACAATATATAGAAATTTTTATGATAGAGGTTAGTCGTGAATTATTTATATTGTTCATTTTAGTGTTGATTCCTTAAGAGCGTACATCAGTCATGCGAAAATACGCTGAAGCTAATGTTAAGTCTATGGGAAGGTTCTAGCCAACGTTGTTAGTTTTACTTTTTCCATTTTGGTTCCAGTTATCCATCTATTTAAAGCTAACCTGGTATTTCGTTTTCCATGAAAATATGACTTTTATACGCATGCGCGAGCATTCCGCCAATCAGCAAGAGGCTTTTACTCTCTACAGACAGATTTGTTTCAGCCAATGAGGTAAGGGTATTTCCTATCTCTAGAAATCTTTAGTCGGGAGTCGGCGTAAAAGCAACATGCTTCAAAGTTTGGATTACTATAAATATTAGGTATTTTTTCATTTTATCTTTATTTATTTTGTTATATTGAGCTCATGAACATAGAAACACATATGTATTTCTGTGTTCATGATTGAATTCTTTGGATATGTCGTATGTATATTTTGCTACTTTAAATTTCTTAAACCAAAAAGTAATGGTCGAGTTTTTATTAGGATTTATAAAGCTGAAATTTACCTTTTTGAATATAATACTACAGATGTTTTAATAGTTACATTCGGCTGTAAAAATTGATTAAAAATTTGACCAGCAGTTGCATGAAAAAAAAAAAAAGTTTCACTAACATGGACAAATCCAGAAACTTGCTGAGTCGGCAATTGTGTTTATATGTAAAAAAGTTAACAAAATTCATAGTTTAATCACAATAAAACATCGTGAAATTTATTTATTGGTTGCGGGAAAAAGATCACAAAATTCTACTAACAACAGAAGCTTCTAAACAGCTTTACCACCTGTGCATTTTGATGATTTTGTTATGATAGTGTGTATGGATGTGTTTTGCATGGAATTTTTTGGTTTGTTGACAATTTTTTTAAAGGTTTTGGAACTTTAGTATGACAATTTATTGGTATTATGTCGGGTAATAGAAAAGCGTTCTAAAGATTGAAATACGATCAAATCTTAACAAAACTTTCAATGATTCAAATGGATTTAGATAGATAATTTTAGTATATGTGTATATATATGCAGTAGACTCCTTAAAATCCACTCAAATAAACAATGAAACTTACAATTAAGACGTAAGTGTAAAATTTCAGTTTTTAAAATGTTTTATATCATTTAGTACACATTTTAATATGTAAATGGACAGATGGTACAGCATCTAATGTATATGATTGCATATTTTGAACTGGTTTGTTTAGAGGCTCCTGTTGTTAGTAGAATTTTGTTACATTTTCTTGAATGATTGTTGAATTTCACAATACTTTCCTGCAACCAATCACCAATAAAACATCATGAAATTTATTGATTGGTTGCGGGAAAAAAGATGACAAAATTCAACAATCATTTCGAAAAATGTAACAAATTTCAACTAATAAAATACACCAGAATGTATATAAAGCATGCTTTACAATTATATTATGTGCACTAAATAATTTTGCTAACAATATACGAAGAATCAAAACATATCTAAAGAACTCAATCATGAACACAGAAATAGATATCTGTTTTACCTTCAATGATTCAATAAAATAAAATAAAGATAAAATGAAAAACTACCTAATAATATAATAATCTAAACTTAAAAACTCCATCAAACGCGATAAATTGTACACAATTGTCATTATACAAGGTGACAGTCAATGTGAATTCATTTATATACACTACATACTTTTCCTTTTCCATCCATTGGTACGATAACCATTTTGTCAGGATAAAATTAGCACTTGCCTATCAGCGAGCAATACTGAAAATTGGCTATTGACTTTATTGCCACCTAAAGGTGAAAATAAGCACTCGGCGATAAAACTTGGAAAACTGGCGATTTAAAATATGGAAAAAACTGGCCAAATACAGGATTTTCTGATTTTCTTTTTTCCTTTTGTGTTTTTTCTGCATCTGTTTGACAAAATTCAGGATTTTTCCTCACCCGATCGATGAAATTAATGATTTTTCTGCATCTGAGGGAAAAAATTTACGATTTTTATGCACTCGATTAAAGAAATTCGTGATTTTTATGTGCCCACTTGACTAATTCGTGATTTCACTCACCCACTTGATGAATTTGTGATTTTTACGTGCCCGTCCTACAAAATTCATGATTTTTATGCACCCGATTTAAGAATTTCATGATTTTTACATGCCTGATAAATGAAACTCATGATTTTTACACACTCGATTGACGATTTTTTTTTCTGCACTCGACCGACGAAATTAAGTATTTTTATGCACCCGATTGCCAAATTCATGATTTTTATGTGCTGATAGAGGAAATTAATAATTTTTACGTGCCCGATCAACTAATTTCTTGCTTTTTATGGGCCCGTTTGAAGAATTTTGTGAATTTTAGGTGACCGATAAATTCTGCACCCGTTAGACAATGCCGATGGATGAAATTAATGATTTTTTCAGCAATCCTACGACATAATTTGTGTTTTTTCAGCAATCATTTGACGAAATTCGCGTTTTTTCTGCTATCTTTTGACGAAATTTGTGTTTTTCTGTGGTCCTTTGATGAAATTTGCTTTTTTCGTGATCCTTTGACGATCTTCGCAGTTTCCCTGCTGCCTATTGACGAGATTCATGTTTTTTCAGCAATCCTTTGACAAAATTTGTGTTTTTTCAGCGATCCTTTGAAGAAATTCGTGTTTTTTCAGCGATCCTTTGAAGAAATTCGCATTTTTCTCATGATCGTTTATGAAATTCGCGATTCCCAGTGATTCTTTTATAAAATACATTTTATTCTGCAATTTTTAGACGAAATTTGGTAAAAGATTATGAAATTAAGTATTTTTATGCACCCGATAGACAAAATTCATGATTTTTATGTGCCAATAGAGGAAATTGATGATTTGTACGTGCCTGATCAACTGATTTCTTGATTCTTATGTGCCCGTATGAAGAATTTTGTGTATTTTAGGTGACCGATAAATGAAACTCATGATTTTTACACGCCCGATTGACGGAAAAAAAAATTTCTCTACCCGACCGACGAAATTAAGGATTTTTATGCTCCCGATAGACGAAATTCATGATATTTATGTGCGATGGATGAAATTAATGATTTTCTCAGCGATCCTATGACGTAATTTGTGTTTTTTCAGCAATCATTTGACGAAATTCATGTTTTAACTGCAATCCTTTGACGAAATACACGTTTTTTCCGCTATCCTTTGATGAAATTTGCGCTTTTCTGTGATCCTTTGACGATATTCGCACTTTCTCTGCTTCCTTTTGAGGAGATTCATGTTTTTTCAGCAATCCTTTGACGAAATTGGCGTTTTTTCAGCGATCCTTTGAAGAAATTCGCATTTTTCTCACGATCGATTATGAAATTCGCGTTTCCCAGCGATTCTTTTATAAAATACATTTTATTCCGTAATTTTTAGACGAAATTTAGTAAAAAAGCGTGATTTTTTGGGGAAATTTCCTTTTTTGATAATGTATGATATAATGATTATGAACCATGATTTTTCTGTTATTGGGCGAGATTCATGTTTTTTCAGAAATTCTCTGACGAAATTCATGTTTTTTCAGCGATCCTTTGAAGAATTTCATATTTTTCTCGCGATCCTTAACGAAATTCGCATTTTCCAGCGATTCTTTGATAAAATACATTTTATTCTACAATTTTTAGACGAAATTTAGTAAAAAAGCGTGATTTTTTGGTGAAATTTCCTTTTTTGTGATTCTTTGAACAAATTTGCTTATCTTTCGCGATCCTTTTGCATAATTCACGTTTTTTCTGTGGTCTTTTAACGAAAGTCATGTTTTCCCATGATCCTTTGATGAATTTAATGTTTTTTCCTCTATCATTTGACGAAATCTGTGATTTTTTCACCCGCGAAGATTGGTTAGATGTTTTTAGTCTGCAGGTGCCCTAAAAATTCTGTGACGTCCGTTGCTGCATCGCACACATGGAGCATCGAACGAAGGGAATTCATCCTAAAGAATAATTGTTTCATTCCTGACATTTCTGGAAAGAAACAGCGTTCAACTCAGTGGCTGAATTGTAAAGGGCGAAGTGTGTCAAACATTAGCGGGAAGAAAGTGCGCAATTTGTTCGTTCATGGAAAAAATCGTGAAATTCGTTAATCGATAGTCGATAAATTGCTAAATTTGTCAATCGATAGCGGAAAAATTGCAAAATTCATTAATCGACAGTGGAAAAATTGCAAAATTCATCAACTGGTTTCGGGGGGAAAAGTTTTCGAATATCGTCAAATGGCTTCGAGAAAAAAAATCACAATCCGTCAATTTCGGGGAAAAAATCGTGAAATTCGCCAAATGATTTCGAAATTTGTCGAGCGACAGCAGAGAAAAAAAATCTTTTTCCATTCCATCATCGTAATTGGTGAGTGTGACTATTATGTTTGACCAGTGGTGGCAATAAAGTCCATTGCCAAATTTTCAGTATTACTCGCTGTTTGGCAAAAGCTAATTTTGTCCTATGCTTCAAAACCCTTTTGATCATCACATCAGAGTGCAGACCATTTGATGAATTTCGTGATTTTTCCGTTATCGATTGTTGAATTTTATAATTTATCAACTAATGATTAGCGAATTTCATGATTTTTTTCCATGAACATTTGACGAATTGTGCAAAAATATTAAGAATATCGTTAAATTGTCTTAGGTAAAAAAAAAAATTAATATTGTCAAATGCCTTCAAGAAAAAAGTTGCAAGTTGAAACGCCTGTGACCTCTTTTTCATGTTATGCATCTCTGGGGTCCATCCCCCCCCCCAAGTGGGACACTTTTCTAAATTTTGCACACACCCCTCATGTGATATATCGCTGGAAAAGTCTTTGACCACTTATTCATGTTATGTATCTCCGGGGTCCATCCCGCCACTACCCCCCCCCCTAAATTTTGTTGACACCCCTCATGTCATATATTGTTGGAAAGGTCTGTGACTGCTTAATCATATGCATCTCAGATGTCCATCTCCCCACTTTGCCCCCCGCCCCCCCTCCCCCCTTACTTTCTAAATTTTGCACACAGCCCTCATGTTATATATCATGGGAAAGGTCTGTGACCACTTAATCATATTATGCATCTCCGATGTCCATCTCCCCACTTTGCCCCCCCCCCCCCCAAGGGATACTTTCTAAATTTTGTTGACACCCCTCATGTCATATATTGTTGGAAAGGTCCGTGACTGCTTAATCATATTATGCATCTCTGATGTCCATCTCCCCACTTTGCCCCCCCCTCCCCCCGAAGGGGTACTTTTTAAATTTTGTACACAACCCTCATGTTATATATCATTGGAAAGGTCTGTGACCACTTAATCATATTATGCATCTCCGATGTCCATCTCCCCACTTTGCCCCCCTGCCCCCCCCCCAAGGGATACTTTCTAAATTTTGTTGACACCCCTCATCTCATATATTGTTGGAAAGATCCGTGACTGCTTAATCATATGCATCTCCGATGTCCATCTCCCCACTTTGCCCCCCCCTCCCCCCTTACTTTCTAAATTTTGCACACAGCCCTCATGTTATATATCATTGGAAAGGTCTGTGACCACTTAATCATATTATGTATCTCCGGTGTCCATCTCCCCACTTTGCCCCCCCCCCCAAGGGGTACTTTCTAAATTTTGCACACACCCTTCATGTGATATATTGATGGAAAGGTCTGTGACCGCTTAATCATATTATGCTCCCTACTATGAAATTTGTCAAGTTAAAGCAACTATAAATTTTATTTTTATGGTGGTATCAAGTTGTTTGCCGTCAAATTTTGACGGGTTCCATCTAGTTTTATATAAGTTTACTTTCCCTTTCCGAACCGTTTCCAACCGTTTCCAAAATTGAAAATGCCCGCTTATAAAAACACTGCAACAAAAATCGAAAAAATAAAAACTAACAACGTTGGAGATTGACTTCAGCTATCCTATGCACAAAAATCATTTTAACCCTCTGACAGTCCAGCAAAAGGGCTAAATTGTAATGTTGTTTTCTCTGCATTTTATTTTAAATGGTAAAAAAAGGTGTTTATTCCAAAATTACATAAAAAACTGAATTATATATATGAATGTAGACCTTGAATCTATCAATCATAACTCAATATATTAAAACTGCAGTATATTTGTTGAATTATATAAATTTTAAAATTGCTTGTATTGCAGTGAAACCTGGAGCTTAGTGAACGTATTAACACGGGCTTGTCAGTCAGAGGGTTAAAATATTAAAATGCGAGCAAGAAATCGCGCTAGAACCTTCCCATTGACTTAACATTATCTTGAGCATTTCTTTCCGTGACTATTGTAGGCTCTTAATTGTGCTAGTGACTAAATCTTCACAAAAAAAGTTCAAACATGTTCTTTACATTAACGAAAATTACCCCTGGAATACTACTTTTTGGAATAATTAGGGAGATGATAAACCTTCTTCTCTTGGCGACTCACCGTTTAAATCAATTTAAAATTAAATTAAATAAAACCAGTATGTGTAGATGAGTTAAGATTTCTTAATCGTCAAACTAAGTAGAAAAAATATTTTATCAATTCTCATAGCTTCCTTTTCAAGTATTCGTGTGATGTTAATGTCATAACACGTTCCCAAAAGTAAGGAGTTAATTCGAGAAAGTAATCGGTCCAAATTACACAAATTTTAAATTTTCATTTTTAACAATTATCATATACTGAATGCAGTGTCAATATGTAATATCTTATGTTAATGTACCCCCAATAATCCATCTCCTTAATTAAGGGTCAAATTGGTACTTGAAAAAGCTTCATTATCAAATGAGCTAGAAATAATCATCGGAGCTTTTTGATAAAATTCTTCATAAACAAGTGTTTTTCACCTTTGCAATTCATATTCCACACATGCATTTACGAAAGACAACAAATGAACGAAATTTCAACCGTGCACTGTAAGCACATACATCAACTAAAGTAGTGTTTTTCAAATAAATGGTACATTTGTCATATGAACTGCAAATTCATATATTATTAATTTCTTCATTACAATATTTCCCGATTGTTATGATTTCTACGCAAAACGGCTTTAATGCAAAACGCTTCAAAATTTTTACAAAAGACCGAAAAGTTCGAAAACTGAACAGAAACTTCAAAATAGTAACGTAAATGCTAATCATTCGTCTGTCTGAAAATATTTAGGGTTTAATGTGCAGTAAGCGAAAGCACTTTTTAAAAAAATTGTGCGAATCTCTAGTTCCCGATGTTGTATGAAGATACTGAATTTCCCATTTTGTCTTTTGGCAAATGGACGGTTGGACGGATTTATTGGTCACACATGTAGCCCAGCAAATGAATGGTAATCATTCTAGAGTGAAGAAAAATACCCAAGTCTTTATCTAGATACTGGGTGCGATAAAAATATCCGGAAAGCATATAGAGTTATTTGAAACCTGAAATCTTATTTCATAAAATACATCCGGGTCACCAATGCGGAAATTGTCTCCGGTGGGAGTTGAACCAGGGTTCTCATGGACAGTATGCGAGAGCGTTAGCGTAAAAAAAAGGCCAACCCAGTTACTTTTAGATAATAACTCACTTTATACAGTTCAAGTGAGATGAGATCGCTACAGTTTCGTGGACTTCTTCAATAGCCTCTACTGGAACGAAAGGTCGTGCCGAGATCAAACGCATGTGCAACCGGTCTCTTCCAATTTTCGTATCAAGTCCCGTACAGCTTTTACAGTACACGGGCCTCGGCGTAGCCAATGTATTATGCGGTAGACATGCAATGGCGCTGCGGCATTTTGTCCGTTCAGGTAATAAATCTTTACAATTTCCCCACGTTCTTTTCCTGTAAGCGGCATGTTGTTCAGAGTGCAAGAAAGCAAGCTACACAGCAGGCATTTCACAGTGCATTTTCTTTCACTTGATGCGACGAAGTCAGTCATGACCATTTTTTTTCTGAACCAGGAAATCTGCGTACCTTGGTCTCATTTCGCTTGATCGTTTCGGGAGATTTTCAGTAGGCTGGGATCACAGCCAAAGACATAGTGGGAAATATGTCGTCATTAGAAAAGAAAGCCACACTCCACAGAAATTTTCTCTTTTCTCCTTACAGTGCTATTACACGTGATAATTTGAAGCGACAAAAAATGAAGCGTCTCGTCAGTTCTCCTAGCATTTAATTGGCTGTTTCGGGAGATCCTAAAACGAAGAAGCACCAGAGGCGACAAAATTTCTCCGACAAAAAAAAGTAGCTTAGTTTCCGAGCAACTCTTTTGATGCCTTAGGTTTAACATGCTATCGCCCAAAATTAGTGACGACTTTGACGTCCCGTGTAATCGCGCTTTTAGTCTGTCTAGTGACGACTATATTCTTGCTACAGGTACCGTGCCAACGCCTTTTTATGTTTTTTTCACTGTGAATATCACATTCCAATAAAAAAGTAAGTGTGTCTGTTTGAAATTTTCGAAATTTTGTCACTTTAACAGTAACTGTTAGAGTTTAAGTATTGTTTTTCTTATGATTCTTGAGAGGATACACCGAAATACTTCAAACGAAAATTTCATTCTGTTTCTGTGAACGGTATGATATCTAGGCTCTCATATATCGGGATTTTTTTTATAATCACCCTGTATTTCATTGATGCAATTTCATAGCCGTTTGGCGTATTTTATAACGAGCGTGGTATAGCACATAATTAACTCCATTGTAGTTGTGACTAGTATACATTTTTAGGCATAAAGACAATTTGGCGATTTATGACCCACACCTGGGTAACGGAAAGATGTCTTAAAACTAATTTATAAATTTATAATTAGGTTTAAAAAAATTAAATATTGTATTCTCATCGGAAAGACATCTGTGTTCATATATATTTTTTTTGTAATTCTAGAAAATTAGGTACGCAGTGAAAATTTTGTTACAAAATTCCATTTTTACACACATAAAAAAAAAACCCTTTAATAAAAGAGAGCACGAAATAAATTCCATCCATGCATTAATTAAGAACACGCATTTTAAAAAATAAAACATGTTTTTTTCTTTATATTGTTTACTTAATGTACATAAATAATTCTTTAAAAGAATAGTTTTAAAAATTTTATAAGAAAAGAAAAACATACTCTGCTGCAGTAAACTTAATTTTCTTCATACCTCTAGGGTTATAAAAACAATAAATTTTAATTTTATATAACTATAAGATGCAATAAGATAAATATTTCTGTATATTTAACTCGTATTGTTTGCCTTAATTCTATTCATATTTAACTTGTCTTATTTCCATACAATTTATTATTTAATTTCGCAAATGTTTTGTGTAAGTTATAAAATAATTTGCTTGTTTTAAATGTTTAAATAACGTTATAAAAATTAAATTGAAACCTCGCAGGATTTGTTATATTGAATTTCGAAATAATGTGATACGTTTACTTTCTTATACAAATAAATGTCACACGCTATCTGTTTTTCATTAGGAACAATTTTATTAAATTAAGATATTTTTAAAAACGGAAAGAAAAAAAGAAAAACCATGCTTCAAGCGTAGTTTATGAAACACTTTAAACCACATTAAAATACTGTAACAAAACTTCACTCTTTAATAAGGTGATTGAGGATATCCAAATAAACAAGGTCAAAGTCAAACCGGGCGTTGACGACTAACTTTCGGCTTACGTTCTACTAGCTCAGCCCAAAAGGTTTGTTTACTATGCGGCAAGAGCGATGCCCGGCAGGACCACGCTCGAAGGGGACCCATCACTTTTGAAAATTAACTGTCAAAGATTACATTGTCAATCACAAAGCTATCCAATTATACTGGACGAGCCAAGTTAGATACAATAATGGGCTGAATGAACAATTGTGGTTGCAAAGGGGATATAGAGATTTAAATGATAATAATTAAAGTTGAGAGAAAACTATAAATACAAAACAATACTAATAGTTTACTTATTGAACGATAAACAATTGATAAATACGATATTGACAAATAAAGTAATCGGACAGTGACCGGACACTTTCGATTTCAGACATTTTGTCAAATATCAACTGAAATTCGTGAAGAAATGCCCGAAATGCTCCTGAACTTTTAGGATGTAAAGAGCATGCTTGACTTCTTGTATTTCAGTGAAGATTTAGTCTCGAGGACAATTTGGGAGGGGGGAAATAATACATTTTATACTAAAATAATATTTGCATTTCTCCTAGAAAAAGAAAATACTCAAAATGATCCGTCAGCTAATTGATAAATTGAGGAAAAATCTTGTATAATCCTATGGGATTTCCTCCCCAATTTATGAATTAGCTCACTGTATTGCCCGTAACGTTTTGACTTTTTGCGATATTTGACTGGTATTTTTATATAAGCAATATAGTCTATAGTATTGTCTATCTAATAGTCTATAGTATTGACTATCAAATCATGACAAAAAAAAATCTTTGCTGTAGTTCGCGCATGCGCAGTTACAAGTTATTTAATACAAATATCCATATTTCATCAAATATTCAATATATTAATATTTTAATTACAGTATACTATTTCTACTGTTCTTTGTCAAGTTTTTAGAATGTTGCGTTAAATTCAGTGGAAAACTCTACATGCTATAAAAAAAACTTTTCAATTTTTCACAGAAACGTCAACATCTTCAAGAAAATGCATGCTATTCTTACACAAATGCACAAAAACGTAGAACAGGACCTACATAGTCATTTGCTATAGTGACAAACCATTTTGAACATTTTCTGTTACTTGGGTAATCGCAAATATTATTGTATTACTATAATTATTATTCCCCTCTCCTAATTGTCCGCGTGACAAAATCTTCACTGGAAATTATGAAATCAAACATGTTCCTTACATTCTTGAAGTTCAAGGACAATTCGTAAAGAATTTCAGTAGACAAAAGTCTGAAATTGAACAAATCTTTTACTGCCCTTTCATTTTTGGACATAAGTGTATATACATTAATTTTACTGCATTTTTAAACCATATGTCTTTAAACATAATTAGTTTTTGTGCCGTTTTTTATGGTAGAGAAACATTGAATTGAAACTTTCTCTAAGCTTGACCACAAATGATGGTATAACACACACACACACACACACACACACACACACAAAAAAAAAAAAAAAAAAAAAAAAAAAAAAAACATGCTTATATAATTAAAAGATGTTTATTAAAAATTTTAGATTCTTGAAGAAAATGTGAAAACATTTTAAGCATAATCATACGGAAAATTTTCAATATATATCCACAATTCATTCATAACTTAGGTTTAATGTAAGTTGAACTTGTATAAATATAAATATTTTTATACATTTGTTTCTGTATACCTCAATTTATTGTTAAAATGTAACAAGATATCAAATCTACAATAAATTTTATCTTTAGTCAAATAATCTTGTTTTTGGACTAAGAGCTTTTTATTATATGTAAAACAATAAGAAAACGATGGTTTTCTAGAAATGGAGGATTTAAATACTTCAGAATATTTAAAGATGATAAAATCATTTACAATAAACATTTAATATAATTTTTGCAATGTGCCAGTTACATATAATATAACAGTTCCAGATTCTTTCAAATGGTCCATTTGTAACTCAAAAACGAGTTTAGGTTAATCTTATATATGTAGGTAAAAATGCATGTTATTTTAATTATTTTATACATTTCTTTTATTTTTAACCCCTTAATCGTCGCGCCTGAGATATCACGGGCAGTAATGTATGAAAAATTTCGTCGCGCCCGTGATCCTCACGGGCTAAGCTTCTAATGGCTTTACCTAATTTTTTCTGGTATCTTCTTTGAATTTTTTGTTCGCGAAATTACTTTAACACTAGAAGCGTCAAGAGCAGTCAATTTGACTCCTACCAAATATATACAATTCGAAATTTCTTTGAGAAAGAGTTAGATATATAAATCGCACAGTGAAACAGAATATTGCTTCAATGGGATACCCAGTTGGTGCCAACTACAACTCCCAGTAGATGAGTAAATATGTATCACAAAATATAAATCGCACAAAAATATGTTAAATACATAAGTTAAAAACCTTTAAATAAAAATTCTGGTGTATGTTTTCTTTTTTAAACATGAGTAAAATTTTCATCACTTCTAGTGTTAAATGCTCAAGCGCCTTATAGATAGAAGCACCGAACAGACAAATTTGGTTTTAAGATCGAAATGCTTAATTTCAATAAACTGTACGAGTTGGGACACGTGTTTCATTTGTTTCAAATCTGAATACATTTGAGTTATCGCTTTCTAAATTGTTGAGCAGCTCAAGTGAAGAGGAAGATTTTAGTGCTGAGATATCTGTAAATGAATCAGAAGATTCTATTTTTCAGATTTTTTTGACTCCGAAAAATCAAAAACTGAAGATAGTGATGATGACGCTGATATTTATTTTTCAAACCATCAGTGACATAAAATTGCTCAAGATTACGCACTTCCACGCTTTCAATTCAAATCAGAGTCAAAGGTTAATGTTTGTTTGATGCTAGTTTTTGTGTTCTGTAGTACTATGAACATTTTATAAATGATGACTTAGTGGATAATATTGTAAACGAAACTAATCGATATGCTGAGGAGTTGGGAAATGTCGTTGGAGAAAAAAGAGTAAAAGGTCGACCAGAATGGCAACCTGTCTCTCGAAATGAAATGCGAATATTCCTTGCTCTCACAATTGTCGAAGGAATTGTAAAAAAAGCCGGAAGAAAGTATGTATTGGACTAAATAATTATCTGTTGAGACACCATTTTTTCGTAATATTATGTAATATTCGTAATATTCGTAATATTCGTACAATAAGTACAGCGAAATTTAAAAAAATACTTAACATTTTGCAAATAATGAAGCTCACGATCCTGAAAATCATCCTAATCCAAAACTGTATAAAATTTGGACTGTTTGTGAGAATCTAAATAATTTGCATAGAAGTACAATTACCCCTTAAAGAGATGTCACTATCGATGAAAGTTTGATGTTGTACAAAGGACATTTTTCATGGCGGCAGTACATACCAATGAAAAAAGCAAAATTTGAAATAAAATATTTTATGTTGTGCGAATCTAGTACTGGGTATATATATGGTATTTTATTATTTATACAGAGAAAGTATCTTTGTTCAGCAAAGACTTCGAAACGCTCTTGATGCCTTTACAGGTCGTTATGACACTATTGACGCCTTTACTGAGAAAGGGACATTGTATAACAATGGGCAATTATTATACATCACTGTATTTATGTCATATTCTTTTCAGCTATGAAACAGATGTTGTTGGAATGTTAGAAAAACCAGGAAAGATATGCCATAAGGTTTGCGAGAAAAAAAAGAGTTAAAATCTGGTGAGGTTCATGCGTTTAGACGAGGAAAACTTATGGCGTTGAACTGGAAAGACAAAAAAGATGTGACATTGTTATGATCAATACATAATTGTTAAAGTTACAACTCAAAGTAAAAGAATGAAAAGGAAGCCAAAAGCAGTTGTAGATTACTAACAAACTATGGGAGGTGTTGATATAGTAGATCCATTTCTTTCAAGTTACTATGTAGCTAGAGATAATGGGAAGAAATATTACTAAAAATATATTCTTCGATCTATTGGACCAAGACGTTTTCAATGCTTTTCAAGTTTATAAGAAAGAGGGAGGCAGAAAATCTCCTCTAAAGTTATGACTCGATTTAGTAGATGAAAGCGTTGAAAAATATCATACAGAAGGAAATTTCCGTAAACGGGGCAGTCCTTCGGACGACGCAACAGCAAGTCGTTTGTATGAACGCCATTTTCTGGATGTTATACCCCCTACGGACAAAAAATATAAACCTTACAGATAGTGTAATGAAAATGGAAATAAACGAAAAGAAACTAGATATGATTGTAAGGACTGTAATGTAGGACTGTGCATACCATGTTTCAAAGTTTTCCATACATTGAAAAATTATCAAATTATGAAAAATATATTGAATGTAGATTTTGAAATTAAATTTGAATAAAATTATCGTCTTTGTGGTAATATAGCAAATTATTTGATTTTTATATCTTTACCTTAAATCAAAGTGAAACCACAAATTACAACATTCCACCAAAGATTCCCTGCGCGTCATGTGTGTGCAAAAAAGTCATATAAGGTAAGTGAAGATGTGATTTTTAAATATGTTATTAATCTTTCAGGCTTATATAGCAAAGGAAAATATTTGTACCAAATTTCTGGTGCCAATAGAGTTTTGGGTATTAAAGTTAAGCGGTTTCATAAACATACCACCGCCCCTGAAAGGGTTAAATATGAAAAAAATACATTATTTCTTTTACCAATGAACTCAGATTTTTATGAATAATAAAATTGGGCATTAAAAAAAAGTGACGATTTTTTAAGAGATTTTCCCAAAATTACGCGACGATTAAGGGGTTAACTTAAATTGAAGAAGTCACAAACTTTCTAAAATTCCCGTTGAAATAATCATTTTCTTTTTTTCTATTCTCTTACTATAAAAAAATACAATGTGGTTCCTGTTAATGATACATAATTTATTTTTAAACGTTATAATATTTTTTATTAAGGGACCAAGATGCTTGTTGTTTTCCCAGCAATGAAAAACAATTGCGAAATTTACTATAAAAGCACTAGAATAATGAAAAGAAAACGAAGTTTTTGAAGTTATTTATGGGTTCTGGAAGAAAATATATTACTTATACATTGTTTTCTTCTATCCATATCTAATTAAAATTATACTTACTGATATTTGCAGTAACCTAAATAAGTAATGATATTTTATTGATGTAGCATTATGGAAGTAGCTTTATATACCACTGTTAATTTCAGTTGTTGAGTAAATGTTTATGTTAATTGTTCGCATGGAGAGTTCGCTGTATGTAAATACCTATAAAAAAGATGTTATAAGGTGCATAGTGCGTATGTAAAATTGATATATTTCTGTGAAAACTATGTATGTAAGGATACAAATAAGGATAGAATAGTGTTAATGTATAAATATTATAATTGTAATATTTTGCATGGAGTTAAATTAAAATCTTAAAATATTTATTTATGTTATCCACTCTGGATCGAGGGCTGACCAATAAAATATATTTTTTTTAATTCTTGTCTTCATATATGTATTTTAAAATGCTAAAGAAATAGTAAACGTTATTCAGGTCTTCTACATGTTTATTATTGTGTGAAATTATTTTTGTTTCACATTTTGTCCTAAATAAATATCGATCGCGTAAAAGAATGCTACGCTATTTTTTCAGCTTCGAATGTAAATAACTTCTCAATAGGAAAAAAAGAGTTAAAAAACCATTTGATGCTGAAAATATTCTTTAAGCTTTTACACTCCTTCAAACAAAGATAAATTTTTTTAAAGAAAGAATTAAATACTCAAAGCAATTGCTCTTTGATCCGAATAGTTTGTCTAATGCGTTTAAATCCCTGCTTAACTTGTAGAGTTATGCATAAGGCTAGGTAGTAGAAAGCTTAACAGGAATTAATTCTTCTTTATATGACTCATATAACTTTTATTTACTAAATGAATAACACTCAAATATATTTTTATTTAAGTCTCTTAATGTGGCATGCAATATATATATATATATATATATATATATATAAAACAAAAAAAAACAATTGTTATATACACGTCATCCTTTTATTTTGTGTAATTTAGGATGGTTGTTTTATAATAAAGTGCACGTAACACATATTTTAAACAATACATCATATTTTACAATAGTATCAAAACACGTAAACATGCATGACGGTTCTATTTTAACCCGTCAGCACACGCGCTGGGATAAAATCTACCCCAGCTCACAACTATTACTTAAAAATGTGCGAAAATCATTCGTGATCATTCTGAGCCTTATAGTACCTCTCAAGCTGAAAAATATCAGGATGTGGCCAAAAATAATTTACCTCCGGTTGTAGATTTTCCATTCTTTTGTTATGAAAATGTCACGTGGCAGGAAATTTACTCCACGCTTAAAATAACGTAACCCATAATGATACGAAAATGTTAATGCAAATGTTTAAGCAATGCAAATAATAATATAATTGTTCTTTTAAACATTAACAACTCTTTTACATACAGTTTCTATATACCAGTTTTATATCGTTTTTGTATTTTCATGGCTGAATTTGGATTGTAAAAACTTTGTATGTAATGATATGCAGAAAAATATCTTAGTGCTAGATTTTGTTTTTTTTTTCCTTTAAATGTAAAAGAACTAATTATTTTAAATTAAATTATGTTCTTTAATGATTTACAGTTTATTTCAAAATATAAATTTTTGTTTATAATTAAATTGGGAGGAAATTGACACAAGAAAACCCATTGGGGTAAAATTTATCCCGCGCGTGTAGTAACGTAATGGAAAGGGGCGCGTGTTCTGATGGGTTAAAATATTATTTATAAACTAAAGCAGTTTTTGTTAGAATTATAATACTTAATGACAACAAGGTGAACGACCGGCTAGCAACTCTTAAAACTCAAATGAGAATGAAGCGTGTGAAATAAATAATATAAAATTATTTTTAATTTCATTGTTGAAGTAAGTAAATAAAGTTACTGAAATAAGTAATAAAAGTACTCCAAAACTGACAATTCAAATTTACAATTAAATTTGAAACCATTCGACACCATTAAACTGCTCTCGAAAAGTAAATACTCTTAAATTTCTCTTATTACCAATTTGTTGAAGATTGAGATGCCCCCTGCGGCCCCAGTGAATATCTCTATAGGGTCAGGGTCATCTACAACATTAGACTTCTTTAGGTGAGTACTATCAAATAGACCCCGATTTGCATAGGTTAGACTTAGAGTTTCTGAGTTAAGCTGTTATCACACGGAATACCATACGATATGAAGTATAAGCTATTGCCTTTCGATTTCTTGCTGCTACACTTTCACGCTGCAACTTGGGTTATTTTCCCTACTGAAAGTTATCTGCTAATGCAAGGAGAGGGCGTAACATTTGGCGAGTAATTGCAGCAGGTGTTTTAATATTTATTGTAGTGATCGATTGATAAACAGGAAGCATTATCCTGTACTAACATTTTATACATAGCAGTTTCTTTTCGTGTCTGTTCTATATATATATTATTGTGATCATTTTACTTAAAATTCCAAGATTATAAAAACAATACTCTCGCTAATATAACACAAAAATTCGAAATTATAGAGTCCATATCTTCACTTTACGTTTTTCATTACCTGTAAATATTAAGAATTCTCAACTATTAGTATTAAGTGATTTAGAAAAAAAATAGTATATTAAAACTAGTTTTTTGTCACATGTATTGGAATCGCACTTTATCGCTAAGCCGAAATCTGTAACACAAAGAAAGATTTTAAATTAAGTTTTAGTGATTTTGCCAAAATCACTATTATGACATTTTAAGTTAATATATTTTACATATTTTAAATGTAATTCATGTTACATATTGAATGTAATGAAAAATTGAAATACGTAATAGCATTTAGACATAGTACCCAATCTTTTGCAGTGTTTTCTTCCTTGGTTTTGATGATTTTAATCATTTTTCGAAAGTTTAAATGAGTTTTTGATATTTTTCGTTTCAAAAACACAATCCTTATTTTTATACATATTGCGTTATACCCTCTACTAACACTGCCGCAAATCACTGTATAAAAATATCTCAAGTAACAATAGAATAGTAATAACATCTAATACTAATGCTGTACATAAATTTTGCTGAGGGGAAGAAGGAAGTTCCGTATAGCAACTGTAACATATTCTAACACTTTTAGTACTAAACCCTAATTTCGACATCATATTTTTCGGTAAATTTTACCTTCGTGTGTCAAACTGAAAGTCACTCGTTAAAGTAATTTAGAAATTACGCAGGTTTTATGTTTGCACCTCCTAATATTAAATAAATGTTTGATCGTCGCAAAACGGATTACAAGACAAGTGTTTTTTTTAAGCATAACTTAAAAACTGTTTGGCGGAATGAGCTTTAATTTTGAGTTCGCATATTTGAAAATTCTAGAAATCTATTTCTGTTAGGAAAGTTTTACGTTACAATTCATTTTTGTTTTCGAAAATATATACATTTAAATTTTTTTTAAGGGTACACAAAATTTTTAACTGGAGGGGGGAGGGGTATATGTGTTATTTATTATTAATAAGTAAAAAAAGGGCACAATTTGCTTAACAAATTGAAAAATAAATAAAGGTTTTAAATTTATACAAATCTAGGAGGGGGTAGACAAAATTTTAGGGTGGTTTAAATTCAATAATTAACAAGAACAAAAAATCATGCGTCAAGCATAGATTATGTAACGCTTTCCAACGCTTCCAAAATAATTTTACAAATTATTATCGTTTAATAAGCTGAAAGATAACATCTAAGTGAACCATTTGGAAAACCCATAACATATTTAAAAACGTAATTTCAGGAATTTCCAACGTATATAATATTCGGAAAATTATTTTAATACTTTTATTCAGCCCTGTATAGGATCTATAGATTTGTATATATACTACATAGGATGCTAAATATTAGTTTAGTTTGGAAACGCTTAGCACAGTTTAAAATTCTACTTCTGTAGTTTCTGTCAATAAACGGAAATGTGTTCGCAAACTTTTGTGCTGCCTTGTATATGAAATACAGAATTTATACACACCAAGTAATAGACAAAAAGTGAGTTAAATTTAAAATCGCTTTCTGCAACTTAAAACAAAACGCACTTCCAGGAATTATTTTTAACGGACAGTAGAAAATTTTTTGTGTGTCCCTGTAAATGAACGATGACTGCTATACACACACTATTCTGTAGTAAGCCTCTTGTAATGCACCTTAGTGATATATATAAATTTCAATGCGTTTAAAATAGTGAAACATTATTTAATTAAACCGCAAACGATTTTTCTCCATAGACGTAATGTAACGGAATTCTTTTGACTGTCCCTGTAAAGTAACTATAAGTGCTATGCACACCCTATTCCATATTGAGCTTCTTGTAATGCACCTTAGTGATATATATCAATTACAATGTCTTTGAAATTGCGTAACATCATTAAAATAACCCGCAAATGATTTTTGCCCATAGACCGTAATGTAACGGAATTCTTTTGAGTGACCCTGTAAAAAAACTATAAGGGCTATACACTTCAGTTGAAACAGGGAACATGCTATAGATAACGACAATAACATATAAAAATTGCAGGGCAATCCGAGAATATTTACGGGAGTTGGAGCACGGAGAGACGGCAGACGGTAGACGGCAGACGGCAGATGGCAGATGGCCATACGGCAGACAAACCGAAGTCATAAACACTTTTCAACTAGGTTGAAAAGTGTTAAAAAGGAAAAATAGACTGAAAAGGACATTCTCATCCACATACATTAAATACAATAATCCTAACATGAAGAGAAAAATTAGCGAGAGCCAGGAATCGAACCTGAGCCCTCAGCGTTCCGGGCTATCGCTCTAACCACTCACCCACTCCGGCTGATTCTGAAACGTAATTTCTCACTAATAAACCATGTTGGAGAGAAAGTCGCCAACCATCTAACAGACAGCCTTGGATGAATGGACAACGGTGAATATATTTTTAATATTCCACCGATTTACGAATAAATATGTATGTCTGTATAATAATTGTTTATCTTTAAAAAAAGATTGTCAAGATTGTTTTAAAAGAAAATTTTTAAAAGGTAAAGTATAATTAACTATAAATAGCTGCTAGATTAAATTTTCATTTATTAATTTTTATTTTTCTAAAAGTATAAGAAAATTTTCTGTTCCCTTCCTCCCCCTCCATTACAAAATTCAGATTCTGAACGCTGCATGATTTTGCAATAAAATAGCATCATGCGTGTTTGCTTGCATTTTTATCTTTGGCGACATAATTTAGCAACAAGTACGAAATAACGCCAAATACACTGCAGAAAGTAGTTAAAATAGTACAGTTTGAGAAGTAAATAAGTGACTACGACAGTACAATTATAACATATAGCAAATAATATAAGGAATTGAAATAAAATAATCGCAATAAATAACTTTAAATTAGTAAATAAAGTTCTTATCGGGAGTGGTAAAATACGAACTCCGAAGTGACAATCGACGCATATGTAATTCTTTAATTTCAAAATAACTGCACATTTTTAAAGTTCTTTTCGTGTATAATTGGTCCCTGTGTTACTAAAGATATTGCTTTTTTCTTAATTCTTCTGTATTTTTGGTTTCAATATTTGCGACCACGCTAAACAAACATGTTGACTTACTGACGGTAGCCATCTTGAAATTTTTAGAGAGCTCTGATTGGTGGATTTCGAGCTGACATCTATCGTAGAGGATACAAGCTACTGTCAGTTAGATCTTGAAGAAATTACGAGAGGCAATCTATCAAACGGGACGAGTTCGAGCTTTTTCCTCTTGAAAAACGTGTTTCGGATGAAATATCTGATATTGGCTATGATATGAGAGTAGGTGTGATAGCACCATTAGAGGGACGTTTTAGAGGTAGTGGGGGAGGTAGTAAAAACAACGTAAAACATGTGTCCCCTTATTTTTGTTTTAGAATCCAAATTCATCGCCAAACTCCAACAACACCTATGTTTCAAACACCCGAAACCAAATAATTACTGTTATTGGCATATACTGCTGTATATTCCAAAGAAGATAAACTACTTTTATTTTACAATGGATATATTATACTTCAATTTCGGCTGCTTTGAAGCATGAAATGTAAACGATTTATCACACACAAAACATTCTCAGATTTTAAAATCTAGCTTTTCATAATTCTCAAATTAAAAATCAAGAAAGTAATTTAGTATAAATAGTATAAGGTTATATATTCCTTTATTACATATTTCTTTTATGTATATACATATATCGCACGTCAGCTACAAGAACGTCACAACTCACAAATGTGCATTTTTGAGTTAATACCATATTTAGACTGGTACTGTTTGAATCTATATTCCAGCAGAGGGACATTTCTGTAGTACCAAATCCTGCCACTGGATAGAAGAAACAACTTAAAGTGCCCCTTTGTTAACCCCCTGTACCCTATTCGACCAAAATGAGACCAAACTATTTTTGCAGCATTCCTAGAGTGTATAAAAACCTTTGCAACATTGGACAGTTCCTTTAAAATGCCAATTGATGGGTTTCTTACGGATTCCTTAAGGATGTTTTCATTTTTTATTCTTTTTTCTCATATTGAAAAGTTCGCATTTTTGAGTTGTGACGTTATTGTAGCTGACGTGCAATATATACATATATGTGTGTGTGTATGTATATATGTTTAATGCGTGTGTGTATTAATGATTATATATATATATATATATATATATATATACATATAACGTGTCGGAAACTAAAATTTATTTTTGCAAACCTATCTTCAAATGAAAATAACATTCTAAAAATAGAAAAAGATAAGATTGCTGTGAACTAAGAAAGCCTTTAAGCCTGCACATTCCTTCAGATTAAGATAAATCTTTTTAAAGAATAAATTCAACACTAAAGGACTTTACAGAAATAGTTTTTTGATCCACATAGGTGGCATTTTCTGTTTTAATTCCAACTTTTTGCTGAGTCACATTTAATAAAGTGCAAAAAATTCTTTATTTGCAAATATATTTATTACCTCATAAATTGTCTTTTAAAAAATTTAACGAAGTGATAATACACATAAAAAATTTTTTCACTTATTCTTTCAACTCTAAAAAACCTGCAAAATATGCAAAATATAATGCAAAAATTAATATGAACAAAAAAGAAAACTTAAGCATTACCCATAGATCATGAAACACTTTCTAACACTATTAAAATATTGTTACGAAAATTCCGTTTTTAAGACGATGAAAGGAGGTATAAAGTGATTGATTATTGCTCGTGTAGTTTAGGCATAAATGGTGTAAAATATTTGGGATATACCACACAGAGATGGACATAATTTTCAGACAGTTAATCATGCAAACAATTAAATTAATTTTCATCTCCACAATACGCGACAAAATTTCCTACTGCGAGCGATGCAGTGTTTTTTGATGTGAAATTATAATGAATGAGTTTAATAGAGTTACTTAATGCGCCCATTTTTGAAAAGAGGTTTTTCAGTATATCTTCTGTAATTGCTATTTCTATACTGATGCATTTGTTCATAGAAAAGAAGAATGTTTATAAACAAATATAGCTAGAATAGTAGCTCCCAACCTTTTTTATGGCTGTACCCTGCATAAGTATCTTTAAAATCTTGATGCCACTCTGTACTATATGGATCTTACTATATTTAATAAGTACTTACTATATTTAATAAGTGGCAGAAGCCTCAAAAGTACTTCCAGCCTGTACCGGGAGGAAAAGGTAGCTTTCATAGTCCATGTTTTTAAAAATAGAACTTACTTTATTCAAATATCCGAAGTTAAAATGCTTGGAACCCGATTATTGAAGATTCAATCCTAGTTTTCGTAATGCTGAATTTGAATGCGTATTTCAGCATGAGAGTTACAGCATAACAAAAATCAGATTGTTCCAAAATGTCAGACAACTTAGAAATTTAAACTGCAATATCTCTGCCATTTTTTAAGATAAAGCCAAAACAAAAAATGTTCCTGAATCGTTATATCACGATCTAACACTTAACGAAAACAACTTTTTCAATTTATAATTTTTTACAATTATTTTTGAATTTTAAAAAACTCAACTTGCCGCCATTTTGAAACAAGATGGCTCATGAAGCTGGCCTACGAACTCGGTTGGGACCTTGAAATGTTCTGTACACATGATCAATCACATTCATATCGGTTCCTAATTACGAGAGTTACAACATAACAAACATCAGATTGTTTCAAAATCTTAGCCACACTAGAACTTCAAACTGCCATGTCCTAGCCATTTTTTTAAAATATAGAAAAAACAGCAAATGTTCCAGAATCCTTGTATCACATTCTAACACTTAACAGAAATATTTTATTCATATTATAATTTTTTGCACATTTTTTTTTAATTTTTAAAAAATTAAAATATTTTAACTGGCCGCCATTTTGAAACAAGATGGCGGGTGAAGCTGGCCAACGAACTCTGTCGAGACCTTGGTATGTCCTATACACATACTCAGTTACATCCAAATCGGATTGTAAATAAGAGAGTTACAGCATAACATATGTCAGATATATACATCTATAAATCAACATTTGAACGGAGGGTGGTTTGGGGGTCTGGGGGTCATGATCAGCAAAAATATACCAACATTTATTGGAACTGTTTTCCTCCTAACGGCTGCAATAGGTAGCTTTTTGTATTGAAAGCTACCTAAAAGCCATTAACTTAGTCTAAACGGACTTTCAAAGACCATAGCCTCTATGAAAGAATATCTCTATAATAAAAATGAATAATAATATAATGGAAAAGCTCAATTGAAAAACTAAGTAATAAAAGTGTAATAAATTGGTTTTAAAAATTAATAATACGAAGTGATATGCAAACTATCAATTAAAGTTTCAAAATATACAACAGTGTACTGAAAAGCATTGAAATAAATAAGTATAGTGAAAACTTTTCTCTAATTCTTTGATTCCGGAACAATAAAGTAAAAATAATAAAATGATATTCTATATGCATATAATTATGCATACGCTTTAAAATGAAGTATTTTCAGCGAGAAAAAGATGTGCAATTAAATGCACATTTATTTGGATAGAAATTATTTATTTGCCATCTCTAATATTATCAAATACGTATTACCATTTGTATTAATTTGTTCTTATAAGAAAGTCGCTATTCCTTCCCAATATACTCATTAGAGAAATAAAGATATTTCTAGGGCTGACAGTATCTAACTTACATATTTCATGTAGTTTTGAGATTAAATTTCTTTAGTCTCGGATATATTTGAAATTATTTTTACCTGTTTAAGTTTTTGCGTGAGATATTCCAGAACAAATAATATGTAGCTAAATCAATAGAAATGAATAAAAATCGTATACAAATCTAAAATAATTGTGTAACGGAAAAAGTAATACAAATTCATATATATATATATATATATATATATATTCTTTAAATATCATTTTATATATTTTATTCTGGTCTGCATTATATATTGGACTTTTGAAGGAAGACTGATTTTAAATAGAATGCAAATTATATTGAAAAAAAAAGCGAAAAGAGCGTGAAGAAAAGGGAAAGCGAAAAGAGTTTATGCCCGGAATGAAGGCGAATGGAAGGCGAAGTGATTTGGTTTGTCATCTTTGTATTAATTTAAAAGAAAGAATACCAATAATTATATCTGCTAAGACGGAAAACTGTATAAAGTAAATTTGTTTTCTTTAGATTTTTTAATCAATTTTCAATTTTAAAATAAAGAAATGGGCACTGAGTCAGTAATATCAGAACAGCATATTGATATTAGGACTTAAAGTACAAACACGGACGATGCTGATGAGAACTAGTTGATTCAATGGTTTTCCAGCCATCATCCATTTTCAGAAATTAACGATCTTTTGCCTATAAGCAGGGGAATGATTGGATATAGAAAAGTATGGCCATTTTTTCCAGGAAGTTTTACTAAAGGGATGACAAGTATTCTTCATAAAAATTTTGAAAGAGTACATTTTAAGTGAAATGGTGCAGATGATTTCTCTTGCTGAACTAACAAGCAGTACAAAATTGAAGAAACCAAAAGTAGGCAAAGATCCTCTCGTGCTGTTTCATAGGGTGAGCATTGCCAAGCAATCAGACGAAGAAATGAAAGAATACGACCAGTAGGAATTGGCGTATTTCCCTTTGTCAATTTTTACAAATGAAGGTGTACGCAGAGGTACCAAGTCGATGTTTTACTCTGCTTTTACCCTACTAGCAAATGACACAATATTGCGAACGAAAAGAGTGGAGATAATTGGTGACTTCTACACAAAATATGTTGAGATCGCAACGAAGGTATCTATGCCATTTCCGCAAAATATGTGAAATACGTACAGCATCATCACAGTGGAAATGCCATCGTTGTCTTTGATGGTTATTCAGAACATAACCAAAAAATTATAAAATCTGCAGAAAGAGCTCGTCGCTTGAATATTCATCTGCTGTGTTTCAGTTCAATGAGAAAATGTTTCCACAGATGTCACAAGGTAAATTGTTGGAAAACGAAAAAAAAGCACTTTTTTCCTTCTGTGATTCGAAATAAATCTGTAAAAGATAAAATGGTCACTAAGTAGGCCACTAATGATGCATATTTGCATATAGAAAACGCAGTTATATCCTTGGCCCGTGATTACGATACTGTCATTGTCAAGGTTGAAGACACTGGCCTTCTTATTCTTGTGGCTCTTTAGCTCTAGACAATGTTTATTTCCGAAAGGCTGGGAAAGGGAACCTGCCTCAGGCTCTCTACTCCAAAAAGTATTTCAAGTTTAAGGAAGTTGCACATAATATTATTTCTGTTCATGCTGTAAGTGGTTGCGACTCCATTTCTGCGCTCTTCAGTCATAGGGAAATGCCATATCGCAGGATTCTTCAGAACCCATCCATGAACCAAAAAGTTCAAATCTTTAAAGACCCAAATGCAAAGATTTACAAACTTGTTGAAGGCACAGTAGCTGTACTTCTTGCTCTGTATGGAGGTGATACCAGCTAAAACATGAATGTATTACGGTATGAAAGCTTCGCTAGAGCAACTAAGAATATTAAATTAAATTTAGCGAGACCACCACCTACTCGCGATGCCACTCAATATCATGCGTTCCGCACATACCTACAAGTTCAGACATGGCTGGGAAACGAAAAGTAACCTCTCGAATGTGGGATGGACATGGGCTCATTTCAGTCACAATGATGAACGAACCTGCCCCTCAAACCCTACTCAATTTTTTCATATCTTGCCAATGAAAAAGCGGTTGCAGTACGAAGTGCAGTTGAAGGAAAGTAGGCTTGAAGTGCTCAGTTATATTTGTGAAGAGCCACCAAAAAACTATGTGGTAACTCTCATACTTGACGCTGAGGACTTTGGCGACCTAGAACAACCACCCGCCTCAAGTACAGACGGAATGGTGCAGAACCTGAGACGATGGTATCACTACCAGTGCCAAGCAGATGAAAAAGAAAACATATATAAAGCGACTATGCTTACTATATATTTGTTCATTAATTTCTTGTACATGCTATAATTAATTTATTACATCGTGGTTTCAATATTAAAAATAAAAGTTCGTTTTTTAAATTATTAACTTGCCAGGAGGTATATTCCTGTTTTCACCCAAAACTTTGATGCAGTGATTTTCAAAATCTATTATAGATAATAAATTATCTAATAAAAGAAACTATTGACTATTTCATGCTCTAAAAAGTTTATTATGACAGTTTTGTCTCTAAACTTCACTGAAAGTTCGTAATTACGCAAAAATTAACGTAGTTTGGAGATTTTTTAAATTTGGCAAATTGTACCCTATTTTCCCGGTTTTGTATCTCACCTCCTGTTCGGACGATTTACAAACATGAATAGTGCATATTGTAGGGAAATTTATCTTCTGCGAAAAGGTAAAAGTAATTTTTTTCTGTACTGGAACTGAGTTACTCAAGAAAAAAAGAAAAAAGTGCCAAAAAAATTGATTATTTCGATATGGTAAAAAACACACAAGATCTAGAAGCTCGAAAACTTGGTTTTATTACCCGACCCTTTGCAAGGTAAAATTCTGCTTCTATTTGACTATATATATATATATATATATATCTTTAATAATAAATAGATAATTTTATCAAAATTCCAGTTTCTTTATGTCAAAAGTCAAGTAATTGTAGAAAGTCTAGCTTTTTAAAATTACGATTTCAGATTTAAAATTCAGATATAAAATTCAATGATTCACTCTGCATTAAATCAGCTTTAAATGAGTCACAAAAACATGTAAAAGTGTCCATTTTAGTAGTATTTATAAAATATATGTTTAAACAAAATTATATATTATATATCATATTAGCGCAGTATGTTTATGCTAGTCAAATCCATGGCAGCGTTTCTGTCACTTTTAGATATAAACTAGCATACGAAAGCGCACAAGATTATGTAGCCAAAATTGTTAAATTAAATTCTCAAATTGTTAAATTTTTACCTTTAACAAACATTTATTTATCCTACAATAGCAGCATTTATTTTCCAAAACATCATTTTTATATTTTAAAACGATAGTTTTTATTTGTTATACACTATGTGTAACATCAATAGAACAACCACAAGAAAAATAAATAATTATATAAAACTATTTTTTGTTGTTGTTCAATATAAGAAGGAAGTTGCAGAAAATTGATTCATTTATATTAATATAACTATTGAGTAAACATAAAAGTGTTTAACTTAAAAGTTTGGGCTTTATTCCATTTAAACAAAAAGCTAATTTATGTCTAAATGTGTCAGATACGTCTCCACATACCTCTTTCCATATTTAGTAAAATTCCCTTTTCAGAGATGAAATAAAAGTTTACTGCATAGTGTATAACCTTCATTGCGTGTGGTATATTCCGTTTAAGATTGTTTTGGCTTTTACTCTTTTTTTTATAAGTGAACATAGTAAAAAAAAAAATACTTTTATTTAATTAAATGAAAAAGAAACATTCATTCATAGTCCAAATGTATGCGCGTGCAAAACTGATTTGAAATACATTTACTACTTCAAAGTAAAATCCAAGATGTGGGAAATAAGTTTTAATTTAAAAAAAAAGAGTTGTTAAAACTCACTTCTTGTTCAAACTTCATAAAGCTTTTTTAAACAAATCTATGAATAACGATAGGATGCATAGAAATTACAATTAAAAAATTAAAAACTTTCTCTATTCTTAAGTTTAAACATGCAAAAAGGTTACTGGACCATCAAAACAATTACTATGTTGATTTGTGATTATTAAAGGTTTTTTATTACCGAACATGAAGATTATTGTGATTATATGATGAATAGATGCAAAGGCAATGATTGGATAGTTGCATTTGAAATGTATTTCCATTTTCTTTATTCATTATCATAAATGACATACAAAAAGCTCCCAAATTTTAATCACTTTATTTCTTTTTTTAAATTCTGACAAGTAATTGACTTAATACTCCTAAGTAATTGAATTAATCAATGTTATTTAAATTAATACAATATCTGTATGAAAACGTCTCCGTCGGAGGGATTTCTTTCAAATAATCTTGTTAATATCTACTTCTGTCTGTTATCATCTTTCGTTAAATATGCAAGTTATATATTTTAATAGAAAGGATTAGTAAATAGGTCAGAGTATGTAACTAGATAAAATTGATTTTGTTTTTTGATAATATTGTTTGAGACATTGTGTTATAATATATGGTATAGAGATTATATTAAAAATGTATTTTTAAATTATATTCTATGTTATCCAGCCTACAAATTTGGCCGACTATCTGGCTGCAAAATGCCTGCCTTCTGAAATTAGTAAAGAACAATAAATGAGTAACAAAGATGTGTGATACTCTTGTTTCATATTAGATAAAAAATTTGTATACAGTAAGATACATCAGAAGTGAATACGAAAAGAAGTATAATGGCAAGAATCTCTGAATTTAGTTTGAAAGATATTTTAAGGGATATTACATTGTTAAAATAATCCGAGATGTGGTATTATGTTGCAATAACCTCAAAACGTTGACGTTGTACATTGTGCGTTTACGCCTCTTCACGTTGTGCGCTAACGCAATATTAATGAAAGTTTTAAAACAACGTTTAATGTGTTAATTAAACTGTATATAATGGTAATTTTTAACAATGTATACGCATCTGTTCATCATTGCGACTGAAAGTTGGAAGCATTTTTTCAAAACAAATGTAAAAATTCCAACACAAGTCATCAGAACCAATGGTAAAAAAATGATACCACCATGCAGAAAGAAGCAATAAAATTTCGAACAAAAAAGTTTTTTTGAATGGATTCTCGCAATTTTTAGCGCTTCATATTCTTCAAATTAACACAATTTGTTTTACATTTGGTACGCATATATGGAGATGTAAAAAATTAAGCTCGAGGATAAGTATTTTAGCCGTCGCACAGTGAGATTAAAAATCATTAAAATTGCATGAAATATATTTCTAATATACTCTTAATCAAAAATATTTCAGAAATCAAATATATTTCTTATTCATCTATAAAATAATTCTGAAAATGTACGAAGGTGGATCAAATATAAATGAGACATTTTTAATAGATTATTCTTGACATATTAGTTACAAATTACGCCAAAGTATTTTTATAGCATTCTTAACATCTGCACATTTTCTTCAACATATTTGTAATTTTTTCTATTGTATAATTAAAAAACTAAGAAGTGCATATATCATACTCCACAGAAAACTTTTGACCTTTTTTATCGGATGAAAATATTGCTCCTCTTAACACTTCTTTAAGCTGTTCTAAATAAATGTTAATCACAAGATGACTATAAAGATTATAAAGGAGAGATCGAGTATTAACAGTGAAATTTTTGTTTCGTTACACCCGATGTGTAAGGTCCCGGAGTATATCAACATTCAAAGCGGATTGGCATGTTTTTAGAATCGATATGTGGCTTTAATCTTTTCCAAAAACTAACATCATAATACTGTATTATATGTCCTTCATGAAGAAAACTGGCGTACCAAATACCTCGTGAATACCAAAGTCATTAGACAGTACTTGTCAGTTTTTGCTTTATTGGAACAGTTTCCGTTTTTGTGCTGTATGTCATACTGGGGCGTCTTTTTTTACCTTCTTCACGGCCATTTTTTAACAACTTGTACCATTTACATACTTGAGACTTTGATAGGATGTCATTCTCGTATTGTACATTCAATGTGTGCCAAATTTTAATAGACTTGACAGTTTCATTTGTAGAAAATTTTATAATTAAGGTAAATCCAGGAGAGATAGCGCGGTCGGAGAGATTGCGACATAGAGGTTCGGAGGGCAGGAGTAGAGTGAGAGCGCAGCGACTCCAGGTAGTTGTACAACAACAGTAGTGGAGTGTCTACTTGAAAGTGCACCTTGATTGCTTTGATCGTCTAAGATAAAGTATTGCTTTTTCGTTTTGTTTTCCCAAAGTAAGTGCTTGAATTTCCATAGCTATTCATCAGAGTTTCTATACAATGTCAATAGTACAAAATATTTTAAACTTAAACGATTTCTGATAAGCTACTAATCTAGACAAACAATGTGAACATCAACGATTCGTTTTAGTAGCGGCCATGTTTAAATAAAAGGCCGCGCAATCTCTCCTACCAAAATTGGAGAGTTTGCGCATCTGCTACTTAGGACAGATGGCGCATTGTTTCCAATTGTTTAAATGGTAGGAGAGATTACGCAGCTTATTGGCAAATTTGCATAAACAATGAAAAATGAAAATAGGCTAATTTTAAGTTAAACGTGTTATCAAATAACTTAATGATATTTTGTAATCTTATCTGGACTTGCTTTTTCTGATTATTTAATTTTTTTCCCTTTAATTAAAATATTTTAATCGTTGTTAAAATTATTTCCTTTTTCTGATTCTTTAATCATTAGGTTGAAATATTCCCTCCTATTACAATAATATTTGTTCACAAAAACCTTACAACAATGTCATTTAAGTGTAATTTTTATTGTTAACAAGTTAATTGTAGTTATTATTAGTAACAATCTCTCCTACCCATGTGCGCAATCACACCAATCCTGTAAGGACAGATTGCGCAAAATAACTTTCTTGGTTTTATTACATCTGTTCTATTAAATTGCAACATAACAACAAAATAGCAATGGAAATGCATAAAAAAACAAATAAAGTAAAAATTATTCAGAGATAGTTTAGCAAAAAATTAGTATTTAGATTTTTTATTGTTATTCTTTTGAATTGTGCGCAGACTCTCCTAGCTTTACCTTATACTTTGTAAAACAGCACAAGTTACTTTATGTTTAGTCTTAATGCTAGCGATTAAATAAATAAATGTATGAAGAATAACAGAATGCCAAATTTTTTGGCAGTAAGGAACTTATGATAATTTCCATGACAACAAGTATAAAATATATCTATTGATTTTAAACAAGTCCACCATTTGATCCAACCTCGTATAAAATAATATCAAATCTATTGCTATTAAAGATATTAAAGAATTTTATTACTTGTAAGAAGTAAATCTTAACACGATTTTAAATTATATTTAATTGCGTTAAATCAAATCTCATTATTTCAATTTTTCTTAGTATGTCATTGAAAATTCTTTTCAATATTTAAAACAAATAATACTTTGTAGATTGTAAATACAACTGTGATTTATTTATTTATTTATTTATTTATTTATTTTGCAATATTTTTCATAACATATGCATTATATTTTACTTTATTTAATAAACAGATAAAATGGTATAAACTCATTTTTATGTTTACTTTAACCCTTAATATTTCAGAAGCTATTATTTAGTTGTTTCATAATGATGTGAGAAAGCATAAAATTTAACAAAGTCTAATTTATTTAAAAAAATTACGACAATAATTAAAACAATAGGAAAAATATTTTCAGAATTATTACAATTATTTAAAAAATATATATGTTCGGATGTTTTGTTGTTACTTTTTTTAAAGATATTTTAAAGTAATTATATATATAGAAAAAATACTAAGGTAAAGCCTGGAGAGATCGCGCGGTCGGAGAGATTGCGCAAATAGAGGATCGGGGGGGGGGAGAAGAGTGAGCGGACAGCGACTCCAGGTAGTTGTACAACAGCAGTAGTGGAGTGTCTACTTGAAAGTGCACATTGATTGTTTTGAGTGTCTAAGATAAAGCATTGCTATTTTGTTTGGTTTTCCCAAAGTAAGAGCTTGAATTTTCATAGCTATTCATCAGAGTTTCTATACAATGTCAATAGTACAAAATATTTTAAACTTAAACGATTTCTCATAAGCTACTAATCTAGACAAACAATGTGAACATCAACGGTTCGTTTTAGTAGTAGGCATGTTTAAATAAAAGGCCACGCAATCTCTCCTACCAAAATTGGAGAGTTTGCACATCTGCTACTTAGGAGAGATGGCGCATTGTTCTCATTAGTTTAAATGCTAGGAGAGATTACGTAGCTTATTGGAAAATTTGCATAAAAAATGAAAAATAAAAATAGGCTAATTTTAAGTTAAACGTGTTATCAAGTAACTTAATGATATTTTGTAATCTTATCTGGACTTGCTTTTTCTGATTATTTAATTTTTTTCCCTTTAATTAAAATTTTTTAATCGTTTTTAAAATTATTTCCTTTTTCTGATTCTTTAATCATTAGGTTGAAATATTCCCTCCTAATACAATAATATTTGTTCACAAAAACCTTACAACAATGTCATTTAAGTGTAATTTTTATTGTCAACAATTAAATTGTAGTTATTATTTGTAACAATCTCTCCTACCCATGTGCGCAATTACACCAACCCTGTAAGGACAGATTGCGCAAAATAACTTTCTTGGTTTTATTACATTTGTTCTATTAAATTACAACATAACAACAAAATAGCAATGGAAATGCATAAAAAACAAATGAAGTCAAAATTATTTATGGATAGTTTGGCAAAAAAATTAATATTTAGATTTTTTATTGTTATTCTTTTGAATTGTGCACACACCCTCCTAGCTTTACCTTATTGTGTTTTATTATAAATACATTTTTAAAATAAACTGATTTCGTAATAAAAAAATCCCGAAACTTTTATTCTGGAAAATCTAATCTTTAGTTTACATTTCGATAGATTGAAAGAAGTTGAGCGTTAAAAGATTTTAAAGAAATCGTAACCTGCCCCACAAAGGTCGGATTTGTGCTTTTTCGACAGTTAGACTTAAAATGCTGCGGGACAGAATATTGTAAAAAAATCCTATTACTTTCTAAACAAAAGGTGTTAGTCTTATAATGCAGATAAACCTTGCAAAAATGAAAGTGATTTCTGTCAATTAATCTTTTTTTTTTTTATGAAGCAGAATTTAAAAAAAGAAAACCATTTTATACTGTATATCATTCGCTTGTTTCTTTAAATTATTATTCAGAAAGCTTCCATAAAATAAACAGTTAAATACAATTTTCAAATGTAAACTTTCAAGATGGCAAAATTACACAGTATTAATAAACATCTCTAACTTTTGGAAAGGTAAATTTCTTCTTTCAATTCAGAAGATAAACGTTGTGGGGTTTTGTACAAATATATACAATTAGATAGAAAGTTAAAGTTATATGGTTGAGGATATACGTTAGGAAATAATTATAAATGTGATTTTGGAAAAAAGTATTATAATGTATTGCGATAATATCGAGATCATTTATACAAACGCGCTTTTACGATTTTATGAAGTAAATAAATAAAATTTTGTGATAATTTTACACATATTTTCCATAAAATATACTTACAGTTCACAGCACCTGTCATCATAATACAAATACCTACTATTTTGTTTAAATCAGAATGCGATCTCTGAAATCGCTGAATCTACAAATTGTGCATATATTTCCGAATTTTCTATTCTAGTCATAATGTAGATCATTTTCTAAATTTATAATCCAAAATCTCTTAAAATATTTTTGTAAATAAGTGCAATATTATTTTCAAATTTAGAATTTTTTTTTTAAACTGTAATCAGCAAAAATCATATTTTACAATAAAATCTTGTACACGTTTGAAACTCCAAATAATAAACTATGACAAGCCAAAGTACAAGTTTGGGGATTAATTAAAATGTGAATTTGTCTGTCTTTCTGGAAGTTTGTATTCACATATTTAATCTCCAGGCAACTCTAACCGTCCGCAATAGGCAGGAGAACATCATAATTACTTGTAATTAAGTCTTTTTTGTTCAACTAAACATATATTTTTACATTACATTTCTCTGTACAGAAAGTCGGATAAACATATACGCAGTTGCTTGGTTACTATCTCTTGTCGAATTACTCGCGTAAAGATCTTGCTTTCTATGTTCAGATATGAATTTTAGAATTCCTTAGAATATATTAAGTGAAAGCTGGAGATTAATTAAATTCATGTGAATTAAAATGATTTAAAGCCCTTAAATTTACCTTGTTTTGAATCCTATTAGTCGGGTAATATTAATCACTAAATCAAGATTAATCAAAAAAAAAAAAAAAAAAAAAAAAAAAGAGGCTATGAAACTTTTTTTATCAAATAGATTAATTATAACTTGGTAGGGACACTTTCTCTCTTTTTCCAGATACCAGCCACCGTCAAAAAATCATTTCCGTTTTAATCAATAATAAATGGCAGTAAATGATTTGCTATTTGGAGAGTATCTGTTCATTAGGCCCAATCTACCAAAAAGGGGACATCTGATGGATTTTTTTTAATTTATCAAACACGTCTAAATTAATTATGATTAACCACAAAGTGCAACTTTTTGATATTTTGAAGAAAATTAAATCAAATGTCCAACTAACTCCTGTTAAAGTCCTACTTTAATTAGTAAATTTAATACATGTGCACAATAAAATATTCCTCCCAAGTGTTCAAGTTTTCGTACAGCTACAGATTTAATAGTATAAAGCTACATTTTAAAATATTTCATCTGTAGCTATTGATAAGGAAATTTTCACTTAGTGGGAAAAGTTTGCTGCACTTCAGTAGCGAAGAAAGGAATATTTATTTATTTTTTAATTTTTGTGAAACCCTAAACAAAAAGTTGATGTTTATATCCTCACTGGGGTATAGTTGAACGATTTAAAGAGTATTTCTCATCAAACTAGGCGTTGGGGGTCACCGTAATACTTATGCATAATATAAACTATAAAAATAAAACATGTGTAAACTATTTATAAAATGCATAGCAATTCGAATAAAATCCTGGCTTGATGACGTCATAAACTTTAAATGCTCTATTTATGAATTGCGTAAGATAAACATCCTTATAACTCTAAAAATAATAATCCTATTAACTAACAGTTTACTGCGTCCGATTAAGCATCTCTTTACTAATTAAAATATATATTTGAAGTGAAATTTGAGTGAAATACAGGGCCATGAAAAATCGAAGAGTGTAGAAAATGTTATAACAAATATATCGGCAACTAATTATCCGATAGATTTCAATCTTAATGCAAAATTTGTGTTTTTGTATTGTCTTTTCTATTCAGGCCTTAAAAAAACAATTTCGAAAATTTTTATATACCTTTTATCAGAACGAGAATTTCAAGAGTCCGAGAAAAATAGTCTCGGATAATCAAGGTTACTGAAATTCAATAAGCTTCTTTCCATTATTACATACTATGTACATACAAAATTTCAAGTCTCTATCTCAATTTCTTCGGTGCATAGATCGTTTACAGACACACACACACAGACAGACGGGCGGCAATTTTTTTTTCTAAAAATATGTTTTTCGGAACTTGCAATATCTGAAACGTGTAAATCCGTCAATTTTTTTTTCGATTTTCAAAACAATTACAAGACTTACCCTATACTACGTATGATGGGTAAGCAAAAATAGTTTAGTAAGATTAAATCACTTTCATATTTGTTATTTCTTTTTTAAATATTGTTATTTATTTTGAAAATATATTTTTCAAAACTTTATAATATGTGTGAAGAGAAATCAAAGGTACTTCTGTAGAAAACTATGCACTATACAAGCTTGGTCTCTAAATATTTTACTGCACCATAAAGATGGATTTGGTTAAAAATGAATTTGAGTTAAAAAAAAAATAATTTTTTATCCCATTAAGTGGCAAGTCCCCCTTTTTTGGAACCTTCAATTACAATTTTTTTTTTCTCAACGTGATGTTAAGATAGATACAAATCGTTTTTATTTGTCTCTTAAAGGTACAAAGTATACTGTGATTTTTTTCAGAAGAACAACATTAAATTTACTTCACCGTTGCTAACATTTTATTGTTGCCAACACTAAATCAAAACGATCTGATTGTGCGTGTGAATGTAAACGTCAAAACGGAGGATTTAATGACCTTCTATCTTTGCATATAGATGGATTATAACGCAGAAATGAACATAGGCTTGATTTTATTTATTTTTTCAAAGAATTTTCCAAATAATTAAAAATTTTATAATTTTCATAGAGAATCAATTAATATTTTTTCTGTAAAATTTAATTAAACATTTTACAATGCTAAGCATTATCGTTGCCAATAAATACAAAACATGGAATAATAATTTTTCCTCAACAATTATTTTTCAATTGAACGATTTCCACGTACAAGATTTAAATTAAAAAGAATTAAAAAGAAGATCAATTTCCATGATATTTGAAATGGAAATATGGAGTATTTGTTATTATACATGAAGTATGAATATCGGTTAGGTTGAGAAAACATTTTCTGTCAAAGACTGTGTTATAATTAGAAGGAAAAATGAACAATAATTATTTTATTATAAAAAATTTCGCTTGGACCATGGAACTATGAAAAGGATCGTCCTTGGCTTGGACAACTATTACGTCATAAATAAAACATATATTTTCAAATATTCGTAATAATACAAGGAACATCAATATCAGTATAAAATGAAAGTAGATATATAATGGAACTCATATTTAAGATTATAACCTTAAATATTTATTTATTGATACTGATTAATAATAAGCTTGAATATCATTTACATACAGATGTGAGCTTTCTGCTAAAATTTACGTCCTGATTGCCTGGAAAAGAAAATTAATAAGAATTATGTCATTAAAAAGGGATTTCTCTGGGGTAAGAGTGACGTCATATTTGAAACAAAACGGGAATTATCCAATATGTTTTAAAAGGAGTGTGAATCAATTTCGTACATTAATAATACAAGTATATATTACAAGTATATAATAATACAAGTATATATATAGTAAAATTGAACCATTTTACTTGAATTAACAAAACATTTTTTGCTGACGATACAAAATTTTTTTTTTGGAATTGCAAGAAAATTTTTTTTTGTTTATTCAAACAAAATTTCCATTGGCCTATATTTAAACAAAAAGTTTTGTTGGGTCAACCAAATTTTTGTTGATTCAACAAAACTTTTTTCTGGGTGTACGTAACGCGATAACTCTTGATAGAAATAGCTGATTCACTTCAAATTTTGTATATAGATTCATTCTTATAAGGCGCTTTCCTGATTAGTTTTGGGTATTCATTGGTTAAGTGTAAAGGGAAGGACGTGGGGCTATCCCCCCTCCTAATTTCGATAAATGGGTTTTTCATGCAGAATTGTCCGATTTGTTTCAAATTTTCTATATAAGTTCATTGTGATAAGGCGTCTCCCTGATTAGTTTTGGGGGATCATTGGTTAAGTATAAAAGGAGAACGGGGGCTAATCCCTCCCCCTTGAATTAGATAAATGGGTTTTTCATGCAGAATTATCCGATTTGCTTCAAACTTTGTATATAGGTTCATTGTAATAAAGTACTTCCCTGATTAATTTTGGGGGTTTATTGGGTAAGTATAAAGGGGGCATGGGGGCTAATCACCCCCTTAAATTTTATAAACGGGCTTTTCATGCAGAATTAACCGATTTGCTTTAAATTTTGTATACAAGTTCATTGTGATAAAGTGCTTCCCTGATTAGTTTTGGGGGTTCATTGGTTAAGTATAAAGGTTAGAACGGGGGGCTAATCCACCCCTTAATTTAGATAAGTGGGTTTTTCATGCAGAATTATCCGATTTGCCTCAAATTTTGTATAAGTTAATTGTGATAAGGTTCTTGCATGATTAGTTTTGGGATTCATTGCTTAAGTATAAAGGAGGGAATGGGGCCTAATCCCCACTTAATAAGTTAGATAAATGGGTTTTTAATTCAGAATTAACCGATTTGCTTCAAATTTTGTATATAAGTTCATTCTGATAAGGCGTTTCTCTGATTAGTTTTGAGTGTTCATTGGTTAAGTATAAAGGGAGGAACAGGGTCTAATCCCCTTCCCCCTTAATTTAGATAAATGGGTTTTTCATGCAGAAAAAAAGAGTATAATACACAATTTTTAATAGGCTGTGAGATCTATGCCATCATTTTAAATAGGCACTTTTCTTTTTTTTAAGATTTGGTATTTATACTATAGAGTAGGAAAAACAATCTCTGCAATAAAAAAAATATGTCAGATGGCGCTGTATATCAATAAAATAAAAAAGAAAGAAAGAAAATTAGAGAATTTCTACCAGCTACATTTACCAATTTTTTTTTAATACATTGAAAAATTAGTGGTATAGAAAAGATTTTAGTAACGAAGCCTAGGAAACTGCTAGAGCGTTGTAAGTTTTAAAAAATTTAGCCCCCCCCCCCCGGTATTTAATGAAGTATTTTTATCAAAATGGTAGTAATTATAGCGCTGCTATAAAAAAAAAATATTGTCGTCTGAAAATACATTAATTTAAAATTAGTTATTTTTGTTAATATTTGTTAATAAAACGTATCTAACATTTAAGCCCCATCTATCAGTAAAATTTCGAGCTGATCATTTTTATTGCATAACTCGTTTTTATTTACTCTAAACAGTAAAAGTACTAAAACTTTTAGAACTATTCCAAATAGTTTAACTTGTAGAGCCCTTCAAAGATGTGTACTTTAATTATTGCCTCTCATTATATACTTTATTTTCCGGTATATAACGCGCTCCGATGTATAACACGAACCTATATTTTCAGACTAGCATTTTATTCTTTTTAGGTATATTATTGTATTATGCTTTCACCTTGTTTCGAAAAGACACATTCATGAAATAAGTAGTGAAAATTTAAGTAAAAATATTTTGAAAACAAAAGTAACTATTACATTTTCTGTAATCTGATTATTGTTATTATTGTTGTATTTTTTTTTTTATAAATTAATAGCATATCCATTAATGTAGAAATCTCAATTGTTATTATAATTATATTTTTCTAAAACTTTAATCTTTCATTTTTATATTTGGCATATACCGCAAACGTGTAGGTTGTAATCAATTTTCTACTGTAGAAAGTGCTACACACCGCAATTTATACTGTAAGTAGTTTTCAGATCATAAACTAATAACGCATTTTTTTTATATATTCGCACTTCAGTTGAATTTTCGAAATAAAATTTAAAAGGGAAAATGTATCCTCTACTTAAACTGATTCTTTCATTTATTTTGTCTTCGAAAACTTCGTCCTATCTTCTTTTGAGCTCACTGAAGCATAATTTACTTTTTCATGGATTACCGAACTCAAAGACATTAGAAATACGGATGTGTTTATAACATGTTCTCTGAAAGCCCAGAGAGAACCATCAGAGAGGTTACAGAGGGTTGAGCAACTATCTCTAAGTATTTTTTAAAGTTGCACGTGCAAAAAAGAAAAAAAAGAAAGAAAAAAACAAAACAAAAAGAGAAATGAAAAAGAAAAAAAAATTTCACATAAAATTTAAAGGATTTTCATTTGAAAAAAATATATATTAAACTGAGTTTACAAAATTAAAAAAGAAACTAGTATGTTATCGCCACTACAAAACATTCTTCTATGTAAATCGATCAGTTAATGGATTTAAATTTAATTATGTGCATTTAAACTGGTGATATAAACATCGTATATTTCGAGAAAATCATCAAATTTCGGAACCCCGTTTTAGATGACCGCAATCAAAACTGAATGACAATTTATTCCTATCATTAGGATTGTAAATTTGATGCTTTATTCAATTTTACGCACATAAACTGGAAATGTAAGCATAAGATAATTAAATAAATCATTTATTTGCAGTACCCATCTTGGGGAAATTTGCTCAAAAACTTATCAGCACCAATTCACATAAAGGTAGAACTTCATATGAAATTACATTCTATTCTACGCAGTAATTCACGCGTTAGAGTGCCCAAAAAATTTGCGTCGCATATATACAGACAGACAGACGACAGAAACACAGACTTGTGGACAAACCTTTTCTAAAAACATTTAAATCGTGTTCAGTACTTTCAAAACGTATAAATCAGTCAAAAACAAAAAGTTGAAGTTTTCATGAATATAATAATTTTGCCTTGTATAGATAGAAGAAAATAAAAAGCTTAGTGATAGAGGGTAGAAGGTAACCTCATCATGGTTCTTATTCGAGTTTACACGAGTTTATATATTTTTCCGTATTTCAATACGGAACAATATATATTCAGGCTATAACAATTACTGCTAAAACTTCTTTATGCATTATTTGCTGAGAAATGGTTTCACTAATTACTTCATTACTATGCACTATCAAGCAGCGGATTATTTTTTTATGTTAACTGTTTTTTTTATATCACTAGAGGACTTTGTCCTCTACGAGCTTAGCTCGCCAACCCCCAAAGAGAAATAAACCGCAAAAGAGAAATAATTTAATTACTAGGCATTTTCAAAGCATTAAGTAGGGAAACTTACGTCATATATAAAATGCTCAAATAACAATATTTCCAAACAATTTCAATTAAAAATTATATTTACAAGAGAGATTAATTTATTTCGACAAATCTTTTACCTATTATTGTAACCGCAGTAACATACTAACTACCTTTAAATCGCCAGAAATTTTTCAGTTGGGCTGTTTATATTGTATAATTTTCATTTAAAGAGACATTGTTTGATGGGTTTCTTCACTGTTTACGTACAGAAACAGAAACAGAAACCTCCCACTCGTGGACAGCCAACCTCTCGGCATAGAACCTATGAGTCCATGAGGGGAAAACCTATATCTACCAGAAACCCCAGTGTCCAAAGACCCGGAGTCCCCAGCAAGTAAAAAAAAAAAAAAAAAAAAAAAAAAAAAAATCACACGAGCTACCCAATATTGCTACTGTTTACGTACATAGCCAATTGGTAAAGTTGGTTTTATATTACCATTATGAAGTAAAACAGCTTTCAAGTTATATTTAGATAAATCGATAATTAAACGCCATTCATTTGGATCATAGTTTTGATTCATCACATTAAAAAGTCCCGGAATATCATGGCAGAAACAAAAATCTTCATTTTTGGTGAAATAACTGCTGAAAATTTGACTTCGATTTCGGTAATAAGTTACTTTGGTATTTGGCGCCTATAAGTTACACTGATGTAGACGAGAGGCAAGAATCTCTGTCTTAGATCTAGATAGTTGCAAGTCTCGCACAATGTCGCTCAACTCCTTTTGGTTTATTAAATGTGGCGTTTTATCATCTTCGATTACGTATTCGTCATCAGTTCATCTTCCATAAACAGATCGTCACTATCTTGGCAACTTGCACTTGACATACCTGGACATACGGGATGTGGCAGAGTTTCCGAATATGCTATCGGTTTTGAGATTGGTGGAATATCAGGATATTGAATTTTATGTTTATTTTTTGAATTAAAGCCTGCAGTTTTTGTCAAACAAAAATAACAACCTTCAAACAAATTTGAAGGTTGTCGCCACAGTATTGGTGATCCAAATTGAAGATACTTTTTTCCCTCCCGAAGCCCAGCATGCAAGAGTAAGCCTACAACTTTCACAAAAAACATGTGGGACCCAATTTTTATCTTGATTACTCACTGAGAATCTAAAATAATTCAAATATGCTGTTTTAAAACATTCCGATATCTGTCTTCCTTTTTTGCGAATATAAATTGTCCACAAACGTAACAAAAACGATCAGAATTTAATTTACATACTCTATTAGACATTTTATCAGAAACAAAACCAATTTAGCTCACAAAAACACAAGAAAATAGAATATATAATCCAAGTTAACAATGCGGGTAAGTTGAATGTGATGTGATAGATATATTACAGAATTAAAAATGTGAATATTGAAAATTGTAAATTTTTTTAAAATATGACGTGATAGATTTTTTTTCAAATACCGCCTTTCATTAGTAAGAGGTAGTATAATAAGAAAAAAGGAGTTTCATCAAAAGTATATAAAAAATGTTTAAATTTCTAAACCAGTGTTATTATTTTAAAGTTTTATAGCTGCTTTTAATTGCCAGGTGTAAATACATTTTTTAATTGAAAGGGAATATAAATCTCCATGAAAATTTTACTAAAATATTGAAATAAAGCCTAAAAAATTAGTCAAATTAAAAGATTAATTGAACTGTACACACCGCAATCTTGTCAACTATATCCTTTTAAATTATGGTTAAATTCTTATGTGTAGTTTTTGTTCCTGTAAAACTTTTTTAAGAGAACTAATTTGACCGACTTTAATTTTAAAATATCTCTTAAAATATTTTTTCTATTTAAAAACTGTCTGGTTCAGCGTGTTTATCGAACATTTCTCTATAAAACTACCAATTTTAATATTTTTATATGCAATGCAGTTTTCTGAATATTAGTTCAGAAAGACAAACACAAAATCTTATCTGCTAGGAATGGTAAAAATTTCATGAAAATCAGAATTTATGTAATATTTATCTATGAGTTACAAAGATTTTATATCCAACTCTAAAATACGACGGTTGCATGAATGTTGATTTGCTAGGAAAGGAATAAATTTAATGAAATTTGGCAGGTAATATTTGTACTAGAAGCAATCAATGCTATAATACAGGGGAAAAACAAGCTTAAGAGATCAAGCAAACTTATGATGATGCAGTCAGCAAGACAAATACAGGCATTAATGGATTCTACACTTCTTGAATGAACCCCGTAAAACAAATAAATCAATCATTATGTTGAACGAAATATTTTATTTTGCCAGTTCCTTGTATATCAACGGAGGACTCTCACAAGCAACATTGATTTTCACCAAGCATTCTGTCAAACATTATTCCATTACTCCGGTAAAAGAACGATTAGATTTATATCCGATAATTTCATTATTTCAGTAAAATGCAACTGGCCACTTTGCAGATATCCCACGTTATTAAAAAAACTTGAAAGGACATAAGAAGCGTCTTTCTGAGTTCAAGCAGATTTATTTAAAGCCAGCGCGGAGGAATATAAAATATGCAATGCAGATAGGTCTTTAATACAATCAGAGGCTTCAACTGGAATCTGCGTCGTGGAAGGATAAACAATGAGTAAAAAGGGCCTGAATAAGGCGGGAAAAATTGATCGAAGCGTCTTTTGAAAAGGAATAAACTAGACCTATAAGCAAAATAAATTTTTTTTGAAAGTGTTGAAAGTGAATGTGTTTGAGACGGAAGAGGGACAAAAAGGACAACGCCTAAAAACTATAGTAATTTTGGAAAAGGGAAACGGAAGAAAAAGTATTTTAAGACAAAATATATTAAATTAAAATAGAAAAAAATTTAAGATGTTATATATATATATGTGTGTGTGTGTGTGTGTTCTATTTACACATTTAATCCTACCCTAAATGCATTACTATCTTTATTAATATTATAATCAATCTAATTACAATCAATTTTAAGTAATTTAAGATACAGTTAGACATTTTCTTTCTTATGTCTTCCTAAGTTTAAGAAATACATATAATGCTAAGCAAGGCGTAAAGTTGTCATCAACTAGGAACTCTATGAAATGTATCAGTTTTTTTAACTGTTGAATTATCCATTCTTAATTACCAAACAAATCATTTCCTATAAGGTTTAAATAACATACGTAATTGGAAAAATAATGTACTGAAGCAAATGTTTAAGTATGGTCTAATACGAATCCTTCATATTTGAAGAAATAATTTCACTTGCGCGTAGCTAGAATGCACATTTATCTTAATCGGTGTCATGCCGAAGACAGTGATAATACATTTGTAATAAGGAACTTCAATAATGAAAGATGCATCGTGCCAGGCAATAAATTTAATGTCCAACAATGGAAGAAAATTATCTTGCAATGTTAATGTTTGCAGATTGAAAAATTATTTAGGGCGGAAGCTAGCGTCACATTTTTTGTAACCAATTTTAGCGTTAATGACTTTGGTATATATGATAAATTAAATGATTCAGATAATGAAACTGTCAGGCAGCTGGCGCAGCAGTGGGGGCAGGGGGACGTGTTGCCATAGAAACATCGAACATCCCATTGCAATGACAAATAAATGGTAATCCTATTACTGATGGCGCTTTGGAGTCCAAGGAAATTCAGTTTCCATTCATTCCATACTGCAGAGGCGTATTCGATGTTGCTATGACAACAACCCCCACTGATATACCAGCTGACTGGGAACTTCGTTATCTCTACTATCTAATTTATTATATATACCAAAATCATTGACACTAAAATTGGTTTAAAAAATGTGACGCTGCCTCCTGGACTATTAGCTTTATAACTAAGAAGCCTTATCAATGGAGGCAATACAATTACTTTAATATCATGTCTCACTGGTAATCATTATGAATCAATATATTTCGAAAGTGTGACGGAACTTTTACAAATTTTTATTATATTATACTTCCAAAGGTTTTTTTCGACATGAAGATTAAAAATAAAAATGTAACAATGACACTACTACATTCAGTTTTGAAAACATTATTCAATATTTATTCTTTTCTCAACATTATTTTTTAATCATTACCGTAAAACAATGTTAATTTAACTGGAACTGATAGTATTATTTCGGTAAGTAATCTTTTACCTTTCGTTTCATTCATAAGCATCATTTAATAAAATATCAGTATTAATTAAATTTCACAATAGATCTATTCAAATAAAATGTTTACTTTTAGAAACTGACGAAGATCTGCAATACATATAAATATGATTCGATAATCGTTCTCTATCTGCCTTTTAATTGAAATCATACTCTTTTGCATTTTAAATTTCCTTTTCCTTTTTTATGTAAATACAAAATTATTTACATTTAAAACATACACTGCGTATTTTTAACTAATGTATATTTTAAGATAAATAAATTTAAAGTTCTAATAAAGCATCCTTTTTGCAAAATAAATTACTGCAACATATGTTTATGTAGTATATAATCTAAAATAGTTCTCTCTATAATAGTTCAAGAAATAAATTATGTTGACGATTTCTAGATTGCGCATTTATCACAATCATTGCCGTGTCTAAGATGGCGATCATAAATCTGTAATAAGGAACATTTATGATTAATGAGGATATTATTAAAGATGTCCAATGATAAATTCAGTATCCAGCACTGTCAGACAAATGAACTTTCATTGTTAAACTTTTCATATGTGAAGATCATTAGCTTTGTAAATGAGAAACATGTTTTGAATCTGTCAATGAATCTTTCTTGGGTTTTGCTATTTTATTTATTCAAGCGATTGTTACAAGAATTCAGATTAAATTTGAAAACGTAATTATAATAAAATTATAGATATATGCAATATGAAAGTTTTATTTACTTGATAAATTGTCAATTTATTACACTAACTACTTCTTCAATACCGCATTAGCGTTTGGTATAATCATGTTCGTTTTTCATCGTTCATGAATATTTTCTTTATAGATGATAAAATGGCATTATGGATATTTAAAACAGTAAATTATGGCATTTATTCCAAAAATAAATCAGTATAAGAAGTGCATTTTATAAGAATTCAAATAAAAAATTGCGTTGTACTGGTCAGAAAATACTCAACTTCAAAATAACATTTTCCAAAAAAAAAAAAAAAAAAAAAAACCATTTGAATTAGAACACAATACTAAGTTGTGAAGTAATATATTTTATCCCTTTTTCTTTTTCAAAAGTTTCGAAAATAATTGAAATGTATTACGAAACAACCATACACGTTACCATAGCCGTTGTAATTAGAACAATGTATTTGTGTAATGTGTTGTGAAATAAGATATAAGTTAAACGTAAAATAAGAAACGTATAAGAAACGCCCCTTAAATATATAGGCACATATACAAATAGAGGTTTAGAGGTTCCATAAACGAAAGAAGTACTTCTCTGGAACACTGAGAGGTGTTTTGTGTTTAAAAATTATTTATTAAATTTTCTTTTCTGTTAAGTTGCTGTGCTCATTGTTACAGATAATCATAATTTTTTTCAAGAAAAATTGGTTTTAACACTTACAAACATCAATTAAAGCTAAATAAAAATATTTTACATAGTTGAGGTATATTTTCAGTATTACCTACATTTCCTCGCAACGTATGTTTTTTTTTCTTCCGGTAATCCGTGGACTGCCCAGTAGTACGATTTGGGATTCCGTAAGTTCAACTAAGTATAACTTAGTTCAACTACTTCTAACTCCGTTTTCAATATAGTGATTATGAAATATAACACATACGTTTTCTATACGAAATTCAATGAAGAATCGAAAAATGCTTTTTATTTTATCTATGTTTGCATTTTCGTAATGAAAAATGCTAGTTAATGAAAGTATTCTTCCAAAAACCCCGACCCCGACAGTTTGAAATTTCAGTCGGTGTAAATTCGCACTAAAGTAGAATTCACAAGTTAAATCACAAGAACTTTGCATGTTAGAATTTTCAAACATTATTTTTCATCTCTTTTGAAATTGCCAAATAATTTTCTTTTATCATTTCTTGTTCATTTTCAAAAGTGAATCAGGAGATGTTTCTGCAGAACGTGCTTTTATACATAAATGTTTAATTACCTAATTATTTCCAAAAGTTAGCTTTAAACGTTAAATGAAAAGTTAGTAAACGTTCCTATATTTTGCGGACTAACATTTATTAATAAAGGTACTTGAATTTTTGAAAAACTTTTTCGAATATAGTTTTTAAATCCATCGAAGAAATCTAAATAAAATGTTTATTAAATGTATGCGACAGACCCATGTAAAATAAATTGAGCCTATTTTAAAGCCACTTTAATTTGATTTTCAGTTTTTAGAAACACTGCCATTGTTTACTTTTTGTTTATCTATTCAAACGATTTTCTGTCCATCGACCTTCATTGATTTTTAAAGGATATTGCTACTGATGATTGTCCAAAAGTGTAAACATGAAAATTTTTCAGCGTAAAAGTTTCCATGTCCAGGTCTTCTTGTGGCTTAGAAAAAGTTTTATGTCTTACTTTCGACATTTGCTTATATTTGCTAGTTAGATCATAAATATAATAAACGAAGTTCAATAAAATGTTTATTAAACATTTATGATTGAAATTTAAATCAACATTTTATTGTATTTGGTTCATAAATAACGCATGATAGATAAAAAAAATGGCTATTTTATATATAAATCACTTACTTCATTTCAATTTTTGGTTTTTTCAAAGTCGTTTCTCTTCACTTTTGGTCGAAGATTTCTAAATGCGATCGGTACAGTTATTTATCAAATATGTATATATAAATATTTCCAGGCAAAAAACATTCCCGTTGCTTTGTTGTATTTAAAATAAATTCTAAAAATTTGTTTCAGCAGTAGTTTGTACACCGAGGTGCAAAATGATAGGAATGATCATTTGAATTACTACATAATAGTAAATATAATTTTATTATCCTCATATGAACCGTAAAAATTGAATTTGTCAAACAAAATAGGCAATCTACACAGATAGAAAATTATGTAAAACAATAAGTATTATTATAATATAATAATTGTATTGTCACTGGATATGCAATAGGGGCAAAAAGAGAGGAACAGAATTTTTAAATTATAGAAATATTACGTGTCAATTGTGCTTCCTTTGTGTTTTGCAGCGTTGTGGCTTAGAGTTTACAAGAATTCGATCTTTTAGAGATGACAAAACACAACATGTCTCAGAACTGATATATTCTAATTCTGCTTTAGAATTATACTGGACTATTTGACCGTTTATGTTTGTGTATATTACGCACTATAACACACCAAAAGCTTTCCCCATAGGACTTTGGTCCGGACTATCGGCCAGCACTTTAAGTTTGGGAATCTTATTAGCTTCAAATCACTTATTGAGAGTGAATTGAGAACTTATGATTGTCCTATTGAAAAATATAGATAAAGTCGAGAACTGAATCCCCTTGGACCAAGACATGGAGTTCTAACATGTTAATGTACGTATGTCTATCTTTTCATCGTTTTTTCTAGAAAAGCAATTCGAAGCTTACCTCCTGAAGAAAAAGCAGCCCAAACCATTAGGGAACCTCCACCTAGTTGACAGGTAGAACATACGTCCTTCTCCTTTCAAATACCATGCCAATATAAATGGACCATCAAAAGTAAACTTATTTTCATCACTGAAAATAATTTTAGACCAATTCGTTTGCTGCTTCAGAGGTTTCCTTGCAAAGTAAATGCCAGTTTTATGACCAGATGTTAAACGTAAACACCGGCGTGGTTTTACATATTTAAGACTTTGGACCTTTTTATTGCTCTTCTTATTGCCCATACTGATTCCGGTGACTTTATCTGACTTTTAATTTCCTTTGCTGTCATATTTTTGTTTACGACCTTGCAAAAAATCAAACTTTAGGATCGTTTCGAAAGTACTATGGGCTTTCCTTTAGATTTTCAGTACCGTCAGTAGTTGGATTCTGTAAGAAATTCAAAATGACAATCTTTGAAAATTCAATTTCATCAGCAACGCTCTGAAGTGTCAATCCGATGTTGTTATAAGCTCGAATTCGGCCTTTTTCCGAAACAGAAAGCGTTCTCCCCATCAGCAAAAAATTTTGCGAACTAAACGAATGTGCTCAGAATCTCTTTTATATGTTTTGTTAAATGATATGCGAAAATATCCACCAATCATGAGCCGCGGTTTAGAAATCTTTACGGCGATCTTATCGTTTGTCTCCAGCGCAAACATAGCAAAATATATATTTTAAAATAGATTTTTTAAATATATATAATTTGTGTACTTTAATATTAATTGGAATATCACGTATTTATTTTTAACACGAAAATCTGCGCATTTGCTTAGAAAACGCGAATTCATTTTTTTGTTTTTTGTTTCAAGCTTATCATTTTGCACCTCGCTGTATTTGCTTAAAGTAAATACAAATTTTTAAAATGGGTTTAAAAATTAAGCGAGCTGTACTCATTGTTTTGTATTTCGATGGCTTATAATGGTGCCGAATGTTTAAATTTAAATTTTGAGAAAATGGAAAAGAAAAGTAAATTAACTAACTGATTGTCCAGCAAAAGGGCAAAATTATAATATTGTTTCATCTGTACATTTTTAAAAAGGTTAAACATTTTTGAGTATTCCGACATGAAACTTAATTATGAATATGACGATAACGTTTTAGTGTATGAACAATTACAATTTTATATAATTAGTGTGTGTTCTATAAATGTGTTTGTATGGTTCAAAAATATATCACTATAGATATTTGACACGTTTCAAAAACAAAAATCATACACATTTAGATATTTAATAAATATAAACTAAAAATAGTTTTTATAAGAAACATTCTTTTAGAAGCATTTACTGTTTATCTTGAAACGGAAGTCTGTTCTATATTTTTAATAACTATAAAAGTAAAAGTAGTTTATTTTAAACAATTTGTTATAAGTAATAAATGTTTATTCCGAAAATCACTCCTAACTTCATGACTGTAATTCTTGTCTTTTCACAAAATTTGCCACTAGAATACATTAAATTGGCATAGACACTGCTTTTTTTTAAGCTGGGTAGAAAGCACAAGCAAGTGAATTTATTTATTTTTTTAAGATATGGCAACAGGAAAGAAAAAAAGAAACCTTATTTAAACTATTCTTTTAGGATTTCTAAATTGATTTCTCAACGTATAATTGTAAATTAATTAATGTTAAACTATTAATTGATAAAATCGTATTTTTTAAATGTTACGCTGTTTTTTATTTATAAATTATTTTCTACTTTTTACCCTTTAAAATGTTTCATTGCTCCAGATTCACACCCATGTAGCATAATTTGGATGCGTGTATTGGCATATAACTAAATCCTTTATTGTTTCAACTGTATACAATTGTACGAGTTACAGAGGATATTCGGTGATTTATCACCTTTGGCTGGCTAACGCAAAAAATGTCTTAATGCATTAATTTATAATTAAGTTCTAAACATATTAAAATATTGTGTCGTCACCGGAAACAAACCGGTCAACGTGATTTTTATCATTCTAGCATATCAGGAAGACAGTGAGATATCGATTACAAAATTCCATCTCTACATACAAGAACGAGGTTTAATTTACCCCGGAACAGTCGCGCTGTGCTTCACATACCTACAGTGGCGGACGTTTTTAACAATTGTCACCACAATTTTTCGAAGCATAATCTTAAACATACTTCATCATAGGATTGTAAAAATTGTCTCTTAACTGAATAATGTGATGATTATTATTTGTATTTATTGGTAACAAAGTAAAAACCATTCATACTTTGGGTATGAATTGTTTTATATTCTCCTTGAGAAATTGAATTATATTCTCCCGGGTAAAATAAAATAAAGCAAAATTAAATAACTATATTATATGTTAAACTTACTTCATCGTAGAATTTGTAAAATTTGTCTCTAATTGAATAATGTGATGATCATTATTTGTATTTATTGGTGACAAAGTAAAAACCATTCATACCGTGGGTATGAATGGTTTGATATTCTCCTTGAGAAATTGAATTATATTCTCCCGGGTAAAATAATAGAAAGTAAATTTAAATTAAATTTTGCGTGCATTTCTATATCGCTTACTATCGATGAATATAACTACCTAGACACTGTACATGTAAATACAATTTTCGGTTTTGAAATTGTTCTATTGATATACAGACAGCACTTTATAATTTATATAAATTAATCCCAGTAGTGTTGTGTCTAACAATAAGTTTTATGTGTAACACATGTAAAAGAGGAACAAAAATATACATCATAAAAAGTTTTCAGTCTTACAGAAGGCAATCTAAGAAACATATCTTCAAATCTCGGAGGATTATGGTAGATAATCGAACATTTGTGTTCACTTCTATTGCATTAATCTTTATATTCAGACTGAAAGGATTTTTCAAGATATAAATGTTATCTTATCATAGAAATAAATTTCCTTTTCTGTTTGTATTTCTTAAGCTGTCCCCATTGAAAATGTATTTTATTTAAAATAAACATTTTGTAGTTTATGGATTTGTAATATATATTCAAAATATAAATGTTTACTTATATATTTTTTCTAAAAATAATAATAACACATTTAATTCAAAAAACTGCACAACCGCTTCAATAAATGTAAAATTATGTGTTTGTAATATTCCATGTAATTGGACTTTAATTGCTTATATATTTTTTCTTAAAAAAATAATAACATTTTTAGTTCCAAAAACTGCGCAATCACTTCAATAAATATAAAATTCTTTTATTTGAAATATTTCATGCTGTTTGACTTTAACAAATAATTAAAAGTTTTAAGTTGGTACAATTACTATGAAAGTGTTTTATTTTTTTCCAGCATCTATGTAATAAATAGATTCAGATTAGCTCCACACAGTTATTTTATATTTATGTCATTACAGTAATATTTATTCAACTTCGTAGCGACTTTTATGGTGAAATTGTAGCTTCTAAGGAACACTTTGTAAGGTTTGAAATAAAACATTCATTTAAAAAAAAATGAAAGTAGTAGTTGATTTCATCTGTATCACATACTAGACTGTCCTTACAGATAAATAAATCATATGTATTTGTGCATATAGATATGTGTGTATGGTTATATATGTACAAGTATATATATATATATATAAACCTTTGAATTCAAAATACAAAAAAAAATAAATAAAAGTTATAGCAACAAAACTGACCAAATCTCCAGTTTTTTAAAAAAAAAGGTTAAGTATAAAATGTATACAGAGTACTATATAGATAATAAATAACCAATTCAAACATCAAAACCAAAGCTCAACAAATTAATTTTAAAGAAAATTAGAAAATAATAAAAGATTCCGCAGAATATAAAATGAAAGTTAGATATAAACGGATAATAAAATGGAATTGGGAAAAAAACGAAAAAGAAAAAAAAGGAGTTCTATTGAATTCAAATCCAAACGCCAATTTAAGGATGGCATAAATTAAGTGAATACATAATATTTTAAGCTAATAAATAAATAATAAATTCAAAAAACAGATTACTGAAACACAAAATTAGAGATGACATACTAATACATACATTATAAGTTAAGATAAAAGTAGAAAATAATAAATAAATAAAATGATAAAAGATGCAAGAAAAGTCAATCGCAATTTGATTAATAAATAGATTTTAGAATTCAAATAAATTTAAAATGGAATTCGGAAAAAAAACCATGTGTAATCATCAGTTTGTAGCACATGTCATATGTTAAATGGAAATGCAATATTTCATATAATATACAGGTATATTTGCCAAGAATGTATATTCTGCCAATATATTGCACTGATAGAAGGAAAGAAAAGGAAAAATCGAGGGAAAATAATTAATAAAAAAAAATTGCTCACAAACCATGCATTGTATGTCAACCAGTACAGAAACCACATCTTATCTGCATTTAATTTGAGTACATGTGGTAGGAAAAAAGTTATATGACCAGAGTTATATTAAGTGAAACATTTATAGATCAAAGAAAATCCATAAGTATTAGGTAAAAATGATTAGAATTAAAATACCCACATAACTATAATAAAACTATTTATATTTTGAAATAAAAACAGTTATTTGAAAGAATTTATAATTATTATCTAGCAAAAAATACCACAGGACATAGGCACCCACTATAGTTCAATTAAATATTAAAAGCTAAAATGATTTGGTGATGTATAGTGCTGACATCAATGTTTTTTTTTAATAAATAAAAAGTGCTTAAAACTCTGTATATTTTATCCAAAATAAATAAATAAATAAATATATGTAGAAAGGCGATACGTAAAAAGTTAATTTACTGAATTAATTGAATAACTAGACTTCATAATAACAAAAGCAAGAATTTTAATACCATTCTAGGAAATAAATTCCACAACGCTTCGATGGTTATTTCTTCAAAATATCTTACACTTCTCACATAAAACATACAATATTCTTATTGTTACATAGTCCAATTAGGCCTAGAAGTCCCCTAATTGACTCTTCCATATTTCAACGCTTCTTCGATGATAAAAATTATAAGGCTGGCTCTTTGCCAAATCTCGCGATCCGAAATATTTATACCTCGTGCATTTGAATTATGGATGATAGTAATAGTACTAAAGCGTCAGTTAACTTGACGATCATGACGTCATAAAGCAATTGAAGTATTAAAACTGAAATCCTACACACACACACACACACACACACACACACATATATATATATAATTATCAAAATTAATTTTAAATAAAGAAATACATTAATTTTACCACATCGAAAAATAATAACTATAAAATTTGATATGTATGGTTGCAGTAAATTGATTTGAAACCATAATATATGAAAGAAGATTCTCAAAAAAAAAAAAAATCGTATATAATAAAAACAAATTAAATATATATATTATGAGATATACAATAAGCTGAAAGAATTTTAAAATGATCTACTATTAAATTATTTGAGATGAATTATTAATGATTGTCATTATCCATTAATAAGCATTATACTATTAAAGAGCATCATAAAACAACAAAAGCATATTTTTCATTAATTGCTTTAATTACTATAAAAGTAATGTAAAAATAACTTTAAAAATAATGTTAAAATTAATGGTTCCAACATTAACTTACAACCACTATTTTAAGATCAAATTCAATATCAATTTCAATATCAAAATATTTTAATATCAATTAAAATTAATCTAAATGTAATTAAATTATCCAATTCCTATGTAGCATCGAAGTTTTCCAACAAATTAAAATAATAATTTATTAAAGTGTTGGAATTATAAAATTCTCAACCTATTTTAATTGACCACTCATGAAAACATAACTTTAAAATAATAAAATATATTGAATAATTAATTATATAGAAATGACATTACAATGACCACAGTGTGTAATTTATATACATATATATTTTGTATTTTAATATATATAATTATACATACACACACACACACACACACACACACACACACACATATATATATATATATATATATCCTTATATATTATTTCTCCTGTCAACATCCCTTTTTCTAAGAAAATATGAAACGCAGAACAACGAATGAGATACCATATGAAAGGTTTTAGAACCGGCTTCTGACATAGCCCACTTAACAATTCGTTAAAACATGTTTTTGATTAAAATTTTCTGAAAATAAAAAATTAATTCGGAATATTTTTCATAAATGAAATGAAAGGTTTTCCTGAAATTACTGTTGCCAAAAAAATAAAATACCATATTATATGATGCTCAGCAATTATTATAAAAAGCACCGCACGGGTTTATTTTATACTTATGATTGAAAAGCGAAATTGAAATTGAAATATTTAGATTTATATTTCTAAGTCCCATGTTTTTCCCGAAGCGGATGACGTCATCCTCTAATGCAGTCAAAATACGATTGTTATTTTTTTTTCTCGCGCTTGCCTTTAGCAATCTTGGATCAGTTTTCAGTCTAACTTTGATGGAATAAATTAGATGATACTCTGGCTTGACTAACAACTAAATGTTGTTTGCAGATATTATTATCCTTGCTTTTTCTTTAGAAGTTTAAACCTGCATCTAATAAATATTACATATTGATAAAAAATGATACTTCTCTATTATCCCGTCGACCACTTTTCATAACAAAAAACTATTCACCAAATAAACGGGAGAACGTTGCCATTGAAAAAAAAAATAAGAATTTAAGGACACAATTGTTATTTTAATTAATAAAATAACTACTAAATCGGTAAAACATAATGAAAAATACACGCAAATGTCGAATGTAAAACCACTAGATGACATAACAAACACGTATAATGCTTCTGACTCTTCACCTTGCCATACAGCTAAATTGGTAAATACAATCTAACTTATTCATGAATTATTTTGTTGTCTAATTTACAAGTTTTAATCTCCATAACATTAAGGATATTGGAAAAGTAATTTTCACCCAGTTTCCTCCCTTTAGGTGACGGCCTATCTGAAAAAATCTGGCATTAAAGTTTTGGAATGGTCTGGGAATAGTCCTGACCTGAATCCCATTGAGAATTGTTGGCATATAATGGGTACAAAAGTTGTTGCTCAGAAGCCTGGTACTAAAATAAAACTGCTGGAAAGCATTATTAGGGTCTGGTTGCATGAAATTGGCCAGGATTACATTCAGAATTTGATATATTCTATGCCGGACCACTACAAGGCTGTCACCGCAGCTCTTGGAGGATCTACTAAATACTGAAGTGATCCTTATGCATGTATACACATCTAAGTATATATAATATGACTGCAGTTATGTAGAATTTAAATAACTACAGAATTTGTGCATCTATTACTCTATTCCATGTTTTTTTTAAATATTGCGTTTTTCACTTTTTTTCCATTTTTCAAAATAATTATGCGTACATAATTTATAAATTCCAATAAAATTTAATTTAGATTATTCCTACAACTGTATTTTATCGTAAAAATATCTTCCTTCCATAATACCTGTACTTGAAAAACATTATTTGCAGCATTTTCCACTTTTTCGCAGGTGATGCAGTTTTTTTGTCCACCACCGTATATATATATATATATATATATATATAAGCCAATATCCTCGATACCAACCTCCTCTCATCTTTATATGTTTTTTGGATATAAACATCAAATAAGTTATAAATAAACACCCATGAATTAATGAAATGAATTGATTGAATTTACCATGTAATTAGGATATCACTTTAGTTTTGCCTGATTAAGTATAAATTTAATACTTTTGTGTATATTCATGTTAGAATATAAATATTTTATTCTCTGCAGATAATTCAGTATTATATTTTTATAAACTGATTTATGTACGCATGAAGCATAACTTGTAAAAAATATTTACATTGAATGGAAAGTCAAATCTTTTATCTTAAATGTCAAAGAGTAATTCATTATTATTATTGATAGTAATTTGTAAGTCAAGAAAATTTATATTATTATCAATCATATCATTTTGACTTAATATGAGATGATTGAGATATAAATTAAGTAACGATGCGATATTAGAATCATTGAAATAAAAAGTAATAACGTCATCAATATATCGATAGAAAACGTAATCATTGTTATGATGAATATATATATACTAGTATACAAACCCCGTCAAAAATGACGAATTGTTGATGTGCGTTTCATTTTCATAAGACTTCATACAAACAAACAGCATGAAGATTTTTTGTTGAAAGCTTTATATTGTAGAAAAATATATTTTAAAAATGATAAATGATTTCTACAAAGAAAAATAATAAGGATATATATATATATATATATATTTACTCAGTATTAAATTTCTGAAATAGTTCAACGATTGGACAAAACATTCAAATTAAATATCAACAAATAATCCATATGCGAAAGTTTTTGTAAAAAAGTGTTATCAATGCGTTTCTAAACAGCTTGACTCACCACATAACACATTGTTTGATTACATAAGCAAAATTAAATGGAAATTACGCTGTACTATGCATTCCTTATATTTTAATTACGTTTGATAAGAAGGAATCATTTTACAGTATATGATCCATTATCCGTAAATCCAAAATCCAAAAAAAAAAATTGAAAATTTTCTAAATTTGAAAAAATTTACTAAAATTTTAGAGTCCTATTTTTTGAGTCCATTGTGTTTCAACGGTTAATCACTAAAATATTGTTACTTCGGTGATGGTAAACACGCCCCCCCCCCCATCTTCCCGAAATAGAAAAAAAATCATTTTTCTCAGAAATTTTAGTTTAAAATTAATTTATATTACGATGCGTTAGAAACAAAAAATAGTTATATATTTATTTCATCAGGGGGGATGCTGTTCAAGTTTTCCTAAAAATTTAAGGCATTCGGTTTCGAAAATTTTAGTCTTCAGTCCGAAAATTCGAACATAAATATCTCTCTAATATTGAACGATCATCGCCGAAAAAAATTCATTATGTCTATCGTTCGCAGAAAAAATAGACAATTTCTTCAAAGGATTGCGGAAACAACGTGAATGTCGTCAAAGGATCGAAAAAAACGCGATTTCCGTCAAAGTCTTGCGAAGAAAACGCAAATTTCTTCCAAGGATACCGAAAAAATGTAACATTCCATCAAGGGATCACAAAAAAAAAACACAAATTTGGTTAAAGGATCGCAAAAAAAAGAATTCCATCAAATCGAATTTCATCAAATAATCGCGGAAAAACATGAATTTCTTCAAAGGATCGCGAAAAAAAAAATAAAAAAATAATCTTCAAAGCACTTCGAAAAAATTTCTAATTTCGTTAAGGGATCGCGAAAAGAGTAAAAATTCGTCAAAGGATCGAAAAAAGAACGCTTACTTCGTCAAAGAAACTCAGAAAAAACTCGAATTTTGTCAAAGGATCTATTTACGATTTACAAATTTCGTCAAAGAATCGCAGAAAAATGCAAATTTCTTCAAAGGATCGCAAAAAGAAAACGCAAATTTCTTCAAAGGACTACGAAAAAATGAAATTTCGTCAAAGGACCGTAGAAGAAAAACGCAAATTTTGTCAAAGGAAAGCAGAAAAAATTGCAAATTTTGTCAAAGATTCACGAGAAAAAACGAATTTTGTCAAATAATCGTGAACTTCGAGAGCACCCGAAATCCGGAAAATTCCAAAACTCGGAAAGCCTTTGGTCCGGAGGATTCCGAATAATGAGTCCTGTACTGTATTTACGATGGAAGCAAATTTCAAAATCCGCCGGTCGATGGCGCCAATATACTGAATCAACCTCAAATCCTCCGTACGAAATAAATCACCTCTATTTCTGAAAAAAAGTGCTTACAGAAAAAAATGTTTACAGAAATGTTGGTATACATGTTTTATATGAAATAGTTTTTGAAGGTTTTAAACAAAATTGAATAATTTAACCCTTTCCGGCGCGGAGTAACACTGTTTTTAAAATGATGAAATTATGGACTGACACTAGAATTTAAAAAAAAATTCATAAGAGAATAAAAATTTTCTTATTTTTCCGTACTTTAAGAAAGGAAAAAATTAATTAAATATTCTTGGTGGTGTTTTTCAGATCTGGAATTAAAATTAGGTGTCTTTTTTTGGACACCGCCCGCTAAAGGGTTAAAAGCTTTAATATGCTTTTACAAAAATTTTAACAGCAGAATCGGATGTAGCATAGATTTTTCAGTAAGCCTAACATGGCGTTTAACTATGGTCGATTTTTCAGACCAGAGTGGTCGAGCCCGGAAGCGTTACAGACACTTTCTTGCCAATGATTTTATTATAAGTAGATATTTAAATATGCATCCTTTAATTTTCTGTAAGTTAAATTTCGAAATTATTTTTTTTCATTTTTTGTTTCAATGTTTCAGCTAAATGAAAATTACGCCACGCTTAAAAAAACATATTTCCAAAGAAAAAAATAATGTAATTTTTAGTTCCATAAACTGGTAATATAAACGGTAAGCCGAAACATTTGCTAAAATCAAATTAAATCTCGTAGTTTCCTGTGATTCAAGAAACCTATTTTTCATTTTCTACGAATCACAAACGTTATAAAAGAATAAGTTTTTGAAACTTTGGAAATGTGTCAAAAATAAAACAATAATAAAATAAAAAAACACTTCTATGCTGTACGGGATTACAAAAAAAAGTGATTCAATTGTTTTCTAAACATACTAGTTTCTGAGAATTCTGATTAGTTGTGAAAATTTTCAAGTTCTGATAGTATCTTGGATTAAGATACATTTTATTAATCATGGGTCGTTTCGAAATTATTAAAATTATCGTAAATATGTCATATACAATAGTAAAGGTTTAAGCAATTTATTACTATGTAAGTTAAATTTTCCTAATCCTATAATCGTTTTCACTAACTAATATTTATCATTGGAGCTTTTTGAGAAATACTTTAATAATCGTAAATGTGTTCTGATAAATAAATATGTATACAAAAAAAAATAATAAATATTTGTGAACACTTAAAACTTTAAATCCTACTGATATACTAAAACCAAAGTAACGTAAATTTATGTTTTGTATGGCATCAGTTTATTTTGACGCCTTATGATTGAGAAATATTGGTTAAAATCTATGTATTATTTTAAATCATGTCATTATGAAGTTCATTCTGATTATTAAATATGAAAAAAAAAATTCTTAATATAAACTATTTGAAATATTAGCACAAAAAGCATTTTTTTGGCTGTTTTTCGGTAAAAAAGTATTTTTATCCGTTCTACAAGGCAGAGAGTATCTACAATAAAAATACCTTTAAATATTTGTCTTTTCGATCATTACCACTTTTACTTTTCAATCGATTGTAACAAGTATTATAATTTTAACAACATAATAATCGAAATAATTTTTATTCTTTAATATAACATACATTTTCCTAGAAATCTGAAAATAATAAAATAATTAACTGTGTGAAATAATTAATTTGAGAGCAGTATTGAGTCAACCCTTCAAAAATATCTGATATCTTACATATATAGAATTAGTTATTTTTAGATCTTTTATCATAATTTCTTTTCGCATTTTTATACAATCGAACACAATGTAACATATTTTTATCCAATATGATTTTATCATTTACAATAATATTCAGCTATCAACATAATTAATATGAATATACGTATCCATATACAAAGTGTCCCAAAAACGTGCATCTCGGCTTTTATTCCTTAAATACTGATCATAGACCTTCTGTTCCTTAAATATTGATTATAAATGAAAACTTTATGTAAAGAAAGTATAGAATTTTATGAAATCGATTGACATTTTCAAGGGATTAAATTTGAAGAATTACAAAATAGAAATTTTTATACGGCCCCCGTGCAAATTTTTGTTTCAATGAGTGAAATATGCCCCATACACTAATAAGGTCATGTACAAAATTTCAGCATTTTATCATTAAAAGTTGCAGAGATATGAAAATATATAAATGCTGACTTAAACCACTTTTCGATGTCTGGATATGAGTTCGAAAAGGAGAAAAATCAAGTTGAATGATCGCGTTTCTAGAACCTTGCACAAATTACAAAAGAAAACAATGATTGAATAAATAAATAATAATTGTGATATTTATTGCTACAGAAATTTCTAAACTGTGCAGAAATAATAGCTTTAAGCAAATATTACAAAGTTTGTTCAAAATGTTTTCCATCCATGCCACTCTAATACTGCATTCATCTTATAACTCTTCTGTGCACTCGATCAAGTTTTTGTTAGGTGATGCTAAGACAACCATCTTGAATGCGGTGTTGCAATTTTGCTTTATTTAAGGGGGTTGACAAATAAACAGCTGTCTCCACAAATAAAAATTCATAGGCGTTGAATTCGGCGATTTAAGGGTAAGTTCGACTCGCCCATGAAAGCCAATCTACTTGTCTGGAAACTCGTTATTTAACCAGTGTGTCACAACTGTAATTTGGTGAGCTGGATATCCGTCCTGTTGAAACCAAACATGTAGAAGTACTGATGGAGCAGAACCGACAAACTGACGATAAATCGCAATTAAATAAAGAAACTTTGTATCAATCCCCATAAAAACAACAAAAAAAGTTCATCCATAAAAGGCCATTAACATATCTCTTCAACATACCATCATACAGTATGGGTCCAAACAATCGGTTTCTGAAAATACCACATCAGAAATTCACAAGACACGTGTTTACTTTGGCTGATGATGAGCTTTTAAAAATTTCCACCTCGAAACGCGTCTTGTGTAACGCATTTGTTTTTATAGTGATTGATACAAAGTTTCATCATTTAAATGTAGAAGTACTGTTAGGTGCAGTTCATCCATAAAATCAGGAATAACCACATTCAGAATGTTACACCATCATACAGTATGGGTTCAAGCAAGCTGTTTCTGAAAGTACCACACCATACATTCTCAGAAAATTGCTTCTGATGTTGACTATCTAGTATCACGAATGGATTTGTGTCAGACCAGATATGCTCATTTTGAGAATTTATGCATCCATCCTGTTTAAAACAGCATTCGTCAGTCCAAATTATGTGTTTCAGAAAAGAGATATTTGCATCTTCCTGATTAAGAGCCCATTTACAAATGTAGACGACGTTATAATATCTTGACTCCTGTCCTTGCACAACGTGAAATTCTAAACGGATGTCATTCATTCCGTCTCAGTAATCTCCACACTGCTGTAGATTCATTTCTGAAGCGGTGGTGCAGACATTACTATGCGGATGACTGCAAAATTAAGCCAAAATATCGTCAAAATATATTTCTTCATCAGTTGAGTGTAGTTCGGGCTTACATGCCTACCTAGTCCACTTACAGGATGTACGCTCTTTCATGCATTTGTTGCAGTGATTGGGAAAGAAATCTCTCAGAAGGGTCGAGAATTGGGAAATGTGCGCTCAAATTTCCCTGCTTTAGCACATTGTTAAAAATTTGCAGCAAACTGTCCAGTCATTTGACCGTTTTTATAGAAAACGGTTAAATAATTGCAATTTAACTCTATTATGCCCATAATATGGGCAATAATATGGTCAGAATAGCGTTAAATTACGGTTATGTCACCATTTTCTATAAAAACGGTCAAATGACCGGACAGTTTGCTGCAAATTTTTAACAGTGCACTGCTACTTTAGCATTTCGATTGAATAAACTGTACAGCATTAGCATTTCATAACGTTCTTTGTTGCTGTATTACGACATACTCTCTGTACAGCTAATTACACTTTCAAAATGTAGAGAAACGTGAAGTACTTAAGATTCGCTTAGACTGCTGCGCGCGTTACGATTACATAACCTCTGCTATTGACCAGTGGCAGATCAAAAACATCTTTCTCAAGTAATGACGCGTCTGTTGCAATTTTGTGATGCACTGATCGGAGGCAGATATTTGAATATGCACACATTTCTAAGCTGTATTAATGTTCATTGACTGTGCCATTTCCAAATTTTATTATGAAATTCATCATGTAACATTTAAGGCATTTTTCAGGAAAGCTTTGTAAATTTGTAAATAAAACTAAAGATAAGAGCCACATTTTATTTGCTTATGATGCATTTCTGCGTCGCGTCATCCGCACTCTAGCTGTAAACATTTATATTTTAATTTATGATTAACCCCTCATCAACTTTGTTAAAACATTCCTCTGCCACTTTTTATGATAAATTGCTGAAATGTTTAGATAAACGTATTAGTTAGTGCAGGGCGCGAAATTTCCGCTCGCCAGCTCGCCATAGGCGAGCAAATATTAAAGGTTGGCGAGTAAGTTCCGTATTTTAAAATGTTGCGCTTCAAATCAAATTATATACGCTCAGAATACCATGCCTTAATACAGCGACACGCGGAAGTGTTTTAAAATCAAGCGACAGCATTTATCTTCTAAAAGAAGAAAAATGCGGCGTCATCCACTTCCATTTCTTTCCTATGGAGGAACGAATTTCACCGTCTGCACTCGTTCCTTCGCACCGCTCAAGCCTCAAGGCCACTATTTTCGCTTTTGAGGCCGAATCTTATCACTCTTCACCCCTGCGAGAAGTGAACCAAGTTTAGCCACCTTACCGGAGCTGTTTGAAGCATGGTAAAAAGTATTCTTTTTTTCCATATTTTTTGTTTATTTCGGTTTAGCGTTTTTCTTGGTTCTGTGGTAGTGGGTGGTAATTACAATGGCTTGATTAGTTTATTTTTAACACTTCCCAACCTAGTTGAAAAGTGTTTATGACTTTGGTTTGTCTGACCGTCTGGCCGTCTGGCGGTCTGTCCGTCCTCTAACTGGCGTAAATATACTCGGATCGCCGTGAAATTTTTGTATGTTATTGTTATTGTCGTTTACTATAGCATGTTCCCTATTTCAACTGAAGTGTGCAGCACTTATAGTTTTTTTACAGGACAGTCAAAGGTATCCCGTTACATTACAGTCAATTGGAAATAATCGTTTCACGTGCATTTTGATGATGCTACGTCATTTAAAACATGATAAAATTGATATATAATTATGAAGCGCATTAAAACATGCTTTTTGTAGACAATGGAGTGCAAAGCATCTATTATTCATTTACAGGGTCAAACAAAAGAATTCTGTTACACTTTGTTCTATGGGGAAAAATCGTTTGCAGTGTAATTTAGTGATATTTCACTATTTAAAACATAATGCAAATTATATGCATTACTTAGGTGCACTATAAATTTCTCTCTTGAAAGTGTGGTGTGTATTGCGTTTATTTACAGGGACACACAAAAGATATCAGTTATAGTACGTGTGCGATATTTACAGTCTATGTGTGATAAGTGCGTTTTCAACTTTGGTTTGCGTTTTTAAGTTTAACTAAATTTTATCATAGTACGTGTGTGTTTATAAACTCGGTTGTTCATATACAGAGAATCCGTAAGTATTACAGACTATGCTTCACACTATTATATAGTTATCTAGCGAATCCAATAGTTGCTTCACACTATTAGATAGTTATCCAGCAAAATACGTTCTGTAAAAGCTCTCTTGTAAGCCGAGAGTTTGCTTTAAAGTTTGAAGGATTATAAATTTCTTAAAGTTATGCACTTTCTCTTGGATTTCTCCAGGAAATTGAACCCTTTATGTCTGGCATTACAAAACAAGGAACTTGTCATTTAATCTTTGAAAATAAAAAATGAACATTGCATTTCAGTTCTGACAGATATCGAATCTAGTGTTGGATAATCAAGGATGAGCAGCTAACATATATTAAAAATGCGGAGCAAGACTTTCAGACTTTAAGAGGGAGATTAATTAAACATGCAAAGATATACATCACAGAAAGACTGTAATCTATGTGTGCAATCTATGCAATTTATGTTAACACTAGCTGTTACCCGTGACTTCGTTCACGTAACATTAAAAAAAGAATAAATGCATTAATTTAGTAAAACATTTCACTTGATAATTAACAACATATATAATTAACCAAAGCTTTATCACATTTTATAGGAGACCATACGGTATTTCTTTGCTATATGGTCCTTGACATAACCCAGTCTTAAAAAAGTGAAATTTCATGCCCAATAATATATATACAATCGCGAAAATGAAACTGCAACTAATGGAAAAAGGAGGACCAAGTAAAATCGTGAAAATCGAGGAATTCCTCTTCGTAAAACGAAAAACAACACTGGCAGAATTCTTCTATACAACAGTGCATTTTAGGTGGTATTTGGTGTACAATTTGTATATGTGTGCATTGCTAAATGGGCATTATTATATTGTCTATTTGCATAGACATATGTTATATATTTCTTAATACATTATCTTGTTTATGTATATATTAAATTAAGGGCTTCACGCTAAGTGGTGTAAATAGTGAACAAACTTCTTGTGGATTTTATACATTGATAGATATTTCACAAAGATATAACAATCTGAGGCGATTCTAAAATGTAAATAAAGGTTGCTAGAAAGTACTTTAAATTCTGCCCAATTTAACCTCGATATTTTCTCTATCGCGTCAAGAACACTATAAGCAAATAAATACCGACGACACAAATCTGATGATCTAAATTTACTTATTTTTGTTAGTATATATAGGATTATTTTGATTTATTTCATGCGCTTGAAATTTTTGACGCTTTCTCTAGGGTTAGGTGTCGAGTAAATGTACTTTCTTCTTATTTTATTTTGCCATTTCTATTTATTCTATTTTCATTCATTCCATTTATGGATACTGATTTAATTTACATATTCGTGTCAAAGAATATTCTTTAAAGTTATTATCAGGATTAGGATAGGATACGATTAGGGTTACGATTAGGAATAAAAATTGAACGACAATGGCATGACCAATTCAGGTTTAAAGTATGAACCAGGAAGTCTATTTAAATCATGAAGCAATAAAAAAATTAGAAAATTATCGTCTGATATTTTTTAATATGTTTTACAGTCATAGTTGACATCAAAGGTGAGCGGGAAAATGATCATCTAAAATACCATTAAGTGTTTACCACGCACAAACCAAATCTGGTTACAACAATGTATTTAATTTTGCGCCAAATTTCACTTGATAAAAAAAAAAAAAAAACGCAAATTGACTATGGACCTAATTACAGACCCCTAACCTTCCTATTCTCAGAAATGTTCTACCTATATGTAAAAAGAAAATCTACTATATAGAAAGCGCTTTCACATTTATAATGTTATGAATTGGCACGATTGGCTTGTTCAAGTTTACACAATGCGGCTGGAAGAAAGTATTCATTACTTTTTGATTTTTTCTTTGCTTTTGCATTACGCGAATTTGTTGGTAAAATCGATTTTCTTTTCGATAACATTGTTGTTTTTTAAGTTTAAAAAATATTGTAATTTTACTTAAACATTGGTTTAAAATCTATGCAATTTTTCTCATCCTACAAGACTTTACAAAAATCTATTATGAAACAACTTTAAAAAAAGCTATATTTAAAAAAGACAACAAAGTTTTTCCTATTTTAAAACTAAAAGAAATATAAAATTAAATTCCGGTTCGAAACGCCGATTTATAAATGTGTTTCGATTGTGGGAAAATGATAGAGGAAAAATGTTGTTACTTCGACACAATCATATTAAATCTTTAGCTTTTATGAGAAAAGCAACTTTCTTTTAAAAAATATAGTTATTTTTATTAAGATTTTCTGATTTTCGATACGGATAATTTTGCGATGCATATCATTGACATTTGCCATCCAATATATATATATATATATATATATATATATATATATATATATATATTACTTTTTAAAATTTAAATTAAAAATATGGTATCTTTATGTTAGCCGTGTGAAAACGATAAATCACCAACATATCCCATCAATCGTATTGAATTAATTAAAAATATAAATCTTTCACTCATTTCATTTTAAACACAGAACTTTAATTTACAACACATACATTTAAAATACATATATTACGTACATTTAAAATAATTCCTTTCATGTGAAAAAGAAAAAGAAAAAAAAAAGATAAATTAATAATCACAAATAATTTGATAACCCAAGATCATTTTATTTCAACATCAAAACAAATCTTTTTTATTTTTCTCTATATGACATCATATTCGCTTGCTTTCCATACTTACTCATATTTATGCACTTTGTATTATTATCAAATATTAGAAAACGCACGTTTTATGTCTAATATGACGTCATTTCATATTCTGTTTAATTCTTAAATAATTCATTTCCTTTTCATTTTTCACGTGGAAAATTTTCAATTGAAAATAAATTGTTGATTAAAAATTGTTACTCAGAGGTTTATTTTATATTGGCAACGATAAAGTATTAGCAACGGTAAAATAAATTTAACCATTTAAAAATAAGCTGCAAAACCGGGCCCTTTGGGCCAAACCAACCATTTTAAAATATACGAAAAATGGCCATTTATTCTGCATGAAAATAATGAAATTTTTAATTTTTAAGGTATCTGCCTACATCAAATTGGCTGTTTTGGTGAAAATTTTCGAATTTTTTTTATTGTTTTATATGAAAGAGCAACCTTTTATGATTGTAAATCTGTTTTAATTTTATTCCTACGATTATTCGAAGAGGAGTTATGGTAATTTTAACAATTAAATATGGTAGTTTTTTGCCTAAAAAGAAATCTTTAAATGCGATTTCTGGAAAATCAGTTTTTTCGTTATTTCCATGTGCGATAAAATTCATTACACAAAACGTTTTAAAGGTATTTCAGTGAAATTTTGTAAGAATGCTTTCCATATCACTCACTATGCTCTGAACTAGGATCTAAGCTATATGTGATAATTTAATTATTTTATAGGTACTCGAATATGAAAAAATGGTAATTTTTACTAAAAAAAAATGTATTTTTTTACATATTTTGAAATTTTTCGGTTATTTTTGAAGATATTGTAAAACTCCTAGTTCAGTGCACAGATAAGTGTCATAGAAGTATGCAGATTAAAGGAAATTGAAAAATATTTATTTGAATTGAGTGTACGCTGTCTGGCGTAAACATGAAATTTTGCTAAAAGAATGGCAAAAAACCCCAATTTTTTAAAATATTAAAAAGATATTGCTAGGATTTTATGTTTTCTTATCATTCTGTATTACAATTGAACTAAAAATAATTATATTTATTCAAAACTGTCCTTTTTTAAAAAAAAGTGCTCCGTACGTAGGCAGATACCTTAAGAAAAATATTGATATAAAATAAACAAAAACCAGCCTATATTCATTTGAGGGTTATAATCAACTTATATGCAAAGATACAGGATAATTAAATGCTCCATTTTGACGCTGGCTTCAGCCTAACATTTGCACACAATCAGATTTATAATATTATTAGGATATCTGGATGTTTTTGACACTTTGGGTTGGCATTTCAAAGACAAATTTATTGAATTTGGATAGAAGAAATAAAGAAGCTCTTCATGTCTTTGAACCCAAGTATCTTTAATGAAAATGTGCATATTGTATTGACAGTGGGCAGAATTCAAATTTATGAACACTGAAAGATATGCTGGAGAAGTTTTACAATGAATTCAGCAAGATTACCCGATTTCATCCAGATTCTAACATTTTGTGATGTTGTACCAGTTGGCACAGCGCCGTGTGAGACAGACTTCAGCTGTCTTAACAGATTCAAGACTGCATACAAAAACTCTCTGAAGACTGAGACACTGGATGACTTGCTCTGAATTTCTATTCATGTACCCACACTGACTGAGTTTGATCCTACAGCTGCGATTAATAAGTGGTATTTCGGTTCAGAAAGGCAGCGATATACAAATATGAAGTTCTAAAAATATAGGAACTTTTTCTTTCATGACTTTTTAATGGTAAGTGACAATTTCTGTAACTATTGAAACATTATGCCAGCCTTAATTTGAGTTAATATTATTTTTTTTTCTTTTGCAATAAATATGTTTCGATTTTTCAATTTCTACCTTCTTTTATGATTTCGGTCACCAGAAAGTTCTTCATATTACATCTGTTAACATTTTAAAAATTGTTCATATTTTTCATGAATGTAAAATAAATTTGGATACAGCTCCTTCTAACAATGGTCAATTTAAATTTAGTTTGTCATAAATAGTTTATTTTCTGGGCAGGTGTGTTGGCCGATGTTGCTATCTGAATGAATGTAAAATAGTGGCGAGCAAAAATTTTAGTCTGGCTAGTCCTTTTCAACTGAAATTTTATCCCCTGAGTTAGTGTATGGGGCACATTTTATTCTTTACAATTCTTTTTTTACTGTGTCCGTATAAAAATTTAAATTTTGTATTTTAAACGATTTTATAAAATTCAGTTCCTTTTTATAGGAATATATAATATAAATTATACTATAATTTATAATATGTATGTCGATGATGAATACTTAAGAAATTAAAGTCGAGGTCAATGTTTTTGGGACACCCTGTATATGTTATCAAATATTAATATATATGCCCCATCTAACAAATTATGAAAATTAATTTTAAAATGTTAGAGTAACACAGAGTAGTATAACATGTAACTCAGGAAGAATGATTTTAACTATATATGACTAAACTAATGTAATTTCCATAAATATGAGTGAAAGTCATTAACCCCTTCGCGACGAGCGCCCTTTACAGAATTTTTAATCTTTTACCACCAGTTTTTCAAAACATAAATTAACGCCTAATTGAACCGCAGAAATGCTATCATTAAATAAGGTAAACCTTACAATAAAAAGTTACTGGTGGGAATAATCGAGGATTCTGAGCATCTTATGCGTCACGTATACGTGTCGCTCGTCCCCAAGGGGTTAAGTAAGACACATAAGATAATTAAATAATAACTTAGAATGATATTCACTTCAAAACTACTTTTATTTCTCAATATATTCTCCACCAATTTTTATACACTTATATCACTGTTTTATCAGTGCCCCAACACCAGCTGCATAAGATTCTTTGGGTTGCTGTCTCAAGCAACAATAGGACTTCAAGTTGAACCTTTTCATCATCTGTGAACATTATCTTGCTTCCAAGATGGCTTTCTAGTGGACTAAGCAGATGAAAATCGCTTGGGGCTAAGTCGAAGCTGTATGGTGGATGTTGAAGAAGTTGCAAGATGATGTTCACAGATAATGGAAAGGTTCAACTTTTAGTCCTAATGTGGCTGAGACCACAACCCAAAGAATCTTATGCAGCTGGTGTTGGGGGACTGATAAAACAGTGATATAAGTGCTTAAATATTGGTAGAGAATATGTTGAGAAATAAAAATAGTTTTGAAGTGAATACCATTGTAAGTTATTCTTTAATTTTCTTTTGTGTCTTATTTAATGACTTTCCCTCGTATATATAATGAGTGAAATCCTTCATTTTGAATTTTATATTATTAGAGTGTGTGGAGATACTCTAAAGTGTAAATATTTACTGTTTTATTTATAAAAGTTTTGCGAAAATTCTATGAAATGTTAGTATGAATCAAGTACTAATAAAATGCATTTTTGAGAGCAAACGAATAAATAGTGTTTTTAATTTTTGTATGCCTATAGTGTAAGAAAACTATTATAATAATTCTAAAACCCTATTATGGAAATATAGGTATATTTTTGCATGTATTGTACAACTGCAATATTGCTGCACATTTCTGCCTCAAACTAGACGTAAAATTCGAAAAACACTGATAAGTGGAATTAAAAATAAATTGTGTGAGTTCAGCGATACTAGTTGGTGAATTTGATTTAAACACTTTCACTTAATATTTTTGTCAAGAATTTGTTTTAAATAAATAATAGAAAATGTAAATAGAAGTACATTTAGCTTTTAAAAAATCTAACTATACAAAATATATTACAGAAGACTAAATTTTAAAAAAAAAGACTCAAAATTCGGATTTGTTTAAATCTCAAAGATGGAGGGTTATATAATTTATGAAGATCTTTCTTATTTTGTTGATAAAAGAGAAAATAAAATAAATTTACATTTTGTACACTCAGAAAAAGGAATTGGTTAAAACTACAAACCATTTTTGTTGAGTACATTTTGGTTGTTTTAGCAAAATTGGAGTAAAATTGAACCATTTTACTTCAATTAACAAAACATTTTTGCTGACGATACAATTTTTTTTTTGGAATTGCAAAAAAAGGTGGTTTTCAACAAAATTTTTGTTTAAATATGGGTCAATAAAAATTTTGTTTGAATCAATAAAAAAATTTTTTTTGCAATTCCAAAAAAACATTTTGTATCGTCACCAAAAATGTTTTGTTAATTGAAGAAAAATGCTCCAATTTTACTCCAATTTTGCTAAAACAACAAAATGTACTCCAAAAATATGTTTTGTAGTTTTAATCAGTTTCTTTTTCTGAGTGCATAACTAGGAGCAATATTCCCTACATACTAAATAACAGCTACAACATGAAATGTACATATATATTCTAAAACTGACTTTAAGTTTTGTATTATTTATTATAGATTACAATGATAAAGATTACGATAAACGATGGAAAAAAAAAGTTTTTTGTGGGAAAAATCCCTGCATAAGTTATATAAAGAAGATTTATGATTTATTTTGCTTCATACACATAAATCAAATCCCGAATAAAAAAATCTCCCCGATTTTCTCTAAGACTTTAATCAAAACTTTAATGGATGTTTTGATAAATTATGTGCATTTAAAAACATTTTCTTCAAGTATTATGAATGATAAATCTGGATTTACTAAATATGTAAATAGCACATAAATCTTATCACACATACGGTATCATATATCAAGATTTTCACCCATTTCGATTACGTATTCTTTAAGTGGAAAAAAATGCGTTTCCATTTATGAATCCGCATTTAAAATGTATGATAAAAAATTGTAACTATCGTCAGTTAAAACTCAAACTCTGCATCGTTTTATTTAGTTATTTATAAAACAAAACCTGTTATTACTCTGACATACGCATCACATAACAAGAGATAATGTTCCCGTACACAGTAAATATCAGCTAAAATGTGAATATATATTTCAAATTTGACTTTAAGTTTTGTATTACTTATTATAGATTCCAATTACAAAGACTACTATATGCAAAAAGAGAGAAAAATAGCTTTTTGTGTGAAAAATCAGTGCATAAGTTACACAAAGAAGATTTGAAATTCATTTTTCTTCTTCCAGATAGATCAAATCTTGAATTTAAAAACATAAATGAATGAATAAATAAATAAATAAATTGTAATTGAACAAATTACAACAACCATTGGGAAAATTTTCTGATAACTTTAAATATAAAACTTTATATATATATATATATATATATATATATATATATAATTGATTAAAAATATTAATTATTCAAAAATATTCATCGGAACCATCTACAAATAGACGCATTTTCCATTACTACAGTTGAAGAGATCCTGGCATTCTCTGTCCACGCAAAAATAATCGTTTAAACCATCGCCGGAGTTACTGAAACGTATTTTCCATTACTATACTTTATCCTTAATATATACCTTAATATTTCGTCGGGCCCTTCCTACAATAACACTTAACTTTTGTTTAGATTGATGTCTAACCTAAAGGTATTTTGAAGAAATTAAAGTTGAAGACCATGTTTTCTGCTTTATAAGACGATTTCTCATCCGATGTCCGTTTTTGAATTCGGCTTTTTTTCATATCTGATAATTTGCATCTATCCTTTTTCTAACTTTAACATTTTTGTAACGATATTATGCTTTTCTATTGCCTACTCACAGAAAAATTCTTCTAAAGTTACAGATTTTCGTTAAAAACGCTTTAATATTTTTTTTTAAGTGACAGAATTTCGTTAAAAACACTTTAAAAAAAATCTTCTAAAGTTACAGAATTTCGTTAAAAAAGCTTAAACAAATAAAGTGAAGACGCCAAAAGGTCCATTCTCGACCGAAAACAGCAATCATTTTCCCAATATTTAGAAGAAAAAAAAACGTGCGTTTTTCTAAGACTTTAAGCAAAAAATTAATGGATATTTTGATAAATTGTGTATATCTAAAATATTTTTTTCAAGTATTACGAATAATGAATCAAGATTCGCTAAATATGTAAATGGCAGGTAAATCTTATCAAACAAATGGTATCATATATCAGGATTTTCGCTCATGTCGGTTACATATTAGTTAGGCAAAAAAATTGCGTTTCCATTTATAAAGACCCATTTAAAATGTATGACAAAAATTGTAAATACTGTTTTTTTAAATCCAGCACTCTATTGTTCTATTTAGTTATTTATAGCATAAAACCTATCATTACTCTGACATACGTATCACATAACTACAGACAATGTTATCTACACACTAAAAAACAGCTGTTATGTGAAATGCATATATTTCAAATTTGACTGTAAGTTTTTCTATATTCTTTAAGTTATTCTATATTACAATGCCAAAAACTACTATATGGGATGAGAAAGAAAAAAGATTTTTGTGTTTATACGAAGAAGATTTATGATTTATTTTTCTTCATCCGAATAGATCAAATCTTGAATAAAAACAGCTGAGTATCTATCAGATTTTTATTTTAAAAAAATGAATGGATATTTTTGATAAATTATGCGTATTTAATTTTTTTTTTCAAGTATTATGACTGATGAATCAGGATTCGCTAAATATGTAAATAGCATGTAAATTTTAACATACACACAAATGGTATCATGTATCAGCATTTTCGAACATGTCGATTGTGTATTTTGTAATGAAGAAATTTGCGTTTCCATTTTTTTTTTAATGTAAAATTCTGAGGAATAATATCATTTTTCGGTATACATTTTACTCTTTTGTTTTAATTTATTCCCTTATATTATGATTTCATATATATGCATTTGCTTAATGAGGAAAAATAAATATTATATGATTGAGAATATTATTTTAATTTTGAATTGTAAAATATTTTTATTTGTAAACATATTAAAATCTAAAATTTATCTATGTATATGTGTTGATTTAATATTGCCATAATGAAATATATCGTAAATGCTAAAAAGAAAGCAATTTCCTATGAAAGTACATTTTAGTTTAAAAAAAATTAATCTATTTCCTAATAACTACATTATTTACTGAAGTTATTATAATATTATTATTATGAAAAATATGAAGATTCCATCATTCAACTTTTATTGTGAATTTGTCGATAGATATAAGAAGTAAATAAATAATATAAGATAATCTGATGCCAAGATAAAAGTTCGCGTCTTATTTTTTTTCCAGGAAATTATGTTTTTTTATTGTAAAAAATAAACAATTCATTCCCAAAACAAAACTTTTAAATTTAAAGCAAAATTTACTATTACGGTGCAAAAAGTGAAAAATTAAATAGATTCTAATGTGAGTAATATAATCTGTTAAAAATGAATTTATAAATTATATAAAGATGACATTTATGTAATTGATAAAAAAAAATAACTGTTTAAAAATAACTTTCAAAAATTTCAAACTAAGCAATTAGAATATCTTTTTTCATAGATCTACTCATGTTTCCACGTTACGTTTCCGCAAATCTATATAATAATACTCAGAATTATTTATGATAAAAATTGTTAATTGAAATTGAATAAGACAGTATATTTTAACTATCAAAAATATTTTAATATTGCATGATATGAATTTATATAAAAAAAATTTTGCGAGAATGTATCTTTAACTATAACTAAATCACATCAGTTAATGTAACATGAATTTGTTTAACAAAATTTTCGCATAGATAAACATTTTTTTAGTCATGTCGAATAAACAATGGACTATTTACATTATTAATCATTTGCGAGATTTTTTTGTGATTTATTTCTGTAACATACGATAACTATACGATAAATTTTTGTTATATTTAACATTCTGTTATAAATTTGCGAATTTAGGATTATAAACATTAACAGTAATTGGTAATATATTTGTATTAATTAATATGTTAGAAATACTATTTTTCTCGAATGACTTGATTTAAGACATAAATGATTAACTTATTCTGAAAATATTTTGCTACGACTAGAAGAAAAAAAATTGAAAAACGTAAAATTGAATAATGCTTGTAAAATATTTATAGATGACTCTGTTTTTGAAAAACTAAAACTGAATAAAATTAAATCTTTAAGTGTTGTTACATTTTACAAATCTTTATCGTGAAAAATGCAGATAAATCATCTGTCATGAAAACTGACAAAATGTTGTACTGTTAGTTATGCATTTAATGGATAATTTTACCAAAATACTTTTTTGTACAGTTTTGATATAAACTATTTCTCTTTTTAAAAAACAATAATAAATATATGCAAATCAGTACGTTATGAAGACATGTATTGAGACATAATTAACAAGTATGTTGGGGCCACCATAAAACTTTCTTCTATATAAATCAAATCATCTGCAATCAAAATTAATTAAGAAACTATTCATTCTTGAGATATAGCTATTGCTGAAAAAAAGGCAGCATAGCAAAACCATTTGTAGTGCAATTTACACCAAAACATAATCAGCATCTTTTTATGTCCAGTTCAAATAGTATAGGAAGTTTGATAAAATTAGACCCATTAGTTCTTGAGATATAGATATTGCGGAAATCATGAAATAAACATCATATCAGCGCCAACTATTGGGCGATTTACGTTTAAACCTAATCTACACCCATTTATGTCAAAGTCTAACATAACGCACGATATTACACTAAATTTCTGATTAAGTCTTCGTATTATTACATTAATAATACGAATACTATGGCGGTAATCGTGAAATATGCATCATAGCAGCGTCCACAAAATTTGTGTCCCACACACAAAAGCACACACACACGGACAGACGGACCGACATTTTCTAAAAACAGTCAAATCGTGTTCAGAACCTTCTAAAAATAAATCTGTCGAAAATTGGAAGTCGAAATTTTTAATGAATCCAATAATTTCTTGTAAGGATAGAATAAAGTAATAATAAGAGGAGTTAGTGCCCAATAAAAGTCATTAAATATATTTTACACATTTCTCTGAAGTTTGAATAGACTAATGTGCTGCATTTAGGCCTTATTATATATATTTATATTTATTTATTTAATCTATTTAGTAAATTATTCGCAAACAAGGAATTGTGGAAGGTAAGACCTCATTTGGCCCTACGAAGTATTATATAATATTTCCGTGTTATATAAAGAGCTTTCTCCTTCTTATTAAAATGAGACATTTCTTAATCGCCTTATTGTAGATTTTATTGAAACATCAATATAATGCACAGCTACTTCAAAATGCTACAAGTAAAATGAAAAGTAGTACTTTTTATTAATATTAATTCTTTAGGATCTGGGGCCCTAATAATAAGACACAGTTTTATAATACTTTTAGTTTTTTTTTATTATATACATGTAGAAATAATAGTAAATGTCTTTAAATTTACTAATATTTAGTAATAAAACAATAAAAATGTAGAATTAAAACTCTGTAGACTTTTACTGAAACTTTTTTTCAAACATGTCCTTTAATTTAAAAATAAAGGAGGAAGGGGGGGGGGGGGGAACTTAAAAAATAAATAAATAGAAAGCAATATATTAAAAAAAAAGAACGAATTCTTGGAAAGTTGTTATTTCTATTTAAATGTATATTATGTCATTTTCCAAACGTCTTTAAAAATTATTTTTTAATTATTCTATATGACTCTTCAATATGATTCTTCAAAATAACTATAATAGCTAGATTGTAAAAGAAAATTCGATAAATTTCAGTAAACATTTACTTTGGTCAATTGGTTAGCTACTTTTCATTTTTTTCAATAAACATAATTTGCCTAAAAATTGCGGACCAAAAAAGGTTAAATACTGATTTAAGGAAAGATTAGCTCCGTGCTATAATTTTCATTCCCTCATCGCCTTCATCTCATCACCTTGTAGCAGTTTTTGACAGACGTTTTGTTCAGAGATGATAAGTGTGCCTTTATTACCCAGATAGCTCAAATCTTTGTTACATCCTTCTTTAAACCTAGAAATTCCATGAGACCACGTTGTTCTAAGTTTGCGTGTAACGTGAATAACCATAAAACGGTAACATCGAGCCACAGTTAAAAGGAAAGCATTTCAAAAAACTTTTAATTTAAAAACCTATAACTTTTGCAGCTCTATCTTTTTTTAATTTCAAATATTTATCAATATTTTAAAAAATCAATAAGTGTTTTCAATTTAAAAAAAATTTGAAATTAATGTGTTTAATGAGAAATTAATGCAATGATGTTTAATAACCGTAGATAGAGGGAGTACAGCATCTTGTTATACATAATATTACCCATACACCACCTGGAATCGGTACTAGATAGATTAAATTAAATCCATAAACTATACAAGTTTTATGTCACACAATGAGTATGCGCTATCGGCAGTTAAGTTTCTTTTGCAGTGCAAAACGTTAAGGGAGCACATTTTTAAGTGTTATATAAATTACAGATTTTACCTATTGTTTACTATATTAAATATTTTCAACATGTATTTTCGCTTTATGTTGTTAAACAAAAATACACAACGTTATTGTTTCATATGTTTAGTCAAAATATGGGTTCCGTGATGGAAGTCAAATTCAATGATATTCTAAAGTGAGAATTGAAATACTTACATTCTATAAAGATTTCATCATTTTAATTTTATACTTTATTGTTAGATTAATATGTGTATTGCAAATACAAATACGGAAAAATGTATTTCTAATTTAATAATTAAAACAAGAACGAAAAATCATGCGTCAAGCATAGATTATGTAGCACTTTCCAACGCTTCTAAAATAATTTTACAAATCATTACCGTTTAATAAGCTGAAAGATGACATCTAAGTAAACAATTTGGAAAACGCATAACATATTTAATAACGTTATTTCAGGAATTTTCAATACATACAATATTCGGAAAAATATCCGAATACTTTTATGTAGCCCTGTATATGATCTATAGATTTGTATATATACATAGGATGCTAAATTTTAGTTTAGTTAGGAAACGCGTAGCACCGTTTAAATTCTCCTTCTGGATTTTCTGTCAATAAACGGAAATGTGTTCGCGAACTTTTGTGCTGCCCTGTATAGGATCTACAGAATTTATACACACCACGTAATAGACAAAAAGCTTGTTAAGATTAAAATCGCGTTTAGTAACTTAAAACGCACTTCCAGGAATTATTGTTAACAGACAGTAGAGAATTCTTTTGTGTGTCCCTGTAAATGAACGATGACTGCTATACACACACTATTCTGTAGTAAGCCTCTTGGAATGCACCTTAGTAATATATATAAACTTCAATGCGTTTAAAATAGTGGAACATTATTTAAATAAGCCGCAGACGATTTTTCTCCATAGACGTAATGTAACGGAATTATTTTGACTGTCCCTGTAAAGTAACTTTAAGTGCTATACACCTACTATTCCATATTAAGCTTCTTCTAATGCATCTTAGTGATCTATATAATTTTCAATGCGTTTACAATATTGAAACATTTTTAAAATAAACCGCAAATGCTTTTTCCCCATAGACCGCAATGTAACGGAATTCTTTTGAGTGTCCTTCTAAGAAAACTATAAGTGCTACACACTTCAGTTGAAATAGGGAACGTGCCATAGATAACGACAATAACATATAAAAATTGCAGAGCAATCCGAGCATATTTACGGGAGTTAGAGCACGGACAGACGGCCAGACGGCCAGACAAACCGAAGTCATAAGCACTTTTCAACTAGGTTGGAAAGTGTTAAAAAGAATATTTAATTATTTTCTATTATATTTTTGAATGTAACTTACACTCTGGACTCTTATAAGATTACTTAGTATTCAATGCCAGGGCCAACAGCAATTTCATAGCTCCTATTTAAATGATATAAAAGAAAAATTGGGCAAAGAATTCTTTAACAAAGTGTATCAATAATAAAAATAATTTTTTTGTTCAGAAACAATTTCGCCTTCAAAGAGAGAGATTGCGGCATCTAGAATACCTTCATTTTCGTTTTACACTATATTTGTATTCATGTTTCAGGTAAACATTAATTCCTACCCGTGTACTTAGTTATTTTTAACTTTTTATTCCCAAGATGTGTTAGAAAAGGGAAATTACCCCAAGTGCTATTGAGTGTTCATACCTGCAGTCAAAATAAAACATGTTTGTTAAGATTATATCTACGAGTAAAAGAGAATCTAGATATTTATACAAGTACAATCGAAGAAGCATTAAACAAATAGAAAAATATTTTTCCTTCGGCTAAATTTTTACGCAAAATTAGAAAATTGTTTTTACTGAGTTAAAAAAAATATAGCAGTACATATCACGGAATTAAATAGCAATATCACGAGACACTTCTCACATGTATACTTTTTAAATCACATATTTATTTATTTACTTGATTGACATGTATTTAAATTTTGTTTTAATTTACTTAACACTACCAATGTAAACAGCTATCTGTCAAAAAATGGCGAATACAAGGTGAATCAGTTAATTAATTATTAACATAAAATTTGGCGGTAAATAAAATGAAAATTTTAAATGTAAGTTAAATTAAATATGTGTTAGTTATGTTGCGTTTCATAGGCAATGACAAAAATTTCAAAGTATGGTGTTAGATATCCAGTAATCTAAGACAAAGAATGCAAAAACAAATTAAATTGTGCAATGATGATCAATATTGTGGATTATGTGAACAGCATAAGAGAAATTCTACCTCAAAATAACTGAAGCCCTTGCTTTTAATATTTAAAAGACGGCCTTAACGCCTAAATATACTGTGCATGAATTTGGCGCGCATCGGAGGAGACCATCAAAAGATTTGCACCAATCACATAATGTAACATTTTCAGTTGAACATATCTAGGATAAAATTGCAAATCGATAGTAAATACTGTTCAGTTTGAAGAGAGCATTGGTCATACCAGTAAAATCGATTCATATGAAGGAGCCAGTATCTGTGTTTTGGGTGCTATTTCATAGTATGCACGTAAACACCTCCATGTGTTACTCTATAGGTGGCTCAGCTTCATTTAAAAGAAATGCTACTTTGAGAATTATTGCTATTTTACGATTTCTCTATAGCAAACAGCGCATTTATCATTTATGCATTATTGTAAATATGACGCAACTTATTATTTATTTTTCAGAAATTTTAATAATTAAAAAGCTCGAGAAACAAGATAACTAACAAAATTCAAGTTTCGAGATATTCAAAATTCAAGTGTTCTTCTACAAACAAAAAAAATGTTATTGCTTCCTCTAATGTAGATGATACATTAAGACTAGACATTCAGTAAACTTATGTGCAACTTTTTTATCTGATAGCTATTACTTTATTGGACGTCTTCTTTATTAAAATTCACATCTAAAATTTATCTTTGATTATAATTGCATATATTGTGTACAAAGTTAAATATATACCTTTAAAAGGTTGTCAAGATGCAATTAAAATATTTTACACGAAAATTAGAAAACAAAATGATCAGTTACCTTGCTTTACACACAAACTCTTTTTTTAATTATATATTTTGCAATGAAATCTAAGAATAATGTAAATGCCTAGAATTTCATTTTCTTAAAAAACGCACATTTTGAAATTTTCTAAAACAAAAATAGCTTTTTATTCTTCTGTAATGATTATAAAAAACATTTTTGTTGCCATATATTCCAAAAAAAACATAACGTATATTCTCAATAAATCGGGTGTTTGCTAAAATTTTCGTAAAATTTTAAATTGTTAAAAATAAATATTGATATTCGTTTGGAAATAAACATTTCTATTGTAAAGTTTGAAAAGAATAGGTTGAGAATAGAATATTTTATTTCATAAAATATAGGAATTTTTATTCCTAGATACTGATTTCAAAGTGAGACTTGACTTATGGATATATCTCTTTTTCTTATTCCTCACATTTTTGGTTTTAAAAAAAACTATATGTGCACATTTTAACATCCAAACACCGCCCTCTGAATACTAGGCTGCGCGCTGAAAAAAATGGCGGCTGTCGCAGGCGGAATCGTTTGTACAGTCACTCGAACTTCAACACCAATAATATCTAAAAGTTATCTTTGACTTATTTGATCTCCGAAAAACAAGGCGAAGAAAACTTTTAGAAATTATTGGTGTGGAATTTCGAGGGGCCGTTTAAACGCTGAAAAAAAAATCGGCCTGCGACAGCCGCCATTATTGTCAGCGCTCAGGCCTAGTATTCCGGGGGCGGTGATCCAAATTACATTTAGGATTATTATTTAATTTTATATACTTTATTTTTGAATAATTTTACTTTAAAATGTACTGAACGTTTATCAGTAAAAACAAAAAGTGATTAATTTTTTTGTAAGTATTGTAATAAATTAAACAGTTCTGTTCAAATGCATAGTCTATTTACGTAACATTAGTATTTTTTCTTTATTTAGTATTTTTTTTTTAATTAGTAATTTTTAATTTAGTAACATTATTCACCAGTGAAAGTTTTTAGTTTCTCTCATTAGGTTGAGGTATTTTTTTATGGAAGTGCGTAATGTTGCATTTATAAAAAACACTATTTTATATAATATTGAAAAATTAATTGCTTAATAGGCGTAAAGCCAACATAGTGAAAAAGTACCCAAGCCGGTGCTCGAACCCGGGTCATCAGTATAGCGCACAGATGTTCTACCAACTGAACCACTTAGGGACGATACTCAGCCTGGAACTTTCTCACTATAACATGTTGGCAAGTCTACAAACGCAGCAGTAGATGGAATATTTTCTGTGAGCCACCAACCCTGGGACAAACGCGAAATCAAAGAAAATCCAGCATCGATAATTGAAATAAATTCCTATTTAATACTTGGAAATTTTTCCATAGAAAATTTCTCACGCGTTGCATTTATAATATTCAAATTTTAATTGCTTAATAGGCGTATAGCCAACATAGTGAAAAAGTACGCCTATTAAGCAAATAAAATTTGAATATTATGAATGCAAGGCGTGAGAAATTTTCTATGGAAAAATTTCCAAGTATTAAATATGAATCTATTTTATATAGTTTGTTTTCTGAAATAAAAAAAATAAATATAAAAAATCCAAGTTCTTCTGTAAATTGATACATTTTATTTTGCTGAAAAAGACTTATTAAAACTTGATAAATGTATGTATTAAAGACTTTACTATGTATACATATTGTTTTTAAGGGAAAAGTATTTATTTAAAAAACAAATGAAAATAATATATTTATTTGCATTGAATGGGATATATTCAATGTACAACGATTACAGCATAATAAAGCACTGCGTTTTGTATAATAAAAATAACATATATTATTGTACAATAGAAAAACGAACTTTGTGACATAAAGTTTGAAGCTGTTTCAATTTTTTCAATTATGTTTATGATAAAAATGCATTTTATATTTCCTTAAATTCTTACAATAATTTAGCAAAGGTAATTAATTACATTTAACCACAAATTAAAGTTAATAGTATGTTCTAAAGACTTACCACATATTAGTTTTTACTTTAATTAAAAGCATGAATTATTATCGATTAATTAACCTAAAAATCACAAATAACTACACGCTATTAATAATCGTAAGCGAATATCACACGACCATAAGAAAACATACATACCATTTATATACAAATAATTGAAGTTTTATTCAAAAGAGGTTTTTTAAATGATCATATCTGGACATATTTAAATGGAGGTTCTATATTAAACCAAGGACTTTTTTTATGTTATATTTAAAATCGCTTAATGGAAAACCCACAACATCCTGTTAAAAAATATGTATATTTTGTATATTCAGTGGAAATTGGCCAAAAATGAGCTTTGATACTTTAAAGAAATATCTGCATCTAATATATGCATGCTGAAAGAACATATCTACTTTTCTCCAGAAGAAAATTTAATGTAATCTCTCTATGAATATTACATAAACTTTGCTATGGAAGCAGACTTAATATTTTAAACTCGATAAAAAATGGATTTATTTAATAGAAAAACTGCCCTGGGAATATTAAAGCGGTTATTTGGAAACGTTCGTGAAACTTACACGAAATATATCGTCCAGATTGCTAATATATGTGTACATTTTTGTTTTATATTTCTAATCTTACAGAAAATTATTTACCATATGTTCCAAAAGTCAATAAAAACTCTCAACTTTAATAAATCGTAAAATAAAAAACATAGAAAATTTGAAAATAAAGGATGGGCGGTCATTGGATCTTCCAGAAAACACAAATTAACGCCTGAATAGATTTTTTGTTACCAAAACAAGACGTTTTCCTGTTACAGCTGTAAAATTATGCAGATTGTTAAACAATATCAAAGGAACAATTTTTTTTCTAAATGCCATTTTTGAAGGAGGGGCTGACAGTTGTCCCGTCTCATAGACAATAAACTTCACTCTCAGAAATCTTCCATTTAATCAAGAAATCCCAATTAATTAAAATTTTTATATGCTTGCAGAAACCGCCAGTGCAACATTGGAGTCATATCGGGTTATCTAGGGTAAGCGAGATAGTTAATGACCTACGGCGTGTAATGCAGTAACAAAACTGATACAATATAATATAACGTGTAAAACCTTTAAGATGGCAAAACATTTTAAATATTTTGATAAATTTAAAATGCGATATTTGAAATGAAAATTTAATGTTGCTCATAAAGTTGAAATACTAATACAAAAATCAACAAAATGTATCAATGAGCTTTTTATTGCGAAAAAATAATAACTATGCAAAAAACGCTATTTTCGCCGGTGTAACAAACTTGATGGATACCACTATTTTTTTGACAGAAATATTACATGTAAATGTTATTGAATTGCGCGTTAAGAACTTTTGTGTACAGTATTTTTTTGTCGTTTCCTATTAAGAGTTTAGTTAATATATAATAATTCCCAAAGCAATTAAATTAATTGAATAGGAAAAAGTGTTGTTGAATCTTTTGCATTACCAGGAATGAGCTGTCGATCTATTGAAAGAAAGATAGGAAGATCTTCAATCGCATCAACATTTTTTTAAGGTTAAAAGACGATAGTAAAAAAAATGCCTGAGGCAGATCAAAAGCCTTATCATCCAGAGATTAAAGGAGAGTTTTAATGTTAGCATCAAATGGAAAATACTGAAATAAAGAAATTTTACGAACAACTGGGATTGATGTGTGCAAAAGAACAATCTTCAATACAATTGCTCGATCTGGAGATTTTCAATACACAGCAAAACAATGAAAACGCTCTTTACTGACTAGATAGAAAACTCAGCGTTTGCAGCTTCCAGAACAAGTGATGACTTAGGACAACAAATGGCTGCAGTTATTTTCCCGACGAAAACAAAATGGAACTTATGATCCTGATGGACGGAAGTATTATTGGCATTATTTGAGAAAATAAAATAAATTTTCACAAAACGTCAATTACTCGTAGGTGGCGAATTCATTGTGACATGGGCTGTTTTTTGTTTAACGGCGTAAGGTAACCTACATTTTTTACTTTCTTCTACCTATAATAAAATAAAGTATTGTAATGGAAAAAAAAAATTCTCCTTCCTGTTTTCGAAGGATTTACTCGTTTTAAGGGTCAGAGATTCCAAAAAACATGTCTGTCTGTCCATCTGTCCGCACGTCTGTCCTCATTGTATCATCGAAAAGTGTATGAAGTTATGCATAGAATTGAACTAAGTTTTATGCATATGTTTTTGACTATGGCCTACAGGTCCAAGTTGAAATTGTGGATATTCCGCCGGAAGAAAGCGAAGTGATAGCCGCATAAAAATTTCAAATTCATAAAGGTGTACAAATTAGCAGAAGTCCTAAAAGTTTTTTTTTTCAGCCCCACCAGTGGCTGAGAGGTTGTGCTCTCGAAGCTGGTAGACGGGAGGTGCTGGGTTCGATCCCAATCGCGCCCGTCGGCCTAATCGTTCGGAGTTTTCGTGGTTTTCTTCGAGCCGTGGATTTATCCATGCGTAAATACGGGTTAGGTTCCCTTAGAAAGACCCCCACGAAGGGCACTCCCCCCGGGCCTATATCCCATGTGTAGATAATTGGCCGTCAATAATCAACCCAACCCAACCTAAAAGTTTTCTATGATAAATTTTCAGCTTTGATCCATTTATTCCAGAGCAATTTTTGCTTTGCCTCTATATTAAAAAATGGCTGGGATATAGCAGTTTGAAATTTTAGAGTGACTGACATTTTGAAACATGACGGCAGGATTCCTCCATAAACGGTTTAATTTATGAGTTTTAGTGAATATGGTTTCGGCAAATTTTATTTCATCTTTGTAACCATCGTTTCAACTTTTACATGCTTAACACTTTATATTTATATTCGTCAATGTCAATTTCTCGCCAAGCGTGGCGATAATTTGCAAAATATCGCCAAATTTGGCTATAAATGAAGCCAACTTGGCTCTAACTGACTAATTTGGCGATATTTTCTTTCAAATTCAATACTGGCGAGAACTGGAAATCAATCTTCTGTAATCGGGTTTCACGAATTTTAGCTCCTTGTTTTCAAGTAAAATTAGCTAATATCTTAAAACCAAAAAATAACGAGGTTTGTTTCTTGCCGGTACAGGCCAGAAGGACTTTTCGTAGTTTAGACGAGTATACATCGGCTGTTCGCATCGAGGTAACCCGACGAAACTATAACAATTAAAATAATTATACTATTTTTCTTTAGTAAATCCTTAAAGGCGTTTATTCTTGTAATGACATTTTTCAGCATGTCGTGTAAAATATTATTTAAAAGGATCAACAAATCATTTTTTCCTTTTCGGAAATTAAAGATTATTTATTTTGTGGAGTCATAAATCTTTTATGTGTTAAAAAAACAGAAAACAGTAAATTTGCTTAAAGTTTTAGCCACATTGAAGTTACAAAAAAAAAAAACGATGAAAAAATAACAAGACTACCATTCTTTTCAAACGATTGCCATTTTGCCAAATTTCGTTCGATATCACTAAACATTAGTTTATGCCACCCCAAAATTTTGATTTCGTTTCCTTCAGGTGAATTTGGCAAGCTGTACTGTACACTACACGGCACAGGGTAATGCATGCACAGCACACACATATTCAACTAACAATATCTCCAGTGATTTTAATAATTATTGTATAATAAAAATGGTTTTATAATAAAAACTATAAAAATTAAGTGAATAAATTCAGCTTTGTGTTACTTTATTCTTTGTTGTATAACAAAATCTTGAATTTCACCTACTTTTAAGGCCGATGAACGGTAACCTCCACTTAAAAACTCCGATGCAATATCTCTTCTTCCAAGTACTGTAATACCATTAAGAGATGTCAATAGTTGCCAGTGTAATTTCTATATTAAAATGTATATATATACAAATACATATATTACTCATTTTCTCATACGCAGTGTAAAAAATGTAGCATATCAAAATTCACCTGCTTTGGAAAATAAGTGTATGTACGGAGATAAGAATAGCTGGTGTACCGTATTGAAACCCTATTTTACATTGTGATTCTGGACTTTCTGGCAATTCAGCTTCCCCAAGCCAATATTCATTTTGAATTAAAGTATGAACTTTTGTAAATGTATTCAGGGAGATTGACTCTATCAAACAGAAATATTCAAAATTGTACTTTACTGTATATAAATTAAAAAATATATATATTTAATCTTTACCTCTACATGGGTCCAGTTGCCCTATTTTTATTGGGCAAATGGACCAGGTAGGTCTTTGTACCACACTCATTCGTTTTCATTAAGTTAGTGTAACAAGACCTGTTGCAAAAAGTGTAAATATCTTTAAAAAATTCAAGCCAGGCATATCATTTAAATTATACATCAACTAAAGAGCATTTTAAGGGAAACCTGTTCTGTCAAGGTGTTAATAATAAAGTACCAAATGTGTAATTATTACGTTTATTTATACAAAAAACATAAGAATTAAGTATGCACTTATATACAACCATACTTCAGTATAAGTAATAAGTAGAAAAGTTACAATTGTATTTTGGGGGAAATGAGCAAGAAAAATCTGTGAACAAACGGTAAGTAAGTACACTCTCAGAAAAAACTGTAAATTTATGAGCGTTTGCTCTTCAATTTTCACGGGCAACAGCCTTATTTGATGAAAAACGGTCTGATCCACTAAATATCCCCGTAGATACTTAGAAAATTAAGAGCAATCCACATATTCTTACAGTTCTAGCCCATATGTTAGCAAAAATACGGTACGACCCCATACATTGTCCTCCGCTAGGGTGTAACCCTTCATTTTATTCGTGTTTCGAAAATTTTAACCCGCCAAAACAGCGATTCTGTGATGATTATATAACGTGCTTACGTGCTACGGAACAGTAAGCAAAGTGTTATTGTGTTTTAAAGTGCATTATATCCTGTGCATTATAATGCTATATTACTTTGCCCCGTAAAATTATGGGCTGCACAAAATGATGGGCATGGATTTTTTTTTTTTTTTTTTTACGGGGTATGACTGGAATTTCTGCTGCCGGCCTCTGCCCATAATTTTACTGCAATTGTTTTTACAATGTACTTAAGTATATCATTCCCTTTTTAATGTAACGCAACAGTGTTAGAAGAGCCAACCACCTTGTTTGTCTTCCTGATATATGTTCACGCCATATCCTGTAATAAAAAAAACAATCCAAATTAATTAAGTGTTTAATATTTTACCTGGCAGCTTCTAAGTATTATTTACTTAGTAGTTTTTTATAAAAAAAACTTAAGTTGCATACATAAAGGTGTGTTCAGCTAAAAAATGGTAGGTGTTATATAATTTTCTTTATTGAAAAAAAAAAAAAAAAAAAAAAAAAAGGAAAATTTAATTTCCAGTAGTAAGAGCAACTCCAAAAAACTTATTTATAACTGTTGCGGTAACTGGGCCTTGTGGGATCCAGTTACCCCATTCTTGAAAAATGTATGGGGCAACTGGAGCACCAGCCTTAAATTTGAATCATGAAGTAAATATGCATAGATACCTAATAATATTAATTTATTTATGCCTAATCTTAAACAAAAAAAGATTGTTTAATAAAACTACTTACCGTATTTTGATAAAAAAGTCGAAGAAGTTCAATCAAATTGACATTGTTTTTAAAATAAAACTCTTACATTTTCGGTAACCTATCGCAGCAAAGGCAGAGTTGCTATTGAGTTCACATGCATTGTTTTAAGAAATACAGGTCATGCTGAAATGTTGCCAACCCCTAAAACTTAGAAGACACCAGCGGTTTATTATAAAATAGCCTATGGCCCAGTTACCCCAGCTACCCTTACATTTCATTTTTTTTTTTAACTAGAAATTTAAATTGGATGGAAAGTATGTGATTATTATGTAAATCATTTGCGATAACTAAAAATCAAATTTTCTCAACCTTATTAAAAGATTGATTGCATAATGATGCAATATGAATTCATTTGTTCAATTTTCTCTCATAAGCTATCAATTTCCGTAAAACTTCATAGAAGCCAACGAAGTCTGTACGTTAAATTATTTTAGTAAAATAACAATATTGAAAGCAGTAAAAATTTGTGGGTGTAGTAATAAAAGTGATCAACAAAACTAGAAAGCAACATAGCAATGGGGTTGGTATACACGAATTAGAAAAGTTGAGAAAAGTTAAATCACACGACTTATCGTTTTTGTTCTTTCAATACCATACTGTATTTCCCTCTACAAATATACTTATTTCTATCATTTCACAACTCACGACGTTAAATTCTTAGATTAAATGTAATCTCTTTGTTCTTGCTAAAAATTTATTATTAATTTATGCTGTCATGTATTTAAAAAATACCATAACTCATTGTAGCCAATCGTACGGATAAATGCATAATTTGAACGTTTAGTGTTATTAATATAAATAGATAGATACCATTTATTACACATTTGACGTTGCTTGCGCATTTATTGCTATTATTATTATTATTATTATTATTATTATTATTATTATTATTATTATTATTATTATTTTGCAGTCGTGGATTACTGTATTAGAATGTATAATACAATTCCTAGCACATGTACCCATTAATATATCCATGGCATATAACTCAAGACATACTGAGATGGAATATAATGGTATCTATATTAGTCTGTTACTGAGTTCAAGCAGAAGAAACTTAATGAAACTCATTTAACTGCAATTGATTGATATTAAATGTGGATGCATGCGTTACATTCACTACATTTTATAGTGTATAATAGATATTATGTTGTATTTATTATAGTTATTGTAAAATTATCTGATGTGATTATTATTTTTAGTGACATTAAATTTCATTTAATTGTTATTTCTATTTTATTTCCTCTATATCAATTGAAAATAGAAAAAGGATATACAGGATTTTTCACAACAACTTAGTAAATTCGACAATTCAATCTAAAGGTATATTTGAACATGAAGAATATAGTGTCGGTATATTAAAGTTAAATGTAGAAATTTATTTTCACGTTTAATTTAACCCATTAGGTGCCGCTATATATATTAACGTTTTTTTTTTTTTTTATGGAACAGTTGTCTTTTCTTTATGTACAGAAAAATTTTAAAGTACTTAAAAAAAAACTTCGAATATTTAAGAGAAACAACTTGTTCCCAAAAGAGGAGCAATGTCGCCTAATGGGAGGACATTCTTCAAAATTTTTACTTATGTCTTCGTGTATTTATGGTAGTCATATCTCAGTTCTTTAGCTATAAAAGTGAAAATATCATTCTGAAACTGACATTTTACAAAGAATTCATGTAAATTAGTCCAACATTTACATTTATAAAGTAAATAAAAAATACAATTACCTGTTCAATAAGCGTTACCATTATCCATGTCAATATTTTTTCATCATTACATCATTTTTGTCCTAATGCAGCATTAGATTGCATTTTTTTTCATTTTCTGATTTTTTTTTAACTATGTATTTCTCTTTTTGTACATTGTTTAATTTTTTTCTTTTTATATTTCGATTTGAAAATTTGTCTAAAATATCAAGTCTGCGTTTAATCCTTTGTCTTTTTTTAAACACTAAATAACATATTTGTTGATTGTATGTTGATTTAGAATTTACAGAAAGTTCTTCTTCACCAGATATATCATGGGTTAAATCGTCGCATAAATTATTTTCTATTATATCTTCCTCATATTTTACTGTACTGGGATCAGGTAGCAAACAAATGATTTACAGAACATCCGAAAAATCATCTTAATCTAATTGTTCGAAATTATCCAAAGCTTGAGCTACAGTTAATAATTCCACAGACATCCTTTCCTAAAAATCGAAATAAATGCAGCGAAGAAATTAAAAATTCAATACAAATAGATTGCTTAGGATCTAGAAATATATGTGACATAGTACCATATTTCATGAGTAACATTTCCAGTGTTGTAGTCGTAAAAAAACCAAACGGTATACGCCAAATTCAGAAGGTATACGCTAGAGTCATGAACTATCATGGCTGGAGTATATGCTATAGCTTTATTTGAGAAGCGGGGGTAAATGGAGCATCTTAATAGAATCTAGAAGATATACAGCGTATACCTCAGTATACCCTCCACTACATCCCTAAACACTTTCAGGAAAAGTTTGCTAGGAGGGAAAATCAACATTTCAAATGACAATGTTGCAGCATGCGTAACAAAATCACCGTAGTGGGAGGTCTGATTTCGGGAGTTTCCCGAATCGCTGTGAAAACTAACGAAGGCGCCATTGCTCCCATTTTGGGAACAACTTTTACTTCCTGCAATTGTGATTGATCTATTGAACTTACGAAGTCCGAATTGATTTTGCTTTATATAATACACTGTAAAAAATGACCAATGTTTCTAATTTTATGAAAATATGCTATAACCACGAACAAAAATATAATATAACCTTCCGAGTTATCCGAAATTTCAAATAGCACGTTACATTGTCTTTTGAATCCACAGAAACGAATACATTTTCAAAATTTAAAGAATAATTTATAAAAACAAATTATTTTTAGCTCCCCGAATTTTTCAGAAACGTTTCCGAAGGGTTTTTATAGTGTATTAAATAGTGTCCTCAGGCTGGAATACTTGTTTTCGAATGTTATCCATTCTCAAGTACACGTTTTCAGCCGCATAAGTTAATTTATACATGAAAGAGTAAAGAAATAATCTTAATTTTGATGTTATTGTTAACGCTGTTAATTTTGCATGTTTGTCTGTTAAACTTTTTTTTGAGCATGAAAATGTTTACTTCATAATTGATAGCATTCGAAAAACAGGTATTCCAGGCTGAGGACACTCATTAATACACTATAAAAACCCTTCGGAAACGTTTCTGAAAAATTCGGGCAGCTAAAAATAATTTGTTTTTATAAATTATTCTTTAAATTTTGAAAATGTATTCGTTTCTGGGGATTCAAAAGACAATGTAACATGCTATTTGAAATTTTGAATAACTCAGAAGCTTATATTATATTTTCGTTCGTGGTTATAGCATATTTTCATAAAATAAGAAACATTGGTCATTTTTTACAGTGTAGGCAGTTATAAACATATTTCAACTAAACAAAATATTTTTTATTATAATGTTTTTTTTTTTTTGTTTTTTTTTTCTGCCGAAAGTGGTCAAAAAGTTAATTTCGCCTACTTTAACACATTTAAAAAAATAGAAAATTCAAATGTAACTTTTTATAAAAATTACAGAAGTCATTTGATATATTAAAAATACAAATAACATAAACCTTTTACCAATATATGAAATACTCTTGTTAGAAATACTCTTGATAGAAAAAAATCCTAAAATAATGTTCCCAAAATGGGAGCAATGTTGCCTGATGGGTTTATAATTCAACGCTATAATGGGCGTTATTCTATTTTACATTTGTCGTTTTTTCAATATATTATCTAGCTAAATTAAGTTTCCATTAAATCATATATCTAAGATTTAATAACCATACTTGGAGCGAATTATTTCTCATTATTTTAAATGCAATACTTTAAACTGAAAATAGTTTAAAATGAATACTGCCTCTTCTGTTAGCATTACCTTTCTGAAGTAAAATCGAATTTCATTTGGCTTTTCTTTAATTTAGTAAATAATTAATATATTTATGTTACATTGCATTATTTCGTTATTTCCCAAAATTATTAATGTTAAATACAATTCCATGTCTAATTATCAAATACTAGCAGACTACGCCCGCTGGGCTGGTCGGTTTCTCCAAAAGAATCTTGAATCAAACGAAATATATCGGTGAATTTAACCTTGTATTTTAAAGTTATCTGTACCTTTACCTGGAATATCCTAAAATAACATAAAAACGGATACTTATTTCACTAAGTTATGTTTTTTTAATACGGTTTATTATTACGTTTGCAATTTATTACCTACCGTTTTCCATAGATTTATATGTTTTATAGCTACATTTTTTAATAACGTGAATTAACCTATATTATTCACAACTAAAAAGAAATGGCGCATCTAGTATTTGTCGAGAATTCAATAAAAATGATGCACTCGTGACATCCTAATTCACTTTTATATTTTAACAGAATAATACGGTTACTATAATTTGTGACTCGTGTTGTTATCATTATTTTTTTACGCGTGAAGTTTTCGCTATGGTACTCCATTGTGAAATTTGGTAATTTTTGAAATTCAATAATTGAAAAATGGCATAATCATAAGATTTGAAATTTATATCAAGAAAAATACAATTTTTTACCTTTCTAACGCAGTTTGTCTAACAATTTTCTGACAAATACTTTTCGAGCAATTAATTTTTTCAGTAACTTCAAATGTTTCATTTTCCAAGATTAATCTGTGGCAACAATTAGCGAAAATCCCAGTCGTCAGCAACGGATACCTTTTTAAATGCTCAAGAGTACTTTTGGGATTTCGTGCATGATAATTTACATAATATTAAATTATTATCTTTGAATTAATGATTATATAACCAGTGCTGTAATCGTAAAATGATACACAGAGTATATGCTTGAAGCAGGAACGTAGCCAGAATATTCCCATATGGGGTAGGTGACCTTAAATCTCCTTACCCCTATATACAAAAATTAACTTTTTAATTTTAGTGGAAAGTTTAAACTTAGTGATTAAACGTTTGTAGTGCAGTAAAAAATATGTAACGATATACGAAAATTTGCTAAAAATCTTTAAGAACAAATTAATAATTTGTATACTTAATAAAGTTAAACTCTGTTAGTTTATTCCTTCTTAAACATGGTAATCAGGAAATTTTTCTGAAGTTAGTTTGAGAGAAAAATGTAATTTGCAAATTAAAAAAAATATTGAAAAACGAACTCTAAGTTAATATATATAAACTTTTGACATTTCTGAATCTTTGGTTACATAAACCTTATTGTATTGTGAAGTTATAAATAAAGTATCCCCTATTTAAATTACTGTAGCGAAATAAAAAACAATGGTCACAGGAAATTCAAATTTGCATAATGTACATTTCAGAAAAAAAGTAAATGAATGGCAAATACAGAGTTGCCAAGTCTCCGGCTTTTTGATGTCTTTGTAAGAACTGCGTACTGCATTGTGACACAGTTTGTTATGTAATTAATTTTCTATATGTTCTTATGAGGACCTTTTGTAGAGTTGCACAGGGAAAAAAACAATTGTCTGAGACTCGCATAAACATGAACCGATTTTCACTGACATAAAGGTATTTCTGTATTTAGGATTTCATTGTTTTAGAGTAAAGATAAAATAAAAAATAAGGACCCTCTGGCTCTAATCTCGGTACAGCATAAAGTAAAAATCAGAGAAATTACATCATTTTGATGCAATCATAGTAAAATTCTGAAATGTTCGGGATAAAAATGCTTAAAATAATCTGCAACTTCAAAGCGTAGACATTTTTGAAGCGTTTCAATAGTTACATTGAATGAAGGTAAAAACTGAGTGAATTTTGATCCCCTAGATTGAGTATTCTAGCAGTTTGAGAGAGCGAAACGCCCTCTACCTGTGATAGTTAGGACCATAGACCTCTGAGGTTGGGACAAAAATAAGGTAGTGTAGCAAACAATTCCCCGTCTTAACACATTAATCTCCAGAAAGAATATCTTCAATTTCTGCCACCATTTATTTATTACTGAATTTTAAAAACAGTCATTCTATTTTAAGACATCCTATATTTATTTCATTGGTATAGATGTTACACTGAACTAAATAAAGTTTTAGTACCTAACTCAAAAATAAAATTACACTTCTGAAATTTGTTCTAGTTCACTAAAAAATGTATGAATTTCAAGACAAAGATATAAAAGACTTATAAATGATTTAACTGCATATCGTATGTACAAAATTTATAATTTTATTTAAAAGGTGTTGCAAAATATAGTATAATATGCAGCTTGTTTTCATTAAAAATGACTGTGGTATACATAAATCGCAAAATTTAGTTATGGTGAATCGTTCAGGTATTTGAAGAAATTTTCAATTCTATTAGATGTATTACTTTTCACGCGAAATTAAATATCAAAAGAAGTTTTATATTCGTACTACGGGGATTTTTTGCAATATTGTTTAAGGGTAATTTTGTTTTGTAACGGCATTTTTTTAATGCCCATAACACGAACTCTAAATGCTACACAAGTCATTTTGAACACCAAACATGCAATGGTTAACCTCAACAACATATATCAATTGCATGGCAACCCGACTATATTTACGCTAGTTAGCGTACTGGCAGACGGAACCAAATTCATAAACACTTTCCTACTATGTGTTAAAAATAAGATGCAATACGCTACTCATTTTAAAAGTGAAGCTACTATTTTTATTTACAAATGCATTTTAAATTATTCATTCTATTTTTCTTCTGAAAATCGTGTCTAACAGTTTGTGATTTATTATCCTTTAGATTCCTTAAGGGCAATAATAAAGATGAATGAACTCTTATTTAAATATTTAGAAAAGGAAGGAAACTCTTTTCTGATTATAATGGAAAACATGTTCAAAGTCTGTGCCAAAGTTTTGTTGTTGAGTTCTTCAAAAGTCTTGTTTATTATAATATTCTCTGAGGCATTCCTTTTTTCTGTATGAAATAAATGTTGACCTATCTTCAGCAAGAAATTTCCTGAGATAAAAGTATCTCAGTTCCTTTATATAGTTAAGAATGGCGTCTTTTGAACTTTTTAAAATACTTTTTTATTAACTCTAGTATTACAAAAGAAGTATATGCAAAGCAACAGAATTATATATGTGAAATCTCCAATAGTTATAACGAAATTTTTTTTATATTTTTGTTCCATTGTATATACCAACAATTGCAGTACGAAATCCCCATTTTTTATTAAATTATCAGAATTTAATCTTTTCTTAAAATACTTTTTCTTTTTTACATTTCTTTTACTTGAAACGTATTATTTCATTATCACGATGGAAACTTCACGTCAAACACAAACTCTAATTTCGAAGACTTAATTGAAATTATAACTATTCAGCTATAATAATGAAGTTGTGACTCTATATGAGATAACTTTGCAGAACGGAATTTATTTTAAAATAATATATGGAAAAGTAAATATTCTGTATTTAATTCTGAAAACATATTCATGTACATAATATGTTTTTATCCTTTTCCTAGATAATTACTTTCTGCTACTAAACACAGCATGAGGAGATCTTATAGTAAATTTCTCTCAAAACTATATCTGTGATCGTTAGTCATTATATGGAAAACATTTATTTCTCTATATTTTCCATCTTTCATTAATATAATATCGCTTAACTATTATGTGAGAATCTGATTAGAATCCGCTGGAAAATTTATAAACAATGAGAAAAAAATGACTGTTTAATTGATTTTAATCATTCGATTTCTTCTGCTATTTATTTTCTTTGAGAAAAAATGTAAACATCTGAATCATTCTCGTAATTCGAAAAAGAAATACGAAACTTATCATCAAATGCTTAAGTACTGGATATACAATTAGAAAAAAAGTACCGTTTATTTAGCCATTTGATTGAGTTTACTTATCAGATTTCTTATTCCATATTTTTTGTAAGAATGTAAAGGATCTGAATCACTCACGCAATATGTAGGAGAAAAACGAAAATTATCATCCAATGCCTTAGAATAAAGATTTTGCAGCTGGTTTTGAGATTTTTTTTCTCACATTAAAAATTAAAAAATAAAACAATGTAGTGACGAAGAAATAAACTCCACAAACTCAGATGTCATAAATTTTCTGTGAAGCAGCTTCAGGATATAAGAAACAAACGCCTTTTCTTAAAAATCTTACACTCTGAAACCATATGACAAATTGTGTGTAAATACAGACACACACACACACACACACACACACACACACACATATATATATATATATATATATATATATATATATATATATATGTTCTAAGTAGGCAAAAACAGGACAGTAGTTTAGTATAGTGGCATTTGAAACATCGTCCAAATGTGTCGTTGAAATTCTAATAAGATAAGCTAAAAACACAAGAACGTATAAATACAAGTACACCATTACAGCTTTATAAAGAAATTTATATTTTTAAGAAATCTTGCTTGAATATGTGTATAATAACTTTGATATGTGTATAATAACTAGCAATGAACTTATTAAATTTTCCACTTACTTAGTGCAGCTGTTGATAAGATGTTATCAACTAGCAACATAATTAAAACGTACTTGAAAAAAAAACATTGAAGGAAATAAAGGAGATTAGGGACGTTTTCATAAAAAAGGAATATGTTGTAGGGATTTTCTATACAAACTAAAACTGTTTAATTATAATAGTTTTAAAATGGAATCAATTAACGAAAAGGAATGTCTATATATTATAGATTAAAATTTAATTTAAGCTTTACAAATCTTTTAAATGATAAATAACGTAGTAAATATTTTAATATAACAATTTCCGCCATTTCTCGATATAAAAGTAATAAAATACCCAACATACTATTTGAAAATTACCACTGTTAAAAAAAAAAAAAAAAAAAAAGATTGTTCAGAGAACGATAAAAGATCGTCCGTTAATTACAAACAGCACATCTGTCTTAATGCAATTGATTAGTTTTTATATTATACTTACCGTTTATAAGAACAAATCAAATCAGTTGTTTTGCATTTTGGCACATTACTATCAGTCGAGAGATATAAACAAGATATCACTAGACAAGAAAAAACTATTTAAGGTACGAAAACTTTTCCTAATATGTTTTCTTTAGATTCTGCGACTAATCTGAGAAAATGCAATAGTTTTAATAATTTTTGAACGATTAAAGAAGACGAAAAATTATCTTCGAAAATTGTGGTGGAAATTTACGTACTCTGTATGTATTTTCTTTTATTCTCTTCCCAAAATTAATTAATTAAAAAAATCATTGAACTTAATTTCATATTATTTAAAAATAAACAATAGTTAGGTCATAGTAAAAAATTAAAGCAATAAAATGATTAAATTAGTCATTACCACTGTTAAAAAAATGTTCAAAGAACGATAAAAGAACATCCGTTAATTACAAACAGCACATCTGTCTTAATGCAATTGATTAATTTTTTATATTATACTTACCGTTTATAAGAATAAAATAAATCAATTTTGCATTTTAGCACATTTCTATCAGTAGAGAGATATAAACAAGATATCACTAGACAAGAAAAAACTATGTGAGATAAGAAAACTTTTCCTAATATGTTTTCTTTAGATTCTGCGACTAATCTGACAATTTGCAGTAGTTTAATCATTTTTGAGCGATTAAAGAAGACGAAAAATTCTCTTCGAAAATTTTGATGGAAATTTACGTACTCTGTATGTATTTTCTTGTATCCTCTTCCCACAATTAATTAATTAAAAAAATCATTGAAATTAATTTCATATTATTTAAAAATAAACAGTAGCTAGGTCATAATTAATTTGATTATATTATACTAAATATCGCAATATCAGTATTTCAAAAGAAATGTGCTCTCTCTATCTCTTTTCAGATAAAACTTTAAAAAGAATAGGCTATTTTGGGGTTAATTTGTTTTCTAAGAAACTGGGCTATTTTTTAGGCTAAAGAGGCGTTTAAAAAACAGCATAAGTATAGAAAAATATTTTAAGTGGAGTAATTTCTTACTAACTAAAGGGAGTTTTGTAGGTTTTATTTTAAAATTTCATTATTTAATAATTTTATTGCTTTAATTTTTTAGTATTTTCTGGTGGTGTAATTAAATATTTGTATTTGAAAAAAAATTATGAAACGTTTATGTCTTTTTAATTATTTTATAGTGAGAAGTATCTATGAAACAACTGAATTTAACAATTATTAAATAACTGATACATAATGAAAATAAGTTTTGCCTGTTGATGATCGTAATTTTAATGATGTTAAAAAATCTACACTTAGTTTAGAACAACGCTTTTCAACCACTTTTGTGCTTTTTCAACTGTAATTCTTATTTATACTTTTGCAGCACAATTGACTGCATATTTCTTCCTCCGCGGTACATTTATTGCTACATTACGATGATAAAACATCTACAGAAATATATATATATATATTTTTTAATTTATAAATTAAAAAGAAAAAAATCACTATCACAGCCAATACAACGTAACATTTCAATATAAATTGTACTTTAAAATGAACAATTAAATTTTTAAAAGTCATTTTTTATATTTCTCTTTATCACATGTAATATGTAAATGGATATCTGTGCTTCATGTTTTTGGAATACCGCATTTATTCGTTTATAATACGCACTTGTTTTCAAAAATGCTAGGCAAAAAAGTGGGTTGCGCGTTATACATCAAATGTTTCAAACAATAACATGAAACCATCCATGCTTTCACTAAATCATTGAATGAAACATGTAGATATTGCAATATAATATTACGAATACAGACCTATTATTTAAGATAAGTGAAATAATTGCACTTTTACATGTTGTAATTTGTTAATTGAGAGCAAATGCACACTGATTGCACAAATATGTTTTCTGACCAGAAAAACATTTTTTTTTTCATATCTTAAATTAGCAAACTGAAAAATTATTAAAGTCAAATTTACCAAAGAGATATAAATTAAACATATTTATTACAGTAGTTTTGCACTACTAAAATAGTAGAAAAATAAAAATATACACACTTTCAAAATTCTCACTATTTGTAGGGTAGCGGAATTCTCAATACCACGCCCTGTATCTTCACATATCATATGAAATTCTCTTCATACATCATATTTGATATTCCTGCTATTTAAAATTTTTTAATGACGATCTGTATAAAGAAAGGTTTCTTTTTTCTTTTAGTTAGATTTTCGATTGAATTATTTTTAATTTTCCTAATAAAACGATAAATGTTACACTGAATAAACATATTTTACGGTGGACTCTAACTTTACACATCATTAACACAACTCAAATAATATTATTTTACCAACGCCTTTCAGGCACGAACACACAATTGCACAGCCATTTAATTCATACACAAAAAATTATAGCCTATAGATTTTCTCAGAGAGACTAATTTTCATTTTGTGTCAGCCACAGTTAATAGGAACCATGGAGTAAGACCCATAATTTATACGCAACAGATAATATATTTTCTGCTTGCAGAGGTAAGAATATATTGAAAGGCTAGGCTGAGTAAAAGAAATAGCCTGAAGAATAGACTGAAAATTCTGTCGGCCATTGAAATGGAAATTTGTAATATAACAAAAAGTTAAATAAGGATTTATCACTTGCAATCACAAAAGTTTACTATATAGTTAATAGTTAAAGAAATAATATATGAAATAAATTTACAACACACAATTCAAATTAATTCAAATAAATCACTAATTGTTGTTGACTCGAAATACAAATATGTCATAAACATGTTTGTCATGCACTAGAAACTTTTCATTTGGCAAGTGCAGTCTCACTATTTGCAGTTTGCCGTCGCTACCCGGAAATACCTGTGAGATTTTTTTCACCATTAGTCCAGTAAATGTAGACCAAAAAAGGCTCCTGCCTGAAAAGTTTTGGAGAATTTTTTTTTCTTTCTTCCTTTATGTTTTTGGGGTTGATGAACACGAATTTCAACTTTGCCACCTCGTATCTGGTCTGCATAAAAAATTATAAGCGAAAAACCATGAAAAAATTGTAGTTTTTTCGGTTTTTCCGTTGTATTTGGTAGAGGGTTAAATTGATTTGAAAAAATTATTGCATCAAATTAAACTAAAGAAAATTTCCTACATTTTTATATGCAGTTTTTTTCTATGATTAGTACTTTTGGCATACGAGTAAAATGAATTTTAACGATATAATTGAAATTCCATCATCGCAGGGCGAAAACGCTGAATGTAATGTTTTTGTGAACACTAAATGCGTGGGAGAGTGTCCTTGAAACACCCCCATGGCACCACGCACATGATATAACAAGGGTCATCTTTCCCTTTACATCCTCCCTAAAAAAGCCCCTTATCCTTCAGGGCTTTTTTGGCACGTGTTGAATTTGAAAGCTCAGCTATCAGTTTGTTTTTGACGTATCGTCGCTCAGTTATGCATTACTTGTACTGCCTTAACGTATGTGTAGTGTGCATTTAATTACAGAATATGTGTTATAAACAGTTGTGCGAGACGTAAAGTGATATTCCTGATGACAGAGAAGTGTTTTATCTGTGATACGGAGTTAGAAGACGGAACTAAAATAACAGAAGTGAAATCAAAAGGTGTTGAGTCCTTCAGATTAGCAAGTGAAAAACGAAAAAATCGAAAAGGGAATTTTTTAATGAACAAAGAGTCTCTAAGGATCCATGAAAAATGCCGTAAAAAGTACACAAACGAAAAGCTCATTGATGCCCATTTGAAGAGGGTTTCTCAAGGCGTTGAAAACCAACCCCAATTACATTCAGCAGTACAAAAGTTTTCGTTTCGAACCCTTGCTTTTTGTGTGGAGACGAAATCCCACCACACTTTAAAGCAGAAGAAATTCATAAAAAAAATAACAAAACGTAATATAGTGTACACAGTTCGTTCATTGACTGTTCTAGAAAAAGTTAAACAACTTGCTGAAAAACGTGAAGATGAGTGAAGGCGCGACATAATCCGCAGACTAGATCATGTGGCTGACTTTGTTGCTGCTGATGATCAGTATCATTTGAAATGTATGAAAAAGCTGTATCAGCACGCAAAACCCACAGAGACGCAGAAAAGAGGTCCATTTGCCACTGACAAGTCGTCTTTTCACATCTGGAGGAAAATGAAGAACAATGCCAATTTTCTATAGAATAATTAACCAACCAGATTAAAGCAGGTGAATACTGCCCTTCTGTGAAAACAGTTAAAGCACACCTTCTAAACAAGTATAAAGAAGATATTGTTATATCAACCACTGCAAACAAGGTACCTGTTGTTTACTTCAAGAACACAGGTAATAAGATTTTGACTGATGTTTGGTATCAACAACGATGCTCATCTCCCCAGGAAGAACGACGTTGTATTGTCCAGACTGCGGCGAAGATACTGTCTGAAGATATTCGGTCTCGGGTTTCTGAAACTACTCACTCAGTATCCTCCTCCAGACGAGTTTTTGAAAGAGAATGACTTACTCATTCCAAAAACCCTAAAGATTTTCACAGACACTGCTTTTGAGAAAAAGAGAAGGAGACCTTGATAAATGGTAGAACAGGAGTACTGCACTAACTCACAGCATCATTACTGCAGTAAGACCAAGATCCTTTCTTTCACCACTGCAAATCGGATTGGCAGCATATCTATATAAGAAGTTTGGTTCCCGCAAGCTGATTGATGTGCTATCGACACTGGGTTATTGTTCATCGTACCATGAAGCAGTACGCTTTGAAGTACCAGCAATAATGATGCCACTCTTCGAGATAGAATCAGAGGTCTTCTCCCAATTTCTATATGACAACGCCGATTTCAACACACACACTTTGGACGGTCACAATACTTTCCATGTCATGGGTGGTATTCAGTGTATCACCCCAAAGAATGCAATAACGTCAAACCGAATTATACCTCGAGTTATGAAGATACCTGCTGCACAAGTGGTTGGCAGTTTTGGAGCTGTACAGCTGAAACATTTTGACAGTGTGGGTTCAGGCTTTAAATCAGTCAAGATCGAAAATATTGGTGAGAAGTATTCAAAATCAAGAATAGTCCCTTCGGTATGTAACCTGTTATGGCTGTATGGAAAGTCACAAGATATAGCTGGAATTCATGGGTGGAGTTCTTTTATGGAGATGGTCTTTGCAGGTACAGGTGCTACATAAAATCTGTTTTTAAGGCCGCTGCAAATATTGCATCGCTCCCTCCAACAGAAGATGAAGCTCGATATCACTGTCTGCAAGTTTATCACCAAGTACAGCTATGGCTAGGTAATTGTAAAAATGCTGAGGAATGGGGCTGGAATAAAACCAAGAGAGGCATCATACTCATAACAACTGCCAAACGTCCCGTACCAGAAACTATTCTGCAAAAAATATCCTGCAAATGCAAAAAAAAAAACTGTAGTGGAATGTGTGGTTGTAGGAAAGCATGTTTAATTTATTCGCTCCTCTGCCTGAACTGCGATGGCCATTGTGACAATGTCAGCTCCTTGATCAATGTAAGCTCCTTGATCGCCGAAGATGACTTGGAAGCAGAAGTTGACATTCCAATACAGGGTATTTTATGTCAAGTGGAGACACAACCTGAGACATAAAGTTATGATGATGAAGAAGATACTGATGAACCTCCTGTTGAAGAACATCAACCAGACCCTTCAAAGCGACCAAAACGACATTAATTGGAGAACAACACTGCATTCCTCTTTTTTCCTGTTTATAATCTTCCACGTAAGTTATTATTATATTAAACTTACAATACCTTATAATTGTACTTAAATCAGATTAGTAGAAAAATAAAAATGGGTTCTCTCATCTAAGCAGAGTGATTGTGTTTTTATATCTTTCCTAATCACCTGATTTCAATTTATTTTCTTAGTGTTGTAAAAGGTTTAAAACTTTGTAAGAAAATGAAGAAAGATTTGAAATGTAACCATAAATAACTAAACAACTTCAAATTGGTGTTTGAAATGGATGCATAGTGATTGGATCGCGTTTTCGCCATCCGATGATGGAATTTCAATTATGTCGCTAAAATACCTTTTATTCGTATGCAAAAACTATTCATCTTAGAAAAAAACATTGTATATGAAAAATGTACGAAATGTTTTCTAGTTTAATTTGGTGCAATAATTTTTTCAAAACAAATTAACCCTTTCCGGAATACAAGGGAAAAACCGAAAAAGTTCCTATTTTTTCATGGTTTTTAGCTTATAATTTTTAAGCAGACTAGATACGAGGTGGCAAAGTTTAAATTCGTGTTCAGCACACCCAAAAACATAAAGGAAGAAAGAGAAAAAAACTTCTTCAAAACTTTCCAGGCAAAAGTCTAGATTGACTGGACTACATCCAACCAGCTGGATGCATGTTATCCTCTTTTCTAAGTACAACAGTTCAAATGTTTACAATAATATTCTTGATTAACTATTTTTCCTTGCAAATTGCGAAGATAATTCCGTCGCCACAATTGCCAAATTCTTTGAACATATTTTGTTATTTTCTGCCACAAAGAAAATTTATTTTCAGGCACACAACTGAAACTTGGCTCAGATTCAGGAGTAATTTCTCTATTTATTAAAAAAATGACCTGGGTACGAAACTCTATAAACACTAGGACTTGAAGACATATGGGAAATATGGCGCTAATTTAGAAAAACTTCAATTTGTACAATTGCAGATACTGGGAATTATTAATTAGTACAATAGTGTAGGTTTATTGCTTTTCCTTCTCCTGCTATTTTCTTACTATGTTCTCTATATATTTTTACAAAATTAATTCAGAATGTAATTATAGGTAGTTCAGGGTTTACTATTATTTTTTAAAAGCACATTGCTCCGTAGCGGATATTTTTCAAACACTATCTCAAAATTTAAATAAAAATGTATTTCTCCTGCTTGTCGTTTTTCTCGAATTGAATGAATGGAATGATAGAAGTAAGATAATTTATGTATTATGTAAGATTTTATAACAACATATTATAAGATCAAGGAACTTTATATTGGGGCATAAATGCTCATCATGCAGTTTCTATATTTATTTAATGGTAGAAGTGTCAGTTTGTGTTAGAACACAGCATAAATAATTATGTGTAAATGTTTTAAAACAAATGAAATTAAAATATTTATTTGCATAGCTTAGTGAAACGTAATTTTATATAAATTTTAAATTAATGTCAAGATCTAAACAATATATGCACTTTATTTAAATATTTCCTATTATTATTTGAGGTATTTTTATTTTGTTTCCAAAATATTCCAGATTAGATTGAAATATTGAAATGTATTAATTTTTTCCCTTTTATTTTAGAATATTGCCAAATGTCTAGATAGTTTGCGGACGGAAGATGTTTTTATATGTTTGAGAAAATTATTTTATATCCAAAATATAACTTCAGCCATTGAACTTTTTTCAACATTGGAATCTATATATTTAAAACGCTAAGCGATTTCTTTCGACAATCCGTGAGAACAAACTACTGCATCAAATTACACCATTCTTTTTTTAAATGAAAGCTATTTGGACACAGATTTGTTATCATGCATTCGTGTGTTCGAAAATTGAATTAATTAGGCCGTAATTTGCAATTAAACTTTTACTTCTGCTTATGACGTCATAAAATCGGCAACTCCCACTGTTGCGAGGAATAGAGTTTATTCTTTGAACTCCGTGGTTCGCCAATCTTTTGACATTAGCTGATATCAACTAGGTAATATTTAAACATTGAAATGTAAAATCTTAAAAAAACTTACTTAAAATTAGCTAGAATATAATAATAATAAAATATCTAAACATAAACATATCAATATGAATAACAAATCTCACGTAAAATGTTGCAATTTAAATGATTCCAATTGAAACAAGATTCGGAGAGTTATCCCTGACGCCCATCTAACATAAAAGTACCTATTTTATTTTATTTATTTACACACAAATTCAATCTATATATATATATTTAAAACGCTAAGCGTTTTGTTTCGACAATCCTTGAGAACAAACTACTACATCAAATTACATCATTCTTTTTTTAAATAAAAGATATTTGGTCACAGATTTGTTATCGTACATTCGTTTGTTCGAAATTTTAATTAATTAGCCGTAATCTTAAATTAAAATTTTACTTCTGCTTATGACGTCATAAAGTCGGCAATCGGATTAACGCCCACTGTTGCGACGTACAGAGTTTATTTTCTGAACTCAATGATTGCGAGCATAAAAAATAAATATTAAATATTAAAAGCACGTGACTTTTAGGCCGAATTTTTTAATTTGTAAGTTATAGTTAAAATGTTTAAGTATTTCGGTAAAAATATTTATCCGTGTGTTTTATAAGCAAATAAAAATTCATATTTACTGTGACGTCACGGAAATATTGTCCATTGGGTTCATTTTATCATTAAGCATTGTAACTTTGCTGATGCCATTTTTTTCATTACAATTAAATGCAAAATATATTTTTATTTGTATGCATGGTGCTTAAGCATAAATGTACGTGTGAAAAGTTTGTACCGGTGAAAATGACGTTATGCTTAGCTGGAAATGCATTTTAACATTGATAAAACTAAAAAGAAAAATTTATATGATTGTGTCAACATGGCGTAATATTAACTGATATTCAATTTTTAATTTTAAAGATTAGAACTGGAGACTTTATTGGTTGCTTCATCTTGATTGCATACCTTGATTACATGTTACCAATTACTTTTTTTAAATTATAGGATTAAGTTATAGGATTTATAGGATTTAAATTATTAAGATTTCCTTTTTTTTATAAAAAAAAAAATTCACAAAAGTAAAGAATTTCAGGAAAAAAAAACTTGAAATAATGATTGTATTTTTAGCTAGAATAAACAATGTAAGGCTAATATTTTATAGGAATTATTTTGGTAGGTTTGTTATAAGTTCATTTAACATTTCCTTATTAACGGCAAAGTCTTATTTCTTTCACTGTGAATTTTTCTTTCGATGTCAAAAAATGGTAGTCTACTTTTGGACGCCAACCAAAACACAGTGGTAATATTTAGAAATGTATAACGGTTGTTACAACAACCGGTACTATCGCTTTAGCTTTCATCGCGCTTACATCACTTCTAAATACTAAAAATTTAATTTTTTTACTACATTTTACAATTTCAATTCTTACATCCTCAATTAGAAAAAAAGTTAGCTTTCGATTGAAATTTATTTGAAATCTGCCGCTTAATTTAACGACTTTTAAAATAATTTTTAAGCATGAAATATTTTTCAATTCTATCTCAACAATGACCATCCGTTTGTTTTAATAATGTAAAATAGTCACTTGGAAAGTTGCAACAATTGAAAATAGGTATCCCTAACCTTCATGAAAAGTGAAAAAAAAATAATAATAAAACCTGATAAATTATAAGATCAGATTATCCATAAGAGTATTTTGGCGCTAATATAAAATCTGTCAAAAGAAAAAAAAACTATTTTTAGTTTATGATTAACATAAAATTGATATGTTGAATTCGTTGATGTATATGTTGAATCAGAATATGCTAGGAACTGTTATTTATTATTTTTTTAAAGATCCATTGGATATTTAACTGTATAAGAGACCGACTGTGATGGAAAAGGAATAATCATCCTGATTATGTAAAGGGATAGATTAAACCATACTAATAAATTACAATTGAAAACATTAAAATTATCCTTCATCTGCATATTAATTTATTATTTTTAACAAAAATTCTTCATTTTTACATAAAAATTGATTGGCTTAAAACAATGGATGCGTTTTAGAAGATATGGATTTGAAACGAACAATGATTAAAGAGGACATTTTAAAACTTTTAATTTAAACATTTTAAAACTTTTTTTAAGGTCGAATTTCAACGATGCCTTTGGGCAGATGCAATACATATATGCATAGGAGCTCATTTGATTGCTTTATCACAGGAGGGGGGGGGTGCTTATACTATGTTCTTTTATTTACTGAATATGAGATGAAAGTAGGAAATTTGTATGATACTTTATGATAGGACTATTTGTATGATACTTTATAGGTCCATGACCTTTTTTTTTTTTTTTTTTTTTTTTTTTTTTTTTTGTCGTGGGGAATATGGTGGTAAAGTCAAACTGATTTACATTACACCTTTGTTTACGGAGTGTTCATTTGGAGTTTACATTGGAAATAGCATTTCACAGGGGGGGGGGGGATTTTTTAAAATACAATATTTGAAAGACTGTTTCATACGAAGCCCTACTTAAATAATAAAGAAGCTTATTTTACTAATATTGTTATAGTATTTTTTCCGTCACGTTTTGACGGGTTCCATCTAGTATCTATTTAAATAACTTAATGAAATGTGCCTCCCTCCTTTTCATACATCATTTTTAATGTCAATGTATCAAGATATTATGTTTACTTTATATATTTTATTATTTTCGGATAAAATAATTTTGTATTTAAAATATTAATCATTCCATGCATTTTTTTCCATTTCACCAATATTTTGTTATTTATTAATATTTCAAATCTAAAATTACAGAAGTTATTCCTTTTTGCTTTACATGTTTATTTGCTAAAATCTGTTTAAATTGTCTTTTGTATAATCAAAATGACTTTCAAAGTTATTCTGATATTACTGAATTGTGCAAAGTAAAACATTACAATAGGTATTTCTTATTTATTTACCTTCCAGGAAAGATATTTAAAAATAGCCAAGAACAAAAATTCAAACCAGGAAGGTGTGCTTTTAAGAAATAAACAGATAAAAAGAAACAAAAAAAGTTTTGAAATAAGAAAGAGTTGCAGAAAAGAAAAAACAAGTGAAAATTCGATATCTTTTTGAATTATTAGCAATAGGAAAGAAAAAAAAATCTAAAATATTTAAATTTGGTTGTCAAATAAACAAATAAGAAAAACCAGTTTCTAAACTATATGACCGTGTAACAATGTATAAAAGGAAATAATAGAAGCAGCAAAAGCCCTGAACAAAAAACATGCGAAATTTGAAGCTCATTTTAATTTAATCATCCATCCAAAAGGATTATTTTAAATTAAGTCCATAACACTTCCAGGTCTTCACAAAATTCATTTCTTTAAATGGATTCTATTCAAACCAAATCCGTAGCAAGAATTATTCTTCAGGCAGAAGGGCACAACCTTCTATGTTGTAAGCTAAGATAGCTTTGTTTTAAATGAAAGTATTATATGAATGGACCTTTTCTAAGGAACTCTAGACTGTCCCCCGTCAGATTATGGACTTGATAAAAGAGCAATAAATAATTATTTTTTGTGAAAAAAAACTTTCTCCTGTCATGCTTATAATAAAAAAATATTAAAAGCAATTTATACATAAAATGCTAGTTAAGTTCAAGCTATACAGGCCAGAGTTTATATGGTATTATTTTTATATTTTTTGTTTGAATTTTACTTTTTGGATGTTTGCTTTAATATTTTGACCTGTTTAGTTAGAATTTCCCGTACACTAAGTTAGTTATTAGTTATAACTAATCTTATTTTATGTGCTGTTTGGGTTATTCAAAATGCCTTCACGAAGAAACGTTTATTTTACTATTAATTTTTGGATGCTTCGATATAACATTTCTACATGAAATAAGAAGTGATCTTTGATTATGATTACGCAATTTTTTATACACATATATATATATTATCGCATTAACTTTGTATGACATATACACTTAAATAAACAAACAAAAGAACCTTTTTTGATGCACCTAGCGTCAAGACCTGATGCATTTTGTAGATAACCGAAAAATTATATCAGTTAAAATCATATTTTATAGTATTATTTTTTTATTATAGGATTTTTAATTGCTAATATCACGCCAAAAGCAAGTTAAGTCGCCAAATAGGGTGCTACGAAACCAAACCACTTCACACTCACACAGCAGAAGATCATGATATTCGGCCATGGTTACCGGGAAAAATTCTACTGCCAATATCGCGCCGCCAAAAATGCAATTATAATCTTGTTTTTTTATCAAAATGCAATTCGTAGGTTTTTAAACTTTTTTCAATATTTTAATCTTACTAGTAACTAATTTGTATTTTAAAGTACCTTTTCCAAAAAAACTTCTGTGTTAAAAGTCCTATAAGTGGTATCGAAAATTTCACTTTTAGAAAGTTATGGTACTGTAAAATAAAAACATATGATTTTAACAGAAAAAAAATCGTCGATTCTCAAAATTCGTAATATAGGGCTTTAAAATGCACCAGGTCTCAATGCTAGGTGCGAGCTGCACCAAACGTGATTCCCTTGTAAGTATATTTCAACTCAAAAGAGGAGAAGATTAAGATTAATAAATATTGTCTGTTACACCATTATGATATGAGAATCATATATTAAATTTTAACCTCCTTACTCTTTATTTAAATTATATTTTTCCCCTGCTTTTTCAAAATTTAATTGAGTTATCTTAACTACAAACAATAATCCCGCCGTAATTTAAACTCTTTCCCTTTTCACCGTCACTTGTGCTGGATCGCTAATATCTCACGGTCCTTCCATTAAAATAAAAAGAGAAGAATTAAATCAGCACAGATGCCTTTTTGTAAGTTTCTTTCTGAAACCAATCTTAAAACACAATATATTCATAATGCAATTTTGCGGCCAGACAGTCAGTTAGAATTGTGTCTATCTTTTTCATCCAGCATATATACATGTCCTTATTTGGTCTCAGTAATAACTCATCCATTCACACCCAGTTCTAAAAATATGTTCTGGTCGTTAAAAGCACAAGCTGTTTGGACATACAAAGATTCCTTTCGCATGGGAAAATATTTGACAGTTGCAGTCTTCTTGGCGATATTTGATTTCGAAATGAAATACCTTCCTATGCCAATAATCTGGCACCCTTGCTCGACAAATACCATTAATTATGCAGGCTCCGTCTGGAAGTGTTCTCGCCCAGACAACACTGTTAGCAACCCTGTTGACGAGATATATGTCACTCGGACTCTAAGCCGAGTCGCGAAAGCAACTTCACAACTGCTCCTGTCATCTGCTTGTTATGACCTTTTAAGAAGGCCTCCTATGTTCCCCCCTCTTCTGCCTTCGATCATCTTATATTGCAAACGATATCCGAATAAATAACCTGACATTTATACTGGAGTTTTTCTTTTCTTACTCACCTCGAACCTGGCTACGTCTTCGGATTATTTTCTTTTTGTGCCACAACAAAGTTACCTAAACAATCTATTACATCACAACCATTAACAATACAAATATATATTTTATGCAACTTTGGAAAACTAAATTATATTGCGAAATTGAAAGAATATTTCCTCATCGTTACTTTAACATATCACTGATTTATGATTGCTCTTTTGACGAAGACATTGATTATGATAAATGCCCGTTTCAGTGATCCGAAGGAAAAACAAATTCTTGAAATATGACTGAAACTGTGATACACACTGTGATACACAAATTTAAATGGAATGAGTTTCAGTCAGAAATATATTTTCATTACTAAATATCTTCTGGGCTTTCTTCATGTTATACCAACATTAGTGTCAAGGTGTGTCGCTGGATTTAAATAGCTAATTTCAGGTTAGAAGTAAAGATTTGCGTTATTGTTATCCAAAGGAATTTCTTTCTATGGACATGAGTAGCATAATAGCGTAGTTATGGATATTTTCGCTTTAGTTCTCAAACCAAAAATGTGTATTTAAGTAACTTGAAGTTAAGCCAACAATCTCAAGAAAGGAAAGAACTTTTATTATTGAGATCAGATAGGTGCAATTCGTACACCTGGAGATTTTTAAGTGCTTGGGTATTGACTATCTCTAAGACATTTTCAGTAACAGTCTCTAAATGCGTTTTCTATAAAACAGGATTTTAATAAACAATCGGTTTAAAAAAAAAAAACTTTCTATCTAAGAATTATGATTATATTATTAAATAACTCGTCGCTTACAATTTATGTAATGCTGTGAGTATAATTGCCAAGTCTGGGATTTTCCTGAAGGTTAACAGCTATTTTTATAAAAAAAAGAAAGAGGGAGAGAAAATATATGAAAAATTGCCAAAATGACAATGGACATTCAGTGGAATTTTCTTTTTAACGATTTAGATAGTAGTTCTTTACATTTTTTTTTGTAACTCAAACTGCATATTTATATTTAAAAATTTTGTAATTATCATTACTTTTGTCTTCAGAATTTTTTTCGTAAATATCGAATGCTATATTATTTTTCATAAAAAATTTTTTATTAAAGAAATTGCAGCAAAATAATTTATTTATTTGTAGCATTGAATGCTTTCTAATTTTACTAGTTTTGACACCAAAAGTAAAAAAAAAAAAATCTAAATATTTTTTCGTTCGAATATGTAAAACAAAATAATAACTCAGCATAGGAGTTAAAATATTATTGAGATAAATTTTTAAACATGAAATACTTAATAATTAATATATCTACTTGGTAGAGCGTCCGCAGAGGACAAAATTCAGCAATGACCCACAATATTGCATTGTAAATTGCAAAATCTGGTTTTACTACAAAGAGAAATGTTAAATTGACGAATACCAATCACCTATACGTAGTTTTGTTGTCATATTTCAGATGGTTTCAGAAATATTAAATTTCATGATATTTTCGAATTTTGATTACATATTTTCGAATTATGCATATGGTTTACAAATGATAATGTTAATTTAAGAGATTTTATTTTTCATGTCTTTAAAGCAACATATTTTTGAAAAATTCCTATCTCTTATTACGTTTTATTATTTGTACATTCATCAGTATTACTGACTTAGATGGGGATTTCTGAGACGACATGGATAAATAGTTTTGAAAAACAAATACCGTTGCTTATGGCTGATTTAACAAATATATCCGAACACTTTCGAGGAGGCGTATCAATTATGTCGTAAAATATGCCATGAAGCATGTAACATGACACAAGGAGAATAAGAAACTTCACATGCCAAAATACACGAGCAGGAAAGACTGAGCTATGCTCGGTCAAAATTAGCTTTGTGTTCAAATATCATGACCCACGACTAAAATGACCCACTAATCTCTAACATGTGACCGAGCCCAATTGTCTTCTCGTGTTCGAATCCCGTAGGATATAAAATTTAGTCAAAAAAGTCTGAGCCGTTTTTTAGATAAAATTAGGTTGAGCCACAATGACGCCAAAATGACGCACTAATCGGATTTTCTCGTGCATATGGCCTAGCCCAATGATTTTCTCGTGCCCCAAAACTGTAGCATACAAAAATTGGTTCAAATCGTTTTAAAGATAAAAATAGCTAAAAAAATTTAAGATAAAAATAGCTTGTCCCATGATGACCCATGACTAAAAGGACCAACTAATCGAATTTTCTCGAACATTTGACCTAGCCCATCAGTCTTCTCGTGCCCGAAAACCATAGGATGCAAAATTTAGTCTAAATTGCCTGAGACTTTATTTAGATAAAATTAGCTTGACCCACAGTGACCCAAAAATGACCCACTAATCGAATTTTCTTGGACATGTGACCTTAGCCGATGATTTTCTCATGCCCGAAACTCGTAGAATACAAAACTTAGTCAAAATTGTTAGAGCCGTTTTTAGATGAAATTAACTTGAACCGCGTTGACCCAAAAATGGCCCACTAATCGAAAGTTTTCGAACATGTGACCCAGCCCAATAGTCTTCTCGTGCCCAAAAATGGCAAGATACAAAATTTAGTCAAAATCGTTTGAACCGTTTTTTAGATACAATTAGCTTGACCCTGTCACATGATGACCCAAAATGACCCACTAATAGAATTTTCTCGAACATGTGACCTTGCCCAGTGGATTTCTGGTGCCCCAAAATAACAGGATAAAACATTTCGTCAAAATCGTTAGAGCCGTTTTTAAGATAAAATTTGCATATATATATATATATATATATATAAAACTATAAGTAAAATTTAACCATTGAAACATAAGAAACTGACCACATACACTGAAATCCCGATACCAAAGAGCCCTGTCAATTTACAAATTAAAATTGTAGTCCTAATAAAAGTAACATTATTAATTCAAATTAAGAAGAAAAAAAAAAAAATTAAATAAATAGAAAATAATGAATGAAATATAAACCACACGAGTATATACACAAATAAAAGCTTATAAAGTAATTTACTTTTTCAAGGGCAAGAAAATCACATTTATAAGCAAAGAACGATTGTTTTCTGTATATGACACCAGCTTTTGCTAAATATAGTGCCATATCTTGCCCGAACAATCGCTGAAACAATATTGAATAACAAGACCTTTACAATGGAATATTATAAATTATACATACAATTTGAAAAGGAGTGTGAAAAAGAATTAAAAAAATTAAAAAATATATATATTACTTATATTGATAATATCCCAAGATATTTAGTATATTGTGAGCACATGTACAAAGTTGTATCCAAAAGAAGAGGTTAAATTCACAGTTAAATAGAGAATCGTTCAGATCATAAATTGTAACCTACAGTTACAGTTATTTTTATTTAACTAAATAGATTACAACATTTAAAAAAATGTAGAAAAAAAATTATGATATACATATAAATAAAAACCATTAATTATTTTATTTTAATTTTAATTTAATAAATTAAAATATATTACTTGATAATTTGAAAGTATTTCATAGATATTATTACCTCCATACTAAATTTCCAAGTTTTAATATTTTAAATAAGCTATACTACTGCTATCTATTGTAAAAATATTAGACTATTTTAGCATACTATCAAATACATTGCTGCTGACATCTGGTGTACAGATATTCTACTAAAACTTTAATATTGTATGTATAATTACTTATATGCAGCTGTAATGTAGTGTAAATATATTAATTTTACTAGTTATTATTAATGATATATATAGAGAATAAGAGTTACTAGTATAATATAATTTATATTTTAACTAACCCATTTAAAATATATCTTAATTTAACCCAAACATTAATGTAGAATCCATATGATGCTTTCATTTTATAAATTAGTATTATACTTAGAAATAACATAGATTATTCAATATGGTAATGCACTTATTATAATTTAAATCCAGCTATTTAAATAATATCTACCATGAAAAAAAAATATATAAAAAACATAAATATTAATTAAATTAAATGATCTAATAATAAAATAAAATAAATAATATAAAACTAAGAGATATGTTTATTAGTGTACTATATTTAATAAATATTTAATATTTACTAAAATTAAATATGTTTAACATATTAATATTATATTGTATTGATTAACCCATTGTAACATCCTTGATAATTTTAACTTTTGTTACAACCCCAATAATATTAACTCCATATAATCATAACAACAATTATAGAATTTGCCCGCATGTAAATTTTAATTTATGAATGACTTTTAACTAAGATGATCCTATGCAGCACATGCTCTTAATATGAGTTATAATTTAGCGAAATATATCAACAGTCAAAAGTTGAAAATTAACGTTAAATTTTAAAATATGAATGACATTAAACTAGGATAATCCTATGCAGCAACGCACACAATAGGATTCATAGTTTAGCCAAATATATCAACAATCAAAAGTTGATTATCATTTTTATCAAGGAGATTTTAACAAAAAAAAAAAAAAAAATACAGACATTTAACCCAAATTAAATCTATATTTATATGTGTAAAATTGATTTAACTAAATAGTAAGGATATCCATAAACTTGTGCAATTTGAAGGATATGTTTTAAATTTTGATTTTTAAAGTTATTTGAACAAAGATTATTAATTCTATGTGCAAAATTTAGTAAAATATTTACAAATACTGATTTATGTATACATGACAAATAGTTAGTAAATAAGTTAACCTTAAAAGTAAAATCATTTCGCTTGTCATAAATGTCAAACAAAAGTTTATTATCTTTAAGAATTATCTTAAGATCAAGAAAATTAATTTCATTATTTGCCATAACATTGAAACTATAAGTTAAATTTTTATGATATTTTATAGGTAATAAATAATTTGAATTACTATTAAAATAGAAGACAATAATGTCATCTATATAACGGTATATTTTACAATTAGCAATATTAGAGTTACGTTCATAATAATATAAATACAATTCTGCAAGAATTGAAGAAACAATGCCACCTTGAGGGAGTCCGCAGCTTTGTATATATATAGTATCATTAAAAACAATATAATTATAATGGAGAATAAATTTAGTTAATGTTTTAAAGTAATTTAACGAAATTTTATTTTTTTATTTAATAGAATCCTTGTATTCCTTATATAATAAATTTACTATCTTGAACATATCGTTAATATCAATGTTATTAAATAAGTCATTAAAATCAAACGTCTTCATGTATTTTATGTTATTTAAATTTTTAATATTATTGACAAGTTGAAAACTATTTTTTATGCTATACAAATTATCTTTTTGTTTTGTAAGTTCAAACAATTTAGTGAGAATACTTAATAAAAATTTGCTTGCATTATTGTTATAAGTATTACAACCGATTGTTACAGTTCTAAATTTTAAAGGAGTTTTGTGGAATTTAGGTATAACAACTATGTATGGATAATTAAAGTTATAGTTTTTAATTTTTAGTAATTTATAAAATTGAAATATATGTCGATTATTAATGATTTTATCTAGATTAGTTATTTTAAAGTTTAAATTTGTATTTATAGCTTTAGTTATTAACTGCGAATAATAATATTTGCAGATGAAAGCATAATTGTTTGGTGATTTATCAACATATGTAATAATAAATTTGTTTTGTAAATTCGTTATTTCACTATTTAGTTGTTTAAAATTAAAATTATATATGTCCAAATTCCTATGAAGTTCAGCATTTAAATTACTTAAAACATTTAATTTCCATTCATTAAAAAATTCAAGAGGTTTATTATAATCTATTGATATTTTATAAATAAAAAGGTCAAGATCCAGATTAAATTGTTTTAAAATAGAAAAAAATTGTATAACATGAAGGTAATCGAAATTTAGTCCCATTAGTCATAAGATTACGCAAGTAATCATTCTCTACAATATTAATATCCCCTGTAATAATGTGACCATGTACCTTATCTACATAATTGCTATAATTAGGATTATTACATAAGCAAGGAGGTTTATCATTTGATGTTAGAAATTTTGAAAATTTATTGTAATTGAAAATCCTACGTCCTAATGTAACGTTGTATTTGTACGATTTATGTATTGTAAAATTTTTTATGGGGAATTTGTTCTCAATGTTATTAATTACATTGTGTATATTTATTTTATTAAGTACAATATTGGAAAAAGTAATTATAAGTAGAGTGTTGTTAGTTTTTTTGTAAGTGTTTTTTGAAATTTTTACATTAAGTTGATTAATTCTAAATAATAAAAGATCAAAATAAACATCACTAAAATGTGGCGATAGATTTAATGATAAAAAAACTTTATAATACTTGTTAAGATTTTTCTTTTTGATCGAAAAAATATTTTTCCTAATATCAAGCCAATTGTAAGAATTATTGAATTCATATTCCAAATTAGATAACTGCCGTTCAATATCATTACTAGAGATATACTGTGAACTATTACAATTTTTACCCCTTTTTGTACGTGTAGTTTTTGTATTTGCTGTATGATTTAATATAGCATAAGTGCTACTGTAATGTTCATGTTTAGTAGTATTAGTATAAACAAGGTTTGTACGATTAAATAATTTAGAATTAAGACCATAAGGATATAATGAGTTACGAGATTTGATAAAAATTGATTCATAAAGTAGTCTATCAGTGAAATTTTTGTGCATACTTAAGATTTTTATTGTAATATCTTTAAAGTCATGTTGTCTAAAGTGCATGTGCTCAACATTTATAGAATTATTTTTAATAATATCCTGTCTATGTTGATTGATTCTGTAGTGCAATGGATTACATGATTGACCAATATATTCCATCTTACAAATATTGCAGTTTATCGAATAAATAATGTTGTAAGCTTTGCAGAAAAATACATTAATTTTAGCGTTAGAACTATTTACAATTTGTAATGGATCTGCATGTGGGCATGTTAAGCTATATATATATATATATATACATATATATATAACCACACACACACAAGATTTGCACATACTAGAATATATGATATAAATACCTTGTATCATCTATAAACCAAACTATATGCATGTTTAGCTACTACTGAACTACATTCAAATACGCAGCCAACAAAAGAGATAGGCTACGATATTTCTACCCATTATGGCTGTCACGTGATCAAGATAGGCTGATTTTCACCAATTGTCGAACTGCCATATGATCAAAGTGGACTTAAATACAGCCGATATCGGTGAAGGGCCATGGTATGTCATTTCCGTCATCTTCGATGCATATAACAGCATAGCATTGCGATTTGAAGTCGAAATATGATTTATGTGCCGAAATATTGCATGATGGCCATTGGTTGCGTCGTGAATGTAATGGAAAATAAAACGAATTGTTGACATGATTTTGAGGTGATCGTACGTGAAATAAAAACACAGTCAAATAACTTTTATATATGAATTTACCATGCAATAGGGAAGTTGAGGCTACAACCTCCATGTCATTTCTAATTTTACAGTAAACATTTTTAAAACTTTCCACTTTTATAGTATCATCTCATTTTATAAGGTATATTAAAATAACGAAATCTATAATTTTTAAAGAAGAATTTCTCTTTCTTTTTTATAAATTAATAGAAAAACTTAGGGCCCGATGCCCAGGTCTGCACTTTAGCAAATTGAAAGTTGTGACTAAACATCTTACAGAATATAAATAATTTTCTAAACATGTTGAGTTCTGTCATAAAAATTAATTTTAATTATAGATGAAGATTTCTGGTACAATAATATAAGTACAAAATAGATTTACTCAAGCAAATAACAACTTTTACAAAGAAGCAGATTTATGATAGATATTCTGAAATGCAATGTACAAAATACCTAATCCGAGAAATAAATAATATGCAGTTATTTAACTAAGAGCAAAGAGTTAAAATGTGGGGGGAAAAAAATCCAATTTTCTTTTTATCTTACTCTGACATTAATGCACATTGTGACAAACGATATGGTTAAGTCTGCACACTTGATTTATGAGTGTTGTCTAAAATAACAGGTATAATGAGTAAAAATGGATTTCCGCGTGACACGTGCAACAATACTTCAATGACATTTCACAACAAGGAAATTTCATTTTTTGACAAGCAGAAGTGTATTGAAGAGCAATTGCAGCAATTTCAGTTTTCCACGTCGTTTTATATTCCTATTATCTACTTTTAGTCTCATGTCGTTAACGATTTGTCATGCATAATTGTTTAAATAGTCTCAGCGAATAATTTGATAAACTTCGTTTTAAATTTTCATATAAGCATAAAACTGCATTTACAGGTGATTATGTTTTCTACCATTTCCATGTACAGAGAAAACTTCTGAGACGGAATCCCAAAAACATGTCGGCAAAAATTCCATTTTAGGCTGTTTTCGACGTTATAATGTGTACATTGTCGATTCTACTGTATTTTTTTTTTCTACGGGAGCATGCAATTTTCTATTGTAAAATCAGCTATGCAGATAAATATCTGCGAACAAATGAAATGTTGGTTTCATCTTATAAATGCTTTAAAACTGCATTTTATAAAATATCTGAGGGTGCTGGAAAAATTAAAGTCATCAACTTAACCTAAGTTGTCAACATTGTTAAATCATCAAAAAAGGGTTAAGAAAATCTTTTACTGTTCTTACAATCGTAATAAACTGTCAACTTTCTACAAGTCATTTAGATTTTTTTTTATTTAAAAGCTATTCTGATCTATCTGTGATATTTATTTTATACATTGACTTTCAAAAGCTAAATTTTCTAATCAGTTTTAAAATTTTAGTACACTTAAACAAAAGTTCTAATGAAATTATGTTAGGGCTCATAAGATTTTCTAATGCACAACTTTAAGTAATTACCCTTCACATCTAACAACAACAAAAGAAGATTATTTTTTGCCGTTCATTAAATATTTAAGCTTCTCCCCATATACATATGTCCCTTAGTTTACATGAACTCGTAAATTGTCTGTCTGTATATATATATATTCAAAATACACATGCGAAACAATATCATTGCATATATATAATAAAAACGGATTAATAATGGATTTTCTTTCGAAAACAAAGATTTTTCCTAAAAAGTAAGAGAATATATCATTAAAATGTAAATGCAGCCTTTTTTCTGCACAAAAAGTTATTTCTATAGAAAAGAAGAAAAGTTTACTTCCAGTTATAAATAAATACGACATCTTGCAAACAAAAAGTTAATCATAATTCATAAAAGTTTATCACGTTGATATTAATTGTAAACGTAAACTTTATTATTTTATAACGCCTCATGTTCCTATTCTTCTTAATCATCATTTAAATTTCAAATTTATTAATTTCACACATGGAAAGATATACAAGATTTTAATACATTATCTCGAAAGATTTTGTGAAAATCTCTATAAAAGATAATAAAAAAAATAGATATATATTCTTTAATTCGTTCTTCTTTTCGAACAAAAATAGATTAACGGTAATGTTATTCCAGGTTAATTTTAGCTTTTTTAAATTATACAAAGTAAGATTTCTTTATTTTTCACTTTCTAAAGTATAGAAGAAAATGCTGGAAAAAATGAAAGAATTATTGAATATTTAGTATATTTTCAGAAATTTTGCCAATTCAAGCGTAATAATAATAATAATAATAATAATAATGATAATAATAATAATAATAATAATAATAATAATAATAATAATAATAATCAGGCGTTTAAGATATTGATGTTTAAATGTTCACTAGTTGTTTTACTTTACCTAATTTACGTTTTTTTTTTTCAAAATTAAATAATTTGTATTATTATATTTCTGGTTTTAATTTTTTTTCAAACAAAAATGAATTACTTGCGATAATTTTACAGTCTTTATTTTAGTGTTTTAATTATATAAAATAATTATTTATCTATCTCTAGCATACTAGAAAAATATGTATAAGAAAACAAACCTAATCACCCAAACATGCTATTTGTCATACATTTTTAGAAACCGGTGTCGATTTACTGTGATGGATCAAAATTAGTAATTTAAGAAACAACAGTTGATAGGTAAAATCATAATTTCTTCTAATTTATTTAAATTATGTTTTGTTGTAACCAATTGCTATTTGTCAAAACTTTAGAATTAGAAAAATATTAAGCGTCATTTTTTAAATTATCGATGTAACATTCATATGATATTTCGCTGGTCTCATATTATTCATAATGTCTGGAAAATAGGTAAAAAACCTAATTCTGGAATTTCTAATTTTAGTTATTTCGAAATTAGTTTAAAAAGAGATAAAAATGTAAGAGAAGATATCAGAATATTTAAGTCCTATTTGTATAATAAGAAATACCTGGTAACTGTCATTTATTCGGATTTTTTTAAAAGACTCATTACTTTTACATCTATCTTGTCAAGTTTGTTAAGTATGAGATTTTGATCTTTTCATTTTATATGCTATATGATACTAAGTGAGTGAATCAAAAAGATGTATTAGTAGTAACAGAAATTAACACTCAGCTTCAAACTTATACGAAGCATACAATTTATGCGAAGTAATTTTGTGTAATAATTGGTCAAGACGCATTACCAGTATCAATCGCATATCTTTCAACCTCTTTCATTTCACGGAACACACGTGGACTAAATCCATTTTAGGCCAAATTCAGGAAAAAAAAATATTTTTTTTTCCTTAGTTTCTTTTTATATGAGATGCGTTCATGAGGACATTCAAGATATTTGTGAATTATAGTGAATATTAATAAAAATACTGTCACAGTGTGTAGTAGGACACCAAATATTTATTTATTAGTTCCACGACATTCTAATCTTTGTTTTCAATCGATTGGTAATTTCCTGCCTTGTTCGATAACCTCTGCCGAATTTAAAAAAAAAAGTTCGATGTTCTGCTATCTAAACAAATCGAAAATAGTTTTTAAAAATCATCCTATGTGTACCCCCCCCCCCAAAAAAAAAAAAAAAAAAAAAAAAAAAAAACTTTTATTTGTTGCATTTTTGTAAATTGAATACTGTAGTAAAGATTATGAAGACATTTTTCTCGCTTTTCTCAACATGCCTTTAAAAAGCAGACATCATCATACAACCCAAATAATGCAGTTCAATGAAGAAAACAAATTCAAAGTTATGAATTATAAACGACCCCCCCCCCAGCCTAAAAAAGTTTTTAATGTTGGCACATTTAAATTATAATGATTGTAAAACAAAATAAATAAAAATGCATCCATTTTTTTATTTGTTCATTAATACAAATGAAATATTTCATCATGATTAAATATTTACCAAAAGCAATGTATAACATTTTTTTTAATAATATAAAGATAATTAACCCTATATGCCCACGGTAGAATGTATTCTAGAATTTTGGAAAATTAAAAGAATCCGAAATCCTACCAGAAATTACAAATAAAAATGTTCTTCTTTAAAATAACGGAATGTCTGTTACCATATAAATCAAAGATTGCCATTCCGGTATGCATTCCGAATATCGGAATACTATAATCCACTAAATTAGAAACTGCAATGGTAGCATATCTGCTACCTGGGCAATAGAATGTTAACACTCTTCAGAAATTTATTTATATATTACTTTTTTTCTGTTTATTACATTTTTACATTGAATGAAACAGCTGAGTTTGATATTGTTCCGAATATCTTCTTTGCTGTACTCAATTTTAAGGGGAGGTATATTCTTAAATTTTCTCCAAAATATTGTGGTTCATAATTATTTTTAATAATTTGCATTGCTTAAAAACTCATTTCATATAAATATGACGTTGAAATTTTAACAAATAATTATATTGTATTATTCCGCAATGCCTGTAAAATAACGTTTTAAAAACCATCGCAATTTTGTAATTTTTGTAATGAACTTTAAATATTTTCTCAGCAAAGCGGTTGAAAATCAACTGTCGAAAGTGTCAATATTAATTTATATAGAGGACTTTCTTGCAAATGACAGTACTATTTCTGGTTAATAACGTCTTAATTCACCTATATTCAAATAAATCACTAGAATTGATAACTATAGAACAAAACCCGATTTAACTTTAAATAGCCAAAGAAGTGCTTTAAATGCAGAGTGTGTTCATACATTTTTTTAAACAATCTCGGGGTTGTTCTTTTTAATGTTTAAAGTGCAAATATTATTTTTTTAAGTAATCGATCTGATAATTTTGTTTCTGGATTCTCATTTTGCGCCAAGCTTTCCATAATAGAAGGTTTTTTTTTTGTATAATGTACATAAATATTGTTTTTCATGCCTCTTTAAAAACTCTCTAGTGTCCATCATTCGTGGTGATTTTGCGCGTTGAAAGAGCTCTTTTCAACAGACGAAATGTACAATAAACCATAAGTGAAATGTCTGGATATTTCTGAGGAATATATTGAAAGGTATAAATACAATATCTGTGTGAAATTTTATTTTTTCATTGAATACAAAGGTAGCTTTTGAAGTATGAGTGGTGGCTTTGCTTGGTGCAGTTTCACTCTTTGAAAGCCGTTGAAATAAAAAAGAAATAGTTTTTTTCTGTAAATATCGGACGTAACACATTCTCTAAATAGTATGATGAGTTGGTATTAACATTTTTGTACAATCTTCGTATTTTTATATTTCTATTTTAAGAGAAATTTGTGACGGTCACAAATCCTTACGTGTTTTTTTCATATTTTGTTTTTCCATTTAGGGTATTTTTACTATGTATAAGTGCTGATTTTCAGGGAAACTATTTTCTATTAATAGTTACGTTTATTTTTTACATAGAAATTTTTATATTATACGCTTTACAATTATTTTAAACTTCCAAATAAGAATAATGATATTCGGAAAAAAAACGCATCATTTGATTCGCGGCTTGTTTGCATGCACCATCTTGAAAGGAAAATAAATTTGAAAGTATCAATTGTTACTATAAAGTATAAATAATAAAATGTTACCACATTTTTTTCCTCCAAAAGAATTCCTTTTTTAAAATCATTTATGAAACTCGTTTTTAAAAAAACGTGCGAATAGCCTCTATATTTTCTGGTAATATTGTATTTTTATTTAATGAATTCCTCTCTACTATTTCTGTTTGATATATTCCGAAATGTCATTTAGTAAGTTTTTTTTTTTTTTTAAAGTTCGTATGAAAATCCACTGTAATATTTCCTAAATTGCTGATAAATAATGCAAACAAGATTTTAATACTGCATGGTCGTAAAGCTTTCGAGGGAAAAATTTATATGCCAATATGTAAAAAAATAATTTCATTAGTTTATGTGTTTTATGATAGGTGAATGAACAAAAAAATAGCGCCGTAGTAACAAAGAATTAGCACCCATCTTGAATACATTGCAGAGTATACATTATATTTAACAACAACAAATTATTACCTGCACAATTCATTTGATATTTACATATACAATAACTTATATCAGATACATTATTTAGATAAAATTAAGAGTTATTTTTATTCAAACTCAAAAGACTGTTTGACTATTCAGAAAAATTACGTATTATCCAAAGGATATTTTAAGTTATTTATTTTGATTTTTATGTAAGGATATCTGCTTAACATAAGGGTCACTGAAACTAGATACTGTAACGTATTCCGAGTTTAGGAATATTAATGCATCGGAATGTTTAAAACTTTTATATTCGTTCTGCCAATCTTTCGGTTGAATTTTTGTCCTAGAGTACGTAATAATGCATCTAAAATGTTTTTTCGATACTTTAGTTAAAATGTACTGAAAATCTACAGGGGTTGTTTGCATATTTTTCAGATAAGTTTGATAAATGATTTAAAAAATGGAATTATTCTGGAGAAAAATATTCTGGCGACAACTTATTATTTGTAATACAAATTATTGTCTGTTGCGTTCAAATTTATTCTTCATTCAAGATGGCCTATGCAAACAAATTGTGACTCGGAGGATTTTTTTTTTCCCAAAAGGAAATATTTTTATTCTCAAGTTTGAAATGATTGTAAAGCGCAGAGTATAAAAAATGTTAAGTACAAAATAAACGTCACTATAAATCGAAAAGGGGTATCCAGAAAATCACTACTTGTGCATAGTAAAAAGACTCTAAATCAAGCAAAAACGAAACAAGAACGAAATACCATGCGTCAAGCACAGATTATAAAACACTTTCCAACACAGCCAGAAAACTGTAACGAAATTTCACCGTTAAATAAGGTGAAAGATGATATGTAAGTAAACAGTTTAGAAAACATATAACACATTGAAAAATACAGTTTTCGAAATTACGCTCCAGTGTCAAAAAAATAGTCGAATTATTTTTTGGAGCCCTGTATATGATCAATAGATGTGGATATATAGTATGATAAAATTTAGTTCAGTTAGAAAATTCACATTTACCAATTTTCGCCAATCGATGGAAATGCACCCGAAATCTTTTGTACAGCCCTGTATATTATCTGAAGACTTTTGTACGCACCACATATTAAGCTAAAAGACAACTTAAAACTCACTTGCAGCAATTACCAACCGTAAATGGCAATGTATTTTTTTTTCTTGCGTAGCTCTGTATATGAATTTATTTATATTCCACAAACTTCTATTAGTCTACTAAATATACTCCAGCAGGAAAATACGTAAACACAATTAAAAACTACCCTTAAGCAGTTTACTCCCATAGTCTTTAATACTTACGAATTCCCTTGTGTAGCCTTGTATGTGATCAACCGAATTTATAAACACACACTTTCTATGAAAAAAAATTAGTTAAACTTAAAAACGCAAAGCAAAGTTGAAAACGCACTTACCACACATAGACTGAAAATATCGCTCATGTACTGCAACCAATATATTCTGTGTGTCCCTGTAAATAAACGCAATGCACACAAGAAAGCAATTTATAGTGCACCTCAGTAATACATGTAATTTTCATTATGTTTGAAATTGTGAAATATCCCTAAATTACACTGCAAACGATTTTTCCCGAACGATGTGTATCAGAATTCTTTTTTTTGACTCTGTAAATGAATAATAAAGGCTTTGCTCACCATATTCTACAAAAAGCGTGTTTTAATGGATTCATAATTATATATCAATTTCATTATGTTTTAAATAACGTAGAGTCATCAAATTTCACTTGAAACGATTATTTCCCATTGACTGTAATGTAACGGAATACGTTTTACTATCCCCGTAAAAAACTATAAGTGCCACATACTTCCGTTGAAATAGGGAACATTCTATAGTAAACGACAATAACATACAAAAATTTCAGGGCAATCCAAGCATATAGAGCACGGACAGACGGCAGACGGCCAGACAAACCGAAGTCATAAACACATTTACACATTTCAACTAGGTTGAAAAATGCTAAAAAAAAAAAAAAAAAAAAAAAAAAAAAAGACTTTATTTCAATTAAGGATTTATCATTGTCGCAAATTTATCTTAACAATGGGAGAGTAAAAATTAGAAGATTGGACAACAATGCTACATTATTTAGTCATATAATTACTAACATATGATTAGTCATATAATTACTATTCATACATATAATTAAGAGAATGTGTAACATCCGATATATACAGAATTTTTTATTATTATTATTATTTTTATTTTATCGACATTCAAAGAGTGAAACTTCACCAAAGCAAAGCCACCACTCAATACAAAAACTACTGCTGTATTTGTTGAAAAAATTAAAACAAACACAGGTATTGCATTTATACCTTTTAATATATTCCTAAGAAGTCACCTGACGTTTCATTTATGGTTTATTCTACATTTGGTCTGCTAAAAAGAGCTATTTCAAAGCGCAAAACCACCACGAATGATGGACTCTGGAAAGTATTTAAGAGGAATATGAAGCAATCTTACTGTAAATTTTAGATAAAATCTTCTGTCATGGAAAGCATAACGCAGAACTACCATATAGAAACAAGATTATCAGATAGATCATTAAAAAAAAACATCAATACCCACATATTAAACATTGAAAAAACAACCCAGAAATCGTGCTAAAAATGTGCGAACGAGCTCTGTATAAGCAGAGCACACATAACATCTTTTTATATTTCACAATTATTTTGGTTTTAACAGTAGTAATATATTTTTTTTACTATTTTAACACTTTCCAACCTAGTTGGAAAGTGTTTATGACTTCGGTTTGTCTGCCGTCTGCCCATCTGTCCGTCTGTCTGTGCTCTAACTCCCGTAAATATGCTTCGATTTTCCTGAAATTTTTGTATGTTATTGTCGTTTACTATAGCATGTTCCCTATTTCAACAGAAGTGTGTAACACTTATAGTATTTTACATGGACAGTCAAAAAGATTCCGTTACATTACAGTCAATGGGGAACAATCGGTTCAAGCGCATTTTGATGACGCTACGTCATTTAAAACCGAATGAAATTGATATATAATTATGAAGCGCATTAAAAGATGCTTTTTGTAGAATATGGGGAGCAAAGCATTTATTATTCATTTACAGGGTCAAACAAAAGAATTCTTTTACACATCGTTATATTGGGAAAATCGTCTGCAGTGTAATTTAGTGATATTTCACTATTTCAAACATAATGAAAATGATACGCATTACTGAGATGCACCGTAAATTACTCTCTTGTGTGCATTGCGTTTATTTACAGGGACACACAAAATATATTGGTTACAGTACATGCGCGATATTTACAGTCTATGTGTGATAAGTGCGTTTTCAACTTTGGTTTGCATTTTTAACTTTTTTTTTTCATAGTACGTCTGTGTTTATAAACAAGGTTGACCATATACAGGGCAACAAAAGGAAATTCGTAAGTACTACAGACTATGGGAGTGAATTGCTTAAGGGTAGTTTTTAATTGTGTTTACGCATTTTCCTGCTGAATTATATTTAGTAGACTAATAGAAGTTTGTGGAATATAAATAAATTCCTATACAGGCTACGAGAAAAAAAGATTCATTGTCGTTTTAGCTTAATATGCTGTGTGTACAAAAGTCTTCAGATAATATACAGGGTTGTACAGAAGATCTAATTCTAAAATAACTAAATTTTATCGTGCTATACATCCACATATATTGATCATATACAGGGCTGCACAAAATAATTTGACTACTTTTTTGACACTGGAAGGTAATTTCGAAAACTGTATTTTTCAATGCGTTATATGTTTTCTAAACTGTTTACTTCTTTCACCTTATTTAACGGTGAAGTTTCGATACAGTTTTCTGGCTGTGTTGGAAAGTGCTTCATAATCTATGCTTGACGCATGATTTTTCGTTCTTGTTTTTTATTGATACGGTTTTTGACAAGCAATTTAGGACCACTTTAACATTTACTGTGTTAGCATGGAGCACTTTACGAAACTAACGAGAAGTGTATTATTTTTAATAAAGAGAGAAAATTCTCCAAATACACAAAAATGCAACTCACCATATTTTACATGTAAAAACAACAGCTAAAATAAATAAAAATTCTATTTTTTTTAATAAAAACATAAAGGTTAAAATTTCGATTACTTATGTGAAAAATGTCAATGAGTATAGCATATAAATGATAATCAGAAAAAGAGAATGTTCCCAGAATTACTCTACTTATTCGGTCTTCCAAAAGGACTTCTCCCATAATTTTCGAATAATTTCTTAATTTATTTCGTCTTTGATGGTCTAACTTATTAGAAAAACTGAAAAAAGAACGCGTTGACTTAAATCCTTCTTATTTTATTCTGATAGTTACCTTTTGTGAATATATTTTTGCTTAATGGTATATAATCTTATTAAAATAATCAAGTTATTCTTACATAAGTTATTATTCGTTTGATTAAAATGAGCTAATGTTAAAATTTATACGATATTAATTAACATTCAAAAAACATCTGTGGTTACTTTGCTTCATCTTTTTGACAGTGCAAAGTCGTTCTGTATTTTTCAAAACATATCTTCCAAATTACTATTGATCATATAATGATAATTATTGTTTTATGGATATTAATAAATAAATAACACGTTTCTATGCATAAATGAATGACACTTATCTTTAATATAGTTGTTTTCGAACGACAAAATACAATTTTTTTTCTTGAAGACATTTCCGGAAAAAAAATTCAAGTAGCAGATATATGTTTAGAAGATAATATTAGTATTTGTAGATGATTCAGAAAATCGTATATATAAGTTGCATGTAAGTTGAATATTTGTCACTAAGAATAGAAAGTGCTTGGAAATATGTTTTTTAGAACAGCCACAAGCAGCGTTATTTGTTTTTCAAGATTAGTTCAAATTTATCCGTGTAGGTCAGAAAACTGTATCTAAGTCTGTAAGATGAATTACAAAATGAAAAGGAGCTAAGAATTTCTCAAAAATATGTTCCTTTAAATCATTAAATACAAAAATCTGAATAATTAAAATTACCTTTTAAAATACATATGGACCATTTGAAAATATGTAAACGAAATTCAAAATAGTATGAAAAATAATAATTTCATTAATTAAAAAATATTATAATTTGTGAAATGAATGCATCATTAAGAAATATCTAATAGAGATTAAAACATTACGAAATGAAAAACTTCTTTCAAATAAATCAATTCATATTTTTGATTTTATGTTACAAAAACAAAAAAAAAAATATTTTTAAATAATTTATTTGAATTTCAGTGATGTTGCATACAAGCTTTGCAATCACAGCATTTTAAACAAATTTTTCTTAGCGTTGCGTAAATGCGAAGTAAACAAGTTTTAACATAATCTTCATAAAATAGCTAATACTTTCGCAACTACGAACGCTTTCTAAAGATTCATAAATCTGTGAAAAAGAAGATATTGATTTAGACGTCTCAATACGATACGATGTTTACTCAGCAGCAGAAAAATTGTAGATAGTTTGTAAAAAGAAATTGTTTGTTTATGAAATATATTTGAAAATATTTTAAATTTATTCTAAGAAGGGATTTCAAGTAATAGGAAATATTTTCTTCTTGATATTTTATATCATTACGAAAACAGTAGATAGATATATATATATTAAAACAATCAGACATTGTATTAAATGTAAACTAAAATATTCCAAATATCATTAAAAAAATAGTTATTGTTTTATAATTAAAATAATTTATTGGTATAGTAATTTAAATTTATTACTTAATCTAATATTTTTTCTTGTATCTTTTATATCGGTTGTCTATTATTTTTTTATTTATTGAAGTTATAGTCCTGGGTTTAAATGTTTTTATAATATTTTAAACATTTACCTTAATAAATAACAAACTATACCTTTACCCTTTTAGCAACAGTTTAACCTTCTTTGTTACATCGAAGTGTAATAATAAATGATGAGTATATTCTTGGTGCTACTTAGTTTATGTTAACAATAACATACAGTATAGCTCATGCATACGACACTAAAAGTTATTGTTTACTAATACGCGTTTGTTACTATTGAAAATAGATTTTCTGCATCAGTTTTTTATTTAAATATGAATGCATACATGATATGCTTCTTATAGATTAATTTATATGCATAACAATTTATTTTGCTAGTACAAATTGTTTTTATATTTTTTGAAATTTTTGTCTTATATAACGTGACTCTGACGAGATTCCAGAATGTAAAAATTGCCCTCCCCCAACTTTTTGTTCTCTTGAATTGTTTAAAGTGATGTCCAGAGGAACTGTTTTCGTCAAATTTTCGATCACAAAGGGCAGTTTTTATTAAGTTTCATCTGCCATAATAAAGACATAAAGGTCTTTATTAAATAAGCATTGTATTTAGCACATGTATTTGTTAAGTTTTGCTTTTCAATGGATCTATTCAGGCGTTTATAATTTAAAAAATTTCAACATACGTAAAAAGCTCCAGATGATGTGCTGTTGAAAAAATTGTAAAACAATCAATCACAATTAATATACAAGCTAGTCAGTTTTATAATAAATCATTTTATAGTTTTTGAATGATTTATTATAAAAGGAAAATGCATTAATATATTTTGCCTCCTAAATCTGTAACTTTCGCTTGGATTCGTGAGAGTGTAAATTTCAGAAGGAGATATGTTAAAGAAAAGATTGATCTGCACCTTCTTCTAAAATATGTTCATAAATCCTTACAAGTGCTAAACAAAATTATAAAATAACTAAATAATAATTTGTTTACGTACAATATTCCAGTTTTGAAATCACGAAGAAAAAGAGTAGTAATTTTTTATAAATACTAAATCAAATTTTAATGTAAAAAATACTACATTAACTTAAAAATATTTGGAACTTTATAATTGCACAACAAGAGCATATACGTAAAACATCATATAAATCACCGTTTTTGTTTTAATGTTCTGCACGTTCGATGTAAAAATACTCTGCGTATGACTATTTTCATTACTCTCAAAAATAAAGGTGCGTCATCTAATTTATAAAAAGGCGAATACAGTTTGAAAAAATATTTAACCAATAAATCATATATTCTAATACCAGTAAATCTTGTTTGTGTGTGGTTATATACAGGGTGTCCAAAAATCTCCGTACAACTTCAAACATTTATTTAAAAAAAATAATAGTCCTACATCAAAAATAATTACAACAGTACATAGAGTAACTTAAAAAGTTTTTTTTTCTACTACCTTAGTATACTTGTACATGAGATCCTTTCTTTACACGAAGAATATCAAGTCGATATTCCAATTCCATCCACGTGCGTTTCAGCATGCTAACATCAACAGTAGTTACAACTGTTTGATGAAATCTGAATAAAAGTTAGAATAATAGTCTCATAGAATAGTAGTCATAGTCTTTAATCTGAATAATAGTCTCATGGAATTGAAACAAAAGATCCAAACAGCAGTAGCTACTGTTGATGTTAGCATGAAAAACGTTCGTGGATTGAATTGAAATATCCTCTTGATATTCTTCGTGCTACGAAAGGATCTCATGTTGAAGTTTAGTAAGGCAGTAGAAAAAAACTTTTTAAGTTACTCTATGAACTGTTGTAATTACTTTTGCTGTAGGCCTAGAATTTTTTTTTGTAATACATTTTTGAAGTTGTACGGAGACTTTTGGGACACCCTGTATACACATATATATATATATATATATATATATATATATATATATATATAAATATATATATATATATATATATATATATGCAAATATTATCTTAAAAACTGCTCAAACGATTTTGACGAAATTTTGTATCCTACCGATTTCGAGCACCAGAAAACCATTGGGCTAGGTCACATGTTCGAGAAAATTTGATTAGTTGGTAATTCTGGTCATGGGTCGTAATGGGTCAAGCTGTTTTTATCTTAAAACTGGCTCAGAGGATTTGAACTAAATTTAGTATCCTACAGTTTTAAGGAACGAGAAGAATATTGGGCTAGGTCACATGTTCGAGAAATTTCGATTAGTGGGTCACTTTGGTCATGGGTCATTATGGGTCAAGCTATTTTTATCTTTAAAACGGCTCAGACGATTTGAACTAAATTTTGCATCCTACGGTTTTTGGGTACGATAAAATCATTGAGCTAGGTCACATGCTCGAGAAAATCCGATTAGTGGGTCATTTTTGGATCACTGCGGGTCAAGCATTTCATCTAAAAAACGGCTATTTTGACTAAATTTTATATTCTACGGATTTCGGGCACGAGAAGACAATTGGGCTTTGTCATATGTTCGAGAAAATTTTATTATTGGGTCATTTTTGTCATGGGTTATGATATTTAAACTCAAAGCTAATTTTGACCGAGCATAGCTCGGTCTTCCCTGCTCGTTATATACTATGCAACACAATAATGTAAGTGTATAACACTTCAGGGGTTCCCTCATAAGAATACCGATAACCTTTCGTTAAAATCAGCCATTTTATTTTAATTTTCAGAGATTTATTTTTTTTAATAAAGCTGCATAAGATAAACCTTTTTAGAAAGATAGTGAAAAACAAAAACAATTTGAGTGATGAGCTACATCGAAATATGCATTTTTTTGTACATATCTTGCATTGAAAATCGTATCACCCAGCAATCAACGATGGTAAACAATATGCGATTCATTCCTTTGAAATTCATTAAAACATAGACTATGGAAAGCAATAATTTTGCTCAATGGCAATGTAAACGATATGATAAAGAATGAGAATAAAATTTTAGAAATAAAATTCAAAACAAGTTTGAAAATGTTATTTTTTTTGTAGAATACAAAACCGTATATTAATCTTCAAGAATTAAAGTAAGTCTGGTTTCTCAAAGTATATATTAACTTTCGTAATTCTCTTTTTTTTTTAAGAAATTGATTTTTTATATGAAAATTATTGTGTCTATAAACGTTTAATTTAATTTTAAGTAGTATAATGATTTCAATTCCATTCGCTGGTGGTCTGAATAATGACAAACCCAAGAAATATTCGTTTATGGAAGTGTATTTTATTTATCAAGCTTACCTGTTTTTAACTTGCTGTATATATGCATGATTTTCAACAGAAAAGCTGATGTACAATAGACGATTACACATTCTTAAATCCATTTACTTCTTCTAAAATCTGTTAACTATTTCCCAGTATTTTGGGTTTATTAATAAACTAATCGAATGTTAAAATCCCAAAACTTTCTTCTATCTCATACATGATAATACTTCAAAATTCGTTGTCACAGTGCCAATAAAATCAACATCTTTCGTTACTGAGTTGTACGTCAGCTGGTTGCGAAGCACTGGGTTACCTTTACTTCACGAGCAGCCAATTTACAACAAAACTACGAATCCGGTAAATCGCACAAAAATCGTTATCACAGCACCCCCTTCCGTCGGAATAGCAGCAAATTCCACTGGAACCTGCAGGCAATAATCAAAAACATAAACGTAAATTTGGTTAAATTCTTTGCATAACTATATACACATTTCGATGACACTATAATGAAAATTGCACAAAAATCGCTATTACAGCGCTCTCTTTCAGTGGAATACCTCCACATTGAAGAAGAACCTTCTGGCCATAATCAAAAAGCAATACAAAAATTTGGTTCAATTCTATGCATAACTTCAAACACGTTTTCGATGATAGAATGAGGACAGGCATACGGACAGACGGATAGACAAACATTTTGTATAAACATTCTTTTCGGGATCTCTTACCATTAAAACGTGTTAATCCGGCGAAAACTGAAGTCGAAAAAGATTTTCGATTACAATACTTTGTTCTATCTATACTAATATTATAAAGGAGTAAATCTTGTTTGTTTGTTTGTAGGGGGTAATCTCTGGAACTACCGAACCGATTTCAAAAGTGATGGTGGCAAATTGATGGTGACAACCCCTGCTCCAACACAGGCTATATTTTATGTGGGTGCCACTAACCCCAGGGGGTGCAGGAGCAAAAAACGTTCTAAAATTGCGATTTTTGAGTTATCACACTGGCTGTCAAGCCCTGACAGCTTGGCAGCCGGTTCTGTATGTATGTATGTACGTACGTAATGCGATAACTCTTCATAGAAATATCCGTTTTCCTTCAAATTTTGTTTATAGGTTCACTGTGTTAAGGTGCTTCCCTGATTAGCTTTCGGGATTGATTGGTTATGTATAAAAGGGGGGGAACAAGGGGCTAATTCCCCCCCCCTTAATTTATATAAATAGGTTTTTCATGCAGAATTAATCCGTTTTCCTTCAAATTTTGTTTATAGGTTCACTGAGTTAAGGCGCTTCCCTGATTAGTTTTCGGGATTGATTGGTCAAGTATAAAGGGGGGGAACAAGGGTCTAATTCCCCCCCCCCCTTAATTTATATAAATGGGTTTTTCATGCAGAATTATTCCGTTTCCCTTCAAATTTTGTTTAAAGGTTCACTGAGTTAAGGCACTTCCCTGATTAGTTTACGGGTTTGATTAGTTAAATATAAAGAGGGGGAGATCGGGGGGCTAATCCCCCCTTAATTTATATAAATGGGTTTTTCATGCAGAATTATTCAGTTTTCCTTCAAATTTTGTTTATAGGTACATTGGGTTAAGACGCTTCCCTGATTACTTTTCGGGATTGATTGGTTAAGTATAAAGGGGGGAACAAGGGGCTAATTCCCCCCCCCCTTAATTTATATAAATGGGTTTTTCATGCAGAATTATTCCGTTTTCCTTCAAATTTTGTTTATAGGTTCACGGTGTTAAGGCGCTTCCCTGATTAGTTTTCGGGATTGATTAGTTAATATAAATGGGGGGGGGCATCGGGGGGCTAATTCCCCCCCCCCCTTAATTTATATAAATGGGTTTTTCATGCAGAATTATTCCGTTTTCCTTCAAATTTTGTTTATAGGTTCATTGGGTTAAGACGCTTCCCTGATTACTTTTCGGGATTGATTGGTTAAGTATAAAGGGGGAAACGGGGGCTAATCCCCCCTTAATTTATATAAATGGGTTTTTCATGCAAAATTATTCCGTTTTCCTTCAAATTTTGTTTATAGGTTCACTGTGTTAAGGCGCTTGCATGATAATTTTCGGGATTGATTGGCTGAGTATAAAGGGGGGACGGAGGGGGCTAATACCCCCCTTAATTTATGTAAATGGGTTTTTCATGCATAATTATACCATTTCCTTCAAATTTTATTTATAGGTTCACTGTGTTATGGCGCATCTCTGATTAGTTTTCCGGATTGATTGGTTAAGTATAAAGGGGGGAACAAGGGGCTAATTCCCCCTTATCTATACTAATATATAAAGTAATAAAGATTGTTTGTTTGTTTGTAGGGTGTAATCTCTGGAACCACTGAAGCCATTTTAAAAGTGATGGTGGCAAATTAATGGTGACAATCCCTGCTACAACATAGGCTATATTTTATGTCGGTGCCACCACCCCCAGGGGGGTGCAGGAGCGAAAAACGTTCTAAAATTTCGATTTTTTGTGTACTGAAGGAGATAGAAGCATCAAATTTGGTATGGTAGTTACTTATAAGATGTAAATGCTCTCTAAGAACAAATTATAAAAACATTCGCAATTTAAAAGGGTGAGATGAGGAAGAAGCGTTCTAAAAACATTCTAAATTACAATTTCTATGGAATCTCTGAAACTACAGAACCGATTTCAAAAGTGATGGTGGCAAATGGATGGTGACAGTCCCTGCTCCAACATATGCTAAATTTTTTGTCGGTGCCACTGCCCGCAGAGGCTGCAGGAGCGTAAAACGTTCCAAAATTATGATATTTTCAATAATGAAGGAGTTAGGAACTTGACATTCTCTGGAACTACCGAACCGATTTCAAAAGTGATGGTGGCAAATTGATGGTGACAACCCCTGCTCCAACATAGGCTATATTTTATGTGGGTGCCACTAACCCCAAGAGGTGCAGGAGCAAAAAACGTTCTAAAATTGCGATTTTTCAGTTATCACACTGGCTGTCAAGCCCTGACAGCTTGGCAGCCGGTTCTGTATGTATGTATGTACGTACGTAATGCGATAACTCTTCATAGAAATATCCGTTTTCCTTCAAATTTTGTTTATAGGTTCATTGGGTTAAGACGCTTCCCTGATTGGTTTTCGGGATTGATTGGTCAAGTATAAAGGGGGGAACAAGGGTCTAATTCCCCCCCTTAATTTATATAAATGGGTTTTTCATGCAGAATTATTCCGTTTCCCTTCAAATTTTGTTTATAGGTTCACTGAGTTAAGGCGCTTCCCTGATTAGTTTACGGGTTTGATTAGTTAAGTATAAAGGGGGGGATCGGTGGGCTAATCCCCCCTTAATTTATATAAATGGGTTTTTCATGCAGAATTATTCCGTTTTCCTTCAAATTTTGTTTATAGGTTCATTGGGTTAAGACGCTTCCCTGATTACTTTTCGGAATTGATTGGTTAAGTATAAAGGGGGGAACAAGGGGCTAATTCCCCCCCCTTAATTTATATAAGTGGGTTTTTCATGCAGAATTATTCCGTTTTCCTTCAAATTTTGTTTATAGGTTCACTGTGTTAAGGCGCTTCCCTGATTTGTTTTCGGGATTGATTAGTTAATATAAAGGGGGGGAGGATCGGGGGGCTAATTCCCCCCCTTAATTTATATAAATGGGTTTTTCATGCAGAATTATTCCGTTTTCCTTCAAATTTTGTTTATAGGTTCATTGGGTTAAGACGCTTCCCTGATTACTTTTCGGGATTGATTGGTTAAGTATAAAGGGGGGAACGGGGGGCTAATCCCCCCCTTAATTTATATAAATGGGTTTTTCATTCAGAATTATTCCGTTTTCCTTCAAATTTTGTTTATAGGTTCACTGTGTTAAGGCGCTTGCATGATAATTTTCGGGATTGATTGGCTGAGTATAAAGGGGGGAACGGGGGGGGGGGTAATACCTCCCTTAATTTATGTAAATGGGTTTTTCATGCAGAATTATCCCATTTCCTTCAAATTTTATTTATAGGTTCACTGTGTAAAGGCGCATCTCTGATTAGTTTTCGAGATTGATTGGTTAAGTATAAAGGGGGGGAACAAGGGGCTAATTCCCCCTTATCTATACTAATATATAAAGTAGTAAAGATTGTTTGTTTGTTTGTAGGGTGTAATCTCTGGAACCACTGAAGCGATTTTAAAAGTGATGGTGGCAAATTAATGGTGACAATCCCTGCTCCAACATAGGCTATATTTTATGTCGGTGCCACCACCCCCAGGGAGGTGCAGGAGCGAAAAACGTTCTAAAATTTCGATTTTTTGTGTACTGAAGGAGATAGAAGCATCAAATTTGGTATGGTAGTTACTTATAAGATGTAAATGCTCTCTAAGAACAAATTATAAAAACATTCGCAATTTAAAAGCGTGAGATGAGGAAGAAGCGTTCTAAAAACATTCTAAATTACAATTTCTATGGAATCTCTGAAACTACAGAACCGATTTCAAAAGTGATGGTGGCAAATGGATGGTGACAGTCCCTGCTCCAACATATGCTAAATTTTTTGTCGGTGCCACTGCCCGCAGAGGGTGCATTAGCGAAAAACGTTCCAAAATTATGATATTTTCAATAATGAAGGAGTTAGGAACTTGACATTCTCTGGAACTACCGAACCGATTTCAAAAGTGATGGTGGCAAATTGATGGTGACAACCCCTGCTCCAACATAGGCTATATTTGATGTGGGTGCCACTAACCCCAGGGGGTGCAGGAGCAAAAAACGTTCTAAAATTGCGATTTTTCAGTTATCACACTGGCTGTCAAGCCCTGACAGCTTGGCAGCCGGTTCTGTATGTATGTATGTACGTACGTAATGCGATAACTCTTCATAGAAATATCCGTTTTCCTTCAAATTTTGTTTATAGGTTCACTGTGTTAAGCGCTTCCCTGATTAGCTTTCGGGATTGATTGGTTAAGTATAAAAGGGGGGGGGGGGAACAAGGGGTTAATTCCCCCCCCCCTTAATTTATATAAATGGGTTTTTCATGCAGAATTATTCCGTTTTCCTTCAAATTTTGTTTATAGGTTCACTCAGTTACGCTTCCCTGATTAGTTTTCGGGATTGATTGGTCAAGTATAAAGGGGGGGGGAACAAGGGTCTAATTCCCCCCCCCCTTAATTTATATAAATGGGTTTTTCATGCAGAATTATTCCGTTTCCCTTCAAATTTTGTTTATAGGTTCACTGAGTTAAGGCGCTTCCTTGATTAGTTTACGGGTTTGATTAGTTAAGTATAAAGGGGGGGGAATCGGGGGGCTAATCCCCCCTTAATTTATATAAATGGGTTTTTCATGCAGAATTATTCCGTTTTCCTTCAAATTTTGTTTATAGGTTCATTGGGTTAAGACGCTTCCCTGATTACTTTTCGGAATTGATTGGTTAAGTATAAAGGGGGGAACAAGGGGCTAATTCCCCCCCCCCTTAATTTATATAAATCGGTTTTTCATGCAGAATTATTCCGCTTTCCTTCAAATTTTGTTTATAGGTTCATTGGGTTAAGACGCTTCCCTGATTACTTTTCGGGATTGATTGGTTAAGTATAAAGGGGGGGAACAAGGGGCTAATTCCCCCTTATCTATACTAATATATAAAGTAGTAAAGATTGTTTGTTTGTTTGTTTGTAGGGGATAATCTCTGGAACCACTGAAGCGATTTTAAAATTGATGGTGGCAAATTAATGGTGACAATCCCTGCTCCAACATAGGCTATATTTTATGTCGGTGCCACCACCCCCAGGGTGGGGTGCAGGAGCGAAAAACTTTCTAAAATTTCGATTTTTTGTGTACTGAAGGAGATAGAAGCATCAAATTTGGTATGGTAGTTACTTATAAGATGTAAATGCTCTCTAAGAACAAATTATAAAAACATTCTCAATTTAAAAGGGTGAGATGAGGAAGAAGCGTTCTAAAAACATTCTAAATTACAATTTGTATGGAATGTCTGGAACTACTAAAGCGATTTCAAAAGTGATGGTGGCAAATGGATGGTGACAATCCCTGCTCCAACATAGGCTATATTTTATGTCGGTGCCACTACCCCGAGAGGGGTGCAGAGGCGAAAAACTTTCTAAAATTGCGATTTTTGCGATGCTGAAGGAGCTAGAAACTTCAAGTTCGGCATGATTGTTATTTATAAGATCTAAATGCGCTCTAAGAACAATTTCTAAAGAAAAATGATCTAATGATTCTGCGATTTTTCAACTATTGAATTTCTAAAATTACCAAATTTCACAATAGAGTACCATAGCGAAACCTTCACGCGTAAAAAGATAATGATAAGGGCGACGTGTCCTGACGTGTATATTGGCTGTAGCACGAGTCACAAATTATAGTATCCTTATTATTCTATTAAAATATAAAAGTGAATTATGAAATGTCAATATTTTGTTTGATTAAAGGTTCGTTAAGAGAAATTGAACAGCGTAGCGGGCGTAGCTTGCTAGTTATAGATAAAAGAAGAAGGAAAAAGAAAGAAAATACTCCTTAATATGCATACTTAATAACTTAATCCTTACCTAAAAATTGTTAAGAATCCTTGCTTGATAAATTTATTTCTGCATTATCTACATTAAAAAAAATATATTCTATTGCATATTTTGAGTGCTGTATCATGATCTTTGAGTATCAGAACAACGCAACATCAAGAAAGTTACTTTAATAAGCTAATATTTATGACCACTACTGATTTATCCAATGAAATATGTATTTCAAAATGGCCTAATCTCAAATGCTTTCGATTCCCTTTTCATAAAAATTGATCATTTTTATTATGAAATTTCAGAAAACTTTTAAAACAAATTAATTTTTAATCAAACATTCTTCTAAATATTATGAAACATTATTCATTTAAATTATTAATAAATATAATTATAAAAATATTTTATGTAAACCTCAAATATTACCAAATAAATTTCAATAAATATATTTTTCTAAATATTTCTTAGAGCTATATATTTTCATCATAAGACAGGTGAATCAGGCTTTTTAATAAAAGATAAATGTTTTCACGTTACAGTTCTGCAGAAATTTCGTTAAATATTACATGAAGTTACGAAAATTTAGAGCGTTTGGAGATTTTGTGAAAAATTACTTTTGCGGAGACATTTCCTTTTTCAATTCATTTAATGCGTAGTTTATACTTATTAGCTTTCAAGAATTTGACATGATTATTATTTTCATGATCCATTTTTTTTTACATTTATCAGTTCATCTAATAAATTTTTCTACGAGGATAATTCCGGATATGGTTTTCTTAAATAAAAAATTACCGCGTTTTACTGTAAACTGTAAGTGAAGTATAAAAGTGATATAATTAAGAATGTATGATTAAAAAAATTACGAACGAATCTAAAAAAAGTATTTTTTTACATAACAATACATAAAAATAAATAAACTTTGGAAATTTTGTTATAAAGCACTTTACTGCTAAATCGCAATTTACAACAGCATTATACACTTAAAGCTGAAAAAAAGGTTCGGTACACTACCCTTATGTCAAGTGAGTCAAGTAAACAGGACTGACATCAGGCGTTTTACAGTATATATGTAAAATTGTAACGTTGTTATTAAAATAATGAAGGATTATTAAACTATTAAAAGATGTGGAATTAAAAAAAAAGAAACATTATTAATCAATTAGGGACAATATATTGATTTTCAAATCGTTATATATTTAATCCGATTCAACTATATATCAAAATATCAGAAAAATAATAATCATCATTGCATCATTCATAATATGTTGCAAATATTATCAAACCCTGCAATTACTTTAGCTTACCTTTTTTGCATCAACATAGACATTTTATTTCTACGAACTAAGTAGCATACACTTTTTTAAAATCACTGCAAATTTGATACAAATTTGGTTACTATATGTAATTGTTCGTCAAGAGGTTAAACCGCAAATTAAGAAAACGTCTGAGTAAACATACAAATAAACACACAATCTGTTGCAGTTTGCAGGTTATAATTAAACAATGCTGTTATCTGACGCTGATGCAAGCTATTGTAATTTCTGAAGACTTTGTATTGAATATGTTAAAAGTACGCATCGGGAACTGGCGACAGTGGTTAGTTCTCAAATATCTCTTATCAAATAGGAGAGAATACGCCTTAAAAACTGCCAACAGTGACCACAAGTACATTAATGCTGTTACGTTTCACTTAATATATTAATCATTAGCCATTAATTTATTAATGATTAATCATTAGATTAATCCGAACATCTCACGTAATTTTATGTACACCATGTCCAGTGCATGAAAAAAACAGCATCACCCCCTACTAACTCCGCCACCAATCATGGTATAAAAATGTGACTGGCACCAATCGATTAGTAATAGCGTCTATTAATTTATACTGCACTTAAATTTTTCTTACGGGTGGGCAACGATTGGAAACTGTACTTATTTAATTACTTTGAATTGGAACTTTTCAATTCTAATACTTAATTTTTACATCATATTTGAATTTGCCGGAAAATCTTATTTTCGGATACCAAACGGGAAGACAGTAGAAGTAGATTAGAAATTATGTAGGTTAAAAGTTTGGAATTCATAATTTTTAATTCAACTGTATAATCGTTGCAAAATGTATTGGAATTCTAGTAGTTTTTGAAGCATAACATAAAAGATAATTGGCGAAATGAGGTGTAGTTTTGCATTCGCATATTTCAACAAATCGATTTCTGTTAAAATAGTTAAAGGTTAAATATATTTCTTTTTAATTAATTTAAAAATTTATCTATTTAAAAAAAAAATCAGTAAATATGGATTGTAAACTAGGCATATTTTATCAGAAACCAATTTACAGTAGCTTCAAACATCGAAATCCAAAATCACAGCTCATTCTGTTCATTTAAACTTCCCGCATTGCAATCTGCTTTGGAACGATTAAAAAGGAATTTAATATTAAAAAATGATTTAGTAATTAATTTTAACTTGCATAATGTTTAAACTACTTGACCGAATGACTTCCTGTTTTGAATCCGGCAATAAAATGTTCTGAAAATTCCAAAAATGATGTCAAAATTTGTTGTTAGTGTGCAAAAAAGCCATATTTGGTACAATTTCTACCCATAGCAGATCACTTAAGCAAAATATAAGCATAGCATTAGTTGCAGACGTTATTACAAATCGATTGATATCAGTCACATTTTTCTACGGCGATTTTTGACACAGTTAGTAGAGGTGGTGTCATTTTACAAAATGAAAAAAATAAAGGATCTTATTAAAGGATAATTGTCTACTAAGCTGTAATTACTTTATTATAATTTGGGGCATTTTTGTTGTGGCATTAATACTCTGCATAATTCATATAGTTAAAAACTATAAATTCTCATATTTGTGTTTGTTGTTTTTTATATGTGTGGAGTATGGAGGGGGTGGGGGTGACTGTTACAGTAAAATGTATTATGCGGATAAAGAGTGAACAATTTTACAAAATGTTTATGAGATACTATCAAATGCCCTTTTCTATTCATTTTTAAAAGAGGGCGATATCTATACATTAAAATTAATTAAACCACTTATCTTTTGATACTTTATTTAAGGATAATATTAGAATAAATTCTCAAGCTTAAGCTTTTTTAAATAAGTATTTTTAATGAAGATCGCACACAATATATCGTAAAATATATTGAACTTCATTTAAAAATGTAGTCTATGGTAATCATTTATATGTCAGTATATAACACAAAAAATATTTATTTTATAATCATCCTTCCAAACCAATAAAGTTTCTAATTATGCTTAACAAAGTGAACAATAATTCTTCACTAATTTTAAAATATGGAAATTATTTAGCGGATTTTTTTTTTATAAAACATCGATGGACTTTTTTTTTACAAAGTTTGAGTGATGATTGAAAGTTTGTCTAAAGATAAGTTAAGTAATTAATTATTTGTTTGCTTTATGTCTTTATTGATTATTTGTCTCTAATAATTTATATATAAGTAAAATAAATGTTCAAAAACATTATTACAACATATATTTCACAATCTTCTTTCTGAACTAATAAATATATGGCTCTATTGATGTTTGACAATGACATACACAATTCTTTATTAATTTTAGAGTATGAAAATAGTTTAGTGAATATTCTGTTACAAAATGTCATTAACAGATTTTACAAAGTATGATTGATGATCAAAAGTATCTTTATAAATAAGTAGGGTAATTAATTATTGTTTTATTAATTTAAAGATATTTTGATGTATATTATTAAATGTTTACTATATGTAGATCTGATATGTGCAAAATGAAGCATTACAATTTTAGTTTAAAACAGACTGTCATTATCATTCGTCTCAAAATGAATAATTGACAAATTAATTTTTTTATGTATCAAAATTTTCTATTCCAGCTTTTAAATATTAAGCAAATACTATATTTTAATGTTTATTTTCCATTGAAGGTCGTACAATATATATCTAAATATATCAATTTTTCTTAAAAATTTAAAAAGAAATAATGGATTTTGAAAGTAGAGTGTGTATCAAAATTATTTGTACAAATGATTATGGTTGATGCAGGGTGATGTAGTAAAATTTGTATAGAAGAACAGGCTCGTTAACTACTAAGTCAAATGTACAGGGCGTCTCACTCCAAGTCGAACTTTTCATATTAATAAAGATATTTGAGATACGTTTTAAGAAAGACTAACTCTGAAAGGCGTGCATTATAATTCAACACAATCAGTGACACAATCTTTACTCTAAACTTCATTATAAATTTCGGATCATTTAGCATAACTTATACGAATCCGAATCGTTTTTTTTAATTATGTAGTAAGATTACTTTTCAGTTAAAAAAATTTAAAGTAGCTCTTGAAATTGAAATGAAAATTAGGGTTACCGAAATCTGACGAATATGTCAATAGTTATTTTGTTTCTAACGAATATATGCTAACGTCTCAGCATAAGATGATGTATTTGATAAATTTCAACTAAAACCGCACTTGAAAATCTTAAATAGGAGGAAAATTTTTCAAATAAGAATATCAAGGAAAATACATTTGTAGTTATTAAATTGTCAAAAATATACAGGGTGTTTTCGTTTTAAACTGACGCTATTCAGAGCCGCCGGTAGCTCGTTCTAATAACTGGGATTGAAACAAAATTTTATAAATGGACTAAGAAAACCATGGGAAAAAGATTCCAACAACAAAAAAATAGTTCCAATCACCGCGATAGGGGGAAATTTGACGCTGTACATTGAAAGAAAACATCAGAAACAGACAAAATTAATAATATCTATAAAATGCCATGTTTTATTCATCATATACACTTTCCCGACGAGGACATCCATTATCACTTTTTCTGACACCGGTTTACGTCTTCTGCCTGGCCGAACTGCTAGCGAGCCTGTTTCTTCGAATTTCAGAATCATTGCTTTCAATGGATAAACGGATAAAGGCCCTTTGCGCAGTTTATGGCGTGTTCTAAATAAACGAAGAGCGGCTGGTGCATTGCACTGGTTACAATAATAGAACTTCACAAGTTACGCGCGCTGCGGTAACATCAGATTCATTTTCAAGCTGAGCTGAAATTGTTTCTCGGAGTTTTTCGCATGCATTTATAGCTTAAACTATTGGCGCTACTGTCGCTTGCCTAAGCAAAAATTTGCATTTCCATTTATTGCCCGTATTTTATACCAATTCAAAGTTGCATAAATTACCACAGCGCCACATTTCCCCCTATCATCGGTGATTGGAACTATTTTTTTTTTGTTGTTGGAATCCTTTTCCCATGGTTTTCTTAGTCCATTTATAAAGTTTTATGTCAATCCAGTAATTAGAACGAGCTACGGGCGGCTCTGAATAGCATCAATAAAAAAAAAACACCCTGTATATTTTTCTACTAAAATGCTAGGCAATATAAATTCAAAGGGAAGAATGAAAAGTCAAATAATACCTCCAAAAAAAAGAAAACACGCAATTTTTTTTAATACCCAGAAGTTGCAGAGTTTTATCATGTTAACTTATATTATAACTTTCTGGTAGTTTTCTATCTTTTATCATAAATTATTGGTTCAAACAAGTTTATCCTATTTTTAAATTTAAATATCGAAAAACATTTTTTTTAAGTCTCAGCGTAAGTTTGATGTATTTCATGAGATTTCAACTAAACCCGCACTTGACAATCGTAAATAGGAGGGAAGTTTTTCAAATAAGAACATCAAAGAAAATACATCTACAGTGATTAAGTTACCAAAAAAATATTTTTTCTACAATAATGATAGACGACGTAAATTCTTGGAGAAGAATGCAAAGTCAAATATTACCTCCAAAAGAAAGAAAATACACAAATGTTTTATTGCACAGAAGTTGCAGAGATTTATCAAGTTAATTTGGTAAACTTTGTCAGGAAATATTCAAACCAGGATCGGTGGGGTGAATTCCAAAAGCACCGTATTATCACTGGTTTGAGTTGTAATTTAAAAGCACGATGATTGTAAAATAGCTTAGTTAAAATGCAAACTAAGCCAATATAAGTTTCACTGTAAGATGCAAAGATATTAAATTTAAAATGTTTATGTAAATATGAAAATTATTACATATAATGCATATTATTATGTAATGCTACATAGTTTTACTTGGCAATTAATTAACGTTTTTAAAGTTTGATTTTTATTAAAACATTATGTGGAATGCAGTTGTTTATTATAAATTATTGTGTGTCCCATTCATCTCTTCGGGTTGGGTTGGGACATGTAAAAATATTTAACAAAATTTTCATATTTACTAAATTTTTATAGTTGTATTAATAACATTGCCTTTATTCTTATTTTAATTTTTAAAAGGCGTAATATAAAAACTTTATAAACAGTAAAATAAGTTTTATTACCCTGCTGAATTGTTTCGGCTCCATCGCAGCTACTATCAAAACAAATAAGACTATTCTACAACTGTACGGTCTATGAAGTTGTTATTTGATACGCTATCATTTAATATTTCACGTACCAATTTTCCAATTACGTACGTTATTATTTTTATTATTTTTACATATATATTTATTTCTATGTTAATTATTAATTTCCATAAAACAAATAACGTGCGTAATTTGAAAAAGTACGTGAAAAATTAAATGATGGCGTTTGAAATAATAACTTCAAAGACCGTGCAATTCTAGAATATTCTTATTTGTTTTGATAATAGCTCTGATGGAGCCGAAACATGCCAGCAGTCTAATAAAGCTTATTTTACTGTTTACGAGCAGGGAAGACCGAGCTATGCTCGGCCAAAATTAAATTTAAGTTCAAATATCATGACCCATGACCAAAATGACCCACTAATTGAATTTTCTCGAACATGTGACCTAGCCCAACAGTCTTCTCGTGCTAGAAAACCATAGGATGCAAAATTTAGTGTAAATTGAACCGCTTTTTAGATCTTGACCCACAATGACCCAAAAATGACCCACTAATCGAAAGTTCTCGAACATGTGACCCAGCCCAATAGTCTTCTCGCGCCCGAAAATAGTCGGATATAAAATTTAGTCAAAATCGTTTGAACCGTTTTTAGATAAAATTAGCTTGACCATGACCCAAAATGACCTAAAATGACCCGCTAATTGAATTTTCTCGAACATGTGACCTAGCCCAACAGTCTTCTCGTGCCCGAAAATCATTGGATGCAAAAATTAGTGTAAATTCAGCCGCTTTTTAGATCTTGACCCACAATGACCCAGACATGACCCACTAATCGAATTTTCTCGGACATGTGACCTAGCCCTATGATTTTATCGTGATTGAAACTCGTAGGACACAAAATTTAATCAAAATCGTTACGGCCGTTTTTCAGATAAAATTAATTTGACCCGCGTTGACCCAAAAATGATCCACTAATCGAAAGTTCTCGAACATGTGACCCAGCGCAATAGTCTTCTCGTGCTCGAAAACCATTGGATACAAAATTTAATGTAAATTGAGACGCTTTTTAGATCTTGACCCACAATGACCCAAAAATGACCCACTAATCGAAAGATCTCGAACATGTGACCCAGCCCAATAGTCTTCTCGTGCCCGAAAATAGTCGGATACAAAATTTCGTCAAAATCGTTTGAACCGTTTTTTAGATACAATTAGCTTGACCATGACCCAAACTGACCCAAAATGACCCACTAATTGAATTTTCTCGAACATGTGACCTAGCCCAACAGTCTTCTCGTGCCCGAAAACCATTGGATGCAAAATTTAGTGTAAATTGAGCCGCTTTTTAGATCTTGACCCACAATGACCCAGAAATGACCCACTAATCGAATTTTCTCGGACATGTGACCTAGCCCAGTTATTTTATCGTGCTCGAAACTCGTAGGACACAAAATTTAATCAAAATCATTAGAGCCGTTTTTTAGATAAAATTAATTTGACCAGCGTTGACCCAAAAATGACCCACTAATTGAACGTTCTCGAACATGTGACCCAGCCCAATAGTCTTTTCGTGCCCGAAAATAGTCGGATACAAAATTTCGTCAAAATCGTTTGAACCGTTTTTTAGATACAATTAGCTAGACCATGACCCAAAATGACCCAAAATGACCCACTAATCGAATTTTCTCGAACATGTGACCTAGCCCAATGGTTTTCTGGTGTCCCAAAACGGTAGGACACGAAATTTCGTCAAAATCGTTAGAGCCGTTTTTAAGATAATTTTTGCATATATATATATATATATATATATATATATAACCACACACAAGTTTTGCTCGTATTAGAATATATGATAAAAATTTTATTTTACGCCTCTTAGCAATCAAAAGAAGTATATTATTACAAGACGTTATAATTTGTTACATTGTTTTTATTGTTTTGGTTATTGAGTTACTTGAGTTTAAATAGATGGGTTTTTTTTCTAAGCATAATACTTTTACTTACCCATCATACGTAGTATAGGGTAAATCTTGTAATCGTTTTGAAAATCGAAAAAACATTTTTGACGGATTTGCACGTTTCGGATACTGGAGTTTCCGAAAAACATATTTTTAGAAAAAACATTTGCGGTCCGTCTGTCTGTGTGTCTGTCTGTGTGTGGTTGTGTCTGTAAAAGCTCTATCTCTGGAACAAATTGAGATAGAGACTTGAAATTTGGTATGTACTTAGTATGTAATAATCGGAAGAAGCTTATAGAATTTCAGTAACCTCGATTATAAGGAACTATTTTTTTCGGACTCTCGAAATATTCGTTCTACTAAAAGGTATAAAAATGTTTTCGAAATTGTTTATTTTAAGAAATGAATGTAAAAGATAATAAAAAAACATAAAGAATGCATAATGAATGCAGTTGATCGGATAATCAGTTGTCGAGATATTTGTAATCCTATTTTGCCACACTCTTCGATTTTTCATGACCCTGTATTTCATTCAAATTTCAAACCAAAGATACATTTTAATTGGAAATGAGGCGTTTAATCCGACTCAGTAAACGGTTACTTAATATAATTATCAATTTTGAAGTTATAAGGATGTATCTTTTACGCAATTCAGTAATAGAGCATTTAAAGTTTATGACGTCATCAGGCCACGATTTTATTCGAATTGCAGTGCATTTTATAATTAGTTTACTAATGTTTTATTTTCATATTTTATATATTGCCTATCCATGATAGGTAAGTATTACGGTGGCCCCCAACGATTAGTTTGAGTGAGACAATAATAGCGAAAAATGTACCTTTCATTCTCACTTTCATCCTCCTTTCATTCTATTTACTTATAAATATATTATTTAACAAAATAATAAAATACTTACAATAAACGCCATACTGTACACTGTTTATTCACCGATTTGCAAAAAAAAAAAAAAAAATAGTTAATTTTGAGTACGTGATTCCGTATGTTTAATTATAATATAGATGTTAATAAATTTATATAATAATTTATATTTGTGTTATATACATGTTCATTACTTAATTATATTTAAGTATAATATGTTGTGTGCATCCATTCTATAGATCATATATATATATATATATACGCAGGGATATTAATATATTTAATACCATATACTACATACTACTAATCACATATTAGTTCATCAAAATGTAACGAAAATATGCTAAAGTCTCAGGATAAAATCGATGTATTTGATAAATTTAAACTAAAACTGCACTTGAAAATCTTAAAAAAGAGGAAAGTTTTTCAAATAAGAATATCATTTAAAATACATTTGCAGTTATTAAGTTGCCAAAAATATACAGGGTGTTTTCTTTTTAAACTGACGCTATTCAGAGCCGCCGCGCCGGTAGCTCGTTCTAATAACTGGATTGACACAAAATTTTATAAATGGACTAAGAAAACCATGGGGAAAAGATTCCAAAAAAAAAAAGTTTCAATCACCGTCGATAGGGGGACATTTGGCGCTGTACATTGAAAGAAAACATCAGAAACAGAGAAAATTAATAATTTGTATAAATGCCATGTTTTATTCATCATATAAAATATTTTTCATTTTTTTTCATCAAAAGTATATTTTTTCTACTACAATGCTAGGTGATATAAATTCAAAAGGAAGAAGTAAAAATCGAGTAATACCTCCAAAAGGAAGAAAACAAACAAATTTTTTATTACCCAGAAGTTGCAGAGTTTTATCATGTTAACTTATATTATAAATAATATCATGTTATATATATTATATATATTTTTATGTTAAATAATATTATAAGTAATATTATGTTAACTTATATATTAAGTATTTTTGAGGTAGTGATTATGCAGTTATAATTTTTTTTTTTTTTTTTTTTTTTTTTTTTTTACTGTATTCTGTATTACTCCAAAATTGATATGTAGTTTTAGAAGAAACCATACTCATATTATAAAATACGCATAAATTTTAATTTTGTAATTGTTTTAAGCTGTATTGTTTTAAGCTGTAACTTATATATTAAAAATTTGTGAGGTTGTGATTATGCAGTTATAAGTTTTTTAAATACCGTATTACTCCAAAATTGATATGTAATTTTAGAAGAAACCATACACATATTATCATGTACGCATAAATTTTAATTTTGTAATTGTTTTAAGCTGTATATACTTTTTAACTTTTTTTACATTTTTCAGTAATTGGAATACCTGAGGGTTTTCAGGATTTGTCGCTTGTTTCTTTGTTGATTGCTTTCACTCTTAGACATTTGGATGCCTATGGTCCTAAATCCTTTGGTTAGTCGTCTATGGGAAGATTCTAATTCCAGATTTTATAACATAAATATGTTTTGATTAAAACAAATGTCACATGTTAATGATATAAAAAACAATCACAGATTTCGATTTTATTTTACTTCTTCAAATAAACTATTGCAATCAGCAAGGTGAGTGCACGTCTTAGAATTCCAAAAGAGTACAGTACCACTATTACAGATTAGAATTTTTCTATTTAATATTTAAATCACAGAATTTTCAATAACCTTATTTAATCGCATAATTTGTATTGTTTTTCTGTGATTAAATAAGGCAAAAAAATTGATTTAAAAAATTCTGGTAAATTTATACGCACCCAGAAGAAGATAAAAAAAAACTGTAATATGAGCGATTTTAAATCTGGTCCCTTAAAAATAACTGTTATTTTAAATACTGGAGACCTTCTTAATGAAGCAGTTATGGATATCTATCTATATTATAATGGCCAAACGTGTCCGTGCGTAACGCATACGTCATTTTGCGAATGGCAACAGCTGACGATGAAATTTCGGTTTTGTGATTTTTGCTATTGCAATTTTTTTAATTTCTAAACATAGCACATTTTCAATTTTTACACCGTTATAGAGGAAAAAAAACACTTTCAAATGCAATTTGTTTGAAAACTATATCTTAATTGCCTGATATATTATGGCTTATAAAATAATTTTTAAGCATGAATTTTGAAACGCCCAATAAACAAATGGAAGAATGCTGCCATTATAAATTTTTAAATAGTTACAGGAAGTAAAATTAATGAATTTTGAAATAAAAACGTCACAAGAATAGGGTGCCTTTATATGAGAGTAGCGTTATACCGGATACAAAATTTTATTAGTTCAGACGATTTTGGAGAAAAGAAAGCTTTGTAATAATTTACAAATTTAAAAGAAAATTATTTGTTTACACCATAAACAAACATCAGATATTTTAACAGATAAAACTATCCTGCGCCGTCAGGGGCCCACGGGGGTTGCCGACGCGCGTAAACGACCATCGCACCCAAGCCTCTGAAGGGCTTATAACGCACCAGGGCTTTGTCTCGCCCGGCGCTGCGATCGGCCTGAGGCCGCTCCCCACTGCGGACCCCCAGGTCATTCTACCAGGTGTCGACCTCTTGCTCGCTGCGCCAGTAATCCCATTCATGGGAAACTTCCGCGTCGAACAGACACCTGACGAACCGCCAAAGAACCCCCGACGACTTCGTTCGCGAAACCCCATAGGGGGAGACGGTCCCTCGGTCATATGTCGAGTTACTCCGACGGCTCTTGCTTTCCCACGGCTTCCGATCATAGATTTTAACAGATAATATAAACAGAAGATATTGTTTTAGATATTGCATTTTTATGAATAAAATATAAAAAAAATATTTCACAAATTTAATAAAAATGCATATAAAATGTTAATATGAGCAGTAAGAAACAACGTTTTAATTCATATTTCATCAGTATTACAAATAATGTTAACGGTCTTTGCGAAGTTGGAAAAACGAATATACATGAAATTCATTAATATCGCGATCACTATATCGCATGCATAAGATGATGAATAATAAATTAACAAAGAAGCATCACTGGATGCAGTGAACTCCCTGTATTAATAATACCAAAAAAAAAAAAAAAAAAAAAAACCCTTGAAATTCGTTAATGTCGCGATCAGTATATCGCATGTATAAACGCTTAGTTCAAAAAAAAAAAAAAAAAAAAAAAAAAAAACTGGATAGATACCGCATGTATGAGCGCTTCACGCAAAGAAACCAGTAAAAAAAATCAGTAAATGAAGCAACTTTGATATATAAAAATATGAAAAATCTATTAGATTTAGGGGAAAAAATGGTTTTCGCCTGCGTTATGTAACCCGGGAAGCCCGGGTTCGATTCCCTAGTATTAATAAATGCTGGAGACTTTCTTAATGAAGCAGTTATGGATATATTAACTAACTATTTTTAATTTTACACAATGAGATGATGAAACGTTTTTCTACTGGAGATTTTAACAAACATTACTAAGACATGTACTTTTTAAAGTCTCGTGTAAATAATGTGGTAATCATAATGTTGTAGTTACTTATTTATTCATTTTATTTATTTGTTTTGTTTGCATATTTAATTTTGAAAAAATTCAATTTATGTATAATTTTGCAAATGTAAACTTCTTTTTGAAAGAAGAAAGTATATTTAAAATACAACGAACATATATTTTAAATCCACCTTTTTTAATAGTTTAAATTTTTAGTCATTTGTTTTACTCTCGGAAAAATAAAATATTACATTCTTATTTGGATGAAAAGAGCTTATTATCATGTAATAATGAAAAAGTGAAATTAAATTATTAGTTTCACTTTTTCATTGATAGATGCTAATAAGCTGTTTTCATCCAAATAAGAATGTTTTATTTTGCTTTTTAGAGAGTAAAACAAATTACTAAAAAGTAAAATTAATAAAAAAAAGGTTGATTTAAAATATATTTTCGTTCACACTTATTACCAAATGCTTAGAATGTTCTTAATGAAACAATTATTGACCTTTTTTCTTAAATACCATTTAATTTTATGAAATGAAATGGTGAGCTTTTTTTTTTAAACTTAAGTTCGTAATTCTTTCACATTTAATTACTAACGTCTTTAATGAATTTCAAATTAAAATGATGTGGTTATTCTTTTATAAATGCTTCGCAGTTTTTATTCTGCAGTTTAAAAATAATTATGATTTCCTAGAAAATAGTGAAATTAATTTATATCCAAGGCCTTTTCCCAGTCTGCAATTAAAAAAATAGGATAATAAAAAAAACATGATCCTGGTAATAACGAATGAGAATTTAAATATATTTTCGATAATTATTTTTGCAAACACTCAAGATTTCATTAATGGAATAGTTAGAACTTTTACTAAATGTCTTTTAAGTTTAGGAAATGAGATGGTAAGTCATTTTCAAATTGGATTCTTAATTAACTTTAATTTCTTTGACACTTAATTTTTGTCACATGGTTAAAAAAAAATAGGAATGAAAATGATGAGGTTATTTATTGTGGATCTTGTGAATATTTTTCTTTTGTGGAAAAAAATTTTATCTTCTGAAAAGAAAAATACAAATATAAAGAAAACACAAATCACAAAATAATTTGATATTGTCTGTCATTAAACATAATAAACATTTTTTCAGAAATTTATCTTTTTAAAATCTTTAGCTGAATTTTGTTTTTTTATTCTTTTTTTAATTGTTAAATTACACGCGTGATGGGTGTGATTTCAAATATATTTTCATTAAAAAGAGTTACTTTCACAGATATGCAGAACTATTATAATAAAGTAGTTATTTATATTTTTTCTAAATACGTTAAATCCATTAAATGATACGCTCAGATGTATTAAAATTTGGGCCATTAATTGAGAATAATTTATTGGAAATGTGGTTTTTAACATCTGGTTAATTCAATCTGAGAATCACAGTGTTGTATTTTCTTTTGCACCTGTAATGTTTTCAATCTTTTCAAATATATAGTGTTTTCATTTTTAAATGCATATATATTTCTTGAAAAAGAAGAAAATAGATATATATCTAGTTTGAAAACATTCTGTGTCTTTAAACTTGATAAGACTTTTTAAGGAAAAAAAAAAGGGGCGGTGTTATTGAATTTTGTTTTTCGCTTGTTGCAAAAGAAACAATTTCACTTTTTATGGCACATTTTTATTTTCAATGTAAGATTTATAGTGCATCATATCACTTTGAATTCTAGAAGTACTATGATTGGGTATTAAATCTAAGGTGATTGCAATTATCAATAAGCAATTTCTCAATAATATATATATTTTTTTAATTATTATTATTATTATTTTTTTTTTTAAGAATAATAATCTTTGAGGGTAAAATATTCTTTCATTAAGCATTAAATAATATTAGTGCTTTTAAAAAAACAGTATTTAAAAAATCAAATGAATTCCAGTGAACTTTAAAAATATTTTAATACTTTTTTTCTTGAAAAATGTCATTTAAAGATAGCTGAATTAAAATATGTTTTGTTTAGATTTCAGTAGCTTTTTGAACATATGTTTGCAAAAATGACTTTATTTTGGATTTTTTTTTTACCATTTTATATCGGATTTATTATTATTTTATATTATTCTTATTTTGTATGAACAGAAAATAATTTTTTGTCAGATATTTTTACCCTGCAGGAATGAATTATTCTGAAACAGCGAAAATCCTTATATGTAAGTCAGTGCGTTTTTAATTGATGAGCTACTGGATTTCTTCTAATTTAAGCTGTACCTAGAATTGCTTCTGATATGTCAGGAATGCTATGTTACTATTAAGATACTAACAGTACTTAATCAGAGAAATTATACTTAATTAAACGAAATTAAGTTAAGAAAAATTATACATCATAAGAGGAATTAATATTTATGTGCAAAAGGCTAACAGTTTTTAATGGTAATACAATTTTCAAATAAACTTTCATGAAAGGAGACAAATAAGTCTTTTTCTATAAAACACAATGTAAGCACATTGATAATTTGTGTTACGACAGAGGTGCAAAAATTCAAATCACAGTTTTAAACATTAAAACTATTAGATGTTAAAATACATGAGCTTTCGGCTAAACATTAGCCTTCCTCAGATGAAAAAAGGCAGTCGAGAAGACGCAGCTCCGAATGGCGCGCTCTGGACAGGTCGAAAATGGGCGAAACCAATCAACTATGAAATGGAGGGAGGGAAGGAAGTTGGGATGATACCATTACAAGCTGGGGGGGGGGAGTCAGCAAAAACCAAAAATAACACAGTGACACCCAGTACATTATACCATATACGAGGGATCTGATAAGATAATACATCATTACATTTATTATCACCTCTTTTCAAATTTTCTAGGGACTCTCTGATTATGCAACTATTATATTGTGAACATTGTGAAATTATTTTAGCTTTACTGAAAAATACATCAATATATTTAGCTTGATTTAATCTGGATGAAGCAGTGGATAATTTACCTTTTTTCATGTCAGCTGTATGTTCCTTAATCCTTTCCCTTAATTTGCGAGTTGTCATGCCTACATATGAATATGTTTTACAACTGCCATTAACTTTAAATGGAATAATATATATGCCAGATTTATCTCCGTTATCAATAGGGTCAATCATTCTATGTACCAGATATTTTAGCTTTGTTGGGAGCTTTGCGATAAGAGTTACATTGTATTTCTTTAATGCTTATTTAATCCGCTCAAAAAGATGTGGGATATAATCAATACTGTAGAATTTTGAAGATTGCATAACTTTTTTAACTATTGTAGCTTGTTTATTTCTGTACTCATAAATTAACTTATTAATAAATTTGTTTGAAAAACCATTTTCATATGCAATCACTTTAATTTTGTTCAACTCTTCATTTAAATAAACTTCTGAACTAACCTCAAACGCCCTTTTGATATAAAACCGATATGCTGCTGCTTTGTAATTAGAAGGAACATTACTATTGTAGGATATTGTGTTATTAGATCTGCAAGGTTTCCTATAAATTTTTCCATCAATGCTACGTGTTGAAATATTTTTAATAAGTTCTATATCTAAAAATGGTAATGAACTATTTTCTTCAATTTCACAATTAAATTGTATATTTCTATCTATACTGTTGGCATGCGCCAGAAAATCATTTAATGCAGAGATACCGTGATTCCATATGATCAGAATGTCATCGACATATCTAACCCATAATGCAGGTTTAAAGGGGGATGTAGAAATGATTTTCCAGAGGTCGTAATTTTAATTCTGCCAGTAATCTAGATATAGGTGAACCCATAGGGCCTCCCTCATATTGTTTATAATAACATCCGTTAAATAGGAAAACATTGCTATTAGTAATTAAGTTTATACTTGAAATCAGAGTATGTTTAATGCTTTCATTATAAGCTGGGTTATTTATAATGCTATTTTCAATGACAGGTTTTACTTCCTGAACATCAATAGAAGGATACAGAGATTTAATATCAAAACTTGATACAATGCTATTATCTTCCAGTTTAAAGACTTTAATTATGCTAACTAAATCTGTAGTAGAATTGACTACATGCTCAGTGGGTGGTAGCATTGATTTAAGTAGTGGTACAAATGATTTCTCTATTGTGTATGTTGGTGGTGAACATTATGAAACAATAGGGCGGAGGGGGTAATCTTCCTTATGGTCTTTTAAACGCCCCTGTAATCGGGTGTGACTGCAGTTTTATTAATGGCCAGTTTAATTTTAATGTCACTTGGCCATGTACCATGTTTAATCAGTTCTTGAGTTTCCTATTAATATTGGTATTAGGATCCTTGTTCAATTTTTCACAATTCATATCGGTAATACATTGCTCCATTTTAGTGATGTAATCCCGAGTAAACATAACTGCTAACTTATTTGATTTATCTGTTTGTATAACGGTAATGTCTGACCTATTTTTAGTTTGTTTAAAAATATTAGTATGTTTATCTTGTTTATGAGTCTTTTTCTTTAAGTACCACTGGACATTATTATATAACATGCTCCTAGATTCATCTTTATTGTTATTGTCCATTTTGTTAACAATCAATTCACAATCTGTAATGATATTCATTATATTTGGCTGTTTTTCAAACATATGTTTAGGTCCCAAAATTAAAGTATTGTGTAGTCTTTTATCCAGGTCCAGATTGGTAAGATTGATACACTGTACTGGATCTTATATGGGCCTCGTATATGGTATAATGTACTGGGTATCACTGGGGTTTTTGGTTTTTGCTGACCCTCCCCCCCCCAGCTTGTAATGGTATCATCCCAACTTCCTTCACTCCCTCCATTTCATAGTTGATTGGTTTCGCCCATTTTCGACCTGCCCAGAGCTGCGTCTTCTCGACTGCTTGTTTTCATCTGAGGAAGGCTAATGTTCAGCCGAAAGCTCATGTATTTTAACATCTAATAGTTATTATTTAACGGTTATCACATTCTAGTAATGCAGAAATATTGCCAAAAATAATAAGAAGTGCTACTATAGGGTATTCGAATTTCTGTTATAAATATTACTACATTTGACATAACTTTCCATTTATGAACTCGTTCAATATTAATTTCACGCATTCAAACTTTAGACACTTTAATATGATCATTACTTTTAATGATACATATTACTGGTTCATCACACTGTTTACCATAATGGTTTACCACATTTACTGGTTCATCTAAAGAGGTTTGTTGGTGTCATAAATTTCTGTAAATGTTTTATTTAAGTAAAAATCTCATTATTTAGTATCTGAGTATTGTCATATGGAAACGTTTTTAAGTATAAATGTATAGTTTACAGAATTTAATGGTATTAGTGGATGCTTTTCTTTGGAATTTATATTTAGAAACTTTCTGTTGTGGTACTGTTTTGATGCATAGAATGTAGATATTATGTAAACATTTTTATCACTGAGCCACCATTCTCTATCGTCATAATGGTTTAAATCCGATAAATATAAAAAAAAAATTCTCGTTACGTAGATATATTAAAGTGCATGATCTATCCATGCATCTTAGGCTTGAAATGGATCACTTTTTGTATTTTCTTCATATTCTTTCAAGAAATATTTTTTTTCTCAAATATCAAAATTTCCGAAATTTTGTTTATATTTTTCAGGATTTCTTATCAAGAAGATATTTAATATCCTCTCAAACTTCTGTATTTGTTTATCACAGTCGAACTCGTTTAATAAGAGCACGGCTATAATGAGGACACAGTCAAAACGGACAATTTGAACGTTAAGAATGGTCATCATTTAAACTATATTAAGAGTTTAACGATTAGTACGAGAAAAACATGTGTTCATTTCAATGTGATTGTCGGCGAAAAGTATGGTAGAATTAGAAAAGAAATCCTATTATGAAACAATGTTCTTAGATAAAATATTTTTGCATTCTGACTGTCTATCAAAGTGTAGTAATTTATCACTTTTATCAAACAGAATTTCATCCTCCAAAGAGACCACCCATAAAAAAGAAAAAGAAATTTCGAGGTCTTGAAAGAATGAGAAAAAGGAATATATAAGGACGTTTCATACACCGACTCCTTGTATGATTTACAAATAAGTCATGGGACGATTTCTATTATATTGAGGGGTACTACGATTAACGAATAATATGAGGATTCCTACATGCCATTTTTCGTGAAAATGATTCTATGCAAATATCACGTAATATTAGAATCTCAACATACTATATGGCAATTTGTCAATTTTATTTAACTATGTTAGAATGTGTTCAGTAACACTGAACTATTATAAAAAGATCTACAAATGTATATATTCAATAAAGTAACACAGACCGAAAAAGGTGGATTAAACTTTGTGCCGTTTTATTAAAAATAAATGTACAATTTTGAAATAGCACAAATTAAAAACATGTATACTGGCAAACAGCTGTTTCAAAGCCCTTGAGCTACATCACCAGTGCCAATTCAAGAGATTAAAACGAATTAATAACCCCTAAGCAATGTCAGTTTCCCTGCCGTCTTTCGCACGTGCCCAGATGAAGTGGCATGATGAATGGTATTTTTAATTTTTAAAAAGTAACACAGACTTTTTTTTGTATATATAACAATATTGAAAAATAAAGTATTTTTAGTAAACATGCATAAATATTTTGCATACTAATTTGAAAAGCAGTAACATTTTATCTCTCCAGTAATAAATATCTTTCAGAATATGCTTAAAGGTTAAACCATTAAATATTCAGTAGAGTATCATCAATGCGATAAGAAAGATAGTTATAGAGGTCTTCATATTAACCGTTACTGGTAATAACCGTGAAGATAATAGAAATCTTAGACAGGCACTTATAAATAAACAAATTACAAATACCAATTGTTCTAATTATCTTAATGCTAAATGTTAACTTAATATCGTAAAGTTTTCCAGAAGAACTTGGTTTACATTGCAATAGTAAGTGGATATCATTGGAATCATTTTTCCCTCTCCAGTAGAAAATATCTTTCAGAATATCTTTAAATGATAAACCATCAAATATACGGCTGAACTATGTTAATACCAGAAGCAAGATAATAATGTAAGTCCTCGTATGAACCGCTACTTGTAATACCCCTGAAGATAATGTAAATCTGAGGCACAACTTATAAATAAACAAATTGCAACTATCAATTGCTCTAATTTTCTCAATGCTAAAAATTTACTTATTATCATAAAGCTTACCGGAAAACTTGACTTACGTTGCAATAGCCATTGGAACTTTCGAGCTTTTGCTTACACATATCATTTCATTTTTAAAAGCGCAATAAAATAAATGATGTTGGCAGGTTAATATAACCCAAAGTCCGGATTTAAAGAAATATACAAATAAAGGTTTTCTTATATGTTTTCTCCTTTGCACGACTCATTTATAAATCCTACAAAGCGTCGGTATTCGAAACGTACAATCCCTCCCTTTTTTGCATTCTGTCAAGACACAGGTACATTTCTTTGCATTTTCTTAGATGAGGAAAGGGGGAGTCTCCTTTGAGGTTGAATTTCTGTCTAGTAAAACTGACAAATTACTACATTCTGACAGTCTTTTGCAATGCAGGCATATTTTCGCTGAAAACATTGTTTGATAAGAAAGTGATTTTTTTCCCCAATTCTACCCTGCATGTCACCGACAATCACATTGAAATAAACATATGTTTGTCGAATTAACCCCGATATTGCTTTTGTAGCTCCTAAAAATCTTGAAAATCTGTTGTTATTGTTGTAGTTTCTAATCCTAAATGCTCTAGATAGTCCATGAGCCCAAAAATTTTGAAGAAGTCCAAAACGATGAAAGAACACGCCTAAAGGTCACTCCTGGTCAAGTCCAAACAGGAAAGGAGATGGTCAGGGGGTGGACTTTCCTGTCTTGCACTTTCCACAAATGGGGAAAATCTTGATACCGTTGTCAAATTTCAGGCATCTCAAGTGTCCACTCAAGAATCTTGAAATAGCAGACTGCTGGTCACGGCTACCCCCAAGAGTAATAGCTCCTCAACGTTTTTGACAGAGTACCAGTTGTGAACTGGTGGGGAACGCCAAGATGCGTCGAGAGTAGATTTGGTTCTTAAACAGATCTCCAGAAAAGTCAATTGAAAATCTTAATATCATTTAAAAGATTCTTAACGTGCAAATTGTCCGTTTTAACCGTGTCCTCGTTTTAGCCGTGCTCGTATTAAACAAGTTCGACTGTATTTGCTTAAAAGAAACAAAAGTTTGAGAGGCTATAAAACCTTTAAATAAATTGTTGATGAGAAATATAAAGACATTTCGGCAATTTTTATGTGGAGGAAAATATATTGCTTCTTTAATCAAATTTTATTTAACCGTGATCCTGCTTTTGTAGTTCGTAAACAGCGTGAAAATCTTAATACATTTAAAATGATGAACAATTCTTAACGTGGAAATTGTCCGTTTTAACCCTGTCCTTGTTTTAACCGTGCTCGTATTAAATAAGTTCGACTGTATTTGCTTAAAATAGACAATGGTTTGAGAGGATATTAAACTTTTAATTATATTCTGGATGAGAAATTCTGACAAATATGAAGATGCTTTTAGGCAATTTTGATATTGGGGGAAAATGTATTGCTTCTTTTATCCAATTTTATCATGTAGTGTATTAAATAAGATACATACTATATCTTAATCAAAAATTAGAAACTCTAAACATTTCTATTAAGGAAAAATAATGTGAAACATACGAAACTATACGAATAATTCTATCACTTAACTGAAATATTCAGTTAACTTTATTATTTTATGCTATCAATTAAAATGAATTGAAAACATTACAAAATATTTACTTTTCAATACCACGATTCTATTCTTTAATGCCGTGCTTATCTCTGCATAAACTACATGCATTAAACATAATTTTATCATTCGATTTCATTAGATGATACTTTTAAATTTTACTGATTACTTAACGTTAAATTTTTGACAAGGTTATGCCATTTTCCTCAGGCGACAATCTACAGTATCGTTATCGATGTGTTCCATTTCAACTGTGCAATCGATATTGCATTCCTTCGAAATTTAGCCTGAAGGCAGAAATTTAAATAACATCATAAACCGTAAAGCACTGAGAATTAGTTAAAACAGTAATTCTACTTTTTTTATTTATATAATTTTCACATTAAATTTTTAAAAGCAAAATGCTATGTAACTCTAAACATTTTATCATGATTAAAATATACGTTATTAATAATTAGTTTATACGGAACAATTTATATAAAAATCAAATTATATATAATTATTTTTTTGCACAAAATGAGAATAAATTTAATTGAGATTTTACATTAATTGACAAAGTTCAATTAATATAAGTTTAAGTCGGTACACGCTAAAATAATAAATTTATTATGCTAATAAATGCAAACAAATTCATATGACTAGCAGTTGGCACGCTTTTGCTGAGCACCAAAACTTGGTGTAGTCAATACGTCAAATATATACTTCCATAGACAAAATTGTCTATAAATATTTAAAAAGTATCTTATAGGGACAATAAAATAAGAACTCACAATTTCTATATTATTATAACAACAGAACAACTAAAACAACTCAAAATATTTATTTTTTCAACTCACACTATAAAAGTAAACATTATACATAAATATTTTAAACGATCAGAAAATATTTATTTAAATTTCTTTCAAATTTATGTGTTTTAATGTAAATATTGATAAATACGGCTTGAAATAAACAAACAAATACAGGGTGATTCATAAAAGATGGGCAGAACTTTAAGGGGTTATAGTACACTTAAAGACAAATAATATTAAATAGGAGACTAAGGGTCCCAGACGTATTCCCAAGGAGATAGGGGGCATTAAAGTTTAGGGTCCGAAATTTCAAATGATTATAAAACATGGAAAAATTGGTCGATTCGTTTGCGGTTTTTGCAAAAAATTTTCTTTATGCCAGTATTTTCTTGAAATAAAATTTTAAAGTTCAATTTCAAAAAATGCCGATAGGGGGCGCTTTAGACTTTGGAGTAACAAACAACTATTTTTTAACGTTATTTTTTGTATTTCTTTAAATGATTTCGAAAGCTTAGACTTAAACTTAAATTTTGATCTAAAAATCTGAGTCCTAACGAGTAGTTAAGTAGCGTAAACTGAAATTTGAAATTTGAAACCCTTCTCCCCCCAGAACAAAAATCAGTTATTCCCGATCTTTGTGTCGTAGATTAGGCTCTAACTACTGCCGCGTTTTGCTAAAATTATTCTTTATGTCAGTATTTTCTTGAAAATAAATTTTAAAGAAAATTTTCAAAAAATTCCGATAGAGGGTGCTTTAGACTTTGGAGTAACGAACAACTATTTTATACCGTTATTTTTTGTGTCTCATTAAATGCTTTCTAAAGCTTAGACTTAAACTTAAATTTTCAGCTCAAAATCTGAATCGCTGAGCGTGGTTCAGTAGCGAGGGGAGGGGGTTCAAATTTCAACTTCTGAACATAGTTCAGTTTGCACTACTTAACCATGCCCAACGATTCTGTGCTGTGATACGAGGCAAAAATACAACTTTCGTCAAGGACTGCATAGTCGGAATTCACTCATAAAGGCACTGGCACAGTTGGAAACGTCGCTCATGCAAACGTTAAAGCTCCATTCCTGACGCTAGTCACCGGGTGAAGAAGGAAACAGAAAGTATGCAAATGTCAAATGGGGAAGAAGAAGAACACGTATGCAAAATTTCGACACGATTCAGGCATAAAAACCACTGAACGGTGAGTCAAGTGTAAGTCGCTGTTGTAATGAATCGGAAGATGGTGCCCTTCACGAATAAGGAAAAGGCTGAGATGCATTTAATTTACGGAGCGGCAGATGGAAATGGTGCAAAGGCACAACGAATGTACGGAGAGCGATTTCCTAACAGGCGGTTGCCTAACCGCAAAACTTTCGAGCGCTTGCACAGACAGTTGTGTGAGACGGGATCATTTCTCGCTTCCCGGTCGAATGCAGGTCGTGCAAAAAAGGACGAATCAGTAGTTGTTGCAGAAGCCATTCTGGATGTAGTAGCGGCGCAGCCAAGTACAAGTACACGAACAGTGGCTAGCCAGGTGGATACCTCACAGTCCACGACTTGGAGGGTACTGAAGGATGAACATTTGCTCCCGTTTCATGTGCAACGAGTCCAGAAACTGTCTCCAGGGGATTATCCAAATCGTATTGAATTCGCCCGCTGGTTTCTGCAGCAGAACGCGCTAAATCCACATTTTGGACGAACTGTGCTTTTCACCGATGAATGTACCTTCACACGTGAAGGTACATTTAACACACACAATGCACATGTATGGGCGGATGTCAATCCACATGCTACGTATCCACATGCTCATCAGAGACGCTTTTCCATCAATGTTTGGGCAGGAATCCTCGGAGACCACCTAATCGGACCGTACCTTCTTCCTGAACGCCTCAACGGTAAAACATACCTCACATTTCTGCAACATGTGCTGCCAGACCTGTTAAACGTTGTTCCTCCACGCATCCGGCGGGTCATGTGGTTCCAGCACGATGGAGCGCCAGCCCATTACGTACGAGACGTCCGCAACTATCTGGACATCACATTTCCGAACAGATGGATTGGTCGAGGTGGTCCTGTTGCTTGGCCTGCTCGCTCGCCAGATCTTTCACCCCTCGATTTCTTTTTTTGGGGACGATTGAAGGCTCTTATGTATGAGACACCCATTGAATCCCCCGAGGAACTGGTCGCCAGACTTTCCGCCGCTGTAGGGGAAGTGCTCGAAAAGCCTGATGTTTTCGCGAATGTTCGCCGTTCCATTCGTCGCCGTTGTTCTGCGTGCATAACCTCTGGTGGTCACAATTTTGAACATTTATTGTGATTACATGTTAATCAATATGCTTTGGTAACATAATCCTAATTTGTGTCTTTTTACCTCGTATCACAGCACACAATGTGTGGACATGGTAAACTGAACTGTGCTCAGGAGTAGAAATTTCAAACCCCTCTCCCCAGAAACTTAACCACGTCTAACGATTCAGATTTTGGGCTGAAAATTTAAGTCTAAGCTTTAGAAAGCATTTAATGAGACACAAAAAATAACGGTATAAAATAGTTGTTCGTTACTCCAAAGTCTAAAGCGCCCTCTATCGGAATTTTTTGAAAATTTTCTTTAAAATTTATTTTCAAGAAAATACTGACATAAAGAATAATTTTAGCAAAACGCGGCAGTAGTTAGAGCCTAATCTACGACACAAAGATCGGGAATAACTGATTTTTGTTCTGGGGGGAGAAGGGTTTCAAATTTCAAATTTCAGTTTACGCTACTTAACTACTCGTTAGGACTCAGATTTTTAGATCAAAATTTAAGTTTAAGTCTAAGCTTTCGAAATCATTTAAAGAAATACAAAAAATAACGTTAAAAAATAGTTGTTTGTTACTCCAAAGTCTAAAGCGCCCCCTATCGGCATTTTTTGAAATTGAACTTTAAAATTTTATTTCAAGAAAATACTGGCATAAAGAAAATTTTTTGCAAAAACCGCAAACGAATCGACCAATTTTTCCATGTTTTATAATCATTTGAAATTTCGGACCCTAAACTTTAATGCCCCCTATCTCCTTGGGAATACGTCTGGGACACTTAGTCTCCTATTTAATATTATTTGTCTTTAAGTGTACTATAACCCCTTAAAGTTCTGCCCATCTTTTATGAATCACCCTGTATAACTTTTTCCTTAAAGATAAAGAAGATTCACTTTCTATTTCAATATTCAAACATCTTTAAATTTTTCAAATTTAGTTTAATATTTCTAAACGATTTTTCCTTCTCTGAGTGACATTTTTTAATGAAACACGTTAGTGTTAAAGTATTTAAAGATAATTTCTCATCTAAACCACATGAATAATTGTAAACACCCTTAGTTGCGTGATGATTTCCGTATTTCTGTAGTGTTATAAATTAAATATTCGAAACACATACAGTAAAACTCTAATTACCCGTACTTCAGTTACACAAATCGCCAAATATTCAGATCGATATCGCAATAAGAAATAATTATAAGACCAACAAATATTATTGAAATAAAAATGAATGCAGTTGTTTGAAAGATATATAAAATACTTAAAACTATCATTTGAACGAAACACAAATGGCCTTTTTTGTAATGTTGAAAAGGCACTTTTTAAATATAAAATTTTTAGTAAACAGTGGCAAGACGTTGAAGCAGAACATTTTCTTGAATAAAACTCATTAACACTTTTGTCTCATTGCTTGTCAATCATGTGTAAATATCAACTAAAACCCGTCGTTCATTGAGCGTAATTATGTCTGTGTCAGTGCGTTGTGAAACTATCATGGACTAAACTGTTTTTCTATAGAGTTCTATTGATTTGACAAACTTCTTTTACATTGGTTAATTCGAGGCCAAGAATGTCCTTAATTTATATGCCATTTGAAATATTTTTTTTTCGCGGAAATATACTATGATTTACTATGATTACTTCATTCATTCATCATTATTTCTTATTGTAGTTTTAACAATTCATGGGTGCGAACGTACAGAGTTCCGTAATTGTGATCGCAGTAAATTTAGGATATTGCATTTTCATTTATTTTACCCGTAAGGCCTCGCCACGTCCGATGAACTAGTCGCTTCCTCCTTCCCTAGGATTTAATAATCGGAAGGCGTGGTTACAGTAATGGGTCGTGGGAGCGTTTCGGCATTGGCCTAGAACCTGGTTCCTCCCATGAGATTCCGGCAACGAAGCTGTCGGATCGTCTCTACGTCCGCCCAATTGTCGCATGGTGGTATCCTCTCCTTGGGCTCCATCGCATTTCGCAGCATCCGCTGACTTCACTCATTTGGGTTGGGGTGAGAGGCGCAGGTAGGCTTCGGCCCCCGTCTTTCCCCAGGCCGAAGAGCACCACCAAAGATTCTATAGATCATTCCAGTATGACGTCAAAAACATGGAACCCAGAATCTTCAATCTGCGCAATCTACTGCACATACTCTGACGCGCTTAGAGGGAGTTCATGTTTACCACATTGGCTTCTTTATCTCACTTTATTTGATTGCCAAGTACTTCTTTTCTGTTATATTTTAAAATTTGTTTTGTGTTGATGAAAATCAAGACGTGTGTTGCGTTTATAATGTTTAGCATACAGAAAAAAATTATGTAAACTGGAAAAAATATATCAGGTAAGTGTTTTCTGTCTTTTTTGGTTATGTCAGTGTTACAATTTCTGTAATGTTAGGATCTGATCATGTTATTACAACTATTTTTGATCGGTGTTATTTTACGAATTTAATATAATAATTAAGTGGGTGGGGATGAAAAGTTCGTATCTTAGGCAAAAAAAAAAAAAAAAAAAAAAAATTGCTTTGTAAAAATAAGATTTGTCTAATTTTATAGATTTTATACACACAACTGGGAAAGTATGTATTCATGCACTTTTATTTAAAGTAACAATCCCTTTTTTAACAACTAGTACAATCTGTACCCTTTATTATCATTATTATTTTTGTCTTGCAATTAAATGTTATTGTATAAGTTATACGCGTTCTATTCAAAATCGATGTTTTTTTATTTATTAATCTTTGTCCACGCAGTCGTGCAGTTTATATGCTTTTATTTATTTTAATATTTTGTAGGGCAGTACCATAAAGGGAATATTTATTTTCTCAATAATGATTTGCCGAATTTATTGTTTGATTTGCAGTGTTTGCAAGTGTAAGATTCTTATATTATTTTATATTTTAATTTCATTTTAAAGCTTAATGTAACTAAATTGTTGTTCAGATTGAGTGTCTTTAGAGTAACAAGCATGATTTGTTTTTTATAAAATGCATGATTTTTATGAATACATGATCTAAAGTAGGGCCTAACTAACCTTACATGAGGCCTTAGTACAAAGATCCACTATTGGGCCCTTGTAACATGTTTTTAACCACTATTTGTACTCACTTTACGAAAAATACAAGGCCACCCTGTTTTCCGTTGTGATAATCAGGCCCTTCTGTAAAGAACTAACACTAATCTCTTATTTTATACCAGAGCCGAAACTAAGAGGGTGTGCCGAGGATGCCAAATATGAACATTTGGTTTGTTGTTTGATACAAAATATATAGATATGAAATTTGAGTAAAAATGTTTTTCAGTTGGAAAATCCAAAAGAAGAATTGAGGTGATTGGGACACTAAACACTATGGGTTGGAAAATTCACAAAATATAATACTTAGTTAAAAATTATTTGTTTTTGTTCTACTAGGTCACTATTATAATTTTGATAATTTATGTTAGGTTTAGGAAAGAATCTAGACATAACAGTCTATTAATAGGAAGAGATACTTCTGTGAAATTGGCTGTATATAGCACACATATATTTTACGGTATTGAAATGGAATTCATTGTTATACCTACAGAAAATCCTGGTTTTTCAGTTCTTAAGACATTGTGACTCATATGACTTTAAACGCCTGCTTAATTGCAATGTAATACAACTACAGTAAAATCTGTGTGCAACAGAATCTTGTCTTAAATGAAAACTTTACATGGTTTCAACAGAAAGAAAACCAGCAATTTTATTTGCTAATAGGAAAACCTGTATAAACCAGAATTTTTCTAGTTAATTTTGATTCCAGTTTCACAGGTTTTATAAATATTGGACAAAAGTGTGATTGCCCATTTTTAATTTTAAAATAAATCAGTTATTATTAACTTGTAAAATTCTCTTTGTAAATTTACTTTGCAAAAAAGTGAGGGGGGGGGGTGTAGATGCCAAAATCCATGTTTGCCCTCTGTGAAAAAAAGCTAGTTTCGGCCTTGTTTTATACATATATGGATATGTTAATACATTTCTGTTGACCTTTAAGTACATAAGATGTCTTTTCTTTTCAGAATCTTAAGATTTTCCTGGAATGAATGGAACACGATAACTCAAGATGAAGACACACAGGCTGTAGAAGTGTTACCAAGTGCATATGTGTGTTTTTCACTTCATATTCCTTGGTAACATTGCTCCAGCTAAATTTCATTTAACTAGGGCTCTCAAAATCAAAGCTTTTTGATGCAGGAGACAAAATTGTGAATGAAGGTGGAAAAGATTGAGTATACATTTGAAGGAAAACCACACTATTCAATTGAGGTATGTTAAGAATTTATGCTGTCTTCAGTACTCTAATTATGGTTCTATGTAATGATTCTGTTCAACGTATATTATTAGATTTTTAAGGTTAGCTTTATACACTAGTTTTTAACAATATTTATAAATGTGTCATATACATTTTTCACAGAAATCCTCGTGCATTTTTTTGCATTTAATTATAAATAGTAAGATGTTTGTCTCAAATATTTTCTTGTGCCTGTGTTTGTTTTTCCAAAATTGTTTTTTAAACCAGACCCATCGGTTGGATGGGGTTCGAGTGAAATTGGATTACCTGACCAGTGTAGAACTCTACTTCCATCAAAATATTTTTTCCAAATGACAATTAAATTTTGACCTCGATATGGGGGATGGGGGGGGCATAGGGCTGGACCCCCTCACTAGTCTCAAGTACCACTTGTATTTCTTAGGGCTTGAAAGTCTTTCCATGTTAAGGAGATTTTCGTCTTACACAAAGTCCAACTTAGACAGATATTACTGATATTTCAACTATTATTTATAATAATTACTGTAAAACCCAAATGTAATTCCCCCCCCCTCCCCCGTTTTCAAAAGCAAAACCAGTTAAATTTAGGGGCTGACAGTGAGGGCTTATGATCGAGTTTTTTTTTTAATTCGTTAAAACACTGTTTTATCATTCATTTAGAAGTAAAAAGGTAAATACAGGGGAGAAAAGCTTCTTCCGCATTTTAGTGAATTTCTGCTTTAATAAAATAAAATTCATCTAAATCCTTCTTTCTTCCCGAGCCCACAAAATTTAAAATCCTAAAAAAAAAAAACATTTTTTCAAATTTTCTGCATTATTGTAACAAAAATAATCAATCATCTAAGTCCCCCCCCCCAATCCCTGAAATTCTCACTTCTGCTTCTGATACCCAGAGAAGTATAATTAAGTTGAATTCTGGGAGTGGGAAGAGGGAGAGAGATTTTTCTCTTTTTTGCTGTTGGCTGTTTTGTTTTTATTAGCGGTGTATAGAGTAGTACTTTAACCAAATATGGAGTACTCAGCCAAGTAACTAACGAGTAGTTGCGTATATGAAATAATCACTGATGTGCAAATGAAGGAGGGAGATTTAACTTGATATATTACAATGTAATTTATGTGTTTGGATTGCCCCCCCCCCAAAAAAAAAAGTATAAGGTTTCTAAATTTTATCTTAAGGCGAAACTTAATTGCCAGCTTACAAATTATTTATTCCCAGTTCCTTTTCCTAAAAATTAATTTATCATTTTATTTTGCTCGTTATTACACTCTGACTGCATTTTCATCTATTTAAAAAAAGAAAAGAAAAGAAGTCTTGTGCCTGGAAACAATGAGAAATCTTTGTTGACAGATGTAGTACATCTATATTTCGACGGTTAGTGTATATGCTGTCAATTCTCACGGCATATAAAAATTATTTCTTTTGTTTCTTATTCACACAGCCTTTTACTTGCCATATTATGGTACATCAGCACCCATTAGTCATATTTTTAGCTCTCATCTTCCACTTTTTACATAGTAATATTTTAGGGTGGTTTGCAAAAATTCACAAGGCTCCATTATGCGGTTTTAATCAGGCCGGCGTTAAAATTCATAATTGCTCTTTGACTTAATCTCATTCACTTTAACAGATAAAACCACATGTGTCTGTCTGTTCAGACTCCTGTATCGCCAGAATATATATTTTTGGCTAATTAAATTTCTATTGTTTTGCCAATGCCTTATACAATCTGTGAAAGTTATGACAGTTTTCTAGAGATACTCAGCTTTTGCTCTGCATAGTATCAACATGTAATTGCATTTACCTCCTCTCCGGCATTTGATTACAGGCGTTGTATTGTGTACCTTGTAAAGAACCTGTATTATCAATAAACAGAGCTTGTAATTACATTTGAAGTCTTCTTATATTCTCGGTGAAACTGCTAGTGCCATTCAAAGAAATGACAGCATTGGTGAGCTCTATGGATGGGAAATAGTTACTTTTGGTTAACCGATAGCATCACCCCCCCCCCTCCAACCTTACAATTGGATAGACAACAGGTTCCAACAACCTATTATTTTTATAACATGTAACTAATCTCTTTGTATGCTGCCAATGGACATTTTAATTAAACGTCTTTTAAACAGAATGTTTGAAACAATTTTGACACTGTTTTCTGTTGAGATGAATCCACATCATTAAAATAAATTTGCATGGTTAAACTCAATTTTTGCTTGTAACTTATAAAAACTTAGCTAGTTATGATACTTTGAATTTCATGCATTGTCAGATTTTCTAGTACAAAAAAGACACTTTTCCATTTTTAGTGATTCAAGCACTGAAAATTCATGAAGTTCTAAGTATAACTCATTAAGTTTTAGTCATTGAAGAATAAATTTTTACTGTTATACTTGTTAGAACACTTACAAATTTTCTAAATAAAACTTATTGGACCCAGGCATTCTATACAATTTTTAATTCCTTAACTATTTAAAAAGTAATAATTTTTACGTAATCGATTTTTATGTGATGCAAAACAAAGTTTGAGACATTTTTGCAATTGGAACTATATTTCTAAAACTAATGGTTTAGAAATTAGCTAATTAGTAAACGATAAGAAGAGATACCCTGTATAAGAAAAAAAAACACATTTTGCAAATCTCACAAATATTATTTACAGTGACCTCTCACTTATATGACTCTCGGTTATACCCCGAATTCTCTCGGTCCCATCCATGCTTTATAGGAAATAATGCTAAACTTCTCTCACTTATATGACGCTTTAAACATTTCAAGCGAGTTTACATTTCCCATTCAAGAATTCATTTTTATAATCAAAGTACAAATCATTAACGCTTCTTATCTTTTGACTATTGTTAAAGTGTTTATAAATAATGAATAACATTTCTTATCTGCCTTGGTGTGTTATTAACGATGAAATCTATGGTGGGAAGGTGGTTGTATGGAATTTTCTTGTGCCTGCTATTTAAAAAAACCGATTAACAAAAGCCAAATGACCACCTGCAGATCATGTCTCTGTATAGTACTGAGTGAGTAATCAGGGTTAGTGCAAAATGCACTTTCCTGGATCAGTGTCCATCACATCCAGATATAAAAGATGTACCATTTCTGCAACAAATTAAAGTTATATTTTTGCCAGCAGATTCTACAAACAGATTAAAGCTATTAGATTTAGGGATTATAAAGAATTTCAAGTAAACTACAGAAGGAGTTTGATTTGGAAAACAAAAAGGAAGCTAAAGCAATTTCCATTTTAGATGCCACGCATCTTACAGCATCTGCATGGAAAATGTGACATCGGAGACAGTTAAGAATTGTTTTAGGAAATGTGGTTTTTCACAAGACCAAACTGCTAGGTCAACAGATAAACCCGATTTTAAGAGCTTATGGGAATTCTTTGAAGATATCAATAATGAAGACGTGAGAGCAGAGGGTGACAAAGATGGAAACAATGTTTCTGCTGTTGTAATTTTTTCAGAAGCAAGTGCCGCTATAAATACATTAAAGAATTATGTCCACCAAAATGAATATTCCTAAAATAGCTTAAAAACTTTAATAGACTTAGAAAAAAACATTTTCTCTTTTAGTCGACGACAGAGGCAAACTAATATCACTTCATTTTTTGAGAAAATCTGATCTGTTAATCTTCAAAATAAACATAGTGGTGAGTGAATTATTTTGTGAACTTTTTAAACTATGTTTTATTTTTTATTATTATTTTTCTAAATTTTGTTAAAATCTGTTCTTAGTACTCAAAACTTATCATTTTTAATATAGGTAAAATAATTAATACATGTAAAGTTTGAAACTTCTATAATGAGATGATCTCTCAGTTATACGACTTTTTCTACAGTCCCCTGAAAGTATTATGAAAAGTGGTCGACGGGATAATAGAGAAGTACCCAGATTTTTAATGTTTCTTGCAACCTTCAATTTAATCTTGAAGATAACAAGCAGTTTAGTTGAAATATTTATTTGTTTAGTAAGGGAGAGGTCACTGTATATAGTTATAATCGAATGCAATTCATCTTAACAAATTTTCAATATGATTTTTAAATTAATTACAATTTTATTAAAATTAAGTTACTACACAACTTATACAATGGTATTTTCTTTCTTTCATTTTTTGCCCCAGGTGCCAGTATAGAAGGGGAGCACGAAAAGATTTAATTCATCTTTCGGTAGAAAAAAGAAATAATGAAATTAGGGCAAAAAGTCATGCAATCGGACATCCTAAAGTAAAATAGTACCAGTTAATTTTATATACCTTGCTTTGAACATGGCTGGTTTTTACATTAGGTGACCTGGGATATTTGAATAATGAATTGAATACATCAAAGATACTTGCAAGGTCAATACACTGTCCCAATTAGACCCGAATTGATTCACCATTTCTGATGTTATCATGATGATAAGTTTTGCATGTTTTTTACTTTTGTGTGTCCCTGTAAATGAACTATGAGAGCTACACATTTTATTAACAAACTCATCTAATGGCAAATCAATTTACTTTTCCAATTTGATTTGAAATTTAAAAAACAAAAATATTAAGATAATGTACTTTCTACCAATTATTTCATATTTAAAATAAAAATAAAAGCAATGGATCGAAAATTCTGTGTATAAATTTATTTTGGAAAGGGGGGAGAGCTAATGAATGTCTATTCTGGGGCCCTTCTTTTCATACATGGTGAAAAGTTACTATGCAAAATATTATCTCGAATATTGATTTCATCCTTCTCAAAGTAGATGAAAAGCTCTTTTCGTACACAACTTTTATGATTGTATACATTTGATAGGTCATTTTAATAAGAAAATTTCTAGTATTTTTCAATATTAAGACTCTTTTATTGCATTTGTGATGAATACTATAGTATATTTGGTTAATATTTTGCTTAAAAAATAAAGTATTTATTACTTTCCAGCTTTTGCTGATATTTTGGAAGCAATTATCTGAATTTTGAGAATAATTTTTTTAATTTAATTATTAAATAAACTACATACATTGTAAAAACTGCTTGTACTTTTAAAGACAGGTGAATGTGATTTTAAAGGTAGATTAATATGAACCATGGATTGCTGGAATTAAAAGAGCATATATTTATCAAATAAAAATTGTGTATGTTTATAAAGACACTTGTTTGAAGATAAAAGTTTTGGTATCCATTTAGAGTAGATAAATATTAATTGAAGGAATTAAATAACATATCTTAATGAATTATTTTTAGTTGTGAAAAGATTATATGAATGTCATGATTACTTGAGTATTACAATTTACTTAACAGCTTTATAATATGTTATGTTAGTAGTGTACAGATTTTGGTACTTCTCTATTATCCCATCGACCACTTTACATAACAAGAAACTATCGTCAAACTGTAATGCCAAATAAACAGGAGAGTGTTGCCGTTGGAATATCAAAATAAATAAATAAATAAAATATAGGAATTTAAGGACACAATTGTTATTTTAATGAATGAAATAACTCATAAATCAGTAAAACTGAAAAATACACACACATGTCGAATTAAAAACCACTTGATGACATAACAAACACGTATAATGCTTCTGACATCAAGTAAATGGGACTGCGTTTTTGGCGTTTAATCTTGCAGTTTGGCGATAGTTTTTTATTATGAAAAGTGGTCGACGGGATAATAGAGAAGTACCCAGATTTTTAATGTTTCTTGCAACCTTCAATTTAATCTTGGAGATAACAAGCAGTTTAGTTGAAATATTTATTTGTTTAATATTTGTGTTTTATATTAATGTTTAATATTTGTTAAGATATTTTAAAAATAATTAGAAGTATCTAGGATATTCTGATAGCATTGGTGTCATTTGTGCAAAATCCAGGGGCAATAAACGAATGATGATTATTATAATAAATAATTTAAAAAAAATTACATTCAAATATAACTGCTCTCTTTCTAAGTGTTTAACTATTTTAAGTCATATGGGTTGAATAAATTTTAACATATATATATATATAGTTACTTTCATGTGTTTTCGAAAAATGTTGAAGAATAAAATATTTTTATTTAATTTTATTTTATTTGTGTATTATTATTCCAATTGTTTATTCATTAATTACATTTTTTAACTTGAATACACAGAAACTCTGTCAAGATGAAGATTTGAAATTTAATTACTGATTAATAATGCATTAATTTTAATTTAATAGCTAAGGTATATAAACAAACCTGCCACTGGCAGATTTTATTATTTTTTCTACTATTGGTGTACCGAGTAGTGCTTTGGCCGAGTAGTTGTGTTTTAGAAAGAATCACTGATGCGAACATGAAGTGTGCTTAGTGGTAACACTTCTATGTGTGTATGTGTTTATATAGATACCTATTTATAAACATGCATCTTGTGCATATAATATAATCATATTTTTTAAAATTAACTTCAATTTTTTTAAATTAACTTCATTTTTTGAAATTTTATTTCATTTATTGTGGACCTTTTAATGACAATTTTTGAATATTCAAAAATTTTAAAACAGTAGCATTATTTAAAAAATATATATAAAAAAAGAATTGATATATAAATAGTTCAATTAACCAATATGAAATTAAAATTGATTATTTAACACATCTTTACCCATTTGTCATTTTGATACCTGAAATCTGTCTATCAAAAATGGTTATTGCTTGCTGTAACAATTCCTTGAATAATGCAAAATGTTTCATAGTTTTTAAAAGTATCTTATTTTCTTTTGATTAAAAAAATTGGGTACTATCGTGTAATAGCGGCCCTTGAGGATGAATCGTCAAGCGACAAAGATTTATCGCCAAATTATAAAGCATGTATGACATAATTATTACGTTAAATCATTACTTTTGTGATGTATATGGCCGAGTTATTAGTCATATACAGGCTCGGACTGGCCCGCCGGCCCATCGGCCCGCTGCGCCCTCAGCCAGGGAAAATTTCGCGCCCCTAGGTCGCTCCAATATTTTTCCACACACATATAGTCTGATTAATGTACTAAATTTCAAGAATTTGCTTAGGGATAATCATCAACTAATAGACAGATAGCAAAAGAGAAGGATTTTTATTATCATAAAGAAAATGAAGGTATATCGAAGGAATTTTCAGAGTCGGAAACCCAAGCGGACGGGTTTACATAGGATTGAGGATAGAAAACGGGCAGCTAGGGAAAGTTTTAATATCCCTGGTGCGCCGTGGGTACTAAAGCTCACGCCCATGTGCTACTCCCGCGCCCTGACAGAGATTTTTTTTCATCCGTTCTTAGGATGATATTTTTTAGGTCTTAATCTCAGATCAAATATTTTGCGTACCCTCCATTATAGTACCTAGGAGACCTTGCGCCCTTTTAAAGCCGTCCCTGAATGGACCGATAATTGAAACCATGCTTTTCGAAAATGCAACTTTATAAAAGAAAGAGATAAATATTAGAAGGCAAAAACGTTTTGTGTGGATTTTGTTTTTGACTGGAAAAGTTTTCGAGGAATAAATACAACCTCGATGACACTTCTGAATTGCAATTCTGCAATCTGGGATCGCGCGGCCAGTGTTTTTTTATTCAAAATACCTACCAAAATTTTCGGTTAACTTTATTTAATGACAGCCTTTCCGTAATTAAATAACTATTCCGAAATTCTGGTATGTATTTTAAATAAAAAAATTGTTTTATTTAATCACGGAAAAATCAATCATTAAATAAAGCGATGATTACTGTTTAGAAACTTTTGTAGGTTTTTTGAATTATAAAACGATGGGAGCAAAATCCTGTCGCTTGCAGGATTACAATCCCCGGAGGATATCTTTCGATTATGGTAACTTAATTTCCCTTAATCTCTTACTATGTTAAGAAATTTGCAAATCATGGGAAGAGTGTGCTGAGAAAAGTAAATTTACTCAACTATTTTAGCAATTTAAGACTACTAATCGCTATTTTTATGTCATTTTTCAGTAGAAATCTTTTTATAGTGCGATATCAATTCAACATTTTAAGGATGCATATTAATTTTTAAGCACACAAAATGCCTCTTCGTTCTCTTGCCCCTCCTTATCCCAAATTCTGCAAGTGTATTATTTTCACAAACAAGTGTTATTTCCCCATTCAAACACACCCCTATATTTGAAGATTTGGACATTCAAATACTGCTGTAATATGTGGTACTTAACAAAAAAAAAAAAAAAAAAAAAAAAATCAAGCATGAGTTTTAGTTTCAAAATTTCTATTTCTGTACTGAAAGTACATTTTTGTATATATAAATATTTTTTGAACGAATTTTGAATACTGAATCTTTATTTTGTATGTGTGATGAGGCAGACACCGTCAGAGACGACATTTAAAGATTTTACTTTACTAAGGAAAAAAATAAAGTTGTAGTAATCAAACAGCATTTACTGTCAGATTACATCAGAAATTGAATCTGTACCATGTTTATAACTGACTTGATAATTATTTCATATTATGTCAAATAAATATATATTTTTTAAATAGAGGTTGGAGCTCTTAGCACTGATAATCTTGCATTTAGTAGTCATAAAAGTAAAATTTATCTGCATAATTGTTTTAGAGATATTTGTTTAAATACAAATGCAAAATGAGGAAATATTTCTCAAACCAAGGAAGCCAAATTAGAAGCAATTTTAATAGGTAATTCTAGAAACATAATTAATTTTTGCCTAAAATATCAAAAAATTAGTTGAAGTTTCTAATTGAAGTAGGATCAATTATTAGCATATTTTAATATTATTATTAGCGCAGTTTTTCCAGCAAACATAACTGTTGGTCAAATGGGAACTCATACATTTAGACCGACGATCAGCTAACCGTTTGCTCAGCTATTGGAAGCAGCCAAACTCAATCGTTGGCCAACGAAGCTAGAAAACAATGGACTAATGATATCCCAACAATTCTGTGTTGCTTGCGAGAAAAAATAATTGTATAAAAAGGAAGAGTTGGTCAAGTCATATCTCAGAGCACGATGACGGTTTAAAAACAAATCATAAATATCGTCAAACTTGTAATATTGTCTGCAATTGCTAAAAAAGTAAAGTAGGATTTATTTATTTTTTTTTTTTTTGCGTTAATGGACACAACTATGGATATATCAAGTGTTTTAATTTACAGTCCTGGAAAAAAAACGTGATCACCCCCTACTAATTGTTTTAAAACTAATTGTAAAAAATCTGTAGGTACTAATCAATTGGAAATAAAGTCTACTATTTAAAGCTATGGATTAAGTATGTTGCAGGAGGTGTCGTCTACATATTAAAAATTATACCAACTTTGAATTTTCAAATAATAGCACCTATTTTTGAGATCCTATATGAGTTCTTTGGATCGAGACAGCCCGAGTTTAAATACTTTATGTTAAATTTTCATAGAGCTAGAAGAGTTTAAAGTTTGAGGAAGCTAATGTTAAATCCATTTGACAAACTTATAAAAATCATCCGATATAATTTTTATTAATTGTTTTAATGAAATACACTTAATAGATCTAAACGTATTCCAGGTTTTTTTTTTATCCAAAGCCATATTTTTAATTATGAAAATTAATAATAAATTCATATTAAAAATTATGAATTATCACCTACAATAATTTTTGTATAAAAAACTGTGTGTAAGTGTACAGCACATTTGAATAATTAGTTTTCGAGATGCAGAGAACCTTCCTAAAAACTAAGGGGGCTTTCTGTTTTCAAAATATCTACAGAAAATAACACGTAGACACTTACCAGAAACATTTTGTAGTATCATATATTGTAATACGAGCAAATCTTGTGTGTGTGTGTGTGTATATATATATATATATATCCAAATTTTATTTTAAAAATGGCTCTAACGAATTTGATTAAATTTTATATCCTACCATTTTCGGGCACGAGAAATCCATTGAGCTAGCTCACATGTTCGAGAAATTTCAATTAGTGGGTCATTTTGGTCATGGGTCGTTATGGTCAAGCTATTTTTATTTTAAAAAGGCACAGACAATTTGAACTAAGTTTTGTATGCTACAGTTTTCGGGAACGAAAGGACTATTGGTCACATGTTCCAGAAACTTCGATTACTGGGTCATTTTGATCATGGGTCATTATTCATCAACCTATTTTTATCTTTAAAAGGGCTCGGGTGGTTTGAACTAAATTAAGCATCCTACAGTTTTTGGGAACGAGAAGACTATTGGACTAGGTCACATGTTCGAGAAAATTCGATTAGTGGGTTATTTTGGTCAAGCTATTTTTATCTTAAAAATAACTCAGGCGATTTGAACTAAATTTTGTATCCTACGATTTTTGGGCACGAAAAAATCATTTGTATGGGTCACATGTTCGAGAAAATCCGATTATTGTATCATTTTCTTATCACTATGCGTAATGCGTTTCAATGGAAATGAAGAATACAACAGCTATTCAGTTATTGAATATATGGCAGTAAACGAAGCTGGAAGGTTGTCATCATTTCGCCAAATTTGGAGAAATATTGGCGACATTAGGCTGGTAAATTAACTTTCAAGATTACCAATGACAAAGCACATACTTGGCGCAAATTGAATGATATTTCGTGATATTGGATCTCAATGCTAATTTTTTTCCGAGCGTAGCTCGGTCTTCCCTGCTCGTTTACTTTTATATAAAGAAAGTTTATTATAAATTTAAAGCTCTTGTATAATTTTACTCCTGACTAATTGAGTGTTCAGTACTTTTTCTTGTAAGATTTAAATTTTATTTCCCGATTTTTTTAGATAAATCCGTAACACATTTTATTTTATAAATCTATAAAGAATTAAGATAATTAAATTTACAGGCTGTCTTCATCCAGGGAACTCAAACATAGGTATTACAATTTGAAAAATCAACGTTCGTGCATTTTTTAATATGTAGACAATCCCCGAAACAGAATTTTCGAATAGAATTTATTAGCAGAAAATTTTCCCAATAAATTGGTACCTATGTATCTTTTAATACCTTATTTACAGGATAATTAGTAAGGAGTGATCACTTTTATACCATGACAGTTCTAAGGTATCTATTGACAAAAGAATAAAGTAGGATACAAGGTATAATCTGTATTCAACTTTCTAGAGTTTTTGAATATTACATGACATAGTTTGAAAAACTGTGTAGCATTGTGTAAATTTAAAGGAACTTCAAACATGCACGGGGAATATAGCGAAGTCGTCTATCTAAACTCAGGAACATAATATTAAGCCTTTTTCTTACTTGATGCTATGCGAATGTGTTAAACATTGTCAAGTCAGACACACCACAAGTAAGTAAAATTGATTTAAGTTCGTTAAAATGTTTGCGCCCTCTGAAAATCCAAGGTCTGCGCCCTTTCCCCTGACCCAGTCCAACCCTGGTCATATATAACACATATATGATGTATACATATAACATGTGCATAAGTCATATAGGATGTATATATATGACATATAAGACATAAATAATATGTATGTAATGACGTATATGACTGTTTGGAATAATATGTGTATATATGATGCATATATAAGCTTTTCGATGATCTTGGCGAAATCAGAGCTGAAACCTTGACATAATTGTAATTGTGGAGGCCGCTATAACACGAAAGCACCAAAAAGGGGGCTTTACAGTTTCTTTTCTTTTCTTTTTGTGTGTGTGTAATGTGCTAAAATGCTATTTTATCAGTGCTCGCAGTGAACCCATTTTTTCTGGAGCAGGCCAAATTTACAACCAATAAAAAAAATGCCCTATCTCCAGAAAATGTAGAATGATTAGTATTTTTGTACCATAATTTTCCATACAGCAAATTTAATATTTTTTTTTTTTTTTTTAAATTGCATTTATTGTATTTTCTGTTTCTACGTATTGCTTCTTTATCCAAAATCAGTCTTTTCCTACAGTTTTAGAAATGTCTTTTTTTTTTAATATAAATATAAAATTAAACTTCAATTTACATTAATTTTGCATGGGGTTTTTTTCTTACCTTTTTCTATGTTTTATAGATAAATTTTTATGTACCGAGTAAATAGTTTTTATGAATTATGGCATATATTATACATTTATATTCAAATAACTTTTTATAGATCACTTATAAATTAATTTGTCTTTAAATATGCTTAAAACATGAAATTCTTGCAACTACTCGGTATTGACCGAGTACTCAGCCAATTTGCCATATTAGGCCCTATTTTCTACCACTATTTCTAAATCAATCTACTCCAAAAATTTGTAAGAATCTGTGATGAAGGTCATTGTTTTGAAATAGTGGTGGAACCAATGTTCATGAAATGTATTTAAAAGCTGCTTCTGATTTAAATTAGGTAAATTACTTCTGTATGTATGTAATAACAGATAAGACTTCTGTATAAGTAAATAAATTGTATAAATATTGAAAAAATTGGTTGTGTGTGCCTTTATAACAAAGTATAAAAAATTCTTTATTTCAGATATGTAATTTCCTACTCCTAATAAATCAGACTGCTTTTGTTAATAAATATTTTTGTATTTCTAGTAATCTGCTCAATAGTGCGAAACTTTCTGACACATTTTTAAATGCAAAGACATAAAATTGGCAGGCCTGACCATGGAAGCAATCTGGAATCAAAATGAGTTTTCCATTTTTTGATAAATAAATTACTTATCGAGTTACAAGCTATTCGTTTCATGTGACGGCATGTTTTATACTTTCTCTGGCTGTCACGTACAGAAATCCAGTTCAAAATGGTAACTTTGACTGTATTTTCTGAAAGATCTTTTGCGTTTACCAAAAAAATGGAAAACGTGTTTCAGTTACATAAGTTTCTGAATAACAATAACTGCCAATTTACGATCAAAAATGAATTAAAAAATATGTCGTAAAGTAGACAGTTTGAATTTGAGAATAAACAACCTTAATATAAAAAAAAAAAGAAAAAAAGAGAGAGAGAGATAATAATAACAAATGTTGAAATAAGATTTAACTGTTGAAAATTTTTTTAAATATTGCATTTTGCATATGAAAGGTAATATAAATGTTAAAATACCAATGAAGGTGATGCAGTTTTTTTTTTTTTCTTGGGGGCCCATTTTGTGAAAAGTAAAGGTTATTTTTGTGAAATTTATTATATTTTTCTGAAAAATAAAATTTTGTAACAAAAGTTGAAATCCAGTTAATCAAATTCGAAACAAACATTTATAAACAAAAACTTTTAAAATCCTTTTGTTGAAGTTTTCCTCTCTGGTGAACTTGTTTGTTTACAAATTACGCATTTTAAAAATCACAAAATAATAAATAAATAATAAATAGTAAGTTTTTATGGAATAGAATTTTGTGAAGGGCGCCATTTTATCAAACTGATTTTTGTGAACGGACCCATTTTATCAAACTGACATTTGTGAAGGGGTCCATTTTATTAAATTGATTTTTGTGAAGGGCCCCTAAATAGGCCCCAAATTTTTCCTGTATCGACCCCTGAAACGAATAACATTTTGAAAGTTTCTGCTGATTATCTCTGTATAAACAGCTCTGACATTTGATATAAGTTTAATTTCTTGCAGGTTTTGTTAAAGTCATTCTGTCTATTTTGTTTACAGTTGAAAATTTGCCTTTTCATTAGAGTAATGTATACATAAATTAGAAATAAATTGTATTAATGACTCTTTTGACTTTTAGAACTTTCAATCCCTTTTTTAATAAAATGCAAGAAATAAATAAGCATTAATTGTTTACATATAAATATTAAGGTGCGAGGGGAATATTGAAATGGTGATCAAAAGCTTTCTACAAGTTTAACATTCAAGCATTTTATTTCTTACAGATATATTAATGCCCTTTATTCTTTGGTTTTTCATAAAAATTTTTAATTAACATGATAATTTAAATTTTTGTCCCAATGTTAGACAAAAAAAAAATATCTACTTATTTTGTTTGACTTACAAAATTAAGTAATAGAAATGAAAAAAAATTCTTTATTATCTGTTTTTAAATTGCAAATTTAAGAAATGAAATTTAAAAAGAAAGCCAGTTCATGTCATTCATTTTTACAAAGAATAGTTTTGAAAAACTTGTTTTTTAGAGGGAAGGGGTATTCAATAATGACAATGACAATAATGCTTTAAAAAAAAAAAAAAAACTCCGCCAAAACTTAGTTGAGTACTCAGTACTGCTCTAGTTTGTTGGCATACATTGATTTATGAATGTTGCTAATGAATTTAAAGTATCCTGAATTTGTTAAACTATATCATATGTTTTAAGCACAGATTTAATAATTTGATAAATTCTAATTAGGAAAAATGAAGAATTAATAAGAAATTTAAATATTAACAGTGAATAAAACAATTTCTGTACAAAAGCAAAATTTACAAATAATAATCTTTATAAAGACTCCTTCACACTTTTATTAACTACTACTCAAATGTGTTTGAATCTTCTTAAAATGCGTTTATATTAAATACGATTTTGTGAATTATATGAAAGTTTCTGTTCGCAACATAGAAATTAATCGTAAATACAAATTTTCATTTGCTTTATAAAAATTCTTGAGTGAAAAATCATTTATATATATACATATATATATATATATATATGATCATAGCTGCACAAAAAACCTTTTTATTCATTAGTAACTATTTCGGTGATAACTTCTAATGTAAATTAAGATAATATTCTTAAATATATTATTTTATATAATGTTCCTTAAAAGTTGTACAACTGGTGTTATTATTTTTATCATGTTTCATATGTCTATCTCAACAAAAATAAACATTTCAAACTTCCGTTATACGAGGTTACCATAAGAACGCCAATAAAAACACCAAATCGCCAGCTCCATTATCGGAGATGACGTCAAAAACATGGAAAAAACATGGACTCACATGACTCGTTGCCATCTATTGGAATGCCCTATACACTAGAAGATGTGAAAGTTCCGTAGACATAATGTAAAACGGCTTTCGGCAAAGGATATGCGATACAGCAAAGTTGCATTACAGGGTGAACTCATTGGCGCGCTCGCCCGGATACTCGGATTAAATCTATTAGCGATAAGTCGCCAATTCTAGTCAATCAAAAAGTGGGATATGTTCGCGTTTTTGTTTTCTTTTTTGTATTAGAAAGAATCGTTAAATTAACAAGGTGTATTTTTCATTATATTTAGAAAAGATAAATGCATATTTCTAAATCGTAGGCACCTA